>JANAVB010025798.1:10664712-11264712 GCA_029216955.1 Iris pallida
GCTTTCGAAAATGTACTCAAACGATATGATGGTTCCTTTAGTTAGCTTGCTTATGTTACAATTATATTATTTGTGAATATCGATCTTACCAGATGGCACCCATGACCCGAGGAGCGGCACGTCGTTTGAGGGAAATACTGAATGCTGAGGTGGCTCCTCCTACTGTTAAGAAGAAAGTGGCACCGGTAACTAGTGAGACCGGGAGTTCTATTCATCCAGCACCGATAGCTAGTGAGACTGGGAGTTCTATTCATGCAGCACTTGCAAGGGACTACATCTCTCCTAACGCCGTCGATCCCACTTATTCGAGGTGGTTGCGTGATCGTATTACTGAGCGTTTGCGTGAGCTGCGTGGTTCTCATTAGCTATTACTGAACTTATTTGTATTGGACTATTTGTATTGGGTTGTTTTTGTATTGGACTACATATATGAATTAGTACTGTGTCAATCTCTGGATTGTATTGGACTACGACATGGTGATCATGACATAGACCCTGCAGCCATTCGACTGGTGAGGCAAAAACTATGTAGCCGTAGATGAAGTTGACTGTCCTCCGACCCTCATCCTTCGGCAATGATGATACGACAATCAACCGGAGAGGATACTCTGAAAGATCTATCTGAGTAGGACGTATACTCTGAGAGATCACCTTTACAAGAATGATATCAATAGTAGGATTGAGTGTTGGAGGAGATATTATCAGAGTATACGTCCTACTCAGATGGGTCTCTCACCGTTACTATTTTTTTCTGACAGCATGGTGGATGTGCTCCGTCAACAGATTCTTGCTCTGAGCCAAAACTTTGCCCCGGAGCTCAAGTGGACATCCTTCGTGTAGAGCTCGAGCGAGAGATTCCTGACAGCATGGTGGTCTCTTTTGTCAAAGGATTCTTGCTCGTCCCATAATTGGTTATAGGACGAGCAAGAATCCTTTGACAAAGGAGACCACCATGCTGTCAGGAATCTCTCACTCGAGCTCTACACGAAGAATGTCCACTTGAGCTCCGGGACAAAGTTTTGGCTCGGAGCAAGAATCTGTCGACGGAGCACATCCACCATTCTGTCAGAAAAAAATAATAATGGTGAGAGACCCATCTGAGTAGGACGTATACTCTGATAGTATCTCCTCCAACACTCAATCCCACTACTGATATCATTCTTGTAAAGGTGATCTCTCAGAGTATACGTCCTACTCAAATGGATCTCTCAGAGTATCTTCTCCGGTTGTGTTGTGTTCTGAGCCATCCGTTCTCACACTTAAAACACATATGAATTAGAACTGTGTGTCAATCTTTGTTTTTGTATTTTTGGCGAACCCAGGGATTGGATTCCGTATTTTGTATTTTGGATTCTGTATTTTGGCTCCAGCTCCATTTACATTAATCTACGATACGACATGGTGATCAAGACATAGTCCCTGCAGCCATTCGACTGGCGAGGCAGAAACTATGTAGCCGTAGATAAAGTTGACTGTCCTCTGACCCTCATCCCTCGACAATGATGATACGACGACCTATCACTATATCTTATATAGTAGTAGATGATGTTTTAGTATTACATTATGTGAGTTCATCTTGATTCTGTTACATTCTTCAGATACTAGATACTAGATTCGATAAGAACGTATACTACACCATATGTACATAACATAGATAATTTACACTAATGTATGCTAGAATAAATTTTGGGTTGTGTTCTGAGCCATCCGTTCTCACACTTAAAACACATATGAATTAGAACTGTGTGTCAATCTTTGTTTTTATATTTTCGGCGAACCCAGGGATTGGATTCTGTATTTTGTATTTTGGATTCTGTATTTTGGCTCCAGCTCCAGCTCCATTTGCATTAATCTACGGTACGACATGGTGATCATGAATAGTCCCTGCAGCCATTCGACTGGCGAGACAAAAACTATGTAGTCGTAGATAAAGTTGACTGTCCTCCGACCATCATCCCTCGGCAATGATGATACGACAACCTATCACAATATCTTATATAGTAGTAGATGATGTTTTAGTATTACATTATGTGAGTTCATCTTGATTTTGTTATATCCTTCGGATACTAGATCGATAAAAACATATACTACACCATATGTACATAACATAGATGATTCACACTAATGTATGCTAGAATGAATTATGAAAGATTTTCAGTTACATCCGGTTATTGGTGAATACATGATTACATAGTAATTCTGTTAGTCTTGTGATACAGATTTTTACTCTCTCATGCTACCAACATCACAACTTTTCCAGTGATGTTTCCTCTAATAATGATGAACGCAAAAATCAAAGACCCCCCTCTCATTTCTCACTCTTCACAGTTCTCACAACAGGAAGGTTCAGTGCTTTCTAGTTCTCTTCCATCCATGCTCTGGACCCATCTGCTCCTTCCTACTTCCCTTCTTATTTGACTCTCTCAGCCACATATGATATCCAGCTCAAGTGTAGAGTCGGGGGAGAAGAAGTGGGCAGGAAGAGGAGGGAGAACCAGCACAGCCGGCGGCATGACCTGGAGGAAGTACAGAGGTTTTGCTGGAGGTGCTGGCAATTTTCCTAGGATGGTGTTGAGGAGCAAGTGTAGAGTCGGCCGAAGGAGCCAGCCGACTCTACACTTGCTCCTCAACACCATCCTGGAAAAATCGCCAGCACCTCCAGCAAAATCTCTGTACTTCCTCCAGGTCATGCCGCCGGCTGTGCTAGTTCCCCCTCCTCTTCCTGCCCACTTCTTCTCCCCGACTCTACACTTGAGCTGGATATCATATGTGGCTGAGAGAGTCAAATAAGAAGAAGGAAAGTAGGGAGGAGCAGATGGGTCCATAGCCATGGTGAAGGAGAGGAGAAGGCTCCCAAGACTCCCCGAGGTGGATATCATATGTGGCTAAAAATTTCGATAAACTTCTTATTTTTTTTTATAATTTGAGTAAATTTCTTTATCCTATATGAAAATTTCTGTTGTCAGAGAGATGGCTCCCAAGACTCCCCGAGGTGGTGCTGCTAGCCGAGGAAGGGGCCGAGGCAAGGAACCCTTGGAGGTCGACACGGAGGAAGTCTCCATCGTCAAACAAGAGCCGGTGACTGTTAAGGAGGAGGTGTTACCAAAGGTCGAGGTCAAGGAAGAACCGATGACCATCAGGGAAGAGATTGCTACCAAGGTTGAAGTTAAGGAGGAGCCACCGTCAGAGAGTAGTAGCATCGGGACCGACCCTCCTGTTCTTACAGAAGACCTCAACCAGATTGAGCCTTCGTATGCAAAGTGACTGATAGAATGGTACATGCCTCAACGCAACTATGATCCCTGGCTGTGAGGATTCATCGTCTGACTTGCGGTCTTTT
The DNA here is from genome assembly GCA_029216955.1 of Iris pallida. NCBI lineage: Eukaryota > Viridiplantae > Streptophyta > Magnoliopsida > Asparagales > Iridaceae > Iris > Iris pallida. Next base: position 10,668,053 of record JANAVB010025798.1, read on the forward strand.
CTGAGGCATTGTGTTGGATTGTTTATGTTTGGATATTTTGCAAAGTGGCTGATAGAATGGTGCATGTCTCAACGCAACCAGATTGAGCCTTTGTATTTGTATTGGGTTGTTTATGTTTGGATATTTTGCTATGTATGTTGGGATAGTGTGTTGGATATTGTGTTAGATATTTTGTTGGTCATTGTGTTGGATATTTTTTGTGTATGTTGTGATGTATTGGATGTTTGGAGATATTGTGTTGGCAATATGGATATTTGTTGGATATATTGGATGTCGGATATGTTATATTTGTGTATGGTGGATGCTGAATATGTTATATTACAGGGAATAGTCTCTTTCCTGTAATTTTTTTTCAAAAATATTTCAGTTAGCGACGGATTACCGACGGGTTGCCGACGGACTGTTGCAGGTATCGACAGATTACCGATGGTTTACCGACTGACCTTTGCAACTAGCGACGGTTTCCTGACGGATTATCCGTCGGCCTATTTCTGGAAAAATTACGCGACGGAAGGGCGACGGATGTTCCGTCGCTCATATTCTAGAATATATGGAAGATTTTCAGAAGGGTGGCGACGTATTATCCGTCGTTCTTCCGCCGCTAATCCGTCGAGGATGGCGACGCTTTGAGCGACGGATATTGCGTATCAGAAACCCTCGGATACACGGTTAGCGATGATTTACCGACAAATTTTTCGTCGCTAATTTTATGAATATATTAAAAATTTAAACTGTCGTAGTTGACGGGAAGCCGTCGGTTAGCCGTCGCTAAAAGTTTTTATTTTGCCAACGAAAATCCGTCGTTAATTAGTCGCGAAGAGGCGGACTAGCGACGAGCTAGTTTTAGCGACGAGGATATTTCCGACGGATTTTTTTAGCCCGTATCTATCGAAAATCCGTCGGTAAGATGATTTACCGACGGATATGGCCGTCGCTATGTCGTTGTATTTTAGTAGTGATTGTTTAGTGCTTCTTGTCGGGATTGTACTTTGCTCTCTTCCTGACAGGATACGTTGCAGGTATCTTGAGGATATGGTACCACCTTGGGTCAGAGCCCGGAGATGGTGGAGTTCTATTTCAGGATGGACTTAGATTACAGAGATATAGTTAGACTTTTTCTTAGATTTGTTTAGAGTTTATCATGTATTGTATTAAGGATTCAGGATTGTATAATTTTATTCTGGTTACCGGATTTGTCTCCGGATGATATTGTATGATTTGGTAGATTGTGGAGATTTGTTCTGGGAACGTGTATACAGCTGTGTTGTTTTATGTATCTTGTACCTTGGAGTTTTTCTTAGAATTGTATAGCTTACTTCATCGTGTCCATCGACGAAGGCTGGACGTGTCCGACTCGTGTTCGATTATTCGGGAGCGGGTCGTGACATTTTTATTTTGGCACATTTGACATCTACATTTGGATGTGGGAAGAAGTGCCAATATTTTCTTAATTTTTTTGTTTAATTAAGGTTATCAATAATTAGTTATCACAAAAAGTAATTTCATTCATTTTTTCGGTAATATTAACTATTAATATTTAAATTAAAAAAGTTAAATAATAGGATTAATCAATAATTATTAACTTTGTTGGCTAATTAATTAGTTCTGTTATTGTTGTAATATTTTTTTCTATTTTATCACATTTTTCATAGCCATCTAAACACTGTAAGTGTGAATTTAACCACTTCCAAATTACAAAATATTACATATCCAAATGTAAAAACTAATTTTAACAGAAAAAAAACTAACATAAAGTTCAAAAATATACACATTTTACTTTGGGTTATTTAGTAATAGGTTCTCATATAATAGTTAAAGTCTTGGTTTGGATTTCGAAAATGATCAGCGTTAGAGTTTGGAACTTCAAATTATTGTTCACTTGCCTACGTGAACAGTGATTTAAAAACTCAAACAATATGACCGATCGTTTTCGAAATTTAAACCCTAATATATACTGTTATACGTAGGAGATCCTATTACAAAATAACCCTTTTACTTGCCCTACAAATAATTCTTTTCATATTTTCTATAACTTGTAAGCAACCAAACAACTCGAAAGAGTTGCAACAAACTAATCTACTAAAACATAAAGGAGTCATTTGTTGTATTATAATGTGTCATTGTACTTTCCTTGTATTAAAAATGCTAATGATGAGTAGGAAATCTTCTTATTTTGACTGGTTCCCAGCTAAAATGTAGAAAACAATCCTATTCAGGTCAATAAGTGTGACATGTTGCTGCCTACACATCCATACAAGGAACAGCCAAGCCAACCCTTCTAAATCAGTCAGCTATCATGGTTAGGATTTTTTTGTTTTTCCTTTTAGGCCTCGTTTGGTTCACGGAAAGGAAATGAATTTTCTTTTATTTTTCATGAGAATAAAAGAAGTAGGATTTCTGTCACATTTTTTTTCTGTTGTTTGGTAAAACAAGAAAACTATCTAAAAAAAGAAAGCAAAATATAACAATGTTCCAATAATATTCTTACCTTTTAAAATAAAAATAATATTATAAAAATAACATTAATGGTAAAATAAATAATGACATATGGTTACTTTTGTCATAACTTTTGTAATAAATGTTGGGAAAGGAGGAAGAAAAATCAATCCCATGGGGCTTGAGTGGAACCATATTCCCACCAATTTTTTCCCTTGTCAGGAAATTAATTTCCAAGTTTATGGCTACCAAACAAAGGAAAGGAACAACTTTTCTTTCTTGGTTCCTTAAATCCGTGAACCAAACGAGGCCTTAAAGTTTTGTTAACATACATACTATTTTTTTTTTTTTAGATGTCATTTTTTTTCGAGCCAATGAGCAACATAAAGAAAGGATATATATTAATATTTGTATATTTTATATAAATATTTTTATCAGGATATTTGTTAATGTACATTTTATATATATGAATACATATGTTAAGTAAAAGATATATTAATAAATTTGTTGGTAAAAATATTCATATAAATTATACATTTATCGATATATTAACATGCATCCTCACCGTATATATTTTTTTAATAAATTTTTTTTTGGGGTCTATTTATGTTAAGGCTAATTATATGGGCACAGCCAAAAGTGGTCGGAGTTATTCCATTGTGGCAGTCCTTGTTAGATCCTGGCAGTTCTTGTTAGAAACTGGGTACTTCAGTCTACAGACTGGACTGCCAGAAAAATTGAAAAAATTGGCTAGTCCCGATCACTTTTGGTTGTGCCCATATAATTAGCCTTATGTTAAAGACCAATGTCTCGGTGTCACGTGGGCTGTGATGTGACACCTCCAAAAATACGAGACAAGAAACGATGCGTGGAAGTTGAGGGTTTGGTTTCCATAGTGCAGCTCGTTTTCGGAAGGAAAAAAAAAAAAGCAGAAGCACATAAAAGAACCAATTCTTTTTCTGCTTTCAAAAGATATCTCCAAAATGAAGTTACTCTTAGGGGCTGTTTGGTAAACATGAAGTGAATTTGGATTTGGATTTGGATTTGGACTTTCATGAAGGAAAGAAGGATAGGAATCCATGCACTTTCTTGTCTCCCTTATAGGGGACAAATGTGTTTGGTTGGGATAGGAAGTAAGAAGTAGAAAGTAAAAAATCAGAGAAATGTGTTTGGTTGACATAGGAAAGTAAAAATTGGAAAGTGAAAAATTATAATTAATTCACATACTAAAAAAAATTTAGTCGGCCAGGCGAGGTCTTGCTGGCCGTCGTAGTCGGCGGTGACGATGACGAGGTCGGACTTTGATAAAAAAAATTTAGTTTTAATTTGTTAGTTAATATTTATTTAATGTTAATATCTCCAAATCCATCCACATCCATCCAAGGATCATGGATGTGGAAAGCTAAAATTGTAGGGGAACAAGGAGGGGACAGGAAGTGGAAGAACAGTGAATTGGATTCCAATTTCACCTTTTCATTGGTTTACCAAACAAAGGATTTTATGGATTTTGTTATAAATCTTATGGAAAACAGAATCCACAGCTCACTTCCCTGTTACCAAACAGGCCCTTATCTGTAAATAAGCAAAAAAAAAAGTACCGAACAGCTTTCTTGATGCTTTCTAAGAAAATAGGCATATGTAAGTCGCAGTAAGCAGTATCAGTCGCTAGCCTGCTTGATAGGGGGTGTGGATATGTGTGTAGAGCCCAGCACAGCCCTCCTTTTGGCGTCTTCAGTGTTACAGTGGATCAAGGCCTCCAAAAAACTATGCGAGAATATTTCATGAGCGTTTTGTACGTGTTTGACGCTAGGGGTGCAACTCGGACAGACTAAACCTGAGTCCGATCGGATAAACATATTACCGGATTGGGTTAGGGTTGAAGATAATTGAGTTCGGGCTTGGACTCGGGCTGAAATATGTGAACCCGATCAAAAATCGGTTTGGATTCGGGTTCATGCATCGGATTACCCAAAGAACCCGAAACCCGACATACATATAATTTATATATTTTCATATTATTTTTCATACTTCTTAAATAAAAAGTGTAAATCCTAAAAAAATCACCCAAACTCTTTTACTCTTTGTCCTAAATCGTATTTTAATTTGTATTTTGTAATGATCGAGCCTTGATTGCTATTTGATTGTGTTAACTATTACTTTTGTTTAAAATTATTTCAAATATTATATTACAGTCCGATGGACCCGAGCCCAACCCGATCCTCCGGACTTGGTCTTGGACTATGTTGAACCCGAGGTCGGATCGGGCTTGGGCTTGGACTTGAGCTAGACTTATGATTCATTGAATTGGACTCGAGTTGACCTCAAATTCGACCCAATCCGTCCGAGTTGCACACCTATTTCGCACCTATCGAGCATCTCAAAAATTAGGATGGAAGACTACCTAAGGTAGATGTTGAAATAAGGGAACTATACATGGGTTAAGGTGGATTCTCGTTCAACAAAAAAAAATCATAATAATAAATATCACATCAGTCCACACTCCAGTACAAATTGCAGCATAGCCCAAATTTCGGGTTATTTTGTATAAGAGTACCAGGTTTAGAACGTAATTAGACTTTGAATACTGGATTTGTCCGTTTTAGAGTTTGGGTACACAAAATTATTAGTGACACATTTTACTGACAAACTTTCGTCATTAAAAGTCTCATTTTGTCATTGAAAGTCCAGTTTTAATCAATAAAATGTGTTACTAAAAATTTTCGAGTACCCAAAGTCTAAATTGGACAAACCCAGTACCCAAAGTCTAATTAGATTATAAATCTGGTACCCTTATACAAAATAACCTCCAAATTTATTCTATTCCAACCCAACTCTTATCTCAACCTAGTCCAACTACTCAACCCATCTACAAGAGACCAATGTCCTATATTGTTATTTTTTTGATTTAAGTATAACATATTTTTGTCAAGTTCAAGGTGGCCCAAATTTTTTGTTCCTCTTGGGTTGAACTTCTTGGATCTTGGGAGGTCACTTAGGCAATAGTTCATGGTGTAATGTGGATCGGGCGGCCCGAAGTTTGTTTGGGATCAATTCGTTCATATATGGGTTGGACCAATTCAGGTACAGGCAACGTCCAGAACCGACTTGGTACACAATTTATACGAGTCTGGCTTGGTTTTCACCCCCTCTCCCTCTCCTGACCCGGTCACCTGAGCCCCATCCAGACCTCCCTCTCAAACGAGTTCGACCGAAATTTGTCACGTTCCGACTCCGCATGACCGAAAAGTCGCCACTAGATATAATATCGTACGAGTCTAATTTGCATTTGTACAAGACATGAGCATGCACAATGAATAGACTACTTGAAAATAATTCCAATGGCGACTTTTCGAATTACAAAATGCTCTTAATAGCCGAATGACAATATATATATATATATATATATATATATATATATATATATGTGGAAGCGGATCAAAAGTTTTCCTTAAAAAATTTCCTAAAAACCACCTCACTCTCAGCCGTCCATTTAATGTTAATATTAATGTTAATGTTAATATTAATGTTAATATTAAAATTAACATTAAACTTAACATTAAAATTAATATTAACATTAACATTAATATTAACATTAACATTAACATTAACATTAATATAAAAATAAAAATAAAAATTAATATTAACATTAACATTAATATTAACATTAATATTAACATTAATATTAACATTAACATTAAATGGACGGCTGAGAGTGAGGAGGATTTTTAGGGAATTTTCTAAGGGGAGCTTTTGATCCGCTCCCTATATATATATATATATATATATATATATATATATATATATATATATAAAAGACAAGATAACTTTTTTTTATTGATAATTGTAGCAGAACTTTTTTTTACTGATAATTGTAGCAGAATTACAAATGCTTTTAATAACTAACTGAAAAATGTCGAATTGACTTATAACTTTTAAAACTGAAATAAAATACTTTATGTTCCATACATCATATTATTTTATTAAAATAAAACTAATAAGACATACAACCAAAATTTCAAACTTGAAATTGTAAACTTCAAGATGCTTCAATTGGATGGACGAGCTTCTAGTTCCTCTAAATGTCCAAAATATTTTGACACCTGTAGGATCAAGGGTCAGTACGCTGAAATTGTACTGATGTACAGTATTAACCCAACTCACCCAAATAAATATTATAATCATGTGAAAGCATGTAATTATTATTTCATGATCTTTCTACTTTTTCTAATGTTTCTTAACAATTCACAATAATAATGTAGAAGCATAAATACATCATTTTATGTTGGTTCTTATCCACGTCCATTTGTCCTTTTCTGCAAACAATGGTTAGAACAATACAAGGTTTGGAATTTTTTGCCTCTGCAAAACAACCATTAGAACACATTTATTTACGTATCGTAAGTTTGTATGTGCATCAAACTGTTAATCTTGTAAAACAATTTTTATTAACATGAAATGATAGTTCATGGGTGACTTTCCATGATCAGAAGTTGTGTCATTCAAGTCCATCTTTCTAATGGACATAACACTTCCTTGATCGGGACGTAGTCTCATAGTGTTGACATCTCTCCTAGACCGAAACGATTTTGATGGCCCTGAGATCGTTCGAGAGATTTAAATCTTGTGTATAAGTTGTCCAATGCCAATGCATGATATGCAACTTCTATTAATTAAAAAATATGATGCAACAATTACATGTTATGCAACTAATTTCTTTGTTCTTCTCTTATCATTCCAACGGCCAAGCCATAAATCATAGAATCTTAACTACGTTCTTTCCTTCTTTCTATCTCGTACTTCTTTCTTTGTAACCAATACATTCTTTCATATAACAATATAAGGTCTCATACTCAGATTTTAGTTTATAGCATACATTTTAGAGTCCACGAGTCACATTCTTAAAAATAAGTAGTATCTTGTATTAACAATCTATAATTCTGACATACAATTAATATTTTTAATGTAGTTTTTTTTTCCTTAAGGTATCATTGATCGTAGAGACATAGCAAAAGAATGAAAATAATTTATTTTAGAGAATTTTTGACTTATCATCCACTTTATTTACCATATTTAAGGGTCCATCCCACAATGTTTTCATAATGTATAACACCTATCACTTTTAACCGTCAACTGCTTTGACAAAAAAATTTGTACCAAAATGTCCCTCCCATTGTCTTCTTCCTCTTTCCTCCCATCCCTACGATGACCGACCCCCTCTCCCCCAATGCGCGGGCAGGCTGCCGCCGCTCCCCGCCACCCCCCGCCACCGCCACCGCCCCCGCTCCCCCCTCCTCGCCGTTTGCTCCCCTTCCCTGCCCCCTTCTCGACGCTTGCTTCCCCTCCCTACCACCCCGTAGTCCAGCGGCGGTGGCGCGCTAATAGTGACGAGCAGCCGCGACGGCAGGCAGGGGGAGGGGAGCGGGGGCGGTGGCCTAGAGCGGCGGCGGCGGAAGCCTGCCTACGAGGGGGAGGGGGGGGGGGGAGTGAGAGAAAATAGGAAGAAGACAATGGGAGGGACATTTTTGTCAAATTTTTTTTGGTCAAAGCAGTTGACGGACAATTTCTGACGGATTCCGTCGAAAGTGGGGAGTCGTGTACATTATTGAAATATTGTGGGATGCACCCTGAAATATGGTAAATAAAGTAGGGGTAAATCAAAATTTTATTTTATTTTATTAAGAAATGAAGATAAAGATAAGAAATATCAAAGTAACCCACTCATTAAAGATTTGTTTAAAGGAGAAAAAATTCTTAACTGATTAATTAGAAATTTTTAGAAAGCGTATGCCACACATAGTAGGTTCTACAAATTTGTTCTCGCTTTATTGTTGTAAAATTTTAATTATAGACCCTTGTTGTAAAATCCATTGCGGCCATATCTGAATTCCAACAAAGACGACAGTAGATTAGACAGTTGGATCAATCTTTATGGTCCAATGTTGTTGGCTGCTTCTCTCGAACTATATACGAAAATACATATCTAGCATATGAAGTTGACCCAATCTACCAATTACCAAATCACAAACTCTACCCCTTCCTCACTGACATGTGGGCTGGGTACGGTGATCCCGGAAAAAGACACGATTGGCCCCACATAGCAGTGAAACATGGGGATGGAATATGAGAGTAGCAGGGGCCAGTTACAAGAATGGAAAATACTTTATGTACCTCCAAAATTTCATCTCTCCATATTCCTTCGCCACATGGTCCTCTTCTATTCGCTCATGTCTTCTTCCAACCTCCTCCTGTATTTGCTTGGGTTAATAAGGAAGTGTCATGTGGCAGAGAGACATAGAGAGATAGATTTTTTGGAGATACATATAGCATCACTACAGAATATGCATGTAAACACAATAAAAAGTATGATTGCTATTATTGACACTCATAAAATATTATCTTACATTATTCTTTAATTTTTTTATTATTCAAATTCTGAATCTTTTTCTATATTAAATTTTATATTAATTTGTTTATGCATGGAAGAAGGAATGCAAGATAATATTTTAGAAGTGCCAAAATATTAATGTAGGCACAGATTTAAAATTTGAATGATAAAAATAAAAAAGAGAGTTTAAATGACATTTTATAAGTGTTAATAACAGCATCCAAAAGTATTTGTTTTTATTGGTGTTGTATGAAATAGAGAAAAGTAAAAGGGTTGAATAATAGTGTACAAGTATGACAAGGAAAAGACATGGATTGGGAATAAGTAAATACTTGATATAATTAGTTGGCGCAAGAATTCATTGTTTAAATATAAGCTAATGGAAGGAAGACTGGCGAAGCCGCCAGCCACCACACCGTACATAGAGAAAATTCTCTTTCTTCTCATCACTTGCGCAGCCTCTTCTTCACGCTGCAGTAGTAAGCCTCTGATTCTCTTGCTTGTACTTTCTTTGATTGCATATATACTTCTTCTAAGTCTGTAATATATGTATATATATATATTTACTTGAAAAATATAAAAATAAAAAGTATTTACTTGTTTGTATGTATCGATCCTTTACTTCTTTAGTTAAGGTGATTACTCTGTGATCTTCTTTCTTTTCAATATTCTTCATTGGAATTGTTTCCATATTTTCAGCATAGATCTTTCCTCCTTAGAAATCGATGTTTTCGATGGCTTGGCAGAAATTTAGCATCTCTTTTATTATTATTGTGACCCAAGCGCATAGACACATGATTGTAAGGACTTGTTTTTGTACTTTAATTCGTCTTTCGAATTGTTTGACTTTCTGGGTTACTCTAAATCTTTACAAATTCTTGGTGAAATGGTTACATGTTCTCTGTAGATTTTTTTTTTTTTTTTGGTTTTGATGTTTGAAAATTGATTTAGCTATACTTGGTTCTTGCCCAATCGATAGAAGAACAGTATGAATTTGCTTGTTTTGTTCTTTTCTTCATCCTGGTTGGCTTGATAAGTGGCTAATTCCTCAGTTTGTACTAATTTATTGGTGAATTAGTTTGTCTAGGGGTGATTTAGCTTATATTTTAGGCTCTTTAACATATGAGTATTGCTTATTTTCATCAAGTATGCAGTTTGTTACGCTCAAGTCTTGATATGAATTGTGCAGAAATCTCTTTTTGAGGTACCAAATGACTGAATTCCTGCAGCATCAGAGTTCCATAGCATATTACGATAAAAATCGTCGAGGATGTATGTGGGGGTTCTTTCATCTTCTCCATTTCCATCGACACGCGAATTTGAGAAAGTTGCTCTCCTATGGAAGACATGAAGAAGATGGGGAGCTTGGAGGGCGTAAGTAATTTTTTTTTAAAGTCTATGTAAGCTTTCATTAGTATCAGTTTGTGATACACTTTCATCTTATGATCAACATCCTCTGTTGCAGAAATTAAAGTTCCAACGTCAAGACCGAAAATTCTTGAACGGTCATCAGACAAGGAAGTAAACTACCAGGTAAATTGTAGAATTTTTTTTTCCATAGTTTGCAGTATCGGCCGATACCGATCCGATACGGCCGATACCGATACAGTTTGGCATGTCCCGATCCGATACTGACCGATACCCGATACTGACCGATACCGACATTGGGGATCTATTTTCTGGTTAATTCGGCAAAAAACAAAAAAGTCCCGTCAACATGAGTGTAAAAGCATAAAAAGGTTATAAAAGCATCTAAAATAAGAAAACTATCTATAGTATGTAAATCAATTAGTAAGGATGACTGCTATTTCATTCAATTTCAAAACTACTAAGAAACAACACTGAAAATATTAAAATTTTATGCCTAAATGTATAAACTATATTTTCTAAAATATTTTGCTTTCTGATACCGAAAATTTTGATACTCCGATCCGAAACCGATACCGCCGATCCCGATACTTATAGGAACGGTCCGATACCGATACTTTGAACCTTTTAAATTTCCTTTTCAAAGTATTTGATTTAGTCTAGTTTGATGCTAGCTTTTATTTATAGAAAAATTTGTGCTTTTGTTAGTGATGTTTAACCTTACACAATGCTTGGTCAGAGCAATCTGTTTCTTGCTCTTAACTGCCAACTACTAGGAAATGAATTTTGTGTTGCAACTAGCATGTGTATGAATTTGATTGTTCATCTTTGCTTATTGTACTTTCCTCCGAGTTGCTATTTATGTGGATTATTTGGTTACTATGGCATGGAGTTTTTGTTCTTCAATGGTTCTCTCCATATTGTTCCAGATGGAAGATGAAGCTTCAAAGAAAAGTTCTGGCAAGGTTCCCATGCTGAGTTCGCTCTACAGAAGGATGGCAAAGAAACGAGAACGAAAAATGAGGGGTTCTCCTCCTCCTTCATCATCACGGTTGCTCCGCACATTTTCGATTCATCATCTAGAATGCAACGATTACGTGGCTCACAACGAAACGACTTCCGAAAGTGAACTCATGAATTCAGAGGAGAATGATCTCTCTCTTGTAAGCAGAGATCATTCTCGTATGGTTGCTGAGGCTAAAGAACAAGGAAGGAGTGTTGCACTGCAGTCAGAATATGATGCAGATAAGGAGTACTCAACTTCCAGAGTCTTTCGAGATCGAAGATCTGTTTCGGGAAACCAGTTACAAACTCGACAGGCTTCGACGGAGGAGACGGAGTTGATCAAATCCGCTTCGTTTCCTGGAGCCGGTCTGACTGGCAGTGCTGTAGGCACATCCAAAGATGAGCACAAGGACAAAGTTTCCTCCCTAGTTCAAGATTTCAAGTCTCAATCTGCGAAAATAATGTCAAAGCGCAAGACCAACGTTGAAGAACCATCACCACAGGCTCTTGAATCAGAGACCAGGGACGCTGCAACTGTGAACTCTTCTCAACTTGATCATGGGAAGGAGAAGAAGGACCCGCGGCTTCGGATCTCAATGGATGGAATTCTGCATAAAGTACCTTCCGGGCACAATCTACCCGAGTATATCGAGAAAGAGAGACTTAAACTCGAAGCCAGTGGACTGGTTTATGGTGGCGCAAAGTCCGAACACAGAAGCATGCGAAGATCGCGCTCTCTTGTTGAGTCGCTGGACAGGTATTCTCCTCTCCTCGACTCCGTCTCCGACAGAGGACCCAAGAGAGTCCCCGAGAGGCTGAAGTCGCTCAAGGAAGAAGACGACAGCAGAAGAGTTCTGAGATCGCGTTCGCTTAGTGAATCTGCATATAGGAGTTCTCATTTGATCAAATCGAGTTCGGTCAGAGAACCCAGAAGAGGTATTGAGAGAGTGGTGTCGGTCAGGGAGAACCAATGTTTGCCAGAGAGAAAATCCATTAAAATCTTGGAGATTTTGCAATATCCTTCTAGCAAAGACATCCAAAGTTGTGAACCCCACGAAACAGCTTCAGGTCTTCTTGCCAGTGAAGATGTGGATACCTATGTTTCTGATGTTCCGAAGTTTGTGGACAGTCTTGTGAGTACAGAGGAGGGCACGAGTACTGTGGCTGTGGAACCGGATGTTAGCGAGACTGAGATCAATGAGCAAGACCAAGATGAAGCATGCACAATTCCAGGAAATTCATTGGCAGAGGACAATTACAGTACTAGTTTGCATGAGAAGAATGGAGTAGAAGTTACAGAACCAAGCCCATCCTCTCTTCTAGGCACTCGTCTTGAAGAGGATGTTGTCGATCCTGAGAAGTATGAACAAATAGAAGGTGAATTATTCCAACTTTCTTACTACCATTCTGCTTATGAAGTTAAATTAAGGGTCTGCTTGCCAATTATAGGGATAGCGGTTATGACGTGTTTGTAGAGTATCCGTCATGAGGGATTCGGTTTTGGATGGTTTTTAAGTAGCGGCTTTTAAACCATACCAATACATGTTTGGTAGTTCACTAACGAACGGTTCTAAAAGTTTTTACACAAATAAAATTAAGTAGGGAAGGGTATCAGTAGTTATAATTATATTTTTTTGTGATGATGTAAATGGAATAAAATAATAAAGCCGCTCAAAACCCACCGATTTGGCGTGTTTGTAAAGCCACCCAAAATTACATTACACCGATTTTGTACCTCAAAAAATTAACAAGCAAGAGTTTTCATAAATGGTCGGTTCAAAAACACCCAAGAACTGGTAAAAAATATCGTTACCAAGCAGACCCTAACTGCGATTTCTTGTAGTAGTTGCAACTAATTTAGAAGATTATAAACTGTTAATATTCAATCTTCTACTGCTTTGCTGATTGAGTGTCTCTCCATGGCAGGTGCAGAATTGCCACCAAGTTGGATGCAGTTTGAGCAGCACGACTCTGGGTTTAGTCCAGAGTACCATTTGGGCGATCGCTACGCTACTAAAGAAGATGTAGAAGTTGTCAGACAACAATGGCCCGACCTAAACGAGACCCGTTCTTTGCACATTCCAGTGGACGAGAGAGATGAGAATGAGTTCAATTACGTTTGTGACATACTAAGAAAATCCGGGTTGACTACTGTAGGAGCAGAAGAGTTCCTGTGGCACTCCCCGTTGGAACAACTAATGTTCAAGGACGCAGAAGGCTCAGCTCACGATCACGATCACGAAGCCGGAGAAGACGGTGCTGCTTCCGACGCAACGCCTCTTGACCGCCAGCTTATGCTCGACGTGACGAACGAAGTTCTGCTGGGGATTTACGAGAGCTCCGTTGCCCGCGGCACGACGAAGTTCACGGGCTCCGATCCTCGGATCAGGCCGGTGCCTACAGGTGAGCACGTCCTGGAGGAGGTGTGGGCTAGAATTAGTTGGTACCTTGATAATTCGGAAAATTATTCTAGTAACCCGCTAGACAATGTGGTGGCTCGTGATTTCGCGAGGGGCGATGGATGGATGGACCTTCACTGGGACATGGAGAGCGTAGGGCTAGAAGTGGAGGATTTGATATTGGATGAGTTGATTGATGAACTTCTTCTACTCTAGTTAGTCTTCAGCAATATGAAGTAGTGAGTTTAATTTTTTCTTCTTGCTAGTTTGTTTGTTGTGTGTACATGTAAATTTTTTTGATTAGTTTGACTTATTCATCTGTACTTGATTATTCATACACCTGTACATTGTTAGATTGCACCCCTGTAACAGAGATTTTTTTTTGTATTGTAGATATAGTCTGTATATACTATACTGCAGGACCTGATTGGTATTTTTGGTCACTCCTTGAAACAGATGAATACCACCTCTCCTGTTTGTTTTTTTTTTTTTTTTTTTTTTTTACTGAATATGAGCTTTTGGTCTCATGGAATAAAAGCTAATATGACTAATATATCTTTTTTTTTTACAAGGAAATGTTCAAAATTGAATTGCAGAGATGGAATAGATAAGTTCCTTTTTGTCCCCTCATTAATCTTAAGCCATATTTGGTTTGCGAAATTGGAGCGTAGAAAAGGAAAATTATTTTCTTTATTTCGATGCCAAAGGAAATGATGAGGAAAGGAATTTGGTTTCAAGAGAAAGGAAAAATGGAAAGATTACCAACCTATTGATTCATTTTCTCCTTCTAAGAATTCACTTTTCCTCCCAAATTTTTTGGATTTTTCAAACACCAAAAATAAAATTAATTGAAATTATAATTTTTTTAAAAAAATAAAATATCAAAAAATCAGTTTCTTCTCCCCTCCGCGGACCAAACGAGACCTTATATTAGCCCAAAATGAAATCCCTTTTACTTCAATAGCAGAAATTGGACAAAAAGTGACCACCCGAGATACAACGAATCCAAGTCACATTGAGATTACATGTGATCAAAAGTTAAAAATTTACAGTTATAACCCCTTGCACGGTGCACAAACCAATTTGCAAGTTGGATGGACTCGAGTCCAACCACAACAAAATCTAAATGGATGTAGTACTTTAAACAAAAGAGAACGGGTAAATGACAAAAAAGCCCTCCCTCGACTGGTCATTTTCGCAAAAAAAGATTCCATGTTCTTAAATTTTTTGCTATTTATTTTTTGTTACAAAAAATTCTCAAATGACAATTTCACCCCTCCCTGTAATGCCCCGCTCCGCACGGTGCATTATGCTGAGTTGTTGACTCAAAGAGTTGCGTTGACCCGATTACGTATCGATGCGAATCGATACAAAGTGTTAAGTTGTCCCGAGCAATGCATCGAACTAAGTCGATGTGACGAGTTGCCTTGTCCCAAAGAATGCAACGAGTGAATCGATGCGAAGCGCCGCGTTGCCTCGAAGGATAAGTGCGTTGAGACGGCTCGAAAATTCTAAGAAATCGAATCGACCAAGGCGCAAGTCCAAATCGATACAAGTAATAATTTTAGTTGGTTTCATGTGCAGGCTATACGTTTACGCTGAAATGTTAGAGGTCGATCTTTTGCCTTATTCAGCAAGGGGTCCGCGAAAGCAAATCGTTGCCTTGCGACGGACGGAAGCGTTGGCACGCTAAGGCAAAATTGGACGTACAAACTCAATAAGCACGAAGTGCTCGAATGGCTAAGTCAGGAGAGTGGCCGTGCAACAAAGTTATGAAATCGAGCCGCATCGGCTCGGCACCCAAAGATAACCATTTGAGAACTTGTCATCTTGCCTTGCACGAGCGCAACTCCAGGCTCGTGCGGCATCACGTCCCAGCGAGGACGATGATTCGGGTGATTCCGGGTCGGGGCGTGACACTCCCCCCCTTCTTCCTCGGCCGTTGGGGGTGGGGCTGGGTGGCCGGCAATGCCACGGGAAGGGCTGCGTGGGACCGGGACGAGGGCGGGGGAGGACCGTGGGGGACCGGTGAGTGCAGGAGAGGGTCGTGCGGCGCCGACGAGGTCGGGAGGGAGGCTCGCGGGGGACGGGCGGGGCTGGGGACTCGCCGCCGGGGGGAGGGCCGGCAGGGTGGGGGGTAGGGGGGAGGGCAGGGGGGTCGTGCGGGAGGAGGGCAGGGGGACAGGGCCAGCGGGGGGAGGGTGGGGGGGTCGGGCGGGGCTGGGGGGTCGCCGTCTCCACCGGGGGAAAAGAGGGGGGCAGGAGCACTTTCGGGATTAAAAATTTTAATTTTGACTGGAGGGACCTTATTGAACGGATTTGTAATCTAAGGATGAACGAATTACTAAAAATGACTAATAGGTCTTAATTTGCAAAAGTCGAATATCTAACGAGGAATTTTTTGTCATTTATCCAAAGATAACTGCTTTCTTATTGTGGGACTAAAATAATTTTCTCCATACTGAATCACATTGACAACAAGACGTTGCTTCCAAATAAAAAAATAACACACCCAATCCCAATATTTATAGCTTCTATGGGCGAGGGTTGGTATTTGGTCGATTTTTTGGGTACTTTTTTAATTGGTATTTGAAAAATTAATACTAATATCGTACCATTAATAATCATTTTTTCGATTTCGGTTAAATCGGTATTCGATCGATTTTTGTTCGGTATCGATATTTTATCAATTAACATTTGATCAATCGACACACTTAATATTGTAGAACCTCTTACCCTATAATATTTTTTATTACTTTTTTGAAAGCATTAAATTTTAAAGCCAAGTCTCTGCCAACCAAACAATTACTCAAAATTATTTGAACAATATGTAATAAGTCGCAAACACCTAAAAATAAATTTAAAAGATCAAAATACGATCACTAAGTTTAATCTTTAGTATAAGTTTAAGTAACCAAAATTCACTTCAAATTCTATGAAAACACAAATACATAAGCTCAAAAGATCAAAAATTCAATTCTTAGCATTTTTAATAACTTTAAGTCCACTAAAATATATTCTAAATTCTAAGAAACTGACCAAACAAAGATAAAAATATAAATTAGTATAAAATTAATGACGAACAACATTCAAAAAATATATACAACATATATATATATATATATATATATATATATATATATATATATATATATATATATATATAAAGTGGGTCGGGCTGGGCCGGGCCTCTGAGGCCCACGCACTATTACGGGTCGGGCCGGACCGGGCCTAAGCGTAAAAAATCTAAGTCCAGTTCGACACATGACCCACGGTACGACGTGCTTCGGGTCGGGTCAGGCCTGGGCTATCATTTCCAGCTTCAGGAACAAAATTTCCACTTAAATTCCGATCACGATCTATATCATCTGTCACAGAATGATAACTTAATGAAGTTTGATTCGGATCGGAAGGTTCCATGTGTCAGGTGCCACTTCGGGTTGGGACGTTGTTTCAAGGGACTGGAATCTATCACCAATGGTGAGTTCTGAATCTACTTAAGCACATCTCCATTTTCATTCATAGAAGGTGAGTTTTGAATCTACTTAATGCCCTTTCCAGAATTCACCATCATTGTAATATGAATCTACTTGATTCAACCCAACGTTTGATGCATAATGCATCAAGTCCCTTTGCAGAACAGCAGAATGAGCAATGAGTACGTTCCTTTGCTTACCAAATTAAGAGCCTTAGGAAGTCCGCTAACAATCTCAGCATTATCCAAGTCCAGGAGTCCGGGACTTCTAAAGTTCCAGTCAGTGACAGAATAAGCCCAACCTCAGTAAAGGTTACAAACACTTCTGCAAATATATATTATATCTTATGCCGGGCCTTGGGCCGGGCCGGGTCTGGCTGGGCCTGGACTTCGGACCGTACCGGACCGAACCTAAATTATGAGCCGATATATGTGACCCAGCACGACCCAATATATTGGACTGGGCCGGCCCGGGCCCACGATTAAACGGACCGGACCGACACATGGGTCATTTTTTCGTGCCGGACTCGTGTCGGACTGGGCCGGCCCAGCCCAATTGACAGGTCTACATGCATGCACCAAGCAAGAGACTCCCACGTTCTGCCATCGGCGTGACTCGTTGCATCCGCTATTGGACCAGCCTGGCCAAGCCTGTTGATGTTCGTGTCACACGTATATTACGTACACCCAGCTAAGCATGGCTCCATGCCAGAATGTTCAAAGACTCTCAACAATTGAAATACAAACTTTGATTAAATCTTCAACTAAACTAGACTGGCCACTACTAGGGTTCAAGTATTATGTTTTGTTATGTCTCAGCTTCTCATCACAGAAGTTCCATTCAAAGGGACGGAGAAGAGAGGAAAATTGGACCACTTACTTTGTTGAGCAGAGTACTCTACCTCCAACATTATCTCCAACTCAATCTCTTTCAAACAAAACATGTGTCACTGAACCATCATAAAGTATGTCACTGAACCATGGCAATTTATATATATATAAAATAAGGGAGGTGAGGTGCCACTTTATATATATATTAAATAAAGTTATATGGTTTTACAATATTTGGTGTCGTTATTAAAAAATTACAAGTCACAGCCTTTACCGACAGTGACCCAATTCGGACAAGGTTTGGTGTAAGTATCATGAGAGTATCGGAGAAAGTCTCAATGTGACAGTAATGTGTGGTAGATCATCTTGTGCATGTGGTGTCACATGTTCCTGTGATAGTCCCAATGTGACAGTAATGTGTGGGGTAGTGTGTAGTGCATGAGTGTGGGTATATGTGAGTGAGTGATGTGGGTTAGGTAATGTATGCATATATACATATATAATGTGTGTAAGCATAGAGTGTGTTAGGATGCGACAGTTGAATGTCTTCCTGTGATAGTATATCTTATAGTGTGTGTGTCTTACCTATGAGTGTATGTTTGCCACCCATATAATGGAGTTTGAAATTGGAGTTGTCCACATGTCTTTAAGTTTGAAATTATGTCTTCATGCTATTACTTTTGTTTACGCCTTTGAACAATGGGCATGTATCTATCTTACAGAAGTATCTAAAATTGGATATGGATTACTATCTGCGGCATCGTTCGTGGATGTACAACCGTCATCCTAGTGACATGTGCGGTATGCGGGATGAATTCATTAAGGGTGTACAGCAGTTCCTGCAGTTCGCCAAGGCGTTCCCTCAGTACATGGACGGTACCAAAATTAAGTGTCCGTGTGTGAGATGTCATAACTTGAAATATCATCCAGAAGTGGAAGTCACATATCATTTATACTCGAAGAATTTTACACCGAATTACTATCAGTGGACCGCGCACAGAGAACTTGTGTCTTTAGCATCGGAGTCGGAGCCTTATGTGGATGTCCACAACCACGCTGCTTACGACGATGGGTGGGTGAACATGATTTTTGATGCGACGGGGCCTAATTTCGATCCGGACAATTATGATGCAGCCGAGGAGGCACCAAACGCCGATGCTGCAAAGTTCATGGAGTTGCTGGAGAATGCAAGGACACCATTATATCCTGGTTGTAAGGATCATTCACCGTTGGAGGTGGTTACATGATTATTGAGCATCAAGTTCGATTTTAACATGTCGCAAGATTGCTACAACCGACTGATAGAGTTGATTATAGAGATCTTGCCTAAGGGTGCTAAGTTGCCTAAAGACTACTACCGGTCTAAGAAGATGGTTAGATCGCTCTGGATGGGATACGAGAAAATCGACGCATATCGCAATGGGTGCATGTTGTACTACAAAGACGACAAGGATAAAGACGCCTACAGATTTTGTGGTGCTGATCGCTATAAGGACAATGTTAGAGGAAGGTCTATCGGTGCAAGGAAGCCTACCGATTCGATGCACTACTTGTCGTTGACGCCATGGTTGCAGCGATTGTTTATGGTGAAGAAAACTGCAGAAAACATGAGTTGGCATAGGCGGGAACAGATCGAAGAAGTGTTGAATCACCCATCTGAAGGAGAAGCATGAAAGCACATTGATCGAGAGTATCCAGATTTTGCTTCGAATCTGCGTAATGTCAGATTGGGGCTCTGCTCTGATGGTTTTACCCCATTCGGACTTTCGGGCTCCCAGTATTCGTGTTGGCCTGTGATTATCACTTCGTACAATCTACCGCCTTGGATGTGCATGCAGACTCCGTATATGTTCCTCACCGTTATTATCCTAGGTCCGAACAATCCGAAGAGGAACATCGATGTGTATTTACAGCCATTGATTGATTAGTTGAATCAGTTGTGGGAAATAGGTTCCAACACGTACGATGTTTCTAGAAAGCAAAATTTTTAGATACGGACAGCACTTATTTGGACCATCAACGACTTTTCGGCCTATGGAATGTTATCTGGATGGAGCACGCATGGTCGTCTTTCATGTCCGTATTGCATGGACAGCACTAAGGCTTTCCGTTTGAAACACGGAGGTAAATCGTGCTACTTTGATTGTCATCGACAATTCCTACCAAAGGATCATCCGTACCGGAGGACCATGAATGCTTTTCGTGCCGACGTTGTGAAGAAGGCTAATCCACCGCTAAGGTGGCCCGGATACACGATATGGGAAGAGGTAAAAGATTTACCAAGAGCTATTGAAGAGCCTGCTAAGGGCTACAAGTGTGACGGATTTGGTCGTACTCATAACTGGACGAAGAGGAGTATATTCTGGGATCTGCCATATTGGAGCACCAATCTGATTAGACATAATCTTGATGTCATGCATATCGAGAAGAATGTGTTTGACAATATAATTAATACTGTAATGGACGTAAAGGGGAAGACAAAAGACAATCCAAATGCTAGATTAGACTTGGAAGAAATATGTAGACGTCCTACATTGCATTTGATAGAGAAGGGGAATGGGAAGTTGAAGCAGCCTAAGGCAATTTTTTTATTAGAGAATGAGGATAAAGTGAGACTTGTAGGTGGATTCAAGGCCTAAAATTTCCAGACGGGTACGTTTTGAACTTGAGAAGATGCGTCGACCTCAAGGAGAACAAACTGACGGGTAAGAAGAGCCATGATTGTCACGTATTCATGGAGAGGTTAATTCCGATTGCATTTCGGGAATTCTTATCCCAGGTTGTTTGGGATCCATTAACCGAGCTTAGCATATTCTTCAGAGATCTTTGTTCTACTAAGTTGCTCGTCGATTGTCTAGAAAAGCAAGAAAACGATATTGTGGTAATACTGTGCAAGCTCGAGAAGGTGTTTCCTTCTGGATTCTTTGACTCCATGGAGCATTTGCCAATTCATCTTTCCTACGAGGCACGTGTTGGTGGGCCCGTCGGTTATCGGTGGATGTACCCGTTTGAGCGGCATTTGAACCACCTAAAGAGAAAGGTGAAAATAAGGCTCGGGTCGAGGGTTCTATTTGTGAAGCCTATGTTCTCGAGGAGATTACAAACTTCTGCTCGACATATTTCAAACATCATGTTGCTACGAATAGAACGAGAGCTCCGAGAAACGACGACGGATATCAAGAATCTAATGATGGAATATTGAAAGTATTCAATGTGTCCGGAAAGCCATCGGGAAAAATGAAGAAAAGATATTTGAATGATGAAGAGCTAAGGGTTGCTCAATTGTATATATTACTCAATTGCGACGAGGATGAAGTGGAGAAGCTAGAGGGGTAAGTAATTAATGATGAGTTTATGTCATCTCAATGTAATAGTATAAGCTAATATTATAGTACTAATCGGCGGTTGCTTCGTTGTTTTTCAGCACATATAATGATGAGTTGAGGTCGGTTTGACCCTACATAACAGACGAAGAATTAGAACAAAAAATGAGACGTTATTTTCCTTCCTAGTTGAGCGCATATGTAAGCAGCTCGGTAATTACTGATCTCTTCTAATGCAACTGCACAATAAATAACTTACGATCGCTTCTTTGGTATTCCGGTCGATCGTTTAATTTTATCCGAGATTGAATCAATCAGAACCCTTACCAAGGGTTCAATTATTGTCGTTACAATATGGCCAAGTTACTGTGTGAATGGTTTTAGGTTCAAGTCAACAAATGCTCCGATCAGAGACAGCTGTCTGGATCTTGATTCCACAAAAAATAGTTGTTTGTGTATCAAATCTTTGAACTACAAAGACGTCGATCCAGGCAATGATTTTTTTAGCATCTTGCGAGAGATTGTGGAGTTGACATATAATTATGGCGGAGAACCTGCTAAGATCGTGTTGTTCAAGTGTGAATGGTTCGATCCGATAGAAAATTAAGGTTGGAAAATTGACAAGCATGGTCTTGTGGATATAAACTACAAGCGTAGATATCAAGGCTATGAACCATTTGTCCTATCAACTCAGGCTCAGCTCGTATACTTCACAGCTTATCCGAGACGGGGAATAATAATGTCTGAATGGTGGGTAGTATGCAAGACTGTCACGCCCCAGAACCAGAATACTGGAGAGCGGGGGCGAACATAGCCAGCTACGTATATTGAAATGAAGTCCATCTCGCTATACGGTCACGGCTGTCTAGATATGAGGGATTACTACAAGCCAACAGTCTCTTAAGGTCAAGCCTACTGTCTCAATCTCAAGCAAGTAATATAATTACAAGATGTTTGATCACCAAATATACAATAAAAGGCGTCCCAAATATTACATATCAGCTGATCATGAAGCTAGTCGTACAAAATGCAAGGACTAGCAAGAGTTAAGTCATACATGATCAACCCTAGGATTTGTTAATCATGTTTACAGCCCGTAGGCAGACAGTAAGTAAAATGCATCGAGCTAACAGGTGCTCGTCGGCTAAACGCCTCAAAAGAATAAGTTTACAATAGAGTGAGCGAAACAAAATAGAAAACCCACTCGTAGCCCGGGTTCCTTCTAGTCGCCACCATCAGGCTGGAGATTCGGTAGATCCTCGGGAGCTGCTCCGAAATCTGGCCACACAAAACCAGCTGGGTCAAACCCCAGAAAGAGCAAGTGCCACAAAGGAGGCCACGAAATAAGAACAAAAGCCAGCATATCAGAACATAAGAAAATGAAAGAAAAGTACAAGTAATAAAGAGCACGTCAGGACAATAAACGACTAGGGACGTGGAACCATTCAGGGAACCAGGTTACAACCCGTAAACCAAACATGGACCGGGGTTGTAACCCTTCGCCTGAATATCTCCTTGTCTCTACCCAATTATTGTTAAAGCAAGTAAAACAATCATGTTCAGGAGTACCAGGGTACAGGGACTAGACATCATCCATTCACAAGCGGCCAAGCAATTACTACGGCTTACTACTTTAACTAACTAGGGTTATCACAAGCCTAATTACTAACAAGATGCAATGAGAAATTTCCCAGTCCCAAGCTCTGCAGACCATCCAGTTATCCTTTCGCGGGTTGAGAGTATGTTTGGGTACATCGCCCCGGAGACGATATACCCTTAGGTGACTTAGAGGTGCAACACATGACAGTGCGCTGGAAATGTGCTCTACTCGTCGGCAAGCTACAAGTCCAATTAAGAGCGCCCAGATAACAAGATTGCCTGTGACTGGAAATTCTCCATGAACTATAGTTTGATCTAGTCATTATCCTAATCCATATTCAGTGTGAATCCCTGACCGTGGGAACCAGGGAGTCACGTCCTAGACATGATGCAAGACAAGACAAGTAGATTGCACAAGCAAGCAAGCAGGAACACCTACGGTGTCAAGGTTGATTATACAAGTCAAGTTAGCCATCGCAACGGCATCAAGTCAAGTCAAGTCAAGTTACAAGTCGAGTTGCAAGTTACAAGTCAAGAGTGCGCCGCCACGGGCCACTATCAAGTTATCAGGTTACAAGTCAAGAGTGCACCCCATCGGGTCACTATCAAGAAGATCAGAGAGTACCAGGATCATAAATCACAGAAAATCACGAAAACCGTACTAGTCATAGCAAATACTGAAAATCGTGTCAAGTCGTGTTGGGTCAAGATAGTCGTGCTGTGTGGAACAAAATCTCAAAACCCAATCCACAAAAGAGAAGCCAAGGTCAAGTAATAAACCAAATCGTCACAGGCAAATGGGTTGCGCAGGGGGAATGGCGCAGAGGTCAAGTGCGCCGGGAGCCAACTGCGTCCGGGTCCAAGTGCGCGGGGGCAGATGGCGCATGGGTCCAAGTGCGCGGGGGCAGATGGCGCAGGGGTGAGCTGCGCAAGGGTATAGGTGGCGCATGAGCAGACTGTGCATGGATGGATGGTGCATGAGCAGATTGCGCATGAGCAGACTGCGCATGAGCAGACTGCGCATGAGCAGACTGCGCATGGATGGGTGCGCGCTAAGGTTGAGCGCAGTTCGCCAAGGGACAAGCAGCGCGGTCGGCGCTGCGCTAAAGAGCGCAGGCCGAGAGGGGGATGCGCAGTCCAGCACTGCGCTAAAGAGCACAGGCTGCAGTCTTCGTCTCCAGGCCGAGAGCAAGCATCAAGAACACCAAAATTCCATCATTCATATCTTGGTCAAATCAAAGCCAAATCTAGATTTTTCAAAGTTCTAACTTGAGTAAAATTGATTTCTCTTCCACATGGAAGCATCAAAACCCACAAAAACCCAACTAAAATAGATCAAAACCATGTAAATCTGAAAATAGAGAAAACTTAGATCTAGAACAATGGAGACTCCAAATCACAAAATGTCAAGTTCTAATGTTGATCTCCATGGCCTAATCTAGCTAATGGACAAATAAAAAGTGGTTCTCATGTGGTGGCAAGGTGCACTTGCCTATGGTATTGGTGAGTTGTGTAGAGGAAGGAAGAAGAAGGAGATGGAGAAAATAAATGAAAGAGTTATGAGGAGAGAGAAAAGGTTGGTAGGGTTTTAATGAAGGTGGTTGTGTTATGTTGAGGGTGGAGCATAGGCTAAGGTGGTCAAATGCATGCTAAACCAAACCAAACCAATCCTTCTCCACAAAATAAAACCAAGCCAAGTCAAAACTCATTTTACAAGAAAACCAAAAATCTGCAAGTCGAGCCAAAAATATAATTACAGGCCAGAATCTGAGAAAATAAATTACAGGTCCAAGATACATGCAAGCATGATCAAAATACGGGTTCTGAGATATGGGTGTTACAACTCTACCCACCTTAAAAGAATTCCGTATTCGGAATTTAAAACAAGATGCTTAGAGAGACAAGGACAAGTCATACTATTCACATGCAAGCTATACTAAGCAGTCAATCAAACAATCACGCATGCAAGCAAGGACGGAAGGCATAAGGCATAGGGAAGACATTATACCTTATGAGTCAAACAGGTCGAGATATCGCGATCGGATATCATCCTCACGCTCCCAAGTTGACTCACCTAGAGAGTGACGACCCCAAGCAACGCGGACTAAGCTAATAGTCTTATTCTTGAGTATCTTCTCTCTCCGGTCCAATATAGACACGGGCCTCTCCTCATACGAAAGGTTGGTACCAACAACCAATTCCGAATGGTCTAGGATATGGCTCGGGTCCGGGATGTTCCGTCGTAATTGGGACACATGGAATACATCATGCACCTCGCTTAGCGACGGTGGAAGAGCAAGACGATAGGATACATCTCCTACTCGCTCCAGGATATCGAACGGCCCTATATACCTAGGACTAAGCTTTCCCCGCACGCCAAAGCGAATGACGCCGCGGTTAGGCGAGATCCTAAGGAATACATGGTCGCCGATAGCAAACTCTAAGGGACGCCGATGAGCATCGGCCCAATGCCGCTGGCGATCTTGGGCAACTCGAAGTCGATCTCTGATCCTTCTGACCACTTCAACTGTCTGGGCAATCATTTCTGGACCGAGCATCTGCCTCTCTCCAACATCATCCTACGCTAGCGGGGATCTGCACTTCCTTCCGTACAGAGCCTCGAATGGTGCCATCTGGATGCTGGCCTGGAAGCTGTTGTTGTACGAGAACTCCACCAGATGCAGGTGATCTTTCCACGAACCGCCGAAGTCAAGGGTACATGACCTCAACATGTCTTCAAGAGTCTGGATTGTATGCTCTGACTGGCCATCTGTCTGCGGGTGATAAGCTGAGCTAAACTGGAGACGAGTTCCCAAACTCTCTTGTAGGCTGCGCCAAAAGTGCGACGTAAATCTCGAGTCTCGGTCCGAGGTGATACTGATTGGCACACCGTGAAACCTGACAATCTGCCTGAGATACATCTCTGCTAGCTGAGCCGTTGACTGCCCAACTCTGAATGGGAGAAAATAAGCCACCTTCGTGAGCCTGTCAACTATAACCCAAATAGCATCTCGACCAGCTGGGGATCTAGGCAATCCAGTCACAAAATCCATGGTCACATGCTCCCATTTCTATTCTGGAATCGGCAAAGGCTGAAGAAGTCCAGCGGGCCTCTGATGTTCAGCTTTAACCTGCTGGCAAACCAAACACCGAAAGACAAACCGGGCTATCTCCCTCTTTATGCCATTCCACCAGAAGTACTGACGGATATCACGGTACATTTTCGTACCACCGGGATGAATAGAATATTGCGAGCTGTGAGCTTCTGTCATGACCTCCTGTCTGATATCTCCACTGGGTACACAAAGACGAGTGCCGTGCCGAAATGTACCATCTTCATGGATACATAACTCTGGTATTCTTCCTGCCTCACACTCTGCTCTGAGTCGCTGAAGCTTGGAATCTGTAGACTGCGCTATACGGATCCTCTCAACTATGCTGGACTGAACCTGTAAACTGGCCATCAATGCCACGCTGGTAGAAAGAACCACTTCAATTCCCATCTTCTAAAAATCTGCCAATAATTTTGGTTGCACCGTTAGGAAATAAACTCCGGCTCTCCTGCTCAACGCATCTGCTACAACGTTGGCCTTTCCTGGGTGATACTGCAAATCCACATCGTAGTCCACCAATAGCTCAAGCCATCTTCTCTGCCGCATATTAAGGTCCTTCTGGGTGAAAACATACTTCAGGCTCTTGTGATCAGTAAATATCTCCACTCTATCTCCGTACAAGTAGTGTCGCCAAAGCTTAAGTGCAAACACTACTGCTGCCAGCTCCAAGTCGTGGGTCGGGTAATTCTTCTCATGATCACGAAGTTGACGTGATGCATAAGATATTACCTTCCCATGTTGCATCAAAACACACCCCAATCCTCTGCCTGAAGCGTCGTAATAAACTGTGAATCCTCCGGTCCCATCTGGAAGTGTGAGAATGGGAACCGTTATCAAACCTCGCTTCAACTTCTCAAATGATTCCTGACACTCTACTGTCCAAGCAAACTGCACATCCTTGCGGGTCAACTAGGTCATTGGCGCTGAAATCCTTACAAAATCTGAAACAAATCGTCGGTAGTAGCCGGCTAATCCAAGGAAGCTGCGAACTTCTGCCACTGAGCTGGGTACTGGCCATGTCTCGATAGCCACAATCTTCTGGGGATCCACTTCTACTCCTCCTCGAGTAATGATGTGTCCCAAGTACGAAATGCGATCGAGCCAGAACTTGCATTTACTGAACTTGGCGTACAACTGATGCTCCCTAAGCGTCTGAAGGACAACTCTGAGATGCTGCTCATGCTCTGCTTCGCTCTTGCTGTAGACCAGGATATCATCTAGGAACACGATCACGAACTGATCCAAGTAAGGCATAAAAATGCGATTCATGAGGTCCATGAATACTGTCGGAGCATTGGTCGCTCCAAAGGGCATAACAAGGAACTCCTAATGTCCATACCTCGATCGAAAAGCTGTCTTCGGGATGTCCTGCTCTCTGACTCTGATCTGGTGGTATCCTGACCGCAAGTCTATCTTCGAAAATACTGAAGCCCCTCTGAGTTGATCAAACAAGTCATCTATCCTCGGGAGAGGGTATCTGTTCTTGATTGTCACTGAGTTCAAGGTACGATAATCTACACATAGCCTGGACGTACCATCCTTGGGCTCCCCAAGGCGATCCACTTGTACGAATGAATCCCTTGGCCCAGAGTTCTTCAATCATCTTGTACAAAATCTCCAACTCTGAAGGCGCCATCCTGTAGACTCGCTCTGATACTGGTGCTGTCCCGGGGATCAAGTCTATAGTGAACTCAATCTCCCGTTCTGGCGGTATCCCTGGAAGTTCCTCTGGGAAGACATCTGGAAACTCTTCAACTATCCTGGGCAACTGCACTGCTGCTACTGCCATCCACAATACTGGAGAAGATGGCTCCACCGCGCCTCTGGAAAAGGAAAACTCTGGCTCGCCTGGAATGCTGAAAACAACTCTGCCAACATGGCAGTCTATCCTAGCATACTGGTTTCTCAACCAATCCATGCCTAGGACTACATCATAGTCTGCCATAGGGAATTCTATAAATCTAGCGGGGAACTCTCTACCGCTAACTACGATCCGACACGAGGAAAACACTCGATCTACTCCCACAAGACCATTACCAGTAAGTGTATTGAGCCTCACTGATAATGACTCGGGCTCCAATCCTATCCGTGTCGCAAATCATGCAGACATGAATGAATGCGATGCACCAGAATCAAATAATACCAATGCTGGAGAGGAGTTGACGAGAATAGTACCTGCCACTACCTCACCCGGTGCAACTTCTTTTTCCATAGCCATCATCATGGCCTGACCTCTAGCTGCGGGCCCCCTCTGCTGGAAACCTCTCTGCATGCTCTGCACTTGGGCTTGGGTATACTGCTGCTGGTTCTGCTGATAAAATGCCTGGGCCTGAGGCAACAATGGCCTCGGGTACTGCTGCTGCTGCACAGGTGCTGGTCCCCTAACCGATGGACTGGTTAGGTTGGAAGAGGAAGAACTACCCCTATTCGGGCAGGCTCCTATCTTGTGATCTGCCGCTTCACAAGCTAGGCACAATCCTTGCGCCCTACGACAATCCGCCACCACATGGCCTGGCTTCCCGCAATGAGAACATCCCATCGCGGAAGTCTGCTTCTGCTTCTGCTGCTGCGGGTACGTCGGGGTTGAATGCTGAACCGACGTCACTGAGGCCGCCCGCCTCGGAGTTCTAATGGTCAAACTTCTAGCTGCCGGGGCTGGAGCTGATGATTGGTGCATCTGACTGTGGGACCGCTTCCTACCTCCGGTCCTATCCACGATCCTCTGGGAGGTATACTCATGCCTTCTAGCTGCTCTCAAAACTGCATCGAACGTCTGGTGCTCGAACTGCTCAACTGCCAACAAGATCTCCAAATGCAGTCCCTGCTGGAACCGCTGGGCCCTATCAAACTCGGTCGCCACCAAGGTGGGGGCAAACCTACTGAGTCTAGAAAACTCAGTCGCATAACCATCGACTGTTCTGCCTCCTTGCTTCAAGTTGGTAAATCTCGTCTGCAAGTCGTACCGAGCCACAGCATCGAAATACTTCGTGTGGAATCTCTTTCTAAACACCGCCCAAGCAATGGGTGCCACTAATCCCATGGCTTGCGTCGCCCACCAACTGCGAGCTAAGTCCAGCAACTGCAGGCGTACCATCGCCACCTTCTCATTCTCAGGTGTCCTAGCTGCTTCCAGAACCACCTCGGTATCCTGAAGCCAAGCGTCCGCGGCAATCGCATCTTCACTGCCGTCGAAGAAGGGAGGGTTCAGGCGCTTGCAGCTGTTGGCCGCGCTGTTCCCTAGGTGACCGCCTCTGGTCAAAGCATCAGCTACTGCCTGGTGCAAGGCATATCCTCTGCGATCTTGAGATGTTATCAGGGCCCTGATGAGACCTACCAAGGTGCCATCATCCGGCTCAGCAGGCTGAACGGGCTGAACTGGGGGCTCTCCTCCAGGAGGTATAACTCTGGAGGCGACTCCGGAATGCTGGACTTGATCTCCAGGTTGCTGGTCCACGGGAGGTGCTCCACCTTGCTGATCGGCGGGGTCAGGTACAGTGCCGCTGAAGAAGACGACACAGGGAAAACAATAAGGAAGAACCAGGACAGATCAACGATACAAATATGTGATCAGGTCAAGATTCTCAGGGATTCAGAGGATATGAACGGAGATCAAGGACGAGTACTGATTGAGACATCTATCGGTAAACCCTCACATTTCTTGATTGACAAGACCTGCATAGGCCACCACTTAAACCATGTCACGCCCAGAACAAGAATACTGGAGAGCGGAGACGAACATAGCCAGCTACGTATATTGAAATGAAGTCCATCTCGCTATACGGTCACGACTGTCTAGATATGAGGGATTACGACAAGCCAACAGTCTCTTAAGGTCAAGCCTACTGTCTCAATCTCAAGCAAGTAATATAATTACAAGATGTTTGATCACCAAATATATAATAAAAGGCGTCCCAAATATTACATATCAGCTGATCATGAAGCTAGTCGTACAAAATGCAAGGACTAGCAAGAGTTAAGTCATACATGATCAACCCTAGGATTTATTAATCATGTTTACAGCCCGTAGGCAGACAGTAAGTAAAATGCATCGAGCTAACAGGTGCTCGTCGGCTAAACGTCTCAAAAGAATAAGTTTACAATAGAGTGAGCGAAACAAAATAGAAAACCCACTCGTAGCCCGGGTTCCTTCTAGTCGCTACCATCGGGCTGGAGATTCGGTAGATCCTCGGAAGCTGCTCCGAAATCTGGCCGCACAAAACCAGTTGGGTCAAACCCCAGAAAGAGCAAGTGCCACAAAGGAGGCCACGAAATAAGAACAAAAGCCAGCATATCAGAACATAAGAAAATGAAAGAAAAGTACAAGTAATAAAGAGCACGTCAGGACAATAAACGACTAGGGACGTGGAACCATTCAGGGAACCAGGTTACAACCCGTAAACCAAACAAGGACCGGAATTGTAACCCTTCGCCTGAATATCTCCTTGTCTCTACCCAATTATTGTTAAAGCAAGTAAAATAATCATGTTCAGGAGTACCAGGGTACAGGGACTAGACATCATCCATTCACAAGCGGCCAAACAATTACTACGGCTTACTACTTTAACTAACTAGGGTTATCACAAGCCTAATTACTAACAAGATGCAATGAGAAATTTCTCAGTCCCAAGCCCTGCACACCATCCAGTTATCCTTCCGCGGGTTGAGAGTATGTTTGGGTACATCGCCCCGGAGACGATATACCCTTAGGTGACTTAGAGGTGCAACACATGACAGTGCGCTAGAAATGTGCTCTACTCGTCGACAAGCTACAAGTCCAATTAAGAGCGCCCAGATAACAAGATTGCCTGTGACTGGAAATTCTCCATGAACTATAGTTTGATCTAGTCATTATCCTAATCCATATTCAGTGTGAATCCCTGACCGTGGGAACCAGGGAGTCACGTCCTCGACATGATGCAAGATAAGACTAGTGGATTGCACAAGCAAGCAAGCAGGAACACCCACGGTGTCAAGGTTGATTATACAAGTCAAGTTAGCCATCGCAACGGCATCAAGTCAAGTCAAGTCAAGTTATAACTCGAGTTGCAAGTTACAAGTCAAGAGTGCGCCGCCACGGGCTACTATCAAGTTATCAGGTTACAAGTCAAGAGTGCACTCCATCGGGTCACTATCAAGAAGATCAGAAAGTACCAGGATCATAAATCACAGAAAATCACGAAAACCGTACTAGTCATAGCAAATACTGAAAATCGTGTCAAGTCGTGTTGGGTCAAGATAGTCGTGCTGTGTGGAACAAAATCTCAAAACCCAATCTACAAAAGAGAAGCCAAGGTCAAGTAATAAACCAAATCGTCACAGGTAAATGGGTTGCACAGGGGGAATGGCGCAGAGGTCAAGTGCGCCGGGAGCCAACTGCGTCGGGGTCCAAGTGCGCGGGGGCAGATGGCGCATGGGTCCAAGTGCGCGGGGGCAGATGGCGCAGGGGTGAGCTGCGTAGGGGTATAGGTGGTACATGAGCAGACTGCGCATGGATGGATGGCGCATGAGCAGATTGCGCATGAGCAGACTGCGCATGAGCAGACTGCGCATGAGCAGACTGCGCATGGATGGGTGCGCGCTGAGGTTGAGCGCAGTTCGCCAAGGGGTAAGCAGCGCGGTCGGCGCTGCACTAAAGAGCGCAGGCCGAGAGGAGGATGCACAGTCCAGCACTGCGCTAAAGAGCGCAGGCTGCAGTCTTCGTCTCCAGGCCGAGAGCAAGCATCAAGAACACCAAAATTCCATCCTTCATATCTTGGTCAAATCAAAGCCAAATCTAGATTTTCAAAGTTCTAACTTGAGTAAAATTGAGTTCTCTTCCACATGGAAGCATAAAAACCCACAAAACCCAACTAAAATAGATCAAAACCATGTCAATCCGAAAATAGAGAAAACTTAGATCTAGAACAATGGAGACTCCAAATCACAAAATGTCAAGTTCTAATGTTGATCTCCATGGCCTAATCTAGCTAATGGACAAATAAAAAGTGGTTCTCATGTGGTGGCAAGGTGCACTTGCCTATGGTGTTGGTGAGTTGTGTAGAGGAAGGAAGAAGAAGGAGATGGAGAAAATAAATGAAAGAGTTATGAGGAGAAAGAAAAGGTTGGTAGGGTTTTAATGAGGGTGGTTGTGTTGTGTTGAGGGTGGAGCATAGGCTAAGGTGGTCCAATGCATGCTAAACCAAACCAAACCAATCCTTCTCCACAAAATAAAACCAAGCCAAGTCAAAACCCATTTTACAAGAAAACCAAAAATCTGCAAGTCGAGCCAAAAATATAATTACATGCCAGAATCTGAGAAAATAAAATACAGGTCCAAGATACATGCAAGCTTGATCAAAATACGGGTTCTGAGATATGGGTGTTACAAAGACTAAAGCTAGAGATACCTTTGACATTGACGAAAAAGCTTATCAGGAGGACGATCTACCTCTTATAACAAATATTGTTGATGTGGACTCCACGGAAGTTACTCATTACACGACTAATAATGTAGAAGTGGTAGAATTATCCGAAGAGGAAGGCGAAGTCGACGAAGGCGAAGATGAAAGTGAAGATGAAGAGGAAGAGGAAGAGGAAGAGGAAGAAGAGGTCGAGGAAGACGAACAAGATTAATATTCTGAAGATGATTGAGAGAGATGTACTTTTATTTTCTTATTATGTAGACTTGGTTATATGGATTATCTGGACTTCGATGTTTTTGTTGAATGTACTATCTGAACTTAAGATGTTTCTTGTAGAATATATTATCTGAATTTAGATATTTCTTATAGAATGTACTTTCATATTTCTGATTATAGAATATACTTAGTTTTTATCTAGTCTCTGTTATTTGTTGTATCATCATATGTTGTTATCAGGTATGACAAGACGACGCAGATCGTTCGGCAGGCCCCGACGTGGGGGACGGGGTTCTCCTTCGGTACTTCCTACTAGTACTGGCTCGGGATCCTCGTTGCCGAGTACTCCAGTGTATCGATCAGTACCTCCGCCTGCCACGACATTACATGGCATATCTCCTGGGACGAGTAGTTCCAGGCCTGACACTGCTCCCTCGTCTAGTGTTCCTCCTGCTGACACTGCTCCCTCGTCTAGCGTTCCTCCTGCTGATACGACGATGGAGACAGATGAGCATATGGATGAGGCTGAGCCGACGCCGGACCAGTATCAGGCGGATGATTCGTGCGCACCTCCGGAGGAGACGAGGACAAAGATCTGGGAGACGGTACAAAGTAAGTATTTTGGTTTATCATATATATCGTTTATTTCTTTATTCATAATAAATTCATTTTTTATGAATGTAATTACCTTTGTATAGATATCGTCCTTTGTCGGTACAGAGACGCCTGGGCCATTTTCTGAGGTACAATTATGGTGGCCCTTGGATAAACTACTCTGATGCACCGGTGGATAGAAAGAACTTCTGGTTTGCGCAGTTCAAGGTAAAAGTATATTTGGTTCTAATCTTAATCATGTTATTTATGTATATTATATAACTGACTAAATTGTTTATTCTAGCAAACATATTTCTATCTACCGTACCAGGATGAGTTGATCGAGGGGATGTTTCCTGCCATCGCTGCCAAGCTGATTCGTGATGCTATTAATGACCAGAAGGATCGTGAACGCCACGGAAAGCCGATCGAAGGTTGGATCACCCCTGATCAGTGGACTGTGATGAAGGCTAGGTTCGATGCTCCTTGATACAAGGAAAGGTCTGAGAAGGCCAATGTGGCTAGGCAGAAGGCATCCAAGTGGTGCGGTGGGTCGATCCCGATGATGGAACATTTCCGTCGTTTGGTTATTTTTTTTATTTCAAAAATATTATTTTAATGTAAGTTCGATTAATTTCGTAAATAGTACTAAATAATATATTTTTAACATTTAAGGAAGAGTGGTGACGCCAACATGGTGACCGTCTTCCTGGCCACCCATCGGAAAGGTGAAAAGCTTATTGACGAGAGGGCCGAGCAGACCTATGTAAGTATTACAATACTATTTATTAATTTTAACACTTCGTGTTAATTTTAATATAACTTAGTAAATATGCATGCAAATAAATATTCATGTAGTTAATAATAATAAGTATATTAGACATTAGAAATTATAGAGTATCCATACTTTCTAGGCCGACTATCTTAAGCTTTAGGAGTGTGCGGCTGCTGTCACGCCCCGACCCGAAATCACCCGAATCATCGTCCTCGCATGGGGCGTGATGCCGCACGAGCCTGGAGTTGCGCTCGTGCAAGGCAAGATGACAAGTTCTCAAATGGTTATCTTTGAATTGATATTAGCAACGAATGGAAAAACAGAGTATACGAAACAATTCTCTTTATTGATATTCGAACTGAGATTTCAAAGGCTTTCGATAGCCCAACAATATATGCCAGGTTGGCTACAACACTCAGGTTCTCTCTTGCCCACAAAGGATTCACTGTTCCATACATCATGCCTTCTATATCTCGGCCGCATCAATCCTGTTGCAAGTCCGAGCGTCAATGCGATCATACGCTTCAATACGCTTCAGCATTCCAAGCCTTAAAGCGTTCAAGCGAAGCTTCGCCCCCAGTAATACATTTCCTGTACCCTGCATGGAAGCTGGTGGGGGATCAGTACGTTCGTCCTCGCATGTACTGACGAAAAGACCAACTTTCTAAACCGACATTTAGTATTTATGTTCAATTATGCAACTTAGCTTATGATCTTGCTATATTCTCCTTAGGGCCGATTTCATGGCATATTCGAAAGTGTAAAGCATGTTATCATGGCAAACATGTTATTCGAATTGAATAGGCAAGCAGGAAAGCAATCTCGTGTTTGTTTCGTGGTGCGACTTCTTACCAAGTCGACGCACTCACCCTTGCACCGACGCAAGGTGAATACGCCCCATTTCTTCCCTGTCATATTATAAGTGCTTTTTATGCAGGCTATGTGTGCAGGACATATACGTGCCTACACTTTCAACCCATCGTTCCTTAACTATATGGAGGTCTTGGCGTATCCGTGCCAGAATGGACTAAAGACGTTTCTTTTCTTTCTTTCTTTCCTCTCTTTCTTTCTTTCTTTCTTTCTTTCTTTCTTTCTTTCTTTCTTTCTTTCTTTCTTTCTTTCTTTCTCGAATTGGGTAGCCCGGCGCCTCTCGTAGTGGGTTGCTGTCCCAATTACGGAGATCTACCGCTGCATACATTCATTTGTAGCTTTTTACATATCGCTAAGCGGCCGCTAATCGTCTTACGGATGTGCGCCTATCAAAGATTATATCCCTCATAGGTCGAACGGTCCCAGTGCCACGATGTACCCGTTCGGAGGGAACGTTCTGTGCAGGGTAGATTTTTATAATTATCTCAAGTCCATTCGACCATGCAACGCCCTATTATTCAAACAACCAAACATAGTCTTGAGTCCGAGACTCAGACTTATTTATCATCTCATATTTCTTTCATTAACTTTCTATGTTTTTACATTTCATACTTCGTTTCAATGTTCAATGGCATCATGCCTCAACTCAATGTTCGTCAATCGAACGACCCGAAGGTCCCAAACACCTTTCGAGGCATCATGTTATATCCGACAGTTCTGCCTCATTCATGTCACATCTGTATTCTTTTGCAACAAAATCATCTTTTATGATCTCATGCACGTAGGCACGTTTCGACACATTTATCATCTTTTTCCTCGCGTCGTGCACTTGGTGCACGCATCGAAGCCGTATTTCCATGTTCTATTACTTAGTGTTCAATGTTCATGGCTTGCACGCAAGGGCGCTCGCCTATTGTCTTTCAAAGTGCTAGCCTTTCTAACTCGTACGTGAGGGCACGGAATGGCTCGTGCATGAAGGTGCTCACCGAATACAGTTATCCCATATTCTTGCAGCTTGCGCATCGAGGCGCTCGCCTTTGCGATATCCAATGTTCCATAGCGACTCGTGCATTTGATGCACGTTTCATTTCAATTGTTCTAACTAGGGTTCGACACGCACTATGAATTATCTTCCGATCGGATCACGCCCGTGGTGTCGACAGGTTAACTTAGCATACAACGATATATTCTGACTTAGGCATGAAGGAGTAAAAAGAAGAGTTAATCCTCCCACCTTGAGTCGATATGCCTTGTCGTTTCGCCGAGTCGATACGGCTCGATTTTATAACTTCGTTGCACGGTCGACTCTCCTGACTTAGCCATTCGAGTACTTCATGCTTCATTGAATTATACGTCCGACTTGGCTTACCGTGCCCAAATCCCAGTCTGTTGCGAGGCGGTAATTTGGGTTTTGTGGACCCGTTGCGAATAAGGCAAAATATCAACCTCTAATATTTCAGCGTAAATGTATAACCTGCACATGAAACCAACTAAAATTAATACTTGCATCGATTCAGACTTGCGTCTTGGTCGATTCGATTTCTTAGAATCTTCGAGTCGTCTCAACGCACTTATCCTTCGGGGCAATACGGCGCTTCGCATCGATTCAACTCGATGCATTCTTTAGGACAAGGCAACTCTTCGCATTGACTTAGTTCGATGCGTTGCTCAGGGCAACGTAACTCTCGTATCGATTCGCATCGATACATTTCATTCGGTCAACGCGACTCTTTGAGTCAACGTCTCAGCGTAATACGCCGTGCGGAGCGGGACATTATAGCTGCTAGTACACCTACTGCGGGATAGGCCGGTACTTTTTCGCAGCCCGCTCAAGCTCCATCGGTGGACGAGCTATGGGTGACCGCCGCTGGTGGTCTCCATAGGGATACGTACTACGGTACGAGATCCTATGGCGCCCTAGTTGCGATACAGTCCTCTAGGGCCTCCGCTGCTAGTATGCATGGTCCACAGCCCTCATAGGAGTCTACCCGAGTCCAGGAGATGGTTGCCTCTATCCGTGACGAGATGCTACGACGGATCCATGAGCAGCAAATACGGACGATGCTACTCTCATAGCACGATTGGATGCGCTCGACCGCAGCATCATAGAGCTTAGGGATATGGCTGAGAGGATAGAGCGTGGCGCCACTGGTCTTAGAGCGTCGACACAGCGCAGCATGACGGAGCTGCAGGCATCACAACTGTCCATGGGCGAGAGGCGGACGTTGATGCAGGATTCGATGGTTGATAGCAGTACGAGGCTGTTATCTATCATGGATTCATACAACCAGCGACTAGCAGCGTTGGAGCAGATACGTCCTCCGGGTGCTCCTTCATCATCACCGACTTCACTGCCCCCTTCATCGTCATCGACTTCACCTGCATCGGTATCGATTTCACGGGAGGAGTATGAGCTATTCTTATCCCTTAGGCGCGGCGGTGCCCTTCCTGCTCCAGATCCGCAGTAGTCCTAGTTAGGACTGTTTATTGCTTGTTTGTGTAAAGTGTTTGTTTGTGTGTTGACCCATGATATTGGGTTTGTGTAAACTTATCTTCGTGTTTGATTGGTTGTGTAGACTATCTCCGTGGATATTTATGTGTATACATTAGACTTGGTTGTGTAGTCATTGGATATTGGTTGTGTAATGTACTATTAATTTTTATTATATTCTATTTTATTGTTCGTTTCAACTGTATGTGCCATTACCGGTGTTGAGTGTTCCACCGAAGGGGTCGGCGAACCCAGGAAATTCAACGGAGGGTTGCTCCGGGTCTATTCATCTTAAATGTTCATTATTAAACTGCAGGGATACTACATAAGCAGAATATGTCATTCTGTTTTCTTTTTTTTTCTTTTTTTCGCACATTTTAGCGACGTTTAGCGACGCGGATTAGCGACTACATAGAAGTCGTTAAACGTCACAAAACGACGCAAAACGACGCTAAAATCTGCAAAAATTTACTTACAGAATGCAGTCGATAAACATCGGTAATGGTAATAGTTACGTCGCTAAATCTACCGACGTTTACCGACTAAAGTTACGTCGCTAAACCTACCGACGTCTACCGACTGTACATACGTCGCTTAATCAGTCGACGTTTATCGACTACATATACGTCGCTAAATTGCCGACGTAGAGTCGGTCAACGTCGACAGATTAAGCGACGTATTAACGTCGCTGTAAAACGTCGCAACAGCTTTTGCGACGTTTTCCTTGACAACGACTTATGTAAACGCGACAAGCGTGAAAACATCGCAGAAAACGTCATTGAGAAGTTTTAGCGACGTTTTTCTTCGTTTTAGCGACGTTTCTTGGCGTCGCTAATATGTGAAATTTTGGTAGTGGTGGTATAGATGACAATAATTATATGCAGATGCTGACGGTTCCATCAGCGCCGACACCTACTCAACAGGAGGATACCCAAAAAAAAGTTGGTGATGCACCCCTGAAGGATATGATAGAAAAGAGAACCCGACCTTATCTCATAAAAGATTGTCACAAAAATTATTAGCAACCAGAGGGTCTAAATAAGATTTGTGTACTATTATATTAGAAATAAAATATCTTTATTTTGTAAAAATAAACTTCAATGCAACTTTCTTTCATTCATACCAATCTGAACTTGTCCTAGATTTATGGGTTAATTACACCGACCCCCCCGTGTTTCGTGAGTATTACAGAAACTATTCCTATTTCAAAAATAATTACACTGACCACCTCTCTTCTTTATAAATTTTATTAACCATAGTGGTGGTAGGTGTTATTAGTTTCTATAAAAAACTGAAACTATAGGGAGTGTTCGTGTAATTAGTTTCAAAGCAGGAATGGTCCGTATAATAACGGTAACATAGATGTAGTTGATGCAATTAACCCTAGATTTATTTACCACTTCCAAACCAACCTAAAAAAACAATAGCAAAAAACAACTAAAAAGAAAACAAAACAAGAAAAGAGCTGATGGACGCACCGAGGAAGGGGGAATCCGGGTGCGGTGAGATCTGCAATTAATTTGCTCGGATAGCGGCGAGACCGCCGAGCTCAAGGACGAAAAAACGTGGTACAGAAAGGAAGACACTGCAACGGCCAGGATGGGAACACGTGTACGTTGGATGCAGCCGGTGTGCACCCTCCGCTATGTATAAATTGCGGGGATTGGGATGCGGTACAGTAGGGACTCAAAAACAATATCAGGAGAATTAATTTTATCTGTTGAGAGAGAGAGAATGTCCTGCTGTGGAAGAAACTGTGGGTGCGGAGGGCCTGTACACTTATTTATCATCATTTTTTTAATCAACTTATTTATCATCATCATTCTCTATTTTACAAATTTTATTTTATTTTTATTGTTCTTTATAATTTTCTTTAATTTAATTTTTTTTAATACAAGGGGTTTATTGGTAAATCAGTTATCAGTTGTCTCTCCATCAAAATTCTCTCTAATTTTCTGAACAAATATGTAGGGGAAAAGGAAAACGCCCACCATGGGGCTAGAGAACCTACGACCACAAGGTTAAGAGCCTTGCGCTCTACCAACTGAGCTAGATGGGCTTTTGTGTGATTTCATTTAAATTACGAATATCATTCGATAATCCTACGAGATTTATGAATTATTTGATGAAATAAAACATTACATATTGAAAGATAGATTTCGTTAAAACAAAACTGAAAGATGGATTTGTGAATTATAATTTTATTTCAACTTTTTTTTTTGATCCCTTACTTTATGTGATCTAATTTGCTTCAACTACGAGATTTGAAATATTATTTATTCTGTAGATTATAAACTTGTCTCCCTTAATCGGATGTATTAATCGGATGGTGCAGTTAACTACACCAAAACAGTCATTTAGTAACGACTATAAGTGTTAGGAAAATTATTACTAAGATATCATCACAAACCCCCTGTGCTTGCAAGCAGTGTAAAGAGTACGGATGGCCCCATAATGCTACAAATAAAAAAATAGTTGTCCAAATCACAATAATGCTTTGTTGATGTGAATTTGGAAATTGGAAACCACTATAAAAATCTACAATGTTGCATGTAATGTAGATATCAGCATTCAATATATCAATTACATTTGAGTTTGATAAATTGAAGCTGCTATATGATCTCCTACATTCTGATTGAATTTTTACTATTCTACAAAATGATCTCCTACATAGTACATTCTGAATCTAGAATCTACAAAATTGGGATGAACCTTATCATCGGATTTGCTCTTATAATTATGGATATAAAAAAGTAGAAGTTGTCCCATGCTGAAAATGTGACCGAATTGATAGAATAATAGACATATGATCTCCTCCCAATATGGTATTTAATTAGTTTCCTTTTTTTAAAAATTTACTGAATAATACATTATTTCATTGAATTCTAATCCATGGGAACCAAACAACATGAACCCTAGGATGAATATCAAGAATTCAAGTTCATGATTTTACAAGAAACTACAAACAAATAAATCCCAAGGTTAATATCAAGATTTCACATCCATTTTCTCTTTTTTATAGGATTCTGCTACGTTGTTCGGCAGTTTGTGACCGCGGACGTGACCGTCGGCCAACGTGACGGCCTTCCATTGGCCTCGTGGTCCGGATGGGTTTCGGTGATAGCATATGGGCCAATAGTTGGCTGCCACGTCGGCTGGCGGCCACGTCCGCAATCACAAACCGCAGCCAAAATATTATTTTCATTTTTTTATTATAAATGATGTGAAATAGACTTTGAAGAATAATGAGATAAGAGAGACAAATGTGTGCAAGCTTACCGTCATCGAGCGCAGATTCTCCTCTCCACGGGATCCTATTATTTTTTGGGAGCTTTCCCGTCCGTTGCGCTTCGAGGAAGAGTAGAGACTTCGTGAGAGCTTCTTTGTAGTCGTAGCTCTCGCGGACACCGCAAAAAATGCAACGTCAGGGAGGGCCGACAGAGCCACCAGGACGGCAGCGATCGCCTGTGAATCATTTCTGCATCAATAATCCTAAATAAACCCCCCAAAATTATGAAGTTTATGATTTTTATTAAGCAAACCCTAATTTTGGGATAGTGTACTTACTAGCTCGTCCGCTGCAACTTGCCGAACGCCTCTCCTCCCTCCTCTGGCAGGCCGCCTGCTACCATCTCTACTGTTAGTCCTTTGGCGAACAATCGATGGAAAACCACGAATTCAGAAACTATTGTAAAGACAATGTTTCCAGCAACAACACCTTAAAGAAGGTGATGTTGTATTACGGGAATCTAAAAAGATTTCGTAATATTTCTCGAAGGCAACAGAACCGTATAACTTCTAAAGAGAAGCGACGGTATTCTCGAAGGCAACAGAACCGTATAACTTCTAAAGAGAAGCGACGGTATTCTCGAAGGCAACAGAGGAAGAAGAAAGCCTGCTGGGGTAAAAGATCACCGGCGCTCAAAGCTATATCCGCCTTACGGACAAGCCTCCAGGAACCAGCAAGTTCGAAAAGAACTTTAGAACGCTGGCCAAAAATGTCGACGACTCCTCGGAATAGCAGCAGCACTTCTCTCTCTCTCTGGAAATTCTCTGATTATTTTCTGTAACCTTAGAGAGAGGAGATGCTTCTGATATTATAGGCACGAGATGGGCTTTTCAAATTCTGAACGCACGCCTTGGTTTAATGCCAGATCCGGATTTTCTGGATCTGAGCCATTTCCGGATCTGAGCCCACAAGACCCGCGGACGTTACATAATTTGAACGGCCCACTCGACCCGCTCGACCCGTACGACCCGTACGTCCCGTACGCTCAGTAAGCTCAGTACGCCCCGTACGCCACGCAGGCCGCGCAGAGGCTCGCGCACGAGCGCAACTAAAGCGCACAATGCGCCTAGCGACGAGCTGTCGTGCTAAGTGCAAAGTGCCATCAAAAAGCCACATTAAGCCTCAAAAACCCATTAGTCCAAGCCCAAGTCCGAGCCCGAGCCCGAGTCCGAGTCCGAGTCCGAGTCCGAGTCCGAGTCCGAGCCGCTATGCCCCTTCGGGGCTTAGCTCCAATCTATTTTCATTTTGGCCAAAAGTTTGTTTCTTATTCTCACCTCTATGTAAAATCCCCCACATGGCACCCTCCATTGGGCCTCAACCCATGTGCATCTCTCTATTCCTTCATAAGTAATATATAGAGATACATATTGGTATGATTTTTCGATGTGAGACTATCTTTTAACAATAGAATGTTGTGAACACACACAACACATAGAATAAAATACCAACAATCCCCCACATATCTCTATATATATGAGTTAAGCGTTCCACATAATAACTGTCCATTATGCATTAGGATAGATGTCGCTGACGACTTGAATCTTCCCGCATGGGTTGAACAACAGTATGATACAAGAATGGACTACGCCTTAAATTCTGTACCACAACTGTAATTTTTCCCACTCACATAATGTAGTTATCTGTGCTTCTGGCTGCACATTAAAGGCCTTGTGCCAGTCTGGATTTCAATGTATGTATTTTAGGCGTCTACAAATTTACCCTCAAGAAACGGCCTATTTTTCTGTCCATACATTATAGGTGAGTTCTTTATTAAAGAGACATGGCATGAAGCGTCCAAAGCTTTCTTTGCGGTGCTACGCCGCTATGACATGGCCTTAAGCCGAGGACCTTACCCCGAATCACCGGAAACCTCATCGTAGTGTCATACTACCCGTAGCATGAGGTCTAGTCCCTTTGTAGTGCCAAACTACCCAGCATGAAGCCTTACGCTTCTGTGCGGTGTTACGCCGCTACGACATGGCTTGCAAGGCCGAGGCTTTATCCCTAGCCGGGTTTACCTCATTGTGGTGTCGTGCCACCCGTAACATGAGGAACACCTCCTCTTTGTAGTGCTGACTACATCTCTCTTTAATTCAATATACAGCATTAGGCCAACTGCCTATTTGCGGTGCTACGCCGCTGTGACTTGGCTAACATAGCCGAGGATTTACCTCCTTCGAGAACCTCATGGTGGAGTCACCGCCACACATAGCATGGAGTTACACTCCTTGTAGTGCTGTGCTACCATGCTTCCTGTAAAGCATAACAGACCTTCACTCAGTCTGAGAACTCATTAAGGCATTATGCCATCCTTCCCACAGGATCAATTTTTCGTAGAAAATTCATAGTAGACAACAGTGGTTCTGGGTCCGAAACCCTTACATATTCTGTAGAACAAGTACCCACTGTTAACTAATATTTTTCCAGTCAATAGTCCTCCCTTGAATCAAAAAATTAGATATCTGGTATATTTCTCTTTGAACCAATAACATAAATTTTATTGATAGGATTATAATGACACAATATTAGAATGCCTTCAAACCCATCTTCCTTGCTGTGTCCTCGACCAGCTGTCTTTTGAGGCCTTTCGTGAACGGATCCGCCAGGTTCTCCTGACTCCGAACATCGATCACTGCAATGACGCCTCGTTTGATGAGATCGTTCACTGCTCTGTGCTTTAACCGCACAGTCCTCTTCTTCCCGTTGAAGAGTTCATTTGATGCTACTGCTGCTGCCGCCTGGTTGTCACAGTATATCAGGATTGCCGGTATCTGAGCTCCAACCACTGGAAGATCATACATGAGCTCCCGAAGCCACTCTGCTTCATCTGCAGCAGCATCCAATGCAAAGAATTCAGATTCCATGGAGGAGCGAGATAACATTGTCTGCTTCTTCGATTTCTACGATATAGCAGCTCCGCCCAAGGCGAATATGAATCCACCTGTAGAATACTCGCTCTCTACCTCTGAACACCAGCTAGCATCACTGAAGCCTTCCACTACTGACGGATCTCCGCTATAGTATAGTGC
Organism: Iris pallida; assembly: GCA_029216955.1. Classification (NCBI taxonomy): domain Eukaryota; kingdom Viridiplantae; phylum Streptophyta; class Magnoliopsida; order Asparagales; family Iridaceae; genus Iris; species Iris pallida. Next base: position 10,711,652 of record JANAVB010025798.1, read on the forward strand.
AAATGTCTGAGTCTTTTTTAGATATCTCATAACACGCTTCACAGTGTTCCAGTGTTCAACACCTGGGTTGCTAGTGAACCGACTCAGCATTCCCACCGCAAAAGCTATGTCAGGCCTTGTGGCAGTAGTAGCGTACATCAAGCTTCCGATGACGCTGGCGTACTCCAATTGATTGACGCTTTCTTTCGAATTTGGCTCCAGCTTCTGATCACTCCGGTACGGTGTATCAATTATAGGAAGATCTTGATACCCGTAGCGAGTGAGCATCTTCTCAATGTAATGAGATTGTGATAGTGCTATTCCGTGCCTGTCCGGATGATCTTGAGCCCCAAGATAACATCGGCATCCCCCAAGTCCTTCATACTGAACTTGGTCGAGAGAAATTTCTTTGTCTCTGTGACACAGCTTAAATCCGTACCTTATAGCCATTTGACCTTATCACTTTGTCAAACTTCTCATGCCACATTTTGGGAGCTTGTTTCAAACCATACAGAGACTTCATCAACTTGCAGACTTTGTCTTCCAGACCTCTGACGACAAAACCTTCTGGTTGTTGCATATAGATCTCTTCTGTCAGCTCGCCATTAAGGAATGCCGTTTTCACATCCATCTGATGTATCACTAGTTTGTGTATTACTGCTAGAGCAATTAACAATCTGATGGTTGTCATCCGAGCTACTGGAGCATAAGTATCAAAATAGTCGATCCCCTGTTTATGAGCAAACCCTTTGGCCACTAGCCTGGCCTTGAATTTGTCGATGGTTCCATCTGCTTTCATCTTCTTCTTGAAGATCCATTTGCATCCGATGGGTCTTGCTCCTTCTGGCAGGTCAACTAACACCCATGTATTATTGGAGGTGATTGAGTCAATCTCATTGTCTATCGCCTCCTTCCAGAATACAACATCTCTGGTCTTCATCGCTTCATCATAGGTAAGCGGATCTGCTTCCACATGATAAGTGACGAAGTCATCTCCGAAGTCTTTCGGCCTCCTTACTCGCTTAGTTGACGGCTCAGCGAGTTCTGGTTCAACTGGTGTCTCTTCGACAATAGCTTCTTCTTGGACTACTGGTTCTTTAAGGACTTCTGTCTTCTTTGCACTCTCATCATTCTCCGGAAGATTCGCGAGAACAATATTTTTGTGCTTTGCAAACTTGTCTTCAAAATATTCAGCATCGCGAGATTCAATGATATGATTTGATTCTATATCAAGGAATCTCCGAGCATCACTCTTCTCGGCATAACCCAAGAAGATAGCCTTAGTGGTCCTAGTCCCCAGCTTCTGAATCTTCAGATCTGGGAGCTTCACGTAAGCCAGACACCCCCACACTCGAATGACATTCAAGTTAGGTCTGACTTTGAACTAGAGTTCATGAGGTGTTATGTCCGAAGTTGCATACGGTACTCTATTGAGAATGAAAGTAGCCGTTAATGCAACTTCTCCCCAGAAGCTCTTTGGAAGACCCGCAGTCAACAGCATAGAGTTCATCATCTCTGTCAACGTTCTGTTCTTCCTTTCTGCTACTCCGTTGGATTGAGGAGAGTACGGAGCCGTCGTCTCATTTATGATTCCATGTTCTTTACAGAATGATGAGAAATCATGAGACCGATACTCCCCGCCTCGATCACTCCTTAACCTTTTGAGTTGTTGTCCAGTTTGCCGTTCAGCCTCGGCCCTGAACTCCTTGAACTTCTCGAATGCTTGGTCTTTAGACTTGAGCAGGTAGACAAAAGCATACTTTGAGAAGTCATCGATGAAAGTAATAAAATACTTCATCCCGGCTTTTGTAGAGAATTGCTTGAAATCACAGATATCTGAGTGAACCAACTCCAGAAGATCTGTGCTTCGATGGACCCTGTGAAAGGGTTTTCTTGTGATCTTCGTCTGAGCACACACTTCACATTTCTCTACCTTACCCCCACACTTGGAGATAAGTCCTAGGCTAGACATCTTGTTAATCCTTTTACAATGAACATGTCCTAGCCTATTATGCCACAACTCAAAAGAATAGTTCAAAGTAGAAATAGCATTAATATCATTTTTCTGGATTACAACAAGTTGAATTTTGTACATTCCTTCAGTCTGGAAAGCTTTTTCGAAAAATGTACCCTTCTTGGACATCACCATCTGGTCAGCATTGATGTCCATCCTCAAGCCTGCGTTACAAAGCAGGCTCCTAGAGATCAGGTTCTTAGCAATTGCAGGAACATGCTTCATTCCTTGAAGCATCAGAGTGTTCCCCGATGTGAGTTTCAGCTCCACCGTCCCGATCCCCAGTACTTCAGCTTGTGCCTGGTTTGCCATTATGACTTTCTCGGAAGTTGGCTCATAGGAGTCGAACCATTTCTTGTCTGAGCAGACATGACATGTCGCACCAGTGTCTATCCACCAGTCCGAGTCGACCCCTATATTTGCAACCTGCGCTATCATTGCAACCAGATTAGTAACCAAAGAAACCTTACTAGGCTCACCTTTTTCTGGTTCCTTGCAGTCACTTTTGTAGTGGCCCTTCTTGCCATATTTGTAACAAGTCACATGGGACTTAGACTTCTGATTCTTGAATGAAGGACTCTTCACTTTCAGATTAGTGAAGTCCTTCTTCTTCTTGTGAGGAGAAGCCGCCTGCTTCCCCTTGTACTCTCTGGTTTGGACCAGATTTGCTTTCGTCAGTTGTTTGGACAGAGAATCCATCTTCTGTTGAGAGCGCATCTCGTCCTCAACATGGATCTCTTGCAGGAGATCTTCCATACATATGTCCAGCTTCTTGCGGTGCATCCTTGCATAGAAGTTGCTCCAACCCGCAGGAAGTTTAGAGACGATTCCTCCAACGACAAACTTGTCGACAAGAGGCATCTTCTCGTCATCCAACTTTTGGCGCAGCTTCAGAAACTCCTTTACTTGGGGCAGCATAGCCTTCTCATCTTCGAAGGTCCACTTGTGGTATCTTTCAACCAAGAAGATCTTGGACCGATTCTCGTCATTTTCGTACAATTTCCCCAAAGAGTCCCAAATCTCTTTGGCAGAATTCTTCTTGGAATAGGACTCTGCCAGAGAGTCTTCCATGCTATTGAGAATCAACAGTTTACAGATACTATTTTCTCTAATCCATTTTGCCTGCTTGGACTTAGCAGCTGCAATAACTTATGCGGTTCCGGTTGTTGGAACGATCGGTTCTTCCTCATTTAGCACGTGATCAACTTCCACGAGTTGAATATTTAAGGTTACTTTCCGTTTCCAGATTTGGAAATGTTCGCCGTCGAATTTCTCCAACTTGTTAAAGTCGGTATTGACGAGCGATGCACGTGAGTTATCCATCTTTTCGATATAGCTTTGAGATTGTTAGTCCCTTGGCGAACAATCGATGGAAAACCATGAATTCAGAAACTATTGTAAAGACAATGTTTCCAGCAACAACACCTTAAAGAAGGTGATGTTGTATTACGGGAATCTAAAAAGATTTCGTAATATTTCTCGAAGGCAACAGAACCGTATAACTTCTAAAGAGAAGCGACGGTATTCTCGAAGGCAACAGAACCGTATAACTTCTAAAGAGAAGCGACGGTATTCTCGAAGGCAACAGAGGAAGAAGAAAGCCTGCTGGGGTGAAAGATCACCGGCGCTCAAAGCTATATCCGCCTTACGGACAAGCCTCCAAGAACCAGCAAGTTTGAAGAGAACTTTAGAACGCTGGCCAAAAATGTCGACGACTCCACGGAATAGCAGCAGCACTTCTCTCTCTCTCTCTCTCTGAAAATTCTCTGATTATTTTCTGTAACCTTAGAGAGAGGAGATGCTTCTGATATTATAGGCACGAGATGGGCTTTTCAAATTTTGAACGCACGCCCTGGTTTAATGCCAGATCCGGATTTTCTGGATCTGAGCCATTTCCGGATATGAGCCTACAAGACCCGCGGACGTTACATAATTTGAACGGCCCACTCGACCCGCTCGACCCACTCGACCCGTACGACCCGTACGTCCCGTACGCTCAGTACGCTCAGTACGCCCCGTACGCCACGCAGGCCGCACAGAGGCTCGCGCACGAGCGCAACTAAAGCGCACAATGCGCCTAGCGACGAGCTGTCGTGCTAAGTGCAAAGTGCCATAAAAAAGCCACATTAAGCCTCAAAAACCCATTAGCCCAAGTCCGAGCCCGAGCCCGAGTCCGAGTCCGAGTCCGAGTCCGAGTCCGAGTCCGAGTCCGAGTCGCTAAGCCCCTTCGGGGCTTAGCTCCAATCTATTTTCATTTTGGCCAAAAGTTGGTTTCTTATTCTCACCTCTATGTAAAATCCTCCCACATGGCACCCTCCATTGGGCCTCAACCCATGTGCATCTCTCTATTCCTTCATAAGTAATATATAGAGATACATATTGGTGTGATTTTTCGATGTGGGACTATCTTTTAACAATAGAATGTTGTGAACACACACAACACATAGAATAAAACACCAACATCTACGAGCGCCCAGCCTGACACATCATGGACGACCGAGTAGGTCCGCCTGACAAGGCCCTCACCCTCATCCTCCGCCTCTTCACCATCATCTCTACCGCCTCTTCACCATCATTTCCGCCGCCGCCTCTAAGAAGATGAGCCTCCACCTCGACAACACCCTCGGCAACATTTCCTGGCTCCTGGTAGAGGTGATGAGAAAAGGGAAGAGTTTTGAAGACCAGGTTAGGGATTTTGATGGAGAGAGATAGACAAACACGAGAAAAAAAAAGGGGGGAATGAAAAAGGTTTCCCCTAACACTTTTCTTTTCAACATACGGATAGGGTGTGTTTTTTTATTCAATTTTTATTTGCTTTACTAACGCTGTTGAAGTGTTAGAATATAAATAATATATGTCGTTTATATTAAAATTTAGTTTTTTTCTATTTATACTAACAGTTTTTTGCATTGATAATGGTTTTTTACCGTTAGTAATCAGTAACGGCAAAAAACCGTTAGCAACGAAAAAAAATTTGTGTTGGAAAATTCTTCTTTTGGTGTAGTGGTTGCAAGATGTAAGATGATTTAGGTGAGGAGAGGATTGGCACCTCCCGGACTGTCATCCTCGGAGTTGCACCGGCAATGAACAACGGTGGCGTCGAGGGGTTTGAATCGGTCTCCGCTGCCGGGGAAGAGAACGGAGGCACTTGTGACCCGTGCGGCTGCAAATGAACAAAGGAATTAAGCTAGGGGAGGGAGCAATTAACCCCACATATATATATATATATATATATATATATATATATATATATATATATATATATATATATATATATATATATATATATATATATATATATATAATTTGATGGTTGTGTTCTTCCCCCCCCCCCCCCCCCCCCCCCCCCCACACCTCTTCCTCGTCGATTTTTTTGATGGTTTCTTGTATAGGCTTTGTTTTTTTGTGCCTTGTACTCGTGGACAGGCTTCGGCTTTCGGAGCCCTGATTAATAAAAGGAGAGGTTTGATATATATATATATATATATATATATATATATATATATATATATATATATATATATATATATATATAGAGAGAGAGAGAGAGAGAGAGAGAGAGCGAGCGAGCTTGGACTTGCGCTACACAAGTAGTTAGAGAACTGCTTTAAACAGGTTAACCAGGTTGGATCACATAATTGACCCATTTATTCACATGTCGCTTTCGGATTTGACCTAAACGGATCAAATCAGTGTTGATTACATTTTAGATTGAGGATCAACGGTCGACCATGGACCAAAAACATATTTTTGATAAAGCGTGTAGTTCCATTCTTGTGGTCCAACCCAAATTGGAACCCACCTACACCCAACCCAGATTCGCTTGTTTTGCCACTAGGGTTGTTTTAGTGCGTGACTTTCTAACTTCGCTTGAATTTTCCAAAAAAAAAATGGCATGAATAATTGTTTTTTTTATTTACAAATTATACACAGTTACACGTCAATACGATTGAAAGCTCGAATCCAATATCCGTACTATTTTTCACATAAACTACAAACGCATATGACACATGAATAATTGTTATTAACTCTATCTTTTACTCATTTTTAATTACTTCATAGATCCAATAGACTTTGGTTGCGATACAGTTCTCATCTGCATTTTCTATAGTTTTCGAACAGTGGTTTGATATAGTAGATTAAATCAGATGTTTCCAAAATTATAGGAATGTAATTATATTAAATTATTCAAATTTTGACAACTTTTACTCTTGTTTTATTTTTTTGTAGTTTTTACTTCCACAAAATTGATTCTTATTTAAGGCTCAGTCGTGTGATGAATGTTTGAAAAAATAAATTATTGGATGTGTGCGTCGTGTATGTTCTAAATTAGGCTATATACCCTCATTCTTTCAATTTCTATTTCTATCTTCTTTTCCCTCTCAATATTTCTATCAAGTGCCTCGTATTATCGTCAATAATGATATTTGGTTCAAATGGAGTCCGCCGACTGTGGGGCTAGCTTAAGCTTAACATATTCGGCTTCATTGCTCAAGACGAAGCTATAGCAGGAGGTGGGGTTATAATAGGCTCTGATGGTCAGCTTGTGCTAGCGTTCTACAAATTCTTTGGGGATGGTATAAGTTTGTTGACTGATCTAAAAGCTTTTCAAGCAGGTTTATGCATCAGTAAAGCGGAGTTTGTTGTTGTTGATTCTATTCAAGGGCGGAGCCAGAAATTCAAGTTAGGGTTGGCTGGAGTAGATTATGGTGGGCTAAGTGTAATGCCCCGCTCCGCACGGTGCATTATGCTGAGTCGTTGACTCAAAGAGTTGCATTGACCCAATAATGTATCGGTGCAAAACGATACGAGAGTTAAGTTGTCCCGAGCAATGCATCAAAATAAGTTGATGCGAAGAGTTGCCTTGTCCCGAAAGAATGCATCGAGTTGAATCGATACGAAGCGCCGCATTGCCCCGAAGGATGAGTGCGTTGAATCGGCTCGAAGATTCTAAGAAATCGAATCGACCAAGGTGCAAGTCCAAATCGATGCAAGTATTGATTTTAGTTGGTTTCGTGTGCAGGTTATACTTTGACGGGAAAATATTAGAGGTCGATCTTTTGCAATATTTAGTAAGGGGTCCGCGAAATCAAATCGTCGCCTTGCGACGGATCAAGACTTGGGCACGCTAAGGCAAATCGGACGTATAACTCAATGAAGCACGAAGTGCTCGAATGGCTAAGTCAAGAGAGTGGCCGTGCAACAAAGTTATGAAATCGAGCCGCATCGGCTCGGCGAAACGACGAAGGCGAATCGACTCAAGGTGGGAGGATTGACTTCTTTTTACTCCTTCATTCGATAAGTCAAATATATCATTGTATGCTAAGTTAACCTATCGACACCACGGGCGTGGTCCGATCGAAAGATAAATCATAGTGTGAGTCGAACACTAAGTTAGAACAATTGAAATGATACGTGCATCATATGCACGAGTCGCTATGGGACATTGGATATCGCTAAGGCGAGCGTCTCGGTGCGCAAGCCGTAAGAACATGGGATAACTGTACTCGGCGAGTGCCTTAGTGCACGAACCATACCGTGCCTTGCACATGAGTTAGAATGGCTAGAACATTGAAAGACAATAGACGAGCGCCATAGCGCGCAAGCCCGAACATTGAATACTAAGTTATAGAACATGGGAATATGGTCGAAACGTGCCTACGTGCACGGGATAATAAAAGATGGCTTCGTTGCAAGAAAAATATAGTTGTGGCATGAATGTGGCAGAACTGTCGGATATGACATGGTGCCTCGAAAGGTGTTCAAGACCTTCGGGTCGTTCGGTTGACGAGCATTGAGTTGAGGCACGATGCCATTGAATCATTGAAACGAAGTATGAAATATAAGAACACAGAAAGTTAATAAAAGAGACGCGAGATGATAAAGTCTGACTCTTGGACTCAAGGCTATGCTTGGTTGTTTGAATGATAGTGCGTTGCATGGTCGAATGGAATGGACTTGAGATAATTGCGATGATATCTTCCGTGCATGGAACGTTCCCTCCGAACGGGTGCACCGGGGCACCGGGACCGTTCGGCCTAGGAGGGATGTTAATCTTTGATAGGCGCACATCTGCGAAGTCCGATTAGCACTCGGTCGTAAATGTGAGAAGCCGCAAATGATGGTAGGCACGCGGTAAGTTTCGGTTGTTGGGATAGCAACCCAACCCGTGAAACGCCGGGCTACCCAAACAAGAGAGAGAAAAGAAGGAGAGAAAAGAAAGTAAGGAAAAATAAAAGAAAAACTCCTTTAGTCCATTCCGGCGCGGATACGCCCACGACCTTCATATAGTTAAGAAACGATGGGTTGAAAGTGTAGGCGCGTATGTGTCCCGCATAGAGATCCTGCTTAGAGATGCACATATAACATGACAGGAAAGGATTACGGCGTATTCACCTTGCGTCGGTGCAAGGACGAGTGCGTCGACTTGGTAAGTCGTGCCACGAATCAAACACGAGATTGCTTGTTTGTTTGCCTATTCAATTCGATAACATGCTGCTATGATAACATGTTTTACGCTTTCGAAGATGCCATAAAATTGACCCTAAGGAGAACATAGCAAGATCATAAGCTAAGTTGCATGATTCAACATAAACATTAAAATGTCGGTTTGGAAAGATGATCTTTGCTTCAGTACATGCGAGGACGAACGTACTGATCCCCCACCAGCTTCATGCAGGGTGCAGGGAATGGATTGCTCGCGGCAAAGCGTGCTTGAACGCGTTAAGGCTTGGAATGCCGAGGCGCATTGAAGCGTGCTATCGCATTGACGCTCGAACTACGCAGTTGGATTGATGCGGCCGAGATATAGAAGGCATGATGTATGAAACGGTGAAATCCTTTGTGGGCAAGAGAGAACCTGAGTGTTGTAGCCAATCTGGCATATATTGTTAGGCTATCGAAAGCCATTGTAATCTCAGTTTTGGATATCAATAAAGAGAATTGTTTCGTATACTCTGTTTTCCTTTCGTTGTTAATATCGAATCAAAAGATAACCATTTGAGAACTTGTCATCTTGCCTTGCAGGAGCGCAACTCCAGGCTCGTACGGCATCACGCCCCCTGCGAGGACGATGATTCGGGTGATTCCGGGTCGGGGCGTGACAAATTGGTATCAGAGCTCTAGGCTCAATTTCCTCTGGACGCTTGCTTCATTTCAGTTCTAAAAAGTTGCCCACCACCAATCGAAATCACTCTTGACTCTACTCGATGCCGTACTGGATGTTCCATACAATAAGTCTAATACAAATTATGTAATTTTGTCGCGTGTTGTTTGAAAATTACATGGTGTTCATTGGAAAAGTCGAAAAGGGTTTGTTGCTGTAAGTGCAACAAGTTACGAGATATGAATTCGAGAATTGTTGCCATGGATGCAACACGTTATGAATTGTATTTGAGATATTCGTTGTTTGCAACGAACGATACGAGAAATGTTGGTTGCATCGATACAATGAAAGTCGTGGAATGTTGCTGCAGTAATTGCCGCGCGTTGATTGTAAATGATGCGTTGAAAAGGAAAATGAAAGTTGATATTGAATGTGTCGAACGGATTCACATATCGATTTCGAATGTGCGTTTGCGATGAAAAGCGATAAGTCAATATCGAATGTGTTGGAACGGATTTGAGCATTGACTTTGAATGTCGGAAATAAAATGTTGCACGATGTGCAATGCGTATCGAGAATAAAATATTGCACGAGGTGCGGTAAATAACGAAAATAAATCGTTGCACGATGTGCAATGCGTATTGAAAGTAAAATGTTGCACATGGTGCAACGCATGTCGAAAGTAAAATTTATTGCACATGGTGCAACGCGTATCAAAGTAATCGCTGCACGAAGTGCAACGGATATCGAGAATAAATTTTTGCACGAGATGCAACGAAAGAAAACAAACGTTATAAGTCGAGAAACAAAATCGGTTCGGTTGCACACCGAGCTTGTGTTGGCGAATGAATGCATTGGCCGAATTGCGTCGGATTTTGATTTATCAGAGTTACGGTTGTGATCAAGCACGATCACTGCGAAAATTGTGAGTCGGAAGAGATCGTCGGTTCGTAAAGAGTACGTTGCGATGGAAGTAACTTGATTTCCGGGTGGTATATAGCATACCACCGATGCAATGAATGGCTCGATTTCGAGTGGTATATGTGATACCACTTGCGCGATAAATTGCATCGACGTTTTGTTAGAATTGCGGAAGGTTTGTCCGCAACGGATGGGATAGCACCGAGACTCGATTGAGAATTTGTACGACGGCATATTGATGCAAGTGTCCTTCGATGATCGGTTAGAACGATAAGGCGGGGCTTGTAACATTCAATGATACGTCGATTGAAAATTTATGTGTCGGTCGAATGACGGGAACTAGCAAAACGATTACGCCTTGAGACAACAATCGGATCGACGGGATAGGAAACTTGACGTTGAAATCGAACCGCACAACTTGCGATTTCGATAAAGAATGTTGGACGATGCGAATTGTAATCGAATCGCACGATGTGCGATTTCGGTAAGAAAGTTGGTTGACGTGAGTAATCGTGCCTAAGAAATAGTTGGTTACGTTACAGCGAAACTCGTTTGAGTACGACTGAAAACACGCGAAACTTAGAGGGCGATATCGTATGACTTGAGGGTTCGATGTTGGATAATCGGTAACTCAGTTACGCGATCGAAGTATAGCGGGATACGGCAAATCGGAGAACGAGTGGATGCGTATGGAAAAGTTCGTTGCGAACTTGGATGTATGCGATGCGAGTTAAGTCGACGTTGAAACGGATTCGAAGTCGACCCACTTGCTATCGAAATTGATATGAACTATCAAGATCGATACGCAAGAAAACGTAAGCACGATGTGAGAATAGAAAATGGAGTGCGCCTTGCGCTATCAAAATTTTGTAAGTAACGATACGAGAATGAACGAACTTGGTTGATCGTAAATTTTATGATTAATCAAGACGAGACTATAAGTCATCGACGATTGCTCGATGCGTATAGCATCTCGTGTGTCGACCCGCGAATAAGATAGACTCGAACTTGATGCGAGTAGATGTTTCATAAATTGCGGAATCATTGACGGCCGTGCATGGCTTTACTCAGAGGATAGTTGCGCATCAGTGGCGCCGATAGAAACGGTTTTGTCCGAAATTGGGTAGTCGCATAGAATTGTCGGAACATGATTTGGCTCTGAAATAAGATATAGCATGGTTCGTAGTAAACTGTCCTTCGGTGATGATCCACAGTTATCGAGCGTAGCTTCGGGGCAGCTGACCCTAGAAGACTTGACCGCCAAATCAAATTGAATGCTGCAGACCGTAAGATGACCCATGCGATATCGCATATGAGATTGCACCGATAACAATTATAACACGATACATGTTGACGATAAGTCTAGACGATCGAGAATTGTTGGAACAACTTTCGATTGAGAATGATATAGTTAGATTTGAGTATTCGTCGGATGAATGCTTGAATGGTTATGTTGGTCGACGATCAAACTAGAAATTTACCAACGAACTTGGTAATTCGGATAGGCGATTGCGAGAATCGTGCTATGTACGAGAGGGAACGATAAAGAAATGACTTACGAGTTGTACCGTTAGATTCGGATTCACCTCGCAATTGAGCTTGCGTGAATCGAACCTATATTCGATGTTGCGAGACGGGTAAGTTAGGAATTTGGCTAGAAAATTCCTACTCGTTAGGAATCGAATGTAAGGCGTATCGTAAAGACTCTCGTGTCAAGGCGATCATTGTCTTGAGCACCGTCGCCTTGATATAAACTATTGAGTCGGATAGATTGTGGCCTTTGTGCAATGTCAATTTAAACTTGCGTCGGAAGGATTTGAGCACGGTGCCTAGGTAAGTAACCTAGCGGACGTAGTCCTGAATGTTGATGCTTTTGCAAGTCAACAAAATGAATCATGTCAAGATAGGATACAAGTGAAACATCAGAAATCATTGGATAGTGACGCCGAACGCAAGGCGTTGCGGAGACTCGTTGTGATCGGATGCGCGACGGCTTGACGCGACGCGTAAGAATTGATAGTCCCGATGAAACATACAAAGTAAGAAATGCGATTTTTGAATCGCATCGTATACCTTGACTTTTGTTGGCGAATCGCGTATGTATCAATATGCATGTGCGCTAGAATACGAGATGGCAAGTAATAGAGAATGAGAAGTTACGTGTTTGTATTGTTCCGATATCTTACAACTGAGCTTGGTCGAAATGCATATATTGGTGGGACGCCTAAAATATGTGTATGATTCAAAACTAAGTTGTACGATCCAAACGATAGTGAGACGAGATCGTGGAACGATCTAATGAAACCTTTGGAAATTTAGTATTGGTTTCGGTTCGGGACGAACCTTGTTTTGAGTGGTATATTCTGTAATGCCCCGCTCCGCACGGTGCATTATGCTGAGTCGTTGACTCAAAGAGTTGCGTTGACCCGATAATGTATCAATGCAAAACGATACGAGAGTTAAGTTGTCCCGAGCAATGCATCAAAATAAGTTGATGCGAAGAGTTGCCTTGTTCCGAAAGAATGCATCGAGTTGAATCGATGCGAAGTGCCGCGTTGCCCCGAAGGATGAGTGCGTTGAATCGGCTCGAAGATTCTAAGAAATCGAATCGACCAAGGTGCAAGTCCAAATCGATGCAAGTATTGATTTTAGTTGGTTGCGTGTGCAGGTTATACTTTGACGGAAAAATATTAGAGGTCGATCTTTTGCAATATTTAGTAAGGGGTCCGCGAAATCAAATTGTCGCCTTGCAACGGGTTAAGACTTGGGCACGCTAAGGCAAATCGGACGTATAACTCAATGAAGCACGAAGTGCTCGAATGGCTAAGTCAGGAGAGTGGCCGTGCAACAAAATTATGAAATCGAGCCGCATCGGCTCGGCGAAACGACGAAGGCGAATCAAGTCAAGGTGGGAGGATTGACTTCTTTTTACTCCTTCATTCGATAAGTCAAATATATCATTGTATGCTAAGTTAACCTATCGACGCCACGGGCGTGGTCCGATCGGAAGATAAATCATAATGTGAGTCGAACACTAAGTTAGAACAATTGAAATGATACGTGCATCATATGCACGAGTCGCTATGGGACATTGGATATCGCTAAGGCGAGCGCCTCGGTGCGCAAGCCGTAAGAACATGGGATAACTGTACTCGGCGAGTGCCTTAGTGCACAAACCATACCGTGCCTTGTGCATGAGTTAGAATGGCTAGAACATTGAAAGACAATAGTCGAGCGCCCTAGCACGCAAGCCCGAATATTGAATGCTAAGTTATAGAACATGGGAATATGGTCGAAACGTGCCTACGTGCACGGGATAATAAAAGATGGCTTCGTTGCGAGAAAAATACAGTTGTGGCATGAATGTGGCGGAACTGTCGGATATGAAATGGTGCCTCGAAAGGTGTTCAAGACCTTCGGGTCATTCGGTTGACGAGCATTGAGTTGAGGTACGATGCCATTGAATCATTGAAACGAAGTATGAAATGTAAGAACACAGAAAGTTAATGAAAGAGACGCGAGATGATAAAGTCTGAGTCTTGGACTCAAGGCTATGGTTGGTTGTTTGAATGATAGTGCGTTGCATGGTCGAATGGAATGGACTTGAGATAATTGCGATGATATCTTCCGTGCACGGAACGTTCCCTCCGAACGGGCGCACCGGGACCGTTCGGCCTAGGAGAGATGTTAATCTTTGATAGGCGCACATCTGCGAAGTCCGATTAGCACTCGGTCGTAAATGTGAGAAGCCGCAAATGATGGTAGGCACGCGGTAAGTTTCGGTTGTTGGGATAGCAACCCAACCCGTGAAACGCCGGGCTACCCAAACAAGAGAGAGAAAAGAAGGAGAGAAAAGAAAGTAAGGAAAAATAAAAGAGAAACTCCTTTAGTCCATTCCGGCGCGGATACGCCCACGACCTTCATATAGTTAAGGAACGATGGGTTGAAAGTGTAGGCGCGTTTGCGTCCCACATAGAGATCCTGCTTAGAGATGCACATATAACATGACAGGGAAGGATTACGGCGTATTCACCTTGCGTTGGTGCAAGGACGAGTGCGTCGACTTGGTAAGTCGCGCCACGAATCAAACACGAGATTGCTTGTTTGTTTGCCTATTCAATTCGATAACATGCTGCTATGATAACATGTTTTACGCTTTCGAAGATGCCATGAAATTGACCCTAAGGAGAACATAGCAAGATCATAAGCTAAGTTGCATGATTCAACATAAACATTAAAATGTCGGTTTGGAAAGATAATCTTTGCTTCAGTACATGCGAGGACGAACGTACTGATCCCCCACCAGCTTCATGCAGGGTGCAGGGAATGGATTGCTCGCGGCAAAGCGTGCTTGAACGCGTTAAGGCTTGGAATGCCGAGGCGCATTGAAGCGTGCTATCGCATTGACGCTCGGACTACGCAGCTGGATTGATGCGGCCGAGATATAGAAGGCATGATGTATGGAACGGTGAAATCCTTTGTGGGCAAGAGAGAACCTGAGTGTTGTAGCCAATCTGGCATATATTGTTTGGCTATCGAAAGCCATTATAATCTCAGTTTCGGATATCAATAAAGAGAATTGTTTCGTATACTCTGTTTTTCTTTCGTTGTTAATATCGAATCAAAAGATAACCATTTGAGAACTTGTCATCTTGCCTTGCACGAGCGCAACTCCAGGCTCGTAAGGCATCACGCCCCCTGCGAGGACGATGATTCGGATGATTCTGGGTCGGGGCGTGACACTAATGGGTTGGCTGATTTATAAAAAAAAATCCAAAAAAAAATATGTATGATAAAAAACAAAACAAAAAATTGGGGTGGGGTGGGGTGGGCTGGAGCCCACCCCAACCCGCAAGGTGACATTATGGCCTCGTTTGGTTCACGGATTCAAGGAATCCGGAAAGGAAACTCATGACCCATGGGATTCATTTTTCCTCCTCTATTTCCAACATTAATTACCAAACATTATTACAAAAGTAGCCTTGATTTATTACCTATTTTACCAATTAACTCTTCATTATAATTATGTTGACATTGGATATTGTTGGAACAATGATATATTTTTTCTTTCTTTACCTACACCAACCAAACGTAGGAAAGAAAATTTGATAGGAATTCTACATTCCCATCCCCATGAAAAATACATGGGAATTGATTTCCTTTCCGCGAACCAAACGAGGCCTAAAGGTAAGGTTTCCATTCCATGGAAGACTCCCTATCAGCTTAGAAAAATGAGAAATTTTCTACACGAAGATGGCCAAATATCCCTTGTCTTCAAAGAAGATAATCGTACGGCTAATGCTCTTGCTACTCATCCCATGGTATCCCGGGATGAGTGCAAGTATTCTTCCACATTAGAGCTGCTAAAGAATGTTAGTCGAATGTTTGTTGAAGATCAGAATGGTACTCCTGTGCTTAGAAAATAGTATTCCTTTTATTTTAGTCTGTAGTCATTTTGGCACCTATGGAAAGGATCATCTTCCTCCCACATCCCTAGATAAGGCTTATTTATTTATTCATTTTTGTTGTAGCCAGCGTTGATATTTGTGGAAAGGACTCTCTCTCTCCTATTTGTATTAGGTAAGGACAATCTTCGTGTCTGATATAGTTTAGTATTTTATCGATAAAGACTACGGTCCCCACGTGTAAGTGGTTTACCAAAAAAGAATGTACAATCTTATCATTTGAGGCACAACATGTTGGATTTGAGTTTTTCTTCTTGTTACATTTGTTCTTTAGTTCAAAATATTGTTAATATAAAATATTAATAGCATTATTAGTAGTAATTAATCAATTTGTGGTTTGGTATAATTATTTATTACCAAAGCTAATAGTAATATAATAATTATTACTAAAAGTGTTAAGAAATTGGTAATCAAAATAAAGAAACTAGTAGTTACTAATAATTTATATTAATAGTAAGTTCACAGTAAGTAGACCAACTAGTTATCGCATGGACCTGCAGTATTATAAATTAAACATTCTGATATTTCTTTTCTAATTTTACTTATATTTTTTCTGCATAATTAAATTTATTTGATCAAGGGGGATGAAACAAGAAACAAGAATAACAAAGTCAGCAAGGTGGATGAAACAAGAATATGTTGGAATTATTTAATAATTATGGGGCCACACATGTAAAATTAATTGTGTTTGGGCTATCTAAATAAATAAGCCAAATTAAAGTGGTCTATATGGAAATTGGCTTAAGGGTATAATTGTCATGGAATTAATGTGTAGATACCGGAGATAATTCTAATTTGATGATGGGCCAAATTAGAAATATCACAACACACACACACACACACACACACACACATATATATATATATATATATATATATATATATATATATATATATATATGTGTGTGTGTGTGTGTGTGTGTATTCATTAGGGTTATGGTCCCCAACTCATACGGCCACAAAGAGAGGTTTTTTATTCTCTTCTGTATCCCCATCAACAAAGAGAGGAATAAAGATTCAATCTTTATTATTAAGGGCCGTAGCGGATTGGAAGATCAAATCACACAAAGAAAAACGTCTGCTTCAAGATCCGTCAAGCAAAGACAATGGATTCAGGTACGCTTCCGCAATCAATTTAATTTATGTTCTTCATCTCATGAATCGACAGGACACAACAAAATTCTAACAAGTGGTATCAGAGCCTACCTGTTTGATTTATGAGATCGAAGTTTTAGAATTTATTATTATTATTATTTGGATTCAAAACCCTAGATCGTTCGGTCTAATTTAATTTAAAGAGAATATTTTGCTATCCGCTTATTTCTAAGATAATCAACACTGCTGCTTTTTCTGTTTCCTTTCCGAAGTTTTGATCGAGAGATGATTGTGCCCAATCTTTGTATGTATATAACGATGATTGCTATATGCATTGTGGGTGTGGAATCTTTAAATGTCGGAAAATAATTTCATTCAAACAAGCATCTCTATTAGATGTGCCTCTTAATTGGATTGAGACCGTCGAAAGCATTTACAGACGTCTTTCAGCAATCTTAACCCTTGAATAGAAATAGTAGAAATAGTGCATTCTTATACAGGTTCAACACAATCTGTTCCGAACCTATTAGAACCATCCAAATATGCCCCAACGTCCTCATAACTTTTGGCTTTGACATCATTTGTTCGGCACGTCCGAACTTGAGTCGACCCATGAGGTGTGGCGATATTGGACTGACCCAATATGTCTTAAAAGAAGAATTTCATGTAAGGCATGAACCAATTTCAATTATCAATCTCTCATGATTAATAATTAAAGAAGATATTTTTTAAGATATATGATTGTTTTTCAAATTAAAATTAGGATTTTGTTTTCGGTAGATTATTTTATTTAAAATAATCCTTATAGATTATTTGATATAATTTGTTAATGCATATATTTGACCTCCTATAGATTATTCTATTTAAAGTAATCCGTATGCATTATTTGATATTATCTTTGGATGCATATCCTCCATAGATTATTTCATGAATTTTGTTATAGTGATAATATCCAATTTTGCCAAATTAAAATTCATGATTATGCTTTTGATTACTTTATTTGAGTAATAATCTTATGAATATGCATGTATATAAAGTTTTGGACATGATTAAGTTTTGTAAAATTTAGTCAACATTCAATTTTTTTTGGTGCCTTTTATGACTAGCAATAGTTGTCCAATATTCTAAGTAGACTCATTGAAACAAGATGTCGCCAAAGTGACCTCTCTTGCGTAGATAGTCTACGAGGGATGTCGGATGTTTGTGTGTGTATATTCATGCGGGTATTAGCCGGCCCAAAGGAAGGTTAATACTTGGCCGAATTACACACATACTTGTGGTGATAAATGTGTGACAATTATACGGATTACATATGAATAATAACCCAATCCAAAGATAGGCTTATTATTTGACATGACTTATTGTCAACGTTTGATCACTACACCAAGAGTACCACTTGCAGTTAATATCACTGTCCAAAGACTTGATATTAATGATGTACAAGGTATCTTGAGATGGGGTTCACCATTACTTGAATTTGTTTGACTATATTTTACCATTTGGTTATTAATTAGAGCATATTTGTTTATTTATTTTTTGTTCTCTTTTCAGCTAGTGTTGCTACAATATCTGCTAATCTGAACTCAATTACAATGCTTAACGGGACAAACTTCAAGGACTGGAAAGAGAACATATATATTGTACTCGGTTGCATGGATCTAGACCTTGCACTTAGGATTGAGCGTCCCACTACTCCTAAGGATGACAGTTCATCTGGTGACAGAGCGAACTTCGAGAAGTGGGAACGCTCAAACCGCATGAGTCTAATGATCATAAAGCGCGGTATTCCAGAGACATTCAGGGGTGCAGTATCTGATGAGGTTACTAATGCCAAACAATTCCTTGCTGAAATCGAGAAGCGATTTGCAAAGAATGATAAGGCGGAAACAAGCACACTTTTGTTGTCCTTGATTACCATGAAGTATAAAGGCAAAGGCAACATAAGGGAGTACATCATGGAGATGTCTCATATTGCTTCAAAACTTAAGGCACCTAAGCTCGACTTGTCGGATGACTTGCTCGTTTATTTGGTATTGCTCTCACTTCTTACACAGTACAATCAGTTCAAGGTCAGTTACAACTGTTAAAAGGAAAAATGGACTCTAAATGAGCTCATTTCGTACTGTGTACAAGAAGAAGATAGATTGAAGCAAGATAAAATTGAAAGTGCTAATTTGGCTACCACCCCTAAAGACAAGTATAAGGGCACTAAACGAAAGAATACAGAAGCTACTAAGGGTCCAGTGCAAAAGAAACAACAAACTGAGGCTAATGGTTGTTTCTTTTGTGGCAAGTCGGGATACGTAAAGAAGGAATGCACAAAGTACCACGCATGGTGTGTAAAGAAAGGGTTGCCAGATCTACCGAAAGCCAATTGATGGTGAAAGACACATCTATGTGGGAGACGACAAGTCGGTAGAAGTGGATGCAATAGGACAAATTTTGGATATTAGTTATTATTGGATTTGATAGACAATTTTATCTAAAGCTTTTATTGTACCGTCTTTTAGACAAAATTTAGTTTCAGTTTTCTTGTTTGACAATCTTATTTATCATTGTTCATTTGGGAACAATAAAGTTTGATCTATCTTTAAATTCAAAATAATGTTGGTATTATTTTTTATTTTTTATTTTATGTTCGTGACATGCTATTATCACTTGAAACTATTGCGTCCTATAAAGAAATCTTGCATATGGAACCACGTGGTACTAAACACAAAAATAAAGAATTTTTTTTTGGACGAGAAATGTAATATTTTTTAAGGATGTTGAGTTTGGGGGAGAAATAAAGTCAATGACATTATCTTTTGAGGAGGAATCGATTGCGATTCCTACTATCATTTTTGACGAAGTGCAAGATTCTGCACCTGTCATTGATCAAGAAGTGAATTCGGAGCCTCAATAAGACAATGTCGAATTACCTCTATAAGTCGATGTTGAGCTACCTCAACAAGACAACATTAAGGCACCCCCCATTCAAGATAAGGTAATTGTTTCTGAGAAACAAACTCAACAACCTCAAGAGAAGATGAAGAGATTATTTTTTAAAGAGAATTTCTCTTCGATTTCTTTGAAAGACTCTTTTAAACCAATCATAGTACTTGTTGTACATTTTAATATTGAGTTACATCAAATGGATGTCAAAATTGTGTTTCTCAATGGTAACATCGACGAAACAATATATGGTGCAGCCAGAAAACTTTGTGTCAGGAGATCCAAAGAATATGGTTTGCAAACTGACAGAATCTATTTATGGACTCAAGCAGGCTTCTCGTCAAAGACACTTTGAGTTTTAACAAGTGACTATCTCGTTTGGTTTTGAGATAAACACTGTTGAAGATTATGTGTATCACAAGTTCAGTGGGAGCAGGAATAATTTTCTGGTTTTGTATATTGATTAAAGTATTCAATGCAAACCAGGTGACACCTCACGTTAAAGGAGACAAATTCGGTCTCAAACAAGTGCCCTACGGTTAGCCTTGAAATTAAGAAAATACAATAGATTTTTCCTTCATGATCAGTTGTAGGGAGTCTAATGTATGCTCAAGTATATACGCGTCAGGATATTGCGTACATATTAGGATGTTAGGCAGATATTTAAGCAAATATGGATGGATCATTGGGTAGCAGCCAAACTACTTAAGTAATTAATAGAGAACAAGAAATTATATGCTCTTTGTAGGAGATCAGATAATTCTGGAGATCATAAGGTATTCCGACTCTGATTTTGTTGGATGTCAACACAGCAGGAGATCCACATAAGATTATGTTGATTGGTGGAGATATATTTTGGATGAGTGTCGAACATGCACTCATAATTTTTTTTTCTCTCACTATGACAGCAAAGTTTATAGCATGTTGTGAGGCATCTATTCATGGAATATAGTTGCGAAATCTTGTCATAAGGCTGCGCTTACAAGAAAGGGTGTTGAAAGATCACTCAAATTACGGTGTGACAATGAATCAACAATACTGTATTCCAATAACAACAAAAACTTGTATAAGTCAAAGGATATTGACATAAAGTTTCTAGTTGTAAAGGAAAGAATTCAGAATGGTTATAGTGTCCATATAGCACATTAGGACAAACTCCATGTTAGCGGATCCGCTCACAAAAGTATTATCACCCAGGGTCTTTCATGAGCATACTGCTCATATGGGTGTTAATTAAGAATATGGCAATATAGTGGGAGTTTGTATTTTATATATTTGGGTGCTATTTGTTTTTGGACACATTTATGTATTAAAGTATTTTGGATATTTATCTGATCAGACATATGGAAATTCAGTTCATTCTGTTTTCATTATGTTAAAGTATTGATCTCATTAAAGTTAAGGAGGACCTGTTGGAAATATACATGTATTGATCATATTGCGTGTAATTTCTATGCTACGCATCCATGATTGATCTATGTCGTTTAGCTATATTGGTATATGTGACCATTGATGGTTTAGTTACGCTATATGTGACGAAGGCCACTTTGATCCTATGTTGATATGGTTAATGGACGAGATTATCCGGATATACCCTAAGGATTAAGATAGCGATTTATGAGCTCACTAAGGTTAACACAATTATAAGATTACATATGTGGCCCAGTGGAAGATTGTTAGAATTATTCAATAATTATGGGACCACACATGTAAAATTAATTGTGTTTGGGCTATCTAAATAATTAAGCCAAATTAAAGTGGTCTATATGAAAATTGGCTTAAGGGTATAATTGTCATGGAATTAATGTGTAGATACCGGAGATAATTCTAATTTGATAAGGGACTAAATTAGAAATATCACAACACACATATCTATATATATGTGTATTCATTAGGGTTATGGTCCCCAACTCATACGGCCACAAAGGGAGGATTTCTCTATTCTCTTCTGTATCCCCATCAACAAAGAGAGGAATAAAGATTCAATCTTTATTATTAAGGGCCGTAGCGGGTTGGAAGATCAAATCCCAAAAAAAAAAAACGTCTGCTTCAAGATCCGTCAAGCAAAGACAATGAATTCAGGTACGCTTCCACAATCAATTTAATTTATGTTCTTCATCTCATGAATCGACATGGCACAACAAAATTCTAACAGAATCCTCGGGCTAAAAATTCTTCAATGCAAGTTGAATAATTTTCTTTGTGAGGACTACCTAGGTGCGTAGCTCTTTTGGTGGAAAAAAATTATTAGGTGCGACCTCTTTGTTGCGTACTATTAACTTGATTCATCTTGTTCTGCTCTCTTTTCTTGATGTCTTCACCACCGCTCTTTTTAAAGCAAGGAAAAGATAGGGACACGTGGACGGTGAGAATCCCTTCTCCCACTCTCCTCCCTCCTATAAATTGAGGGCCATCATCTGCACTCGTAGCTCGTGCTCACAAATTCCAAGTGTTTTATTCAATTCCTTCCATCATCACCAGCTAGCAACAATGTCTTCCTCGTGCTGTGCTTCTGGCTGCAAGTGCGGCGCTGGGTGTGGCTGCAACTCTTGTGGATGGTTAACCCTCCCTCTCACAACTGATTAATTAATCTCTCAAGCCATTACCGAAAGTGTTCCTATAGTCACTTGTTTCATAATCTAGTCTGAATTTGTATTCTTTTATACAAATAATCTTCGGATTCTTAAAATAGCAGCCGTTAAGTCTATTTTTATGCACTGTGTAAATTAATTTAATTTTTTTTGATTAATTAATTAATATACTAATTTGTACAATAAAAACAACAGATCTAACAACTGTTATTTCAAAGTATTTGTGAATAATTAATAGCGGAGATCTCCATATCTTCTTCTCTCTATATCTTTTTCTTTTTCTTCCAACGAGTTATTAATACTGTTGTTACGCTTGCGCATGTTGCAGCTGCAAAATGTACCCTGACATGGCCGAGGGGAGCACCACCACCGCGCAAACCATGATCCTTGGTGTTGCACCTCAGAAAGGGTATGTTAGAAGTTTTTAATATTTGGACACTGCTCTGACTACAATTTTTGTGACCGTAGCTGGTCCGCCGTCACGTGGCACCTCTCATTGGTTCCTCTAAACCGGATTTTAAGAAGGTGGAGTATGGTGCCTCTAGTAGAGGGACCAATGGTTGGTTGCCACATGAATCTGCGGGTCACGTCCGCGGATACAAATAACGGATGAAATATTATTTAATTTTCTTAATTTTTTTTTTTAGTTTCCTGTACTATGCTATATCAATTTTTGTTCCCAAATTGACACTCGATCGTCGAGTGCAGGCATGTCGAACGATTTGAGTCTGCTGCAGGAGCGGAGAATGGAGGATGCAAGTGTGGATCGAGCTGCAGCTGCGACCCATGCGACTGCAAATGATCAAGGAAGATGTACGAGTCTTCTATATATCTATCTACTATGAATAAGTGAGGGGCCATCTACAACTATGATTTTAATTTGCTATCCTCTGATTGTGTCCCCATGCTTGTATGCTCTCTTTCATCAAATCTAAATGAAAAAGAAGCCGTCTTCTTTGTTACTACGATCTCTCTCTCCAATTATTAGGTTGCAGTGTGGAATTTGTTTGTGTTTCTTTCTACTTTAATTATCCTAGCTAGTGTTTGCAAATTTAATTTTAGATGCACTAAACATGCTTTAGCTGTTAATTTTGGTTACATAAAAGAACTTACCAAATGTAAATACAAACTTCAAGGTTACAACTTGTGTGTGGCGACAGTTACAGCAATTACGAAGCTGAAATGTCCAATTAGAAATAGCAACGCGAAGATCTAGTTTACGCACGAAGTGTAAAGTATATTATCAAAACGTCATTTTTTTTACGCCGACTCCCAAGTCGTTCCAAGAGAATTTTTTTTTTAAATGATGACAAAAATGATATTACTTAAAGGATTTGAATCTTGTCGTCTCTAGTAAAAGATTTCACCAAACTCTCCTTATGTGCAAGATAATAAAAAGAAGATTGTTATACTTAAATACACCCTTGAAGTTTGTCACATGGATAATGTGAAGCCATTCCATAGAGAGTAATTTCAATTAAACCCCAACAATTATAAAATTTGTAACGAACGAAATTGTGTAGGGAGTATCAAAGGGACATCTAGTTTTGGGCACATCGCATTTGACCCACATAGAATGTGAAAAATAAAATAAGGTAGACCTGCGATTTGGAACGAATGATGGTTCCGAAAGACATTGAACAATAAAACTGTCATGCCACTTTATTTCTTTGCTAAAGAAAGACAATGAACAAACTATTTGTAACTAAATTTTGACGACACTTTATTTCTTTGTTAAAATTTTTGACACCACTTCGGTAGCGGCAGATCGAATACTTATTACAAAATATGATTATTTGTTTTATTTTCTTGGATGTATAGCTCGTGGTATACTAGTGAGTGGGTTTACTTTTGATGCTCATTTTATAGATAACTTTTTTTTAACTAGTCCTTTTCTACAGCTTGACAAATGTCAAGGAGGGATTCGAAACTGTGCTTTTCGCGTCGGGGCCCCTTATTATCACTAGGTCACAACTCACGGACATTTTATTGATGACTAAATGTTAGTCTCTTGTCCGTGGGTTGTGGCTTAGTGATATTAACGGGAGTTCCGGCGCGGAAGGTGCATGTTCGAATTCTTTTTTGACATTTGCCAATTTGAAGAAAAGGACACTTCAAAAAAAAACAAAAAAATTGTTTGTCTTTTCGTTTTATGCATTTCTAAAGTGTAGTAGTCCAGGGGCAGGGAAATTATTTATTACACTTGCAATTTGGCAGCATAAACTTCAAGAAATATGAAATGATTTTATATTGTATAAGTGTAGTGGAAAGAATATATGCCATGTCGAAAATCATTAGAAAGGAAAGTAAAGGTTTCTTTTCTTTTCAAAGGTTTTTCAACCAGTCAATATCTTTTCCACTTTTCCCCTCGGATTGGGTAGACTCCGAAAAAAGAATTGGTTGAAAATCATGTGCTTTATAAATAATCAGCAACTCTGATTATCATGAAAATTTAAAAAATTAAAAATAATCATCAACTCATACAGAAACAAAATTGATACAGAATATCTGGAACAACAGATCTACTTCCATTACATAGGTGTAGCACATAAATGTTAACCAATTCAAACAAATGTTTTAAAAACCAAACCGATGATCGAACCAAAAATTTTTTTAGGTCGGACTGGGGTTCATTTCAAATAGACTTGGTTTGGTTCGGTTCAAATAGGTAAGATATTCATATTTACTTCTTCGTTTGGTTTGGTATGATTCTAAGTATGTTGGTTTATTTTAATTTTATAACCATATGGTCTATTAAAACCAAACCAAGAATGATCAAATGGTCCAAATTTTACATAATAATTTTTTTAATTTTTTTTTAAAAACCAAAATTTGTCGGTTCAATTGTAGACCGGTTCGGCCAGTTCACACTTGAATCCCGATTTCGGTTAGTGTTATTAGTTTCTATAGAAAACTGAAACTATAGGGATGTTCGCGTAATTAGTTTCAAAACAAGAGTGGTCCGTATAATAACTTTAAAATCTAGAGGTAGTTGATACAATTAACCCTAAATTTATTTACCACTTCCAAACCAACCTAAAAAAAACAATAGCAAAAAACAACTAAAAAGAAAACAAAACAAGTAAGAACAGAGCTGATGGACGCACCTAGGTATGGGGAATCCGGATGCGGTGAGATCTGCAATTAATTTGCTCGGATAGCGGCGAGACCACCGAGCTCAAGGACGGAAAAACGTGCTACATAAAGGAGGATACTGTAACGGCCAGGAGGGGAACACGTGTACGGTGGATGCAGCCGGTGTGCACCCTCCGCCATGTATAAATTAAAGGGGACAGGGATGCGGTACGGTAGGGACTCAAAAACAATTTCAGGAGAATTAATTTTATTTGTTGAGAGAGAGAGAATGTCTTGCTGGGGAGAAAACTGTGGGTGCGGAGGGTTAGTTGTACCCTCCTACGATTTGTACGTATTTTGGTAACTGTTTCTATTGTTTTAAAAATAAAGAACATCTTTCTGGTTTATAAAGTTAATTAGTTGTACCCCCCTGGTGCATAGAAGAAAATGAGTGAAAAATTAAGCAAACAGGGAAGTGTTCTTTATTTTTGAAACAACGGAAACAGTTATCAAAATATGTACAAACCATAGGGGGTACAACTAAATAACCCCTTGTACACTTATTTATCATCATCATTCTCAATTTTACAAATTATATTTTATTTTTATTATTCTTTATAAATTTTTTTAATTTAATTTTCTTAA
The DNA here is from genome assembly GCA_029216955.1 of Iris pallida. Lineage (NCBI taxonomy): Eukaryota > Viridiplantae > Streptophyta > Magnoliopsida > Asparagales > Iridaceae > Iris > Iris pallida. The sequence continues at coordinate 10,737,476 of JANAVB010025798.1, forward strand.
TACGTGGGGTTTATTGGGAAATCTGTTGTCTCTCCATCACAATTTTCTCTAATTTTTTCGAACAAATATATAGGGAATGGGTGCGGAGGGTTTGTACACTTATTTATCATCATCATTCTCAATTTTACAAATTATATTTTATTTTTATTATTCTTTATAATTTTCTTTAATTTAATTTTCTTAATACGTGGGGTTTATTGGGAAATCTGTTGTCCCTCCGTCAAAATTTTCTCTAATTTTTCCGAACAAATATATAGGGAAAAATAAAAAAAATTAAAAGAACACGCCCACCGTGGGGCTCGAACCCACGACCACAAGGTTAAGAGCCTTGCGCTCTACCAACTGAGCTAGACGGGCTTGTGTTTGATTTCATTTACATTACATATATCCTTCGACAGTCCTACGAGATTTATGAATTATTTGATAAAATAAAACATTACATATTGAAAGATAGATTTTGTGAAAACAAAACTGAAAGATGGATTTGTGAATTATAATTTTATTTCAACTTTTTTTTTTGATCCCTTACTTTATGTGATCTAATTTTCTTCAACTAAGAGATTTGAAATATTATTTATTCTGTAGATTATAAACTTGTCTCCCTTATTAGAATGTTTGTCCTAGGTTGATATTTCTAATACTTTAAGTTCAGACCAACTTTCGTTTGACAAAATAAATAAAATGACTCGTGTCTACCATTTGGCCTCGTTTGGTTTAAGCAAAGGAAAAGAGAGAGAATTTTTTGTGTTTTTTGCTTTTTCTTTGGAAAATTGAAATTTGAATCAATTGTTTTGGTGATTAGAAAAGTCAATAAAATTGAAAAAATGTGAATTTTTAGAGGAAAAAAAGTGAATTCTTATATGGATAGAAGAACCCTTTTCTATTCCTATTTTATTCATTTTGTAAATTATAAATTTTTTTTACAGCTCATTTTTTTAGTCATACAAATACATAAAATGATTCCGCAAATCAAATATGGCCTTTTATGTTAGGGTGCGGCTATCCCCACCCCACCACATGCTAAGCACACCCCCAAAAATAAAAAACAAAATTCTTATTCTACCCCTCCCCTCCCTTCCCCCGAACTGCTCAGCACACCCCACCCCCTCCCGACCCCCTTCCTCCTCCTCCTCCTCCCCCAATCCCGACCCCTCCTCCTCCGACCTTCGACCCCGACCCCGGAGGAGGAGGGGGAGGGATCGGGAGGGGGAGGAGGAGGAGGAGGGTCGACCGGAGGAGGAGGAGGAGGATCGGCGGGAGGAGGAGGAGGAGGAGTAGGGGAGGGGGTCGGGAGGAGGTGGAGGAGGATCGGCGGGATGGGAGAGGGGGGGTCGGGAGGGGAGCGGGAGGAGGAGGAGGATCGGCGGGAGGAGGAGGCGGAGGGGAGAGCCGGGGGGGGGGGGGGGGGTCGGGAGGGGAGCGGGAGGAGGAAGAGAAGGGTCGGCGGGAGGAGGAGGAGAAAGGTCGACGGGAGGAGGGGAGGGTCGGGTGGAGGAAGAGGAGGAGGAAGGGGGTCGGGAGGGGGTGGGGTGTGCTGAGCAGTTCGGGGGAAGGGAGGGGAGGGGTAGAATAGGAAATTTTTTTATTTTTGGGGTGTGCTTAGCATGTGGTGGGGTGCGGATAGCCACACCCTTTATGTTATTATTAGTTAATATGCATGTATTAATCGGATGGTGCAGTTGCAAGATGTATGGTGATTTGGGTGAGGAGAGGATTGGCACCTCCCGGACTGTCATCCTCGGAGTTGCACCGGCAATGAACAACGGTGGCGTCGAGGGGTTTGGATCGGGCTCCGCTGCCGGAGAAGAGAACGGAGGCTGCAAGTGCGGCTCCGGCTGCACCTGTGACCCGTGCAGCTGCAAATGAACCAAGGAATTAAGCTACGGGAGGGAGCAATTAACCATATATATATATATATATATATATATATAATATATATATATATATATATATATATATATATATATATATATATATATATATATATAATATATATATAATATAAAGCACAGTGGGTTTTTGGTCCGACCCATGTGTTTTGGCTCAACGATGAAGAAAGGACTAAATTGTCCCTCTCTCTATAAGAGATGAGGAGGTCATATGTTGGGTGCGGAGCAACCGGTTGTTCCAACGGCACCCCCGCCTCCACCTCCTCTTGCACCGCCCCTCCCTCCGCCGCCTCCCCTCCATCCTTGCCCATGCCGTCGTCGCGGCCTCACGGAAAACCATACATTAATTATACCGAAATGTGAAGAGAAAAAGTGCTTCACGGAAACCATATCTATAATATAAAGCACAGTGGATTTTTGGTCCGACCCATGTGCTTTGGTTCAACGATGATGAAAGGACTAAAGTGTTCCTCTCTCTATAAGAGAGGAGGAGGTCCCATGTTGGGTGCGGAGCAACAATGTAATAGAAACCATGACCAGTTGCAAAATTAAACAATTAATTACAACATCAGGTCTTGGATTGTCAATAATCCCAACTAAGGCTCACGAGTTAAAAGAACCACTCTCGTCCAGAGAGATGGACGTGACAATGACTAAAAGTTTTGGACTTGAATAATAGCTTTACAATTCAGTTTCATCCACTTTTCAAATATAAATAAACCAATATAAGCCTAAACAGGCTTTATATATATATATATATATATATATATATATATATATATATATATATATATATATATATATATATATACATACTTCACGGAAAACCATACATTATACCGGAATGTGAAGAGAAAAAGAGCTTCACGGAAACCATATCTATAATATAAAGCACAGTAGATTTTTGGTCCGACCCATGTGCTTTGGTTCAACGATGATGAAAGGACTAAATTGTCCCTCTCTCTATAAAAGAGGAGGAGGTCCCATGTTGGGAGCGGAGCAAACGGTTGTTCCAACGGCACCCCCGCCTTTAGCTCCTCTTGTACCGTCCCTCCCTCCGTCGCCTCCGCTCCATCCTCGTCCATGCCGTCGTCGTCGGCCTCTTTTGTACCCCCTTCGACGCAAGCAGCCTCCGCCACCGTGCCGCCGACCCTTCCTTCGCCGCCTCCCACTTCTCCCGACCCATGTGCTTTGTTTCAACGATGATGAAAGGACTAAATTGTCCCTCTCTCTCTAAGAGAAGAGGAGGTCCCATGTTGGGTGCAGAGCAACTGGTTATTCCAACGGCACCCCCGCCTCCAGCTCCTCTTGCACCCCCTCCCTCCGCCGCTCCGCTCCATCTTCACCCACGCCGTCGTCGTCGGCCTCTTCCGCAACCCCTTTGTCGCAAGTAGCCTCCTCCACCGCGCTGCCAACGCCGACCTTCCTTCGCTGCCTCCCTCTTCTTCGTAATGACCAATCCCAACCCCTTCTCCTTCAACACCGCCATCGCCATCTCCGCCAACCCACTCTCCATCTTCTTCCAAATGCTCCGCCGTCGCGTCCCTTCCGACTCCCATACCTTCTCTTCCTTGCTCAACACCACCACCGCCACCGCCGCCACCAGGTCGCTCCACGCACACGTTCTCCTCCTCGGATTCCAGCCTGACCCCTTCGTGCAGACCGTCCTGCTCACCGCCTACTCCCGATGCGGCTCCGCCGACCATGCCCTGCGGGTGTTCGACGGAATGCCGCACATGGACGTCGTCTCCTGGTCCTCCGCCGTCTCGGGCCTCGCACTACCAGAATAAGTCATATTAGCGACGCCAGAAAACGTCGGTAAAATGACAAAAAAATGTCGCTAAAACTGTTTACCGACGTATTTAGCGACATTTTTCTGTGGTCACGGAAAGCCATGTCGCTAACAGGCGAAACGTCGGTAATCGTCGCTCTTACCAACGCTTACTGACGTAATTAAACGTCGGTAATCCTGGAACATTTATCGACGTTCACCGACGTCCCGTCGAAAATATGGCGACGTCTCAAACTTCGGCGAACGTCGGTGAATCCTGCAACAGTTAGCGACGTATGTCTAGTTTTTACCGACGTTCACCGACTCTGTAGGCGAGGGAAATCCTGGGACGTTTAGCGACGTTTACCGACGCCACCTTATGTCGGTAAGCGTCGGTATACCTGGTGACTTACCGACGTTTAGCTGCGTCGCTAAACGTCGGTAAACGTCGCTAAATTACAAAAAAAATAAAAAAATTACAGAATATCCACAGAATCATATTTTCTATCTGCAGTTCAATAAATAACAAAAAAACCACAAGCAATTTTCTTCCTGGGTTCGCCGACCCCTTCAGTGGAACACTCAACACCGGTACATCACAATATTATAACAATCAACGCAAACAAGAGTAAAAGTCTACAACCAACATATGATGAGATACCAACACAACGAACACTAAAATATCTAAAGTCGGTAAACGAATATCCAAAGTATACAACCAATATCCACATGAATCCACAACCAATACTGAAAGTCTACACAAACAAATAATCCACAACCAATACTGAATCAACATAAACAAATACTAAAAAACACTACAATCTCATAAAACAGTCCTAACTCGGACTACTGCGGATCTGGAGGAGGAGGGGCATCGCCGTGCCTCAAGGATAGGAACATCTCGTACTCCTCCCGTAAAATTGTCACCGATGAAAAAGGTAGTGACGTCGGTGGAGTCGGAGGTAGTGACGTCGGCGGAGTTGACGAAGATGAAGGCATACCCGGAGGACAATAACGCTCCAACGCTGCTAGTCGCTGGTGGTAGGAATCCATAGTAGATAACAGCCTCGTATTGCTATCAACCATCGAATCATGCATCAACGTGAGCCTCTCGCCCATGGACAGATGTGATGCCTGCAGATCCGTCACGCTGCGCTCTGTCGACGCTCTAAGATCATTGATGCCCGGCTTTATCCTCTCAGTCATATCCCTGAGCTCCATAATGCTGCGGTCGAGCATATCCAATCGTGCTATGAGCGCAGCATCGTCCGTCTGGTGCTGCTCCTGGATCCGTCGTAGCAGCTCGTCACGGACAGACTCCACCATCTGCTGGACTCGGGCAGACTCCTGGGAGGGCTGTGGGCCATGCACACTAGCAGGGAAGGTCCTAGAGGACTGTGTCGCAACTAGGGCGTCACAGGATCCCGTACCGTAGTACGTACCCCTGTGCTGACCACCAGCGGCGGTCACCCACAGCTCGTCCTCCGACGGAGCTGGAGTGGGCTGCAAGAAAGTACCGGCCTCTCCCGCAGCAGGTGCACTAGAAGCCGTCCGCTTCTTAAGCCGTTGAAACTCGGCCTAGAAAGCATGGATACTCTATAACTTCTAATGTCTAATGTACATATTATTACTAACTACATGAATATCTATTTGCATTCATATTTACTAAGTTATATCAAAACTAACACGAAGTATTAAAATTAATAAATAGAATTGTAATACTTACATAGGCCTGCTCTGTCCTCTCGTCAATAAGCTTCCCGTCCTTCCGATGTGTGGCCAGGAAGACAGTCACCGTATTGGCGTCATCACCCCTCTTTACCTGTAATTAAATATATCACCTTTTACTAATTTATCGGACTTGCATTAAAATAATATTTCTGAAATAAAAAGACATACCAAACGACGGAAATGTTCCGTCATCGGAATCGACCCACCGCACCACTTTGATTCCTGCTTCCTAGCCGTCTTGGCCTTCTCACACTTTTCCTTGTACCTTGGCTCGTCGAATCGAGCCTTCATTGCAGTCCATTGATCAGGGGTGATCCAACCTTGGATCGACTTTCTGGCACGATCATAAGTCTTCTGATCATTAATAGTGTCGCAGATCAACTTAGCAGCGACGGCAGGAAACATTTCCTCGTTCATCTCGACCCGGTGCGGTGGATAAAAAAACATATCCTAGAAGAGTGCAAACCAAATATTTATCAGTTATATATAATATGCAAAAATTAGATGATTCATGTTAAAAGCAAATATATTTTAACCTTGAAGCGCGCAAACCAGTAGGCCTTTCTCTCGTCCGGAGCATCAGAGTAGTTTATCCAAGGACCACCATAATTAGTCCTCAATAAGTCGCCTAGGCGTCTCTGTACCGACGGGGGACGATATCTATACAGACATACTATATTCATGAGAAAAGTTAATTTATGATAAACACAGGAAACAAATGATAAACTAAAACACTTACTTTCTACCGACGGCCCAGATCTCCGTCCTCGTCTCCTCCGGAGGTACGCATGCTTCATCTGCCTGATACTGGTCGACCGTCGGCTCAGCCTCCTCCATCTGCTCATCTGTCTCCATCATCGTATCAGCAGGAGGAACGCTAGATGACGGAGCAGTCTCAGGCCTGGAATTACTCGTCCCAGGAGATATGCCACGTAGCGTCGGGGCAGGTGGAGGTACTGTCCGATACACAGGAGTACTGTACGAAGAGGATCCAAAGCCGGTACCAGTAGGAGGTACCGAAGGAGTACCATGTCCTCTGCCAGTAGCAGTACCCCGTGCCCCATGTCGGAATATGCGGAACGATCCACGATGACCTGTCATACCTGATAACAACATATGATGAGATACAACAAATAATAGAGACTAGAAATATGAAAGTACAATAAAGATAAGATAATAACCAAGACAACATATGATGATACATTTTACAAGAAACATCTAAGTCCAGATAGTATGTTCTACAAGAAACATCTAAGTTCAGATAGTACATTCTACAAGAAACATCTAAGTCCAGATAGTACATTCTACAAGAAACAACTAAGTTCAGATAGTAACCAAAACTAGATAATAACCAACTCTACATAATAAGAAAATAAAAGTACATCTCTCTCAATTATCTTCAGAATATTCATCTTGTTCGTCTTCCTCGACCTCATCTTCCTCTTCCTCCTCCTCCTCATCTTCACCTTCGTCGGCTTCGCCTTCCTCTTCGGATAATTCTATATCTTCTATATTAGTCATGTAATACGTAACATCCGTGGAGTCCACATCAACAATATTGGTTACAAGAGGTAGCTCGTCCTCCTGATAAGCTTTTTTGTCAACATCAAAAGTATTTCTAGCTTTAGTCTTGCATACTGCCTACCAGTCAGACTTCGTTGCTCCCCGTCTCGGATTAGCTGTGAAATACATGAGCTGAGCCTGAGTTGATAGGACAAATGGTTCGTAACCTTGACATCTACACTTGTAGTTTATATCCACAAGATCATGCTTGTCAATTTTCCAACCTTGATTTTCAATTGGATCGAACCAATCACACTTGAACAACACGATCTTTGTTGGTTCTCTGCCATAATTATATGTCAACTCCACGATCTCTCGCAAGATGCCAAAAAAATCATTTCCTGGATTGACGTCTTTGTAGTTCGAAGATTTGATACACAAACAACTGTTTTTCGTGGAATCAAGATCCAGGAAGCTATCTCTGATCGAAGCATTTGTCGACTTGAACCCAAAGCCATTGACACAGTAACTTGGCCATATTTTAACAAAAGTAAAGGAACCTTGGCAAGAGTTCTAATTAATTCAATCTCTGGTGAAATTAGATGATCGACCTGAATACCAAAGAAGAGATAGTCAGTTATTTATTGTGCAGTTATATTAGAAGAGGCCAGTAATTATCGAGTTGCTTACATATTCGCTCAACCAAGCAAGAAAATGATGTCTCATTTCTTGTTCTAATGCTTCGTCTGTTAGGTAGGGTCTAACCGACCTCAACTCATCATTATATGTGATAAAAAATAATGAAACAACCGCCGATTAGTACAATAATATTAGCTTATACTATTACATTGAAATGACGTAAACTCATCATTAATTACTTACCCCTCTAGCTTATCCACTTTATCCTCATCGCAATTGAGTAATATATACAACTGAGCAGCCCTTAGCTCTTCGTCATTCAAATATCTCTTCTTCATTTTCTCCGAAGGCTTTCCAGACACATTGAATACTTTAAGTATTCCATCATTAGATTCTTGATATCCGTCGTCGTTTCTCGGAGCCCTCGTTCTATTCGTAGCAATATGAGGTTTGAAATACGTCGAACAGGAGTTTGTAATCTCCTCGGGAATATAGGCTTCATAAATAGAACCCTCGACCCGAGCCTTGTTTTTCACCTTCCTTTTCAGGTGGTTCAAATACCGCTCAAACGGGTACATCCACCGATAATCGACGGGCCCACCAACACGTGCCTCGTAGGAAAGATGAATTAACAAATGCTCCATGGAGTCAAAAAATTCAGGAGGAAATACCTTCTCGAGCTTGCACAGTATTACCGCAATATCGTTCTCCTGCTTTTCTAGACGATCGACGAGCAACTTAGTAGAACAAAGATCTCTGAAGAATATGCTAAGCTCGGTCAATGGATCCCAAACAACCTGGAGTAAGAATTTTTGAAATGTAATCGGAATTAACCTCTCCATGAATACGTGACAATCATGGCTCTTCATACCTGTCAGTTTGTTCTCCTTGAGGTCGATGCATCTTTTCAAGTTCGAAACATATACGTCTGGAAATTTCAAACCTTGAATCCACCTACAAAGTCTCACTTTATCCTCCTTCTCCAGTGAGAAAATTTCCTTAGGCTGCTTCAACTTCCCATTCCCCTCCTCTATCAAATACAATACAGGACGTCTATATATTTCTTCAAAGTCCAATCTAGCCTTTGGATTGTCTTTCGTCTTCCCCTTTACGTCCATTACAGTATTAATTATGTTGTCAAACACATTATTCTCGATATACATGACATCAAGGTTATGTCTAATCAGATTGGTGCTCCAATATGGCAGATCTCAGAATATACTCCTCTTCGTCCAGTTATGAGTGCGACCAAATCCGTCACACTTGTAGCCCGTAGCAGGCTCTTTAATAGCTCTTGGTAAATCTTTTACCTCTTCCCATATCATGTATCCGGGCCACCTTGGCGGGAGATTAGCCTTCTCCACAACGCCAGCACGAAAAGCATTCATGTTCCTCTGGTACGGATGATCCTTCGACAGGAATTATCGATGACAATCGAAGAAGCACGGTTTGTCTCTGTATTTCAAACGAAAAGCCTTAGTACGGTCCATGCAATACGGACATGAAAGACGACCATGCGTGCTCCATCCAGATAACATACCATAGGCTGAAAAGTCGTTGATGGTCCACATAAGTGCTGTCCGCATCTAAATTTTTTGTTTTCTAGATACTTCGTACGTGTTGGACCTACTTCCCACAGCTGATTTAACTCATCAATCAATGGCTGTAAATACACATCGTTGTTCCTTTTCGGATAGTTCGGACCTGGGATAATAACGGTGAGGAACATATACGAAGTCTTTATGCATATACAAGGTGGTAGATTGTACGGAGTGACGATCACAGGCCAATACGAATACTGGGATCCCGAAAGTCCGAATGGGTAAAACCGTCGGAGAAGAGACCCAATCTGACATTACGCGGATCAGAAGCAAAATCTGGATACTCTCGATCAAAGTGCTTCCATGCTTCTCCATCAGATAGGTGATCTAATACTCCTTCGGTCTATTCTCGCTTATGCCAACTCATGTTTTCTACAGTTTCCTTCACCATTAACAATCGCTGCAACCGCGGTGTCAACGGCAAGTAGTGCATCGAATCGGTAGGCTTTCTTTCATCGGCATACTTTCCTCTACCACTGCCCTTGTAGCGATCAGCACCACAAAATCTGCAGGCATCTTCATCCTTGTCGTCTTTGTAGTACAACATGCACCCGTTGTGACATAGATCGATTTTTTCGTATCCCATCCAAAGCGATCTCACCATCCTCTTAGACCGGTAAAAGTCTTTAGGCAACTTAGCACCCTCAGAAAATATTTCTATAATTAACTCCATAACTCGGTTGTAGCAATCATACGACATATTAAAATCGGACTTGATGCTCAACAATCTTGTAACCACCTCCAACGGTGAATGATCCTCACAATCAGGATATAATGGAGTCCTTGCATTCTCCAACAACTCCATGAACTTTGCAGCATCGGTGTTTGGTGCCTCCTCAGGTGCATCATGATTGTCCGGATCGAAACTAGGCCCCATCGCGTCAAAACCTATGTTCACCAACCCATCGTCGTAAGCAGCGTGGTTGTGGACATCCACATAAGGCTCATACTCCGATGCTAAAGACACAAGTTCTCCGTGCGCGCTCCACTGATAGTAATTCGGCGTGAAATCCTTCGAGTATAAATGATACGTGACTTCCACTTCTGGATGATATTTCAAGTTGCGACATCTCACACACGGACACTTAATTTTGGTACCGTCCATGTCACTACAAAAAAAGTGATTTTCTGGGACCCCAAAAATCCGTCTTAAAAAGACCCAAATCAGTCCTAAATTGTGATTTGGGACGAATTTTAGGACGGTAAGTGACAGTGCTATTAGGGTGGCATGGCAAAAAGTTTTAGGACCAAAAATGCCATCCTAATTTGGTTTTAGGGTCGAAAAATGTAACCGTACCAAAAGAGTTTGAATTCTTACATCTTTACGACGGTTTACAAAACCGTCCCAAAATAAAAGAGTTTGTGACGAGTAACACCCGTCCTAAACAAATTTGCCAGCGTTACAAAAGAATGTCGTTTTTATCTAGGACAATTACATAACTGTCCCAAAAGTAACACTTATGAAATTAATGTCTGTATTTTCCAGCTATAAAACATACAATTTAAATACACATAAATTCATATAATCATGGACGTTGTCAAGCTTGTCCTCAGATGTATCTCCAGGCATCAAAGCTCCAATACCAAAAAACTTAACAACATCAAGCATTCTTTGCCATTAAGTAGAAGACAACAAAATTCATATATAACTATATATGTTCAATTGATAAACAACCATTTCCAAAATACATCCAAAACATTAAGCATCCTTAACCACCATTTCCAAAATACATCCAAAATACTACATCACCCACAGCAGCAGTTACAAAATGAACCCATTGTCTCCACCATTACATACAAAATGCTGAACCCATTAAGCATCCTTAACCACCTTTTCCAAAATAAATCCAAAACACTAAAAATCACCCACAATTCAGTTACAAAATGAACCCATTGTCTCCACCATTACACCATATTTTTAGTATTATCCAACATGAACCCAAAAATTAACCCAAACTTTTTATCATCACAAGATCGTCGCCCATTATTTTAGCATATCCAGAATGCTTTTGAAGGTCCTGCAAATGAAGATATGCCAATATATTAATTAGCAACCTGCTAACTATACATGAACAACCAGAAAAGAAAGACAAGTTCTTCCAAATTGTACAGACTAGACCACATTAGTTTATGAAGGTTTAAACAAATTGTACAAACCTACTAACCGTTCTTCCAAACTGTTCGTACCTGCGTACAAAAAAGTTGGAAAAAAACAATGTACAGAAAAAGCTTCAAGTGACAAAGGAAGCTTCAAGTGAAAAAGGAAGTTTAAGTGAAGACGGGAAAAATTGGGAAACATTTTAAATGGGAAGTACAATTATTCTAGCAAGAATTACAGTAACAAGCTGGAAAAAACCAATGTAAAAGTTAAAATCAATAGACTGACACCACAAGGTGGTTTCGAGAGCAAGCCATTAAGGATGTCTCTTCCTCAGAAGGATAAATGACTTCCCAACCAGGGTTTTGCCTTAGGACGACATCTCTCAGTACTACCCATGGCCTTCACTGATTGGCCAATTACAACTAGGGGTAGCTGTAATCAAGTGCATGTAATATATGTATAAGGGTAGGGTCGGATACCATGTTCAGTCGCGCTTCAATAATTTAATAAGATACTGACTGTTGATGTATTCGAAAAAATGGTAAAATGAAAACATCACCTACTTGGTATCAATATGAATCTTAATATGAGGTTGGCTCGAACAACACAAGTTCTAATGCCTAAGAGTGGTTGTCAGGTGTTTCGAAAGTTTAATTGCTTTCGTTCAGTTATCTGATCAAACGGATAACTCAGTGTATCCAATACAACGATCTAGAACAGGGTTGATCCTATTATATTAAGAATTTCGAGAATATACCAACTATGACCGAGTTCATAAGGTACCTTGAGGAAGATACACATCAGTATTAACCTAACGTGTGCCGAGCAGAGTCTGATCCAACATCAGGATAATGAAGGGTCCGATTTGATTTCCCAATGTCCACCCAATACTCGGTTATCAGTAAAACCAATTACCGTACCGAGTATCCTCTGATACTTGTCGAATATCATATGACGTCAATCCTCTGATACTTGTCGAATATCAGTAAAACCAATTACCGTACCATTACCCTTAAATAAAGTTACAGCAGCACCTAAATTACTGTATCATAGTGTGATTGAACCCAGGAAATGCAGTGAACCTACATGAATTTGCAGTGGACGGGATCAAGGTGGACAGATGCAAGCTAACCTGGGGTTAGGATACCAAGACATCCCACACACAGGTTCAATGTTCTGAACTTGAAGTTCATTCTCCAAAATAAAGTTCAATGACTGAACTTGAAGTTTCAATTGTCTGAAATGAAGGTACAGATCGGAATATCAAAACAGGGAACTGAACTCCTTAGTTCAGAAGGACTGTTTATAATGACCTGAACAAAATAATGGACTGATATATGTAGGTGATATGGACATTTGGAGACTGAATATAACTGTATAGTGTAAATCTGAGACTGAACATTTAGTCCAATAATTTGAACTTAAAACAAAACAATGGATACCCATCTAACATACTCTAAAATTCAGTGTAAAAAATAACTTGGCAATATGTAAAAAATATCACTGGTTTCGGAGTTTCCAGGGAAAAGGACACAGTGAAAACAGAAGCTAAAATTCAGTTCCGATACTGATACCGAGATTATGCAAAATTCAGACTATGCAAAATTCAGTCGAAAAGATCAGTCCAGAAAAGAAACCAATGTAATAAATACAAATTTTAACTTGAAAGAAAGGAAATGGAGAACCAAACATAAATTGCAGCCACGAAAGAAAACCAAACATAAGAATCACAGAAAAAAAACCAATGTAATAAGTTGATAGTTGGCAAATTACCTGGACGATGTACTGGATTGTTGAGAAAGTAGTTGAGCATTCAGGAACATGGCCACAACTTCATCTTTGAGCTCAGTCCTAAGCTCACTCTTGACCGCCTCAAGCTCTTTCTTGTGCCGGGCCTCTTGCTCCTCACGCTCTTTCCTTAAAGCGTCAGTCTCTTCTCTCAACTTCTCCGCATATTCTCGTAACTTTTCACCATCTTCTCGTAGTTGTACAATCTCAGCATTTGTTGCTTGTTGAATCTCAGCCTGATGAGCTGCTAAGGATGTTGATCCTTTACCGCTTACACCTACTCCTCGGCCTAAAACTCGGCCATGCCCATCTTGTCCGATCACTTCCCTGTAAACATTATTCAATTGCTCCTCGTTATCTCGTTCTTCAGCTGGTAGCTCTTCAATTCTCCTTTCCAATATTTTCTATAGCATGCAAGGTGGTTTGTTTTAAATTTCTCTAATTTGCAATAGACATTTTGTTAAAAAAAACTCATTACAAATATGAATTTTATATACCTCTGTTCCAGCAGCCCCGTCTTCTTCATTATAACTGCCATCTTTTCCTCTAGTGGCTCTCCACATGTTGACAAGGTCAACAGGCTTGTTTTCTAACCGCCTCTGATGTGTATGCATGTTCCAAAGTAAGAAAAAACTTATACATTATAAACTGAAAATATATGACAATTATCTTACCAAAAAATACAATACTAACCTTTCTCTTTATTTCTGGAAAGGATCTTCTACCAGTTCTAGGGAGAGCACAAAGTTTTCCGCGATTAACTTGGTTCTTCTCCGAAACTTTCTAAAAAACATTTGGACATTATTTAGTAAATTGAAATAAAGGGTTTGCCACTAGCATGAATATGGATGTAAGTTATTTGTTAGTCGATTTATACCTGTGTGTTACCCAAGCCCCAATATGCCACTAGAGTTGGCCATTGACTGGGCTCCACCCGGGGCGGCACATTTGCTAGGCGCTCTTCATCGGTCTCAAACTTTGTATAGAAGTCTTTTTTCACTCGATGCTTGAAGGCCTTCCAGGAAATTCCCATTTTCTTAAAGCAAATAGCTTTAAAAGCATCGGGTGCATTTGTGTTTTCCTTAAAAAAACATGATATCTAAGTTATCAATATAAGTAGCCATTATCGATAGCAAAAATATGTGAACAACAGGTGATGGTAAAGCATTCAAACATGATATCCGAGGTTATACTTCCAAACAACCACAAGAACAGCAAGATATAAATTAGTTGAATCATCCCAAACCAAAAACAAGTAACCACTTCAACATCTTCATTCCAACATTAATAGAATATAAACAAAATATTGCACTTGAAATAACATTTTCAATCAACAGACCTTGAGTGCTATGATCTATAGCTTACAATACAGACCTTGAGTGTTACTGACTACAAAGTCAATGCCAATGTGTCTATAGGTTTAGCAAGACAGATAATAGGGGGTTCACTATCAAGTAGGATAATACTAAAAATAAAGATAGTAATCCATGAAAATACAGATAAAGAGACGGGGAAAGTTACCTTAACCGACGCCCAGACCATTTCTAGTTTATCCTTATCAGCCTTACGCCAAGATAACATTGTTAACGAAAACAATTCGCCATTTCGGGAAAGGTTACCAAGATGAGACATCAAATGGTGCCCATGTTCTCCAACTGGTTGGCAATCTTCATCCCACTCTATGATTTTTTTTACTCCATTATCCCATTTTTTCCATGGCTTAGCAGCTCCTCTATGTTGCCTAGTGGAAGGTCCACTCTCCATCGTACCTTATCAGAAACAAAAGGGAAAGACTCATAAATATACTACTTAAAAATCAGAACCATTAATAGCTCACAATTTACATTATAAATTTCAATACAAAACTTACCATTTGGAATTTTCTCAGAATTCTCTACTGGCTCATTATCTAAAGGCTCATCATCGCTCTCCTGAAAAATTTGATGTCTTGATATAGGAATGCGCAAGACATCCTCCATAAAAGAGGGTTCTAATCGTGGCTCTAATGTCCTCTCACCCATTGCTATGACATGTTCCATATTCTTTGCAATACGCGATGACCTACGTGTAGGACTGTTGTATGCAGCCTGGAAATACATAATCAATGTAGCAGTATATAGGTAGGTGCTGTTAAGATAGTCCAACACGGTGCCATAGGGAAGTTCAAACCATAGTACGTAGTAAGCTATGCAAAAAAACACACTAATAAGACATAGAAGTTAGTTCAAACCATAGTAAAAATCTATGTAAGGAAGCTCAAACCATAGTAAAATACTCTTCCTCTACAATTTGATCCCAGTTGAAGCTAGGCATCAGATCGAAGCTCACCGTGGGTCTGCAAGAGCTCAATAACATCCACGATACGGCTCAACCAGCTCTACCAATGAAGAACCAAACCACCATAGCAGGATACCCGAGTATCAGAAGAAGTATCAATTGCACAGTGGCGTATCAGAAGAAATTTAAGTGCACACTGGTGTATTAGAGCGTATCACAGCTCATTAGACATTGGCAGTGCAAGCATTGGTAGAGGGTCAAGACCAGAACTAATAGGGATCAAGACTCGAGGACCCCGGATGTTGCTTTTCTCATCATGGAGATGCATGTGTTGTATTAGATATAAGAAAATTAGATTCAATATGTATATAAAGAAAAGGAAAAATGGTCATCCTCGACAAAATTTGAGGATCAAATATCCAGAATTGTCAAGATACTCCAACATACTAAAAAGACAAAGAAGGAAGTTCAAATAAGAATAAAAATCTATGCAAGGAAAAGCTTAAACCATAGTAAAATACTCTTCCTCTACAATTTGATCCCAGTTGAAGCTAGGCATCAGATCGAAGCTCACCGTGGGTCTGCATGAGCTGAATAACATCCATGATGCAGCTCAACCAGCTTTACCAATGAAGAACCAAACCACCATAGCAGGATACCCGAGTATCAGAAGAAGTATTATTTGCTACATGTGTTGTATTAGATATAAGAAAATTAGATTCAATATGTATATAAAGAAAAGAAAAAATGGTCATCCTCGACAAAATTTGAGGATCAAATATCCAGAATTATCAAGATAGTCCAACACAATAAAAAGACATAGAAGGAAGTTCAAATAAGAATAAAAATCTATGCAAGGAAAAGCTCAAACCATAGTAAAATATTCTTCCTCTATAATTTGATCCCAGTTGAAGCTAGGCATCAGATCGAAGCTGACCGTGGGTCTGCATGAGCTCAATAACATCCATGATGCGGCTCAACTAGCTCTACCAATGAAGAACCAAACCACCATAGCAGGATACCCGAGTATCAGAAGAAGTATCATTTGCACAGTGGCGTATCAAAGGAAATTTAAGTGCACACTGGTGTATTAGAGCGTATCACAGCTCATTAGACATTGGCAGTGCAAGCATTGGTAGAGGGTCAAGACCACCACCAATAGGGATCAAGACTCGAGGACCCCGGATATTGCTTTTCTCATCATTTGCTACATGTGTTGTATTAGATCAAGATAGTCCAACACACTAAAAAGACATAGAAGGAAGTTCAAATCAGAATAAAAATCTATGCAAGGAAGCTCAAACCATAGTAAAATAATCTTCCTCTACAATTTGATCCCAGTTGAAGCTAGGCATCAGATCGAAGCTCACCGTGGGTCTGCAATAGCTCAATAACATCCACGATGCGGCTCAACCAGCTCTACCAATGAAGAACCAAACCACCATAGCAGGATACCCGAGTATCAGAAGAAGTATCAATTGCACAGTGGCATATCAGAAGAAATTTAAGTGCACACTGGTGTATTAGAGCGTATCACAACTCATTAGACATTGGCAGTGCAAGCATTGGTAGAGGGTCAAGACCAGCACCAATAGGGATCAAGACTCGAGGACCCCGGATGTTGCTTTTCTCATCATTTGCAACCATAGTAGTAAGCTGTACACTAGAACAGTAAAAAAATCGCTTGTGATCAAATTTTTAACCTTTTTCATTTTAGGGACAGAAGAGTCATCATTGTTTGCAACCTGAAACATAAAAAAAATAGTGAGATATTCCAATGAATGAAGACAGAAAACACAAGACTTGATATCCAATTTATTACCTTCTTCATTTTAGGGTCGGAAGATTCTTCATTATGGTTGCTATCTTCCTCGCTAAGCAAGTCATCACCGACGGGGATATACTCATCATCTCTTTCACTTGCGCTTCTTTTTCCCATCTTACTCGAACTTGTTCGAGTAACCATCTTCGAATTCATTACAAGCTTTGAAGCTTGTTGCAAATTCAAAGCATCCATTTTCATTTTATTTCTAGTAATATTTTCCAATCTTTGCCTCTCATATCCCGACATGAACCCAGGCTTGATAAACTTCTTCTTTTGTGGGGACATTTTTCCTAATAGAAGTTAAAAATTGCAATATACAGGGTTATCCCGTGATTGGTCATTACAAACCTACACTATCAACTCAAATACAAATTGCAGTCTCGTATAAGTAGCATGATGAATTAAAGGGATACAGAAGCCAGATTAATGATATTTTACTGCAACGCGACCAGATTTAATAATGATATATATTTATCACAGAACATGTAGAAGCCACTAAATAATATATGTTTATCACAGAACATGTAGAAGCCACTAAATATATAGTAGAGCCACTAAATAATATATGTTTATCACAGAACATGTTTATCATACAACATGTAGAAGCAAGTATATGACAAGATGAATGAAGTATAGTATAGCTAAGAGGAATGAATGAAGTAAAGAAAATAAGCTAAGTATATGACAAGATGAATGAATGAAGTAAAGAAAATAAGCAAAATTAATCAACATTCACTGAAATAAGCAAAATTCATCAACGTTCAATCACAGTAGATAAAACAACCAACAACTTGAAAGGATATAAAATAGCTAAGAGGAAAAAGTTTGTAATTTGATATGCATCACAAATAGTTGCAAATCAAGCTACAAACTTGCTACTCATGACCACTGTCATCATGGTCATCATCACCATCACAAATATTTGTGTCAACCACCAAGCCCTCTACTCCTTGCCTAACCCAAGATCCATTATGAGCTTCATCCAGATGTTGCATGCTATAAGGTTCCACTCTATTAGCTTCTAAATCTTCTACTATTGTTGAGTACTTGTCAAATGCGTCTCGCGGCGACATCTGAACAACAACATGCTAATCTGACTCTAGAGGGTCTTGAACATACCAAACTTGTTCTGCTTGGGATGCTAAGATATAAGGTTCATCAATCACCCTATTCTCTTTGTATAACAAATGATTGAAGTTCACCAGAGTAAAATTAAACTCATCCACTTTCTGGCCCACTCGTGGATTAACCCAGTTGTACTTAAATAAAACATACTTCATGCCGTTCAAATATTTTATCTCAATAATGTCTATCAGTTGTCCGTAGAATATAACATCCCCTGTAAGAGGATTTCTATCTTTCCGACTAGAATAACTCATTTGTTCTGCTTTTAGGAGGACTCCACTATTCTGAGTTTTTCTACGAAGATCAATTTTTTTGGTTCGAAATCTAAAACCATTAACAATGTAAGAATTAAATTTCAAAGCATCCTTAAGAGGGCCTAAAGCTAGGCATCTGATCTCCTCTGATATTTGTTGCTCTGGTAAACCTTTCACCTATATTAAAAAACATTAAACAAGGTTAACAATGATATTTTACTGCAAGCTGTCAAAAATATTAAATGTTCATTAAAAGATACATCTACTTACATGCTCCTTAAACCAAGTGACAAAGTGTTCATTATGAAGGCGACTAATAAGGTGTCGTTGTGAAGCTTGTGGATATTTTGACCCAAGTTCAGCAAGGTGTTTCCTGTATCAAGATGTAGAAATTTATTTCAATTACATAACTAAACGAGAGGATATAAATCATGGTATTAGTCAAGACAAACTTACTCAATGAATGGTGCTACTGCCTCCGTGTTGGCAAGCATATATCGATGAGCTTGTATTTGCATAATTGGATCAAGTCGAAAGTTCACTGCTTTACCTACAACGCGACCAGATTTCTTTCCTCCATCATCATTTCTTCTTGGCCGCTTCATTTTGGTTTCCGTACTATTGTCCAAATACCTTGAGCAGAAAGTCATACATTCTTCTAACAATACTGATTTAGCAATAGAAGCCTCTGGATGAGCACGATTCCGCACATAAAGTTTTAAGGTGTGCAAATATCTTTCCATGGGATACATCCAACGATACAATACTGCTCCAGCAATTTGTAACTCATCCACTAAATGCATAGGCAAGTGTTCCATTATATCGAAAAACCCAGGTAGAAAAATCTTCTCAAGACTACAAAGCGTAAGTGCCATACGATCTTGAAAATTTTCCAAGTCTGTAATACTATTTACACTTGAACACAACACCACAAAGCAGTTGCTTAATTCAATTAAGGATTTAACAACATGCTTTGGTAAGACCCTTCGAATAGCTATAGGAAGTAACTGTTGCATTAAAATGTGATTGTCATGACTCTTAAGACCCCACATACTCCGCTCTTCTGTATGCACGCATCGAGATATATTAGATGAATAACCATCAGGGACTTTTACATCTCGCAACACTTTCAAGAAAATGTCCTTTTCTTTGTTGCTCATTGTGAACTCAGCTGGAGGCAAGTACTCTAGAGTTCTTCCCCGTGGTTGAGGATGTAGCTCTGATCGAATTTTCATATCTCTGAGATCTTTTCGAGCCTTTATATTATCTTTTGTTTTGCCTTTAATACCTAGCAAAGTAAAAATGACATTATCACATACATTTTTTTCAATATGCATAACATCTAGATTGTGGCGAATCAAATTATGTTCCCAATATTGTAGTTCAAAAAAGATGCTCTTCTTCTTCCAACCTAATCTTGTTTTTGGCAGACTGTGTGTTTTTGCTCTCTCTTTTTCTTCTTCTTCCCTCTTCCTCTTTGTAAAGAGGTCCTCCTTCTTATATTCAG
Organism: Iris pallida; assembly: GCA_029216955.1. NCBI lineage: Eukaryota > Viridiplantae > Streptophyta > Magnoliopsida > Asparagales > Iridaceae > Iris > Iris pallida. The sequence continues at coordinate 10,757,487 of JANAVB010025798.1, forward strand.
TTAAAACATTGAGATCATTCAACTGCTTTAACACTTCTGTTCCAGATAATGTCAAAGGTGGTGGCCTCATTTCTAATTTGCCATTAAAAGTTACCCTCTCCCTTCGAAACTTATGGCGCCCTGGTAGGAATCTACGATGACCCCAGTAACAATACTTGCCACCATTTGTCAATCGGGTAGCTTGATGATCCCTATTACAACAAGGGCAAGCAAATTCACCTTTTGTGCTCCATCCTGACAACATAGCATATGCAGGAAAGTCGCTAATTGTCCACAACAATGCTACATTTAGTTGAAATAACTGTTTGGTTGATGCATCATAAGTAGAAACACCAACCTCCCAAAGTTCTTTCAACTCCTCTACTAAGGGTTGCAGATAAACGTCAATCTTATCACCTGGACCTTTTGGTCCATCAATAAGAATAGACAAAATTAAGTTAGGTTGCTTCATGCACAACCACGGGGGTAAGTTGTAAGGGACGACTACAACAGGCCAGGTACTGTGAGCAACACTCATATTACCAAACGGATTAAATCCATCGGTAATTAACCCAAGTCTAACATTACGACTGTCTCTGGCAAAGGATGGATTATTATCATCAAAAGCCTTCCAAGCACGAGAATCTGCCGGATGCCTCATTACACCATCCTCTACTCGCTTCTCAGCATGCCATTTCATAAGCGAAGCTGTATGCGATGACCAAAATAATCGTTGCAGTCTTGGTATTAAAGGAAAATATCGAACCTTTTTTTGAGAAACTTTAGTACCCTGGTCAACCGGAGGAAGATTACCCTCGTTGGCATGATCAACTTTATATCTAGAAGCCCCACAAATCTCACATTTGTCGAGATTCTCAGTTTCATTTCGAAACAACATACAACTATTAGGACAGGCATCCCATATTTTGTAAGTGAACCCCAAGTCAGTAGTTAGCTTACTGGCTTGATAGTATGATTTGGGAATCTTGGCACACGGAAACACTTTTTTTAAGAAGACCAACAGCATTGTGAAATAATGATTTGTCCATCCATTAAGTTGCTTCAGGTGTAAAAGTTGGACAACAAATGATAGCTCAGTGACACCCTTAGGACAACTCTCGTACAAATCGCTTTCTGCTTCATTTAGAAGTTTGAAGTATTTCGGCATGCATTCATCGGACCGCAAGTTTTCTTCTGCCATGGGCTCTTCCTCGCAACCCATATTTTCTATCATGAATGAGAATCCCATTCCCTCTCGTACCATTGTTGTCATATCAGCACATTCATTTAATCCAGCATTACTTTCATCAACTGACATATCATCTCCTATATTATCGGTGTTATTACCCAAACCACCCAATAACTCCCCATGATATATCCAATCCATATAACTCCTTTCAAATCCATACATCTCTATATGAACCTCCACAGTCTGTCGATTATGATAAACACGATTTACACATCTACTACATGGGCAATAAATATGGACCGTATCAGCATTCTTAGTTCTATATGCAAATTTAAGAAATGCTTCGACCCCATCCTTGTATGCCTTTGAATTCCAATCATGTGATCCAATCCAACGCTTATCCATATCAATTTCCAAAAGACAATTATCACCTAGCACCATCCAAAATATATATCATGCAAAGAATATACTTTCTAACAAATTAGAGTTAAAATTCTTATGCAATATATCAAGTAATGACAAATTTAATAATAGAGCAAACACTTATTGGTAGCCATGTACTAATGTGCCCAAGAAGAAGAAATAATAAGCATATAGATAACCAATTGATTATGACAATTACTAGCTAGAAAAAGGAAATTAATATACTACCAAGGTTGATTATGACTTACTGACATGGAACTAACACATGGCACAAATAACCAATTTCAACTGAAAAGCTCAAGCATGATTCACAAATGTTGATTTTCAACAAACTAAAATCTACAAAGAACATAGCCAGGTTCAAATTCATCTCCATTTATAACATGTTTAACATCAATCCAGAATGGGCATGCAAATGTGTCCCAATTTTTTAAAAAAAACCCATTTTTTACAAATAATCACAGTAATTCCTACATGAACGCATAATCACAATAATTTGACAAATTAAAATCTACAAACAACATAGCCAGGTTCAAACTCATGTTCCTATCCATGCAAATGTGTCCCAATTTTTCACAAGAAAACCCAATTTTTCACAAATCATCACAATAATTCCTACATGAACGCATAAACGCAATAATTTGACAAATTAAAATCTATAAAGAACATAGCCAGGTTCAAACTCATGTTCCTGTCCATGCAAATGTGTCTAGACCTGTCAAGTCAGCCGGGCCGGCCCGACACTGAATTTGGGTGGGCCGGGCTCGGGCCTCTTCGACCCATGAACTATAGCGGGCCGGGCCGGGCCGGGCCGGGCCAAGAGTGAAAAATCTCAGCCCAGTCCGGCACGTGACCCACGACATGAGGACTGGCTGACATGTACCCACAAAAAAAGCCAAACTAAGCATGTACCCACAAACAACACAGTCACCGTTCACCGCCCGTCATGAAGACTGGCTGGCATGTACCCACAAAAGAAGCCAAACTAAGCACAGCAAAGCAAAAAGCAAAGCCAAGCAAACCCAAGCCAAGCAAAGCACAAATTGCTTGGCCAAAGCCAAGCACAGCACAAATTGCTTGTGCTAAAGCCAAGCATAACACACATTGACAAACAAATGATAAGCAGTGTTTGGGGTTCGGGCCGGGCCGGGCTGGGATGGGCCGGCCCAATTGACAGGTCTAAATGTGGCCTAATTTTTCACCAAAAAATCTATTTTTTCACAAATATTCACAAATTAACGACAATGTGCACATATTGTGGTGTTCTAACATATTTTTGCCACCAAATAATTTTCTCAATAAACTGATATACTTCATAAACCGAAATCTTTCTAAAAGAAAAATAATCACCTAAATAACTGATGCTTAAAACTAAGACAAACACATGCAGCCGGAAATAGTGTCACATGTAAATAATTATGAAAAATTGGTACATAATCCTAAAAAAAATCTTGGTAAATAATCCTGTATAAACAGTGTCACATGTAATTAAATTTGAGCAAAAAATTGGTAAATAACTCTTATTAGAAATGTCAGTACGTTTGATGTATATGAAAAAACCACAAGGATACTAAGCACCATTAACTAGAGATGGTCGCAACCACTGCCAGTTAGTTTAACAAAAGTTATTTGCTACAGACACACACACACATATACGCACATATACACACATATCCAAGAGAATAACCTCTAAGGCACAAATATATATATATACACACATGTTTTACACATTGAAATCTGCAGAAGTCAGGGAAAAAGTATGAGTTGCATAGGATAATGAAAAAAGAAGAAGTGATGGGTGCCTCAAAATTGTCAATCTTGATGATATGTGCAAACCATTCTCCACTGCCAGAGAACAAAGTAGCAATGATGAACAATATCACTAGAGTATGACTGAACATTAATTGTCATTGATAAATAGTGATGACAGAAGTCAATTCATGTATATGGACAAGTAATCAATTTCAAGCAAATGTTGATAAAAAAATTGGTAAATAATCTAGGACAAAATAACATGCAGCCATGTAAACTGTGTACAACACTCATATTTCTAGCAAAAATTTGAGTCAAGTGTAAAACACTCAAATCTCAAGCAAATAATCTAGGACAAAATTACATGCAGCCGTGTAAACAGTGTGAAACACTCAAATTTTAAGCAAAATTTTAGTAAACAGTGTAAAACCCTCAAATTTTAAGCAAATAATCTACGACAAAATTACATGCAGCCGTGTAAACAGTGTGAAACACTCAAATTTTAAGCAAAATTTCAGTAAACAGTGTACAACCCTCAAATTTTAAGCAAATAATCTATGACAAAATTACATGCAGCCGTGTAATCAGTGTGAAACACTCAAATTTTAAGCAAAGTTTCAGTAAACAGTGTAAAACCCTAAAATTTTAAGCAAATAATCTACGACAAAATTACATGCAGCCGTGTAAACAATGTGAAACACTCAAATTTTAAGCAAAATTTCAGTAAACAGTGTACAACCCTCTAATTTTAAGCAAATAATCTACGTCAAAATTACATGCAGCCGTGTAAACAGTGTGAAACACTCAAATTTTAAGCAAAATTTCAGTAAACAGTGTACAACCCTCTAATTTTAAGCAAATAATCTACGTCAAAATTACATGCAGCCGTGTAAACAGTGTAAAACACTCAAATTTTAACCAAAATTTCAGTAAACAGTGTACAACCCTCAAATTTTAAGCAAACAATCTACGACAAAATTACATGCAGCCATGTAAACAGTGTAAAACACTCAAATATCAAGGAAAAATTGAGTAAACGGTGCAAATAGTGCAAACAATCTAGGATAAAATAACATGCATCCAAATATTAGGGAAAGACTAAAATATTTTGGTAAAAAATTCTAAAGATTGGGAGAAGTATACCAAGCAGCAGCAATGGAGCACCTAGGGTTGAAAGATCGGACGGAGAGAGAGCAATGGTCGGGGAGAGAGAGAGAGCAGCAACACTGGAGCACCAGGTCGGAACAATGGTCGGAGAGAAAAAAAGAGCAGCAAGGATCACCTAGGTCGGAGGGAGAGAGAGCAGTTCTCTCGCCATTTTTGATCGGAAAGAGAGAGGAAGAGAAAATTTTTTGATCCGAAAGAGAGAGAAGTCCTATCGACTATAGGAAATAGGTTTTGGGATGGACGGTCTGGATTAATCCAGACGATCGGATGGTTACTATGGAAACACGTGGGGGTAAACTTCCCCCCAAATAGTTTGGCAATTAGCCGCCACACGTGTGGTATTCCCGCCAACATAATTGGGACGAAAATATGTATTATTTGGAACAGAAATTTTCATCAGTCCCAAATAGTGATCCATTTTCACAATCTGTCCCAAAAAAAGCAATATTTTGTAACTAAAAATATAGCCGTCCCTAGAATTATACTTTTAGGACTTTTTAGACTAGTGTTCCTTATAGTGTCGTCCCAAAAAGACACTTTTTTTGTAGTGTGTACTGAGGGAACGCCTTGGCAAAATACATGAACTGCTGTACACCCTCTATGAATTCATCCTGTACACCGCACATGTCATCAGGATGACGGTTGTACATCCAAGAACGATTTCGCAGATAGTAATTCAGATCCATATCCATTTGAGGATAATTCTATAAGATAGATACATGCACTCGTTGAAACACTTGTAAAAGTAATAGACGCATTAATCATGACATATCCTAAACATTGAAATAGAATCCCAAGTAATTATGATACAACAAGTGGTAATAGTGTATCACATGACATAACCATATAACCATAATGTATCAGAATTGACCACACAGAAGACTTAGCCTAATTAATCTCCATAAAACAAGTGGTAATAAGTCCATAATTAATCTCCATAAAATAAGTACAGCTGGTAATAAGTCCATAATTAAGTCCATAAACTCATCTCCATAAAACAAGTACAGCTGGTAATAAGTACTAATAGTCCGACACAAAATATATCCATAAAACAACACTAATGACGACCATGCAGCTCACGCATACGCTCAATGATACCATCATGCAACATCTTCGAAAAAGTAAAATCGACGGCGGGAAAGCGCCACTCCACTGTAGGTGCTAGATGAATAGAACTCCCAGTCTCACTAGCTACCGGTGCCACTTCCTCCTTAACAGTAGGAGAAGCCACCTCAGCAATCTGTATTTCCTTCAAACGACGTGCCGCTGCTCGGGTCATGGGTGCCATCTGGTAAGATCGATATTCACAGAGAATATAATTGTAACATAAGCAAGCTAACTAAAGGAACCATCATCTCGTTTCATGTATCAAAACCCAAGTTCCTTTGTGAAATCTCAGTTTTCTTCAATGAGTATACCTATGTGTGTTTAGTTCAGTTTTTCCTGAGATTGTATACATATGTATATATGTAGATTGATAGATATAGCTATAGTTATATAAGAGTTTTTCCTGAGATTGTATACATATGTATATAAAGGAACCATCAATGAGTATACATATGTATATATTGTATACATATGTATAAGAGTTTCATGTATACATGTATACATATATATAAGAGTTTTCTTCAATGAGTATACATATGTATATATTGTATACATATGTATAAGAGTTTTCTTCAATATATACATATGTATAAAAGTTTTCTTCAAACGAGAGTTTTCTTCAATCTCGTTTCATGTATACATATGTATAAGAGTTTCCTTCAATGAGTATACATATGTATATATTGTATACATATGTATATATGTAGATTGATAGATACAGCTATGTATATATGTGTGTTTAGTTCAGTTTTTCCACAAGAGGGTTAGGGTTTAGAGTCCCTGCACCGTGTCCATGTTGTGTCTATGTGCGACACGAGAATGGGGTTAGAGTTTACCTAGTCGGTGGAAGAAAGGAGGAGGAGGAGGACGGCGACTTGAGGGAGGGGTCGCCGGGAAGACGGGGTCGCCGGGAAGACGGGGTCGTCGGGGAGAGAGGGGTCGCCGGGGGAGAGGGGGTCGCCGGGAAGTGGGGGTCGGTCGAGGAGGAGGAGGAGGAGACGGTCGGTGGAGGAGGAGGAGGAGCTTGGTCGTCGGTGGAGGAGGAGGGGGAGCTCGGGGAGAGAGGGGTCGCCGGGGGAGAGGGGATCGCCGGGAAGGAGGAGCTCGGTCGTCGAAGGGTCGGTGGGGGGGGAGAAAATATTTGGAAAATTTTCGAGTGAGATTGGGGGGAAAGGAAAACTCGATCTGTATATTAAAAATACATTAGCGATGTCATTGTAAGACGTCGCTAAACATCGCTATTTTCTTTGAATATAGCAACGTTTACCGACTATTAGGCGACGTAATATTTTGTTATTAAAATATTAGTCGCAAAACGTCGCTATATTCAAAGAAATTAGCGACGTTTTTTGACTATTATACGACGTAATATTTTGTTACAAAAAATAAGTCGTAATACGTCGTTGAACGTTGGAAATAGTAACGAACAGCAACGTCAAAGTTATACGTCGCTAAATTCAAAGAAATGTGTGACGTTTTTATTAAATGTTGCTAAATTCGTCGCTAATATGACTTATTTTGGTAGTGTCGCCGCCCTCGGACGTCCCGCGACGACCCTGCGCGTCTTCGCCTCCATGAGGCCCCACGCTGCCCCAAACGTCGCCACCGTGGTATTTGCTGTGTCCGCCTCCGCCGTGCTTGGGTCTCTGGCGCTGGCCCGGTGCCTGCACGCCTATGTCAAAAAGGCCGGGTTCGGAGGCCGCGTCTCCGTCCGAAACTCCCAGGCGCTGGCCCGGTGCTTGCACGCTTACGTCGAGAAGGCTGGGTTCGTGTCCATGCCATAATGGCACGGGTTATCCACTAGTCTATAATATAAAGCACAGTAGGTTTTTGGTCCGACCTATGTGCTTTGGTTCAACGATGATGAAAGGACTAAATTGTCCCTCACTCTATAAGAGAGGAGGAGGTCCCATGTTGGGTGCGGAACAACCGGTTGTTCCAACGGCACCCCCGCCTCCAGCTCCTCTTGCACTGCTGTCACCCTCACTTTTCCAAGTTAGGAGTAAAATGGTAATTTTCCATTTTATAATATTTTTGAGAATTTTATTTCATGAATATTAATATTTAATTATTATAGGAGTCGGGTTCGAATTTTATTTCATTCCGAGTTAATTCGGGACCCCGGTGAATTTCGACTTGAGTCGTAATTAGCCTGTTATTTAACCATGGCCCACCACACTAAACTTTTAGGTTTAGGAGTTTGGACTAGTTCTCCCCTGAGTAATTAAGTTTAATTATGTTTTTTATTTATTTTTAGCATTTTTCAAAACCCATTTTGGATTAATTTTGCATTAGGCTTAGGGAGGGACAAACTTGTAAATACAAGTGCCCCTACCCCTTGGCACCATGGCCGGCCACCTATAGGGCCACCCCCTCCACCTCTTTTACTTCCTCACTAAGTTTTTTCTTCTTCTCCATTACTTTCTTTCCAACTCCTTCTTCTTCCTTTTGAAATCCACTTTTAGGTATGATTTTTAAACCCTTTTAAATTCCTCCTTTTGCATTTATTCCTTCACATAAATGATAGAGGGGATCATTCTCTACAAGTTGACCATAGCCTTTGTAGGTTCCCTTAAAATATAGGTTAAGGATTTATTATGGTTTAATCCTTTTTGAGAGTGGTATATGTATATATATATATTGTATATGTATGTATCAATGCTTAGAGTTGTGCATTAGAACTTATAGTTGTGCATTAGAGCCTTAGAGTTGTGCATGAGAGCCTTGTAGTTGTGCAGGAATGCCTTAGAAGTGTGCAGAATGCTATTCAAGAAAAACTGTGCAGTAGAGCCTTAAAGGTGAGCAGAAGTGCCTTATAGGTGAGCAGAAGTGCCTTAAAGGTGAGCATAAGAGCCTTAAAGGTGTGCAGGTTGTCCCAGTATGCTAAAATCCGAGAAATTGAGTATTTTGTGTGTTTGTGCTTTATGTGCGTGTGTAAGGGAAATTGGAGAGTGTGTGTGTGTGTTTATATATAGATAGATACATAGAGAAGATTAGAAGAAGTTTAAGAATTAGAAGAAGTTAGAAGAATAGGAAGAAAAGTGAGAAATAGGAAATAGAGGGAATCGAGTTAGAAGGGGAATCGGAGCTCGGAGTATCGAAATGAGTTGAAACTTGGCGTGGGGCAACAATACGTGAATTAGATTTTGTGGGTAGGCTCCCGAGTGGAAATCGGGGTTGTAGGGAGCCGGTATCGCGTCGTACCATTGCGTATCTTGAAATATTCAAGATACCGGCAATGGGCCGTATCGTGGACTAGATGTCCACTTTACTTAGGTATCTTGGTAGGTAATATATGTATAGGCTAGTATCTTACTACCCTAGGGAGCTCGGGTCTAAATACTAAGTGTAGGTAGGCTAACTTGATAATTGCCTAAGCTAGAATTTTACCCTTTTTAAGGGTAAAATAGGATATTGGCCTACGGCCAAGATATGAGTTTCGAAGTCTAAGATGGACTTGGATATGGGTTGTAGAGGTTGGTAATAGTTAGAAATAGTCGTCTAGACCTAGTCTTGATCCCGGTTGACCACGGTTGGCTTTTTAGACCAAAAGTCAACTATGGGTCAACGCTTTATCCAATTTAGTCCCAATTTCCTTTAGACTTGTGTAGTTGACCAAAAGTCAACTATTAGTCACCATTGACCTAGGGTTGACCAGGGTTGACCTAGAGTTGACCAGAGTTGACCAGGGTTGACCAGTTGACCAAAAGTCAACTGTAGGCCAACTCTTGACCCCGTTTGACTTTCTTCGACTTGTTTTGACCTGTGATGACTGGTATGACCTAGGATTGACTTGGTTTGGCTTAGATTGACTTGATATAACTTGATTTGACCTAGATTGACTTGACAGAACTTAGTGTGACTCAGTGAGACCTAGTTTGACCTAGATTTGCATATCATTCATTGTAAATCATTCCTAAACTTGTTTAAACCTAAATTAACTTGTAGTATCTCATCTTTAGGTTTCTGATTATCACTCTGAGCATTGATATACCATACAGCTCAGGACAGCAGGCGAGTACGTTTACTGATAGTTTTCATTGTCTTGATATCTACTATATCCGATTCAGTTGTAGTGTCTTACTTGATTCTCGACACGATAGTTCACAGACTAGTATACGTCGGATCCTGTCATGAGATGTTATTCCCGGATTTTTCTTGGTATATTGGTGTGTGATATCCATGTTTCATGTACTTATATAGACATTGATTTGGGAGTGGGCTGATCACCTGCTTTTGAATCCATGTCATGACGTGTCATGTCCGGATCCGTGATACTATTCGGGGATTGGAGAATTATTAGGGGTTATGTGATCAAAGCCTCATGTCCTTATTTTGCTAGCGCCACCCTCACCTCACGTAGGGTGTAGCAGACACCCCTTGCTGGATTATCCAGGTTGGCCGACATGACCCTTTCCAGAGATTTTTCCTGTGATTGTCGGGCCAAGTGGATAACCCCACCATGACTCCCTAGCCGATCATATATCGCTCTAATAATTCAAATCACATTTTACATTTATTGTCGTATCTTATATCCAGTTCAGCTTTACTTTCTGTACTTCTCACCATGCTATGATTCCATTTACTCACATGCTCTACCTGCTTTTATACTGTACTATGATTTAAGACTAAGTTCTGTTTGAAAGAAGGGTTACAATCCCGGTCCTTGTTTGGTTTAAGGGTTGTAACTCGGCTTTCGAATGGTTTCCAAGTCGCCTATATCTTTGTCTTGTATTTTATTATACTGTCTCTTATAGTATTTGTCAATTCATATGGAATTGCTGTTGGTGGTTGTACTTGCTCATTTTCTTGACAGGATACCGTTGACAAATTTTACAGATGTTTCTGAGACAGATGGAGACTCAGGCCACGGCAGTGGCCTGATAGATTGGCCATTAGATTTTATACTCCCTGAGTAGTTAGCACTTGTTAGGCTTGACTGGACTGCGATCCAGCTTTGGATTTTAGAAGGTAGTATTATATTATATTCTGTGATGTTATGTTTAGTCTTGGACTTGTGTGGATCTCGAACTTATTTCCTGTTTCATCTATCATATGTTTCCTTTCGTGCTATCTATCCTAGTTTGTTTATGTGATTGAGACTGTATTGCTATGTCACCTCCATTCGGAGTGTATATACTGTACAGGTACATTTATCTGTTTTAGTCGTAGTATTTACAGATCCTATATACAGCGTTCTACCGCCGATACTGTGGCGTAGGCTGGACGTAACCACGTGCTCGTACCCCTCTTCAGGGTGCGGGTCGTGACATATTTTTGTGGCGGCCCATGCAGGTCAGAGTCGCAATTATTGCGATCTCGTAATGGTGCTCGACTTAGAGTGCTAATTACGAGCCTGCGACTAGGACATAGGATCTAGAATATGATGGAAGTTACTCAATCACATTTTAGGAAAATTCTGATCTTTTGATTACCATGACAACTCTTCTTGCATTTGAATTCAATTGTCCTCCTTTGATAATATCTTATCTTGTGTCATATTGATCTCTTGGGTTCAATTCGTCTTCAGGATGACAGTGACTCGTTCTCGGGCAGCAGGGCCTAGTGCCCCAGAGAGGTCAGATCCGGGAGGCCTTCCACCTCCGGCTGCGGGAGCTACAGTTGAGAGAGCTGCCACCTCAGTCCCTGCCCTTCAGGCAGGAGCAGCAGCGACGGTTCCAAGAGGTCTTCCATCTTCAGCAGCGGGACTGTCCATGATCGTTCCTGATATTCTTCCACCGCCGCCTCCGCTACCGACAGATACTCAGGGGATGATGGCCCTTCTGCAACGGATATTGTAGACTCAGAGCACGCAGGCAGATCTGTTATGACGGAGCATGGAGAACTCCCATCAGCTGGCGATGGCAGCACTTGAGAGGGTTGTACCGAGTACAGTTCAGGATACCCCAGTTCAGCACCAGGGACCAGGCCAGAGGCAGGCTACTCCGTGCAGCTTCTGCGGGAAGCCGGGGCACAATAGAGAGGCTTGTAGGAAGAGGTTGGGCGTCTGTCTATACTGCGGGGCGCCTGACCACCAGCTGAGGGATTGCCACGCTAGTGGAATCTGAAGAAACTAGGACACAGTACAGCAGGCTAGAGGAGGCCAGCAGGGGCGTGCTTTCGCCATGACAGTTGAGCCCACTCAGGCAGTAGCAGAGCAGATAGCAGGTTCCAATCTTTCGATCTCCTTTCCGCATTGCCTTCTTATAAACTGTATTGAAATTCGCTTCTATCTGTTCTTTGATCGTTGGATGAAAATTGTTCTTGTGATGTGATTTTCTTCTGAGATAAGTCGTATGGGCTAGGTCGCCTCGATTATGAGATTTTAGAATACTCTAGGGTCATGCTAGCAGGCATAGTGAGGACATATAGTCGGATTATGGTCGTATTTCTAGGGTGTGGGAATTTAAGGTTTTTGCTGCCAAGCATACGGCAATGCAAAAATTTTAAATACCATAATTCTAGATGTATGTACCGTAGTTGAGGACTCTGTGATTATCGTAGCCTTGCTCACTGGCATGACGGAGATTCTGAGTATCATGATGATTGGACAGACGTATACGATTATCGATTTGCATGATTTTTGTGTGTTTACTTGTTTTAATTTTTGAGGATGAATCTTTTTAAGGTGGATAGACTTGTAGCACCCAGTTTCTATTTGAGAGTAATTTTAAATTTTATAATTTTAGTCTTTTATTTCATACTTGATTTTTGAGATTTTAATCATTTAAATTTTAAGCCATGACTTGTGATTTTGAAATTTACTATTGTTTGGTTTTAATTTCGAGGACGAAATTTTTTTTAAGGTGGATAGACTTGTCACCCTCACTTTTCCAAGTTAGGGGTAAAATGGTAATTTTCCATTTTATAATATTTTTGAGAATTTTATTTCATGAATATTAATATTTAATTATTATAGGAGTCGGGTTCGAATTTCATTTCATTCCGAGTTAATTCGGGACCCCGGTGAATTTCGACTTGAGTCGTAATTAGCCTGTTATTTAACCATGGCCCACCACACTAAACTTTTAGGTTTAGGAGTTTGGATTAGTTCCCCCATGAGTAATTAAGTTTAATTATGATTTTTATTTATTTTTAGCATTTTTCAAAACCCATTTTGGATTAATTTTGCATTAGGCTTAGGGAGGGGCAAACTTGTAAATACAAGTGCCCCTACCCCTTGGCACCATGGCCGGCCACCTATAGGGCCACCCCCTCCACCTCTTTTACTTCCTCACTAAGTTTCTTCTTCTCCATTACTTTCTTTCCAACTCCTTCTTTCTTTTCAAATCCACTTTTAGGTATGATTTTTAAACCCTTTTAAATTCCTCCTTTTGTATTTATTCCTTCACATAAATGATAGAGGGGATCATTCTCTATAAGTTGACCATAGCCTTTGTAGGTTTCCTTAAAATATAGGTTAAGGATTTATTATGGTTTAATCCTTTTTGAGAGTGGTATATGTATATATATATATATATATTGTATATGTATGTATCAATGCTTAGAGTTGTGCATTAGAACTTAAAGTTGTGCATTAGAGCCTTAGAGTTGTGCATGAGAGCCTTGTAGTTGTGCAAGAATGCCTTAGAAGTGTGCAGAATGCTATTCAGGAAAAACTGTGCAGTAGAGCCTTAAAGGTGAGCAGAAGTGCCTTAAAGGTGAGCATGAGAGCCTTAAAGGTGTGTAGGTTGTCCCAGTGTGCTAAAATCCGAAAAATTGAGTATTTTGTGTGTTTGTGCTTTATGTGCATGTGTAAGGAAAATTGGAGAGTGTGTGTATGTTTATATATAGATAGATACATAGAGAAGATTAGAAGAAGTTTAAGAATTAGAAGAAGTTAGAAGAATAGGAAGAAAAGTGAGAAATAGGAAATAGAGGGAATCGAGTTAGAAGGGGAATCGGAGCTCGGAGTATCGGAATGAGTTGAAACTTGGCGTGGGGTAAGAATACGTGAATTAGATTTTGTGGGTAGGCTCCCGAGTGGAAATCGGGGTTGTAGGGAGCCGGTATCGCGCCGTACCATTGCGTATCTTGAAACATTTAAGATACCGGCAATGGGCTGTATCGTGGACTAGATGTCCACTTTACTTAGGTATCTTGGTAGGTAATATATGTATAGGCTAGTATCTTACTACCCTAGGGAGCTCGGGTCTAAATACCAAGTGTAGGTAGGCTAACTTGATAATTGCCTAAGCTAGAATTTTACCCTTTTTAAGGGTAAAATAGGATATTGGCCTACGGCCAAGATATGAGTTTCGAAGTCCAAGATGGACTTGGATATGGGTTGTAGAGGTTGGTAATAGTTATAAATAGTCGCCTAGACCAAGTCTTGACCTCGGTTGACCACTGTTGACTTTTTAGACCAAAAGTCAACTATGGGTCAACGCTTTACCCAATTTAGTCCCAATTTCGTTTAGACTTGTGTAGTTGACCAAAAGTCAACTATTAGTCACCATTGACCTAGGGTTGACCAGGGTTGACCTAGAGTTGACCAGAGTTGACCAGGGTTGACCAGTTGACCAAAAGTCAACTGTAGGCCAACTCTTGACCCCGTTTGACTTTCTTCGACTTGTTTTGACCTGTGATGACTGGTATGACCTAGGATTGACTTGGTTTGGCTTAGATTGACTTGATATAACTTGATTTGACCTAGATTGACTTGACAGGACTTAGTGTGACTCAGTGAGACCTAGTTTGACCTAGATTTACATATCATTCATTGTAAATCATTCCTAAACTTGTTTAAACCTAAATTAACTTGCAGTATCTCATCTTTAGGTTTCTGATTATCACTCTGAGCATTGAAATACCATACAGCTCAGGACAGCAGGCGAGTACATTCACTGATAGTTTTCATTGTCTTGATATCTACTATATCCGATTCAGTTGTAGTGTCTTACTTGATTCTCGACACGATAGTTCACGGACTAATATACGTCAGATCCTGTTATGAGATGTTATTCTCGGATTTTTCTTGGTATATTGGTGTGTGATATCCATGTTTCATGTACTTATATAGACATTGATTTGGGAGTGGGCTGATCACCTGCTTTTGAATCCATGTCATGACGTGCCATGTCCAGATCCGTGATACTATTCGAGGATTGGGGAATTATTAGGGGTTATGTGATCAAAGTCCCATGTCCTTATTTTGCTAGCGCCACCCTCACCTCACGTAGGGTGTAGCAGACACCCCTTGCTGGGTTATCCAGGTTGGCCGGCATGACCCTTTCCAGAGATTTTTCCTGTGATTGTCGGGCCAAGTGGATAACCCCACTATGACTCCCTAGCCGATCACATATCGCTCTAATAATTCAAATCACATTTTACATTTATTGTCGTATCTTATATCCAGTTCAGCTTTACTTTCTGTACTTCTCACCATGCTATGATTCCATTTACTCACATGCTCTACCTATTTTTATACTGTACTATGATTTGAGACTAAGTTCTGTTTGAAAGAAGGGTTACAACCCCGGTCCTTGTTTGGTTTAAGGGTTGTAACTCGGCTTTCGAATGGTTCCCAAGTCGCCTATATCTTTGTCTTGTATTTTATTATACTGTCTCTTATAGTATTTGTCAATTCATATGGAACTGCTGTTGGTGGTTGTACTTGCTCATTTTCCTGACAGGATACCGTTGACAAATTTTACAGATGTTTCTGAGACAGATGGAGACTCAGGCCACGGCAGTGGCCTGATAGATTGGCCATTAGATTTTATACTCCCTGAGTAGTTAGCACTTGTTAGGCTTGACTGGACTGCGATCCAGCTTTGGATTTTAGAAGGTAGTATTATATTATATTCTGTGATGTTATGTTTAGTCTTGGACTTGTGTGGATCTCGAACTTATTTCCTGTTTCATCTATCATATGTTTCCTTTCGTGCTATCTATCCTAGTTTGTTTATGTGATTGAGAATGTATTGCTATGTCACCTCCATTCGGAGTGTATATACTGTACAGGTACATTTATCTGTTTTAGTCGTAGTATTTACAGACCCTATATACAGCGTTCTACCGCCGATACTGCGACGTAGGCTGGACGTAACCACGTGCTCGTACCCCTCTTCAGGGTGCGGGTCATGACAACTGCCCCTCCCTCCGCCGCCCCTGATCCATTCTCGCCCACGCCGTCGTCGTCGGTCTCTTCCGCAACCCCTTCGTCGCAGGCAGCCTCCTCCATCGCGCCGCCGACGCCGACCCTTCCTTCTCCACCTCCCTCTTCTCCGCCATGACCAACCCCAACTCCTTCAACACCGCCATCGCCATCTCCGCCGACCCACTCTCCTTCTACTCCCAAATGCTCCGTCGCCACGTCCCTTCCGACTCCCACACCTTCTCTTCCTTGCTCAACACCACCGCCGCCGCCGCCGCCACTGGGTCGCTCCACGCATACGCCCTCCTCCTCGGATTCCGACCCGACCCCTTCGTGTAGATCGTCCTGCTCCCCGCCTACTTCCGACGCGGCTCCGCCGACCACGCCGAGCGGGTGTTCGACGGAATGCCGCACAGGGACGTCGTGTCCTGGACCGCCGTCGTCTCGGACCTCGCCGCCCTCAGATGTCCCGCGACGGCCCTGCATGTAACCCTTGTTTCTCAAAATTTTATATTATTGTGTTTGAAAGTAATTTATTTTTGAAACTTTGTAAAAGAAATTTACTATTTTTTCTACATTTCAAAATATAGTCTGTAATTAACGGTTTGAAAGTACAATTTAGTTTTAATAAATATTTGTTCTTGAAATTTTATTATTGAAATTATAAAGTTATTTATTATTATGTTTGGATTTTCAAAAAAAATATCGGTTTCGAAAATTGTTTGAAAATCATGATTATTTTTGGAGCAATAAAAAGATTTAGTAACTTATTTTGAATAAGATTTAGATTTATAAAATATATTTTACCTTATTTGATAACATCAAACATTATTTAAAATACTTATGGTGACTAATTGTGGCATTAAGAATTATCTAATCTAGATTTGAAATATTATTTGATTTAACGATTTATCTATTATATGATTTAAATTGCTTTGATAAACATTAAATTTATCTTAAAGTTATTATGTTGAATTTGATTTGGATTTAGATTTGGATTTGAATTCATATGATTTGGATTTAAATAATTTATTTGATTTAAATTTATGGAGAGACTTGTCCGTTAGAAATTCTAATCCTATTTGAATCATATCTAGTATTAGATAGATTATTTTTTATTTGAACTAATCATATTCCTATCCAAATTAGTTGGTAATACTAATCATATCTTTATTGATTGAGTTCTAATCATATCCTAATTCACTAATTGCTTTCCATTATCTATATGTATTGAACCTATAAAATAAAATCATCTCTCATACCTTCTTTTCCAAAATTTCTCTCTTTTTTCGTCATAATTACCCCAAATTCGTCATAAATTCAGCCTTCATTTTCAAATATTTTACCAACTTCGAAGGGCCATAACTTCCAACTCTGGACTCCGTTTGACCTCCATTTTTTTGTTGCAACCGTCTCGAGGTATATTTTTCGAATATAAAATTTATTTTAAAATAATTTTAACCTAATTTTTTGGAAAATTCGTGGAGTGTCAGTTGTCCGAAAATTGACACGTTTCGGTATTTTCGAGATTCTGGGAGAACCAGGAATCAGAATCACGATCTGTTTGAAGTTTCGGAACGCTGATTAAAAAGTACACATCATATATTTTTTTCAACAATTTTCCATAATATTTTATTTTAGAGGCTCGTCTCATCAATTGAGATCATCTTGCGTATTTTTGGCATCTACGACTATTTGTGCTAACACAATCATACCGTACGTCAACTGCAACCAACTCAAGGCAAGTTTCATTGTAGCATTATATTACCTTTATTTTGTACTGCATGTATCTTCACATCTTCTTTTTACTGTTACATTTTTATATTTCATGTTGTCACTGCTTTGACTGATCATGATTACCGCTTGTGCACGAGAGTTAGAGTTGTTATAATGTACATGTGCATGCCTAATTTCTAGTTTATCGTGATTCTCGTTTGTCGTGTTGTTAATGTTAACCGTATTGGACATGTACTTGTGAGATAGTCGGGAGAGAGAATACAACTAGTATGCATGTGGTCTACGCAATGTACAATTTTTTCCAATGTTAATGTTGATAGCAGTCGTTGCACCTCACGTACCGACTGCCGGATGTCCTAACCCGTCCACATACGGAGCACTTGTATTCTAAAACACACAGTACACGTGACCTCTTGTTGCTATATTGTTCATTCATTTCCTTTCCTTCGAGTCGACTGTCATGTTGTCTTTATGTTATAGCTATACTCTTTCGTGTCATGCATTGAGTTCGTTCTCCTTTATTATTATTTCCTTCATGCATGTATATTATATTGTGTAGTGTGGTGTTATGGTGAGCTTGTTCCATTCCTGACTGGAAACCTATTTTCTAGTTAACAGATTCTTGATGACTTGCTCTCTTGCTTTGGGTTTCTTCGGGTGGAGTTAGAGACATCTTGGAGGCCAAACATAGATTCTAGAAGATAGTTTAGATTTTTTGTATTAGAATTTTGTGAGACATTGTATTTTGTTAAATATAAATCTAGTAAATTTTTATAATTGATTTAGAAATGTGAATGAGCAATAAAATGATATTTTATGTGGTATGAGCATTGTGGCTAGACAGCGTACTACCACCGATACTGCGGCGTAGGCTGGGCTTGGACACGCACTCGTATCCCGAAAAGCGGGTGCGAGTCGTGACAAGTTTTTATGGTGGCCCATGCAGGTCCGTTTTTGCAAAATTATGCGAACTTGTGGTAGTACCTACATTAGTCGTACTATTGCAAGCCTGCGATTATGATGCTCATTCATAATTAGGTTGATTTGATTTTTAAAAAATGACTAGGCCTAGGACCAGGTACACCGTGGGTAACCCATAGAATTATTTTGAATTGATTGTATGGGTAGTTATGGTTGTTACATAGGCTACATGATTAAGGTGGTGATATTTGTTGAATTTTGAGATGCATTATTTGATGAAGTTGAAATTGTGAGAAATGACTCTAATCAAAGATGGATAGAATTCTCGATTGATAAATTGAATATTTTGGTTACTGTTGAAGATAAAATTTTTAGCTTTTGGTATTCTGAGGTTTAAATTTCTATATGATCGATGAATTATTAATAAGGTCGAATATTTAATTTTTAAAGAAAATAATTTTGATTTGATCAATAAAATTGAGGTATGATTTGAAAATTTATAGAATTCAAATTTTTGAGGAGATTATGAAAATGTTGAAGTTTGAATTTAAAATAAAATTGAGGAATTTAAAGTTTTGTGAAGTTAGATTTTGACGATATTTATCAAGTTGGATTAAGGGTTGTGAATTTGATAAGATGATATTCATGATTGCTACATCACGGTATTAAATTGAGTTAGTGATTTAAAAAAAAATATTGAATTTGAGGAATTTTTTTAAATATTCTCGAGGATACGAATTTATAAGATTGATGAGTGATAACTTAGATGTCATGTAGGTAATACTCCTCCAAACTATATCCATTGACTACATTCTTCCATCCTTCTTGATCAATCTTCTTATTAAGAAAAAAAAATATTATTTTTATCTCATTGATCATTATTCTTTTTTAAATTTTTCTATCTTTTCACCTGACCAACCAAGCCTATTTTTCCTGTCATCCTTCAATTTCGAGGACGAAATTTTTCTAAGGTGGGTAGATTTATAACCCCTGTTTCTCAAAATTTTATTTTATTTTATTTTATTGTGTTTGAAAGTAATTTACTTTTGAAACTTTGTAAAAGATATTTACTATTTTTTCTGCATTTCAAAATGTAGTTTGTAATTAACGGTTTGAAAGTACTATTTAGTTTTAATAAATATTTGTTCTTAACATTTTATTATTGAAATTATAAAGTTATTTATTATTATGTTTGGATTTTCAAAAAAAATATCGGTTTCGAAAATTGTTTGAAAATCATGATTATTTTTGGAGCAATAAAAAGATTTAGTAACTTATTTTGAATAAGATTTAGATTTATAAAATATATTTTACCTTATTTGATAACATCAAATATTATTTAAAATACTTATGGTGACTAATTGTGGCATTAAGAATTACCTAATCTAGATTTGAAATATTATTTGATTTAACGATTTATCTATTATATGATTTAAATTGCTTTGATAAATATTAAATTTATCTTAAAGTTATTATGTTGAATTTGATTTGGATTTAGATTTGGATTTGAATTCATATGATTTGGATTTAAATAATTGATTTAAATTTATGGGGAGACTTATCCGTTAGAAATTCTAATCCTATTTGAATCATATCTAGTATTAGATAGATTATTTCTTATTTGAACTAATCATATTCCTATCCAAATTAGTTGGTAATCCTAATCATATCTTTATTGATTGAGTTCTAATAATATCCTAATTCACTAATTGCTTTCCATTATCTATATATATTGAACCTACAAAATAAAATCCTCTCATACCTTCTTTTCCAAAAAATTTCTCTTTTTCGTCATAATTACCCTAAATTCGTCATAAATTCAGCCTTCCTTTTCAAATGTTTTACCAACTTTGAAGGACCATAACTTCCAACTCCGGACTCCGTTTGACCTCCAGTTTTTTTTGTTGTAACCGTCTCGAGGTATATTTTTCGAATATAAAATTTATTTTAAAATAATTTTAACCTAATTTTCTGGAAAATTTGTGGAGTGTCAGTTGTCCAAAAATTGACACGTTTCGGTATTTTCGAGATTTCGGGAGAACCAGGAATCGGAATCACGATCCATTTGAAGTTTCGGAACGCTGATGAAAAAGTATACATTATATATTTTTCTCAACAATTTTCTATAATATTTTATTTTTTGTTTTTATTTTAGAGACCCGTCTCATCAATTGAGATCATCTTGCGTATTTTTGGCATCTACGACTATTTGTGCTAACACAATCATACCGCGCGTCAACTGCAACCAACTCAAGGCAAGTTTCACTGTAGCATTATATTACCTTTATTTTGTACTGCATGTATCTTCATATCTTTTTTTCACTGTTACATTTTTATATTTCATGTTGTCACTGCTTTGATTGATCATGATTACCGCTTGTGCACGAGAGTTAGAGTTGTTATAATGTACATGTTCATACCTAATTTCTAGTTTATCGTGATTCTCGTTTGTCGTGTTGTTAATGTTAACTATGTTGGACATGTACTTGTGAGATAGTCGGGAGGGGGAATACAACTAGTATGCATGTGGTCTACGCAATGTATAATTTTTTTCAATGTCAATGTTGATAGCAGTCGTTGCACCTCACGTACCGACTGCCGGATGTCCTAACCCGTCCACATGCGGAACACTTGTATTCTAAAACACACAGTACACGTGACCTCTTGTTGCTATATTGTTCATTCATTTCCTTTCCTTCGAGTCGACTGTCATGTTGTCTTTATGTTATAGCTATACTCTTTCATGTCATGCATTGAGTTCGTTCTCCTTATTATTATTTCCTTCATGCATGTATATTATATTGTGTAGTGTGGTGTTATGGTGAGCTTGTTCCATTCCTGACTGGAAACCTATTTTCTAGTTGACATATTCTTGATGACTTGCTCTCTTGCTTTGGGTTTCTTCGGGTGGAGTTAGAGACATCTTGGAGGCCAAACATAGATTCTAGTAGATAGTTTAGATTTGTTGTATTAGAATTTTGTGAGACATTGTATTTTGTTAAATATAAATCTTGCAAATTTTTATAATTGATTTAGAAATGTGAATGAGCAATAAAATAATATTTTATGTGATATGAGCATTGTGGCTAGACAGCGTACTACCGCCGATACTGCGGCGTAGGCTGGACTTGGACACGCACTCGTATCCCGAAAAGCGGGTACGGGCCTGGACTTGAACACGCACTCGTATCCAGGTTCTCGATCTGCTTCTCGGTGCAAGATATGCGCTCAGTGTCGGGGAAGTTCAAGTGTCTGAGAGTCTGGAAATCAGAAGTCCTTCTTGGCTCGGAGAGTGTATCCACAAGTCTGGGTTGGAAAAGGATGGCCTGCTCCTTCTGGTTGTCAAGGGACTCTTCAACGTTTCCGTCAACTACGTACTACCCATGGGGATAGTAGTGGCGATAGAAGGTAGTGGAAGCTCGAAACCTTCAAGTGTAGGTGGATCAATAGTTCTGGTGTCGCATTCTTTTGAACTATCTGTAAAACAAAAAACTGTTAAAATAACCTAAACCTAAATACAACAAGTGTTTATAGAATATCAATATACCTGATATACCTGATATACCCTTATTTCCCGATTTTCCTATGCTGTGATCAAGTTTCTCTAGTGTAATCAAGTCCCCCAATAGTACGTTAAGACCTAGGTACCATTAGGATAGACCTGCATGGGCCACCACTAAAAACATGTCACGACCCGCTCCCGAATAATCGGACACGAGTCGGACACGCCCAGCCTTCGTCGTTAGACACGACGAAGTAAGCTGTGCCAAGCTAGGAAAAACTAACCAGATAAACATGAAAGTATAGAATCACAGCATCTAAAAACGTATCCCAGAATGATCACCATAATCCACAAATCCAGATATCATAATGTACCAGAATCAACAGGAATGAAAGTGCTATGAACTCTAAAGTCAATATCTCAAGTAAAGCTAAGTAATCTAAACCTGAAGCCTCAAGCTAAGCCTCATCCTGCTCAGAATTCTGGGCTCTGGCCCATAGAGTAGATCAATGTCCTGCAAGCATACCTGCAACATATCCTATTCAGGAGCGGAGCAAAGTACAGTTCTAGGTAATGAAACATGAACATGATATGAAATAAGTACAGGAGTACAGGAAAATGAAATACAGGAATGAACATGAAAGTACAGGAAAGTAGTACATGGAATAAGTACAGGAACTATAGTACATGAATGTAAAGTACAGGAACATGTAAAGTACAGGAATGAAACTATGATCATGAAGTACCAGACATGACAAGTGCACAATATCGAAATACATCTAGTCCATGTGATCGGCTGGGGTGAGTACAGGAGCATGCACAGGAGTACATGAATATGGTACGACTTAGGACCCGCGTGCACTGTGCGAGGCCTAAGCTAGGTACAGGAGTATATAGTAACCGGGATTGGTCACATGGCTAGTGTATTTCCCCACCCGACACTAATAAGTACAAGAACAAGGGTACATGAATACAGGAGTACATGAATATCGTGCCATGACGTGTCACAAGAAAGGGTACAAGAATGTAAATGCACAAAACCATAGAAAAGTACTTGCCTTGCTCCAGGAAAGTACAAGTAGACTATAGAGCTAGGTATCCTCCTGTATGAAATAATGATGTGTACAAGTTGGTTAATAAACAGCTAATTCTAAATTGGTTTATCAAGAGTTATAATCAAGATTAAATCTAAAACTTAGTTGCTAGGGTTTTCTATAGAGTATCAGTATTAAAACTATGATTAACTTCTATGTAAATCAATCTTAGGGTGACTTCTACTAACACTCTTTTTATGGAGTATCCTCATCCAAGGTTATAACCAATCTAAATCTCAATTTCCTAGCATTCCCAAATCCTGATGCTAACCTATCAACCTTAAACATTCCTGGTCACTGTGTTAGATTGTCTAACCTTCTAGGATTGGTGTAGATCATTTCCTACTAAGAATTGGATTATATCAGTCTTGTGATGGTACTGATACAATCAAATTCTGAATGAGATTGATATACAACAGTCCTAATTGCCACTAAACCACTTATTCCTAAACATTCACCTTGAAACTGGAACCTTCCTTCCCAGAATATTGATTAATGGTTCAGCCTTATTTGAATCTAAATCAACTACCAAAATAACTTGTTACTATCTAACAGCATTCTGTAATTTGGTTTCAGTCCACAGTATCCAAGAATTTTGCCTAGGGCTCAAGTCTTACATATGCCAATCATTACAACCCTCAACTGTCCAAATACTGTCAAGAAAACTAATCAACAGTCCAACTACTGTCCTAGTTAAGACAGTTCTTATTTGTGATTGATGCAACAATCCTCAGTATCCATTTGTAAACACTGATATGTAACTCATCAAATGGATATATCAGGAATTTCAATAACTTAACTTGCCTTCTCTTCCCTATTGGTTAGCCAAAGTCACAGGGACAATTCAGAACTGAGGGAACATCCTCAGAAACTGATGTAAAATAGTGCTACACTAGTCGATACAATAGTCCTAAATTAGTTCAAAATCAGGCCCTGCTTATGCCAAACCAGGACCCCTCAGTTTTTAGGACTGATATGGATCAATCCATAAACTGGGCTGATGTCCATCCTGAAATCAAACTGGACTGATTCATTCCAGTTTCCTGAAATCAACTGGACTGAATGTTCATCCTGTCCTCTTCATAACTGTCATGGTATTTATCAACATGGCATCTCACTAATACTACATATCAGGATAATCCCATTACTAACCTATTCTATGGGACAACCATAACTTATACTTGCCAATCCTACTGGCTACTTACTAGCTTAGCACATTATAAAATTCAGTGACTGAAACAGTCCTTCCAAACAGGTTTGTATAATCCCAAGCCTATGAAAACTGCTACATCATAACCACCTATCCTGATTAGTTTTTGAACATAAATATCAACATCTTCCCAATTTAATTTCTAAACCTTCCTATGTGATTCCAAGAAGATGAGGCATGGCCAGGCTTGATACAACCAAACTACCCATCTACTAATCAGTCTGGGTTCACTGATACCAGGGTTCAGTCCTAAGCAGGACAGTGAAACAATTCAGCCTTGACTAACTGATACAAATTAGTCCAGGCAAAAACTCTACTGTAATTCCATCCTCCCATATTAGTTTCTCTCAAAACAAAATATATGCACCCAACTTACACAGTGAACAGGAATCCTACTAAATCATTCCTACAGATATGTGTAATATCACCTTCTTCATATAAACAATGCATCCCTAAATCAAATCCTTTCATATCAGTTGAGGAAATTACCTGAGCTGAACAATTTGTGAAGTGATGACTCGATCCAAATCTGGACACTAATTCCTCGTCCAATAATCTTCTTGAATCAAAGCCATAAATCCAACTCTGAAGAATGCCACAGAGGTAGAATTCGAAGAACTTCAGATTCCAGTTAACAGTGTCCTCAAAATTAAGTTACCAATTCGGATACATGAATTTACAGGTGTCTCAAGAGCTCAAGAACAAATCGATACTTACAGACACACACATTCAAATATAATACATATGAATCCAATACTTACAATTTGATTGGCAAAATCTGAATCGTGAGATAGGATGAACCCGATCCTCTACTGATCTGCAATTCAAAGTAGATCTTCAACTGAAGGATCCACTCATGAAGGAAACAAGAATTTGATCAATCGAATGATCGAATAACAAAAATCAGAATTCGAAGCACATAAACATGGTTCGAACAAAATCTAAGGATTCTCAGAGCAACACTTACCATTGATCGATCAAGTATTTGAACATGTCAACGGTTACTCTTCTTCGAAAAAGAATGGATCGATTCAAAATCCTGACACAGATCTGGACACAGGAATCTCATATCAAAAGTTTAGAAATCAACAAAGCGATTTAGTCTATAAAAACAAAACAATTCCTCACCTCTGTTATTGCTGAAAATCCAACGATAATAGGTTCATTCAGGAAAGAGCAATTGCTCGATCGGAGTCTAAACTGGAGATGACATCAATTATTACTTCTACGAGAATTCTCAAGAGTCTACTGATATCCAAAAGAAATAAATCCTAAAACTCACTCTTCAATTCGAGGAAGAAACGGATCCGCAGAAATTCGAGGAGAGTTGCAATCGATTTGAGGAAGTAGATCAATCCTGCTGTCTTCTTGTCCCCGTCTCTGCCATTGCCATGGCTTGGTTAAGAATAGAGTAACAGAGAAAATGGAGTGGGAGAGGAAGAATGAGAAGGAGGCTAGTTCCTTAGGATTTTTCCTAGAGATACCTGACCTAGAAGGAGGGATTTATAGGAGGTCAGCTTGGGCCTCACGCAGAGTTTTGGCGCCATTTCTGGCCAGCACATCACTCAGAGTTTGTTAGGAAATCAAATTGTAACAGCTCATATGGGTCGAGTGTAGAGGAGAGGAGGAAATGAGCTGTGCAAACACATG
Organism: Iris pallida; assembly: GCA_029216955.1. Lineage (NCBI taxonomy): Eukaryota > Viridiplantae > Streptophyta > Magnoliopsida > Asparagales > Iridaceae > Iris > Iris pallida. Next base: position 10,783,317 of record JANAVB010025798.1, read on the forward strand.
CTCCCCTTTCTTCTCAATTGGCTAACCAACAGCTAATGGCTTATTGAAAAAGTATCAGAGTAAGAAAAGTAATTCCTTCTTCATGATTCAAAAGTCACTGGTTGGGTTTAAAATGAGCACTGGTTGGGCTGCCAGTGATAGGCCCAACCCATGGTAGGTTTTAAAAGAATTTAAGTCCAACAAGAAAAATTTAATGATAACTTGACTATTTATATAACTTCACCTATATTAAAATATAATAAAATTCCCAATCATTATTTAACGTAAAAAAAATTTAAAATTCTACAATATTTAGAAAAGTGGAGTTACAAATCTCTCCCCCTTGAAAAAAAATTTCGTCCTCGAAATTGAAAGGCAACCATAAATCCAAAACAATTCAACTCCATTATTCAATGTAGGCCACCTTATTGAACTATGGAAATTCTGAATACAAAACACAATCTTATCAAACAAACAAATCGGGGTAGCGCTCTCGCATCTCGTCCTCGCGTTCCCATATAGACTTTCCCGGAGAGTGGTGTCTCCATATGAGGCGGACAAGTGGAATCACCCGATTCCGCAGCTGCTTCTCTCTCCTGTCCAGGATCTCTACTGGCTGCTCCTCGTAGGTCAAGCTGGGACCTACCTCTAACTCTGAGTAGTCCACTACATGGCTGGGTCTGGAATGTAACGTCGAAGCTGGGATACATGGAAAACGTTATGCACCCCTCTAAGCTAGCTGGAAGCGCTAGTCGATATGCCACCTCGCCAATCCGCGCCGTCACGTCGAAAGGCCCGATATACCTCAGACTGAGCTTTCTGCCTTTGCCAAATCTGATGACGCCTCTGGTCGGTGAGATCTTCAGGAGTACTCTATCTCCAACTGTGAACTCCAGTGGCCGTCTGCTGCTATCTGTCCAGTGATTCTGCCGATTCTATGACGCTCTGAGCCTTGAGACCAAGTATACACAAGAAGTTTGAGATATCATGCTTGACAAAGGTCGAGGATCAAAACAGTCATGAAGTGAAATAAATTTCAATTACAATTTAGAGGATGAGCCGTGAGGCACTATCTTCCGGGCATGATTGAAATTTTAGCATGATAGGAGAATCACTGTTAGGTAGGTATGATCAGATTGAAGTTTAAACAAAACATGATCAAAATATAGGTATGATAAAATCTGATGGAATAGATTCCAAGTCTAGGAAGTCAAATGATCTAACAATAAATGCAAGAAGAGAATTTGCAACAGTCGATTTGAGGAGTCAGATAGAACTACCCGAGAGGTATTAGTATCAAATCAAGGAAACGTACAAGGATTTGCGATTTTTGAAATATCAATAATCAAACGAAAAGAATTATTGTCACCAGGGTGTCCGAAAACATATAGCCATTTGAAATCACAGTATTTAGAATCCTGCCTTGCCAGTGTACATCTGGCTGCAGCAACATTCCGTTCCATGACTCAAACAACGATATGTTACCGAATACTCTATCAACTTTATCAATTCAACAAGTGTTACGAAATAACTTAAGGGACAAATATGAACGTTTTTGGACAAAGTCTCGATAATACTCGAAAACCAACAAATACCTGAAATTATTCGACTTAAAGTTTCCGGCTCGCCAGTGCGCTGCTGGCTGCAGTGAACCCTTAGTCTCCATAATTCAGATAATGGTTGCAGTGTGCAACTGCCACGCCCTAGTAGGTCACTGAGTAGTCTCTCGACGTTATCCATAGGAATTTCAAAAAGAATTCAAGGAATTCAAAATGGGTTCTCATAGTCCAAGTCACAAAATAGTATTTCTGCCTATTAGAACTCAAGGGTTTATTAGGTACTAAGAAACAACAAAGAGATTTCCTGAAATAGACCTTGAACACGAAACAAAGTTTCGAACAATAACCAGAATCTCAATTGGCCAACATCCTCGTATAGGAATCAAATGCCCGAATAGATAACAAAATCTCGGAGGATGAACAGAATGCAAAGTATAAAAATAGAAACAAAATCTCGAAGCATAATCTCGTACCAGAAACAGAGTTCAACAAAATATCATATACAATGAAATCTCAACAGAATTCGAATGGAAAATGAAATCTTCAATAGAATACAAAGTCACAGATGGAAAATAATTCTCGAATAGAAGAACTTGAACAAGAAGCAAGACCACAGATAATGAATAGAAATCAGTGTATCAACTAGGGAGTGGAGAACAAGCATGGAATTAGTGGATAGGAAACAAGCAAAATCTAAATTAGGAAACGAGATCAAACAAGGTCATGAACAAAACAAATTCTTGAACAGGAACAAGTAACAAATAGGAAACAATTTCTCAAAATAGCAACCAAAGTCTTCAAACGAAGTCTCGAATAGAGACTGAATAGGAGTGGAGGTTCAACAATGTTTTGATTGGGATCAAGTTTCAAAATGAAATTTCGGATAGGAATAAAATCTCGACTAGCACATGGTTCAAAATAGGAAACTTTTCAAATAGAATCAAAATAAAGCCATGAATATGAAACAGGGTATCGAATAGTGAATTTCAAACAATTATCAAATTGTGGATCTGAAACAAGCTTACCCGAATAGGAAACAATATCTTGAAATAAGTTTCGAATATCACTCAGGATTTCAAACAAGAAAACAAGAAGTTTCAAAAAATGATTTAGATGCTAAAAGGAATTTAAAGGAAGACTGGGTTACGAATCACAATACATGGTTTCCTCCAACCATGCAAAAGAAGCCTTCTGTCTTCAATCTGTCTTCAGTATTCCTCCGGGGCTGGAATTACTTCTATCTTCTTCACTGTTCTGACGTAGACTGGTTCCTGCGGTAGTGCTCCATGTGATTGCTGAATCCGAAGAGGTGGGTCCTCTTGCTGTAGTCCTGGTGCTCCTCGTGCTTGTCCTTGGACAGTGTGAACAATGATCTCCGGGCAATCCTTGACTTGATGGGCAGGCGATTCGCAGTGCAGGCGTAGCCTTCATTTCTGGCGGCACTCTTTATGGTGACGTCCTGACGACGGCAGAAATTGCAGGTAGTCGTCATCTGAATCTGAGTCTGGGTCTCCCGCTGGACTGAAGCGCAGAGTCTCTGTTAGGAATATACGTCTGCTGGCGTGCTGGCTGTTGAGATCTGCTCCCGATGATGCGACTGGTGGTGTGACCGGAGAAGCGCAGACTAAGTGTTGTGATGCCTTGCGAGACCAGGATAGTTGTTGTCTTCGTCATAAGTCTTCATGTCGCTCTTGGGCTTTAACTTCCCATCTTGTTGTATGTGCTACGAGCTGGATCTCCCGGTTGGTGACTTCAATCTTTAGAGGAGTCGGGTTCTCAGGGACTTGAATGATCTTCAGTTGCGACTCCAGGTTCTCGATCTGCTTCTCGGTGCAAGATATGCGCTCAGTGTCGGGGAAGTTCAAGTGTCTGAGAGTCTGGAAATCAGAAGTCCTTCTTGGCTCGAAGAGTGTATCCACAAGTCTGGGTTAGAAAAGGATGGCCTGCTCCTTCTGGTTGTCAAGGGACTCTTCAACGTTTCTGTCAACTACGTACTACCCATGGGGATAGTAGTGGCGATAGAAGGTAGTGGAAGCTCAAAACCTTCAAGTGTAGGTGGATCAATAGTTCTGGTGTCGCATTCTTTTGAACTATCTGTAAAACAAAAAACTGTTAAAATAACCTAAACCTAAATACAACAAGTGTTTATAGAATATCAATATACCTGATATACCTGATATACCCTTATTTCCCGATTTTCCTATGCTGTGATCAAGTTTCCCTAGTGTAATCAAGTCCCCCAATAGTACGTTAAGACCTAGGTACCATTAGGATAGACCTGCATGGGCCACCACTAAAAATATGTCACGACCCGCTCCCGAATAATCGGACACGAGTCGGACACGCCCAGCCTTCGTCGTTAGACACGACGAAGTAAGCTATGCCAAGCTAGGGAAAACTAACCAGATAAACATGAAAGTATAGAATCACAACATCTAAAAATGTATCCCAGAATGATCACCATAATCTACAAATCCAGATATCATAATGTACCAGAATCAACAGGAATGAAAGTGCTATGAACTCTAAAGTCAATATCTCAAGTAAAGCTAAGTAATCTAAACCTGAAGCCTCAAGCTAAGCCTCATCCTGCTCAGAATTCTGGGCTCTGGCCCATAGAGTAGATCAATGTCCTGCAAGCATACCTGCAACATATCCTATTCAGGAGCGGAGCAAAGTACAGTTCTAGGTAATGAAACATGAACATGATATGAAATGAGTACAGGAGTACAGGAAAATAAAATACAGGAATGACCATGAAAGTACAGGAAAGTAGTACATGGAATAAGTACAGGAACTATAGTACATGAATGTAAAGTACAGGAACATGTAAAGTACAGGAATGAAACTATGATCCTGAAGTACCAGACATGACAAGTGCACAATATCGAAATACATCTAGTCCATGTGACCGGCTGGGGTGAGTACAGGAGCATGCACAGGAGTACATGAATATGGTACGACTTAGGACCCGCGTGCACAGTGCGAGGCCTAAGCTAGGTACAGGAGTATATAGTAACCGGGATTCGTCACATGGCTAGTGTATTTCCCCACCCGACACTAATAAGTACAAGAACAAGGGTACAGGAATACAGGAGTACATGAATATCGTGCCATGACGTGTCACAAGAAAGGGTACAAGAATATAAATGCACAAAACCATAGAAAAGTACTTGCCTTGCTCCAGGAAAGTACAAGTAGACTATAGAGCTAGGTATCCTCCTGTATGAAATAATGATGTGTACAAGTTGGTTAATAAACAGCTAATTCTAAATTGGTTTATCAAGAGTTATAATCAAGATTAAATCTAAAACTTAGTTGCTAGGGTTTTCTATAGAGTATCAGTATTAAAACTATGATTAACTTCTATGTAAATCAATCTTAGGGTGACTTCTACTAACACTCTTTTTATGGAGTATCCTCATCCAAGGTTATAACCAATCTAAATCTCAATTTCCTAGCATTCCCAAATCCTGATGCTAACCTATCAACCTTAAACATTCCTGGTCACTGTGTTAGATTGTCTAACCTTCTAGGATTGGTGTAGATCATTTCCTACTAAGAATTGGATTGTATCAGTCTTGTGATGGTACTGATACAATCAAATTCTGAATGAGATTGATATACAACAGTCCTAATTGCCACTAAACCACTTATTCCTAAACATTCACCTTGAAACTGGAACCTTCCTTCCCAGAATATTGATTAATGGTTCAGCCTTATTTGAATCTAAATCAACTACCAAAATAACTTGTTACTATCTAACAGCATTCTGTAATTTGGTTTCAGTCCACAGTATCCAAGAATTTTGCCCAGGGCTCAAGTCTTACATATGCCAATCATTACAACCCTCAACTGTCCAAATACTGTCAAGAAAACTAATCAACAGTCCAACTACTGTCCTAGTTAAGACAGTTCTTATTTGTGATTGATGCAACAATCCTCAGTATCCATTTGTAAACACTGATGTGTAACTCATCAAATGGATATATCAGGAATTTCAATAACTTAACTTGCCTTCTCTTCCCTATTGGTTAGCCAAAGTCACAGGGACAATTCAGAACAGAGGGAACATCCTCAGAAACTGATGTAAAATAGTGCTACACTAGTCGATACAATAGTCCTAAATTAGTTCAAAATCAGGCCCTGCTTATGCCAAACCAGGACCCCTCAGTTTTTAGGACTGATATGGATCAGTCCATAAACTGGGCTGATGTCCATCCTGAAATCAAACTGGACTGATTCATTCCAGTTTCCTGAAATCAACTGGACTGAATGTTCATCCTGTCCTCTTCATAACTGTCATGGTATTTATCAACATGGCATCTCACTAATACTACATATCAGGATAATCCCATTACTAACCTATTCTATAGGACAACCATAACTTATACTTGCCAATCCTACTGGCTACTTACTAGCTTAGCACATTATAAAATTCAGTGACTGAAACAGTCCTTCCAAACAGGTTTGTATAATCCCAAGCCTATGAAAACTGCTACATCATAACCACCTATCCTGGTTAGTTTTTGAACATAAATATGAACATCTTCCCAATTTAATTTCTAAACCTTCCTATGTGATTCCAAGAAGATGAGGCATGGCCAGGCTTGATACAACCAAACTACCCATCTACTAATCAGTTTGGGTTCACTGATACCAGGGTTCAGTCCTAAGCAGGACAATGAAATAATTCAGCCTTGACTAACTGATACAAATTAGTCCAGGCAAAAACTCTACTGTAATTCCATCCTCCCATATTAGTTTCTCTCAAAACAAAATATATACACCCAACTTACACAGTGAACAGGAATCCTACTAAATCATTCCTACAGATATGTGTAATATCACCTTCTTCATTTAAACAATGCATCCCTAAATCAAATCCTTTCATATCAGTTGAGGAAATTACCTGAGCTGAACAATTTGTGAAGTGATGACTCGATCCAAATCTGGACACTAATTCCTCGTCCAATAATCTTCTTGAATCAAAGCCATAAATCCAACTCTGAAGAATGCCACAGAGGTAGAATTCGAAGAACTTCAGATTCCAGTTAACAGTGTCCTCAAAATTAAGTTACCAATTCTGATACATGAATTTACAGGTGTCTCAAGAGCTCAAGAACAAATCGATACTTACAGACACACACATTCAAATATAATACATATGAATCCAATACTTACAATTTGATTGGCAAAATCTGAATCGTGAGATAGGATGAACCCGATCCTCTACTGATCTGCAATTCAAAGTAGATCTTCAACTGAAGGATCCACTCATGAAGGAAACAAGGATTTGATCAATCGAATGATCGAATAACAAAAATCAGAATTCGAAGCACATAAACATGGTTCGAACAAAATCTAAGGATTCTCAGAGCAACACTTACCATTGATCGATCAAGTATTTGAACATGTCAACGGTTACTCTTCTTCGAAAAAGAATGGATCGATTCAAAATCCTGACACAGATCTGGACACAGGGATCTCATATCAAAAGTTTAGAAATCAACAAAGCGATTTAGTCTATAAAAACAAAACAATTCCTCACCTCTGTTATTGCTGAAAATCCAACGATAATAGGTTCATTCAGGAAAGAGCACTTACTCGATCGGAGTCTAAACTGGAGATGACATCAATTATTACTTCTACGAGAAATTCTCAAGAGTCTACTGATATCCAAAAGAAATAAATCCTAAAACTCACTCTTCAATTCGAGGAAGAAACGGATCCGCAGAAATTCGAGGAGAGTTGCAATCGATTTGAGGAAGTAGATCAATCCTGCTGTCTTCTTGTCCCCGTCTCTGCCATTGCCATGGCTTGGTTAAGAACAGAGTAACAGAAAAAATGGAGTGGGAGAGAAAGAATGAGAAGGAGGCTAGTTCCTTAGGATTTTTCCTAGAGATACCTGACCTAGAAGGAGGGATTTATAGGAGGTTAGCTTGGGCCTCACGCAGAGTTTTGGCGCCATTTTTGGCCAACACATCACTCAGAGTTTGTTAGGAAATCAAATTGTAACAGCTCATATGGGTCGAGTGTAGAGGAGAGGAGGAAATGAGCTGTGTAAACATATGCTCCCCTTTCCTCTCAATTGGCTAACCAACAGCTAATGGCTTATTGAAAAAGTATCAGAGTAAGAAAAGTAATTCCTTCTTCATGATTCAAAAGTCACTGTTTGGGTTTAAAATGAGCACTGGTTGGGCTGCCAGTGATAGGCCCAACCCATGGTAGGTTTTAAAAGAATTTAAGTCCAACAAGAAAAATTTAATGATAACTTGACTATTTATATAACTTCACCTATATTAAAATATAATAAAATTCCCAATCATTATTTAACATAAAAAAAAATTTAAAATTCTACAATATTTAGAAAAGTGGAGTTACACACTTGAAGATAAATCGAATTATAACGACGAATATTAGGTTACTCTTCAGGATAATTGATGTCTATTTTATATTAATTTGGTTTGGTCTATATGATTCTTGGATAATTGGCGTGCATTAAATTCGTATGTGCATATTTGGTCTATGTGATTCTTGGATAATTGGTGTGCATTATATATTGGTTTGGTTTATGCATATTTTTGTGAACAGGGAAAGTGCTCCATTTGCATTAGTCTACGGTACGACATGGTGATCAGGACATAGTCCGTGCAGCCATTCGACTGGCGAGACAGAAACTATGTAGCCGTAGATAAAGTTGCCTGTCCTCCGACCCTCATCCCTCGGCAATGATGATACGACAACCTATCACTATATCTTATATAGTAGTAGATGATGTCTTAGTATTACATTAGTGAGTTCATCTTGATTCTGTTGCGTCCTTCAGATACTATATACGATAAGAACATAGATGATTCACACTAATGTATGCTAGAATGAATCTTGGCTTGTGTTCTGAGCCATCCGTTCTGATCAAGCATCTTCCTTCTCCTCTCCTCCACCATGGCTCTGAACCAATCTGCTCCTCCCTACTTCCCTTCTTTTTATTTGACTCTCTCAGCCACATATGATATCCAGCTCAAGTGTAGAGTCGGGGAAGAAGAAGTGGGCAGGAAGAGGAGGGGAAGCAGTACAGCCGGCGGCATGACCCGGAGGAAGTACATAGGTTTTCCTACGGCTGTTGAAGAAAACCTCTGTACTTCCTCCGGGTCAATGTCGATGCAAGAAGATGCTGCTCGACCCTAGAAGTGAAGCAGAAAGGCTACGTGAGGGTTTAAAACTCAATGTCGATGATTTAAAACCTCGGCGAATTTACGGGTGCCCCACATTTGAGTGCTACACCAAGACTCACCGTGATGAGGTTAGTGATTTATTTAACCTAAGACATGGGATCATAGAATCGAAGACAGTTGAGACCAAGACTGTAAACATTATGTGAGTTCATCTTGATTCTGTTACATCCTTCAGATACTTGATACGATAAGAACATATACTACACTATATGTACAGAACGTAGATGATTCACACTAATGTATGCTAGAATGAATTTTGGGTTGTGTTCTGAGCTATTCGTTCCCATACTTGGCAATTAAGCATGTGAAATAGAACTGATTATGTTTAGTTTGTCTTACGATACAGATTTTCACATCCAAATTGAAATGGATCGTTACTTCGTTGTTCGTACATGGATGTACTAGCGGATCAACCTCCTGGACCGTAGGTACTTATAAGTATTGACCGTGTCGGATTAGTATCGATCTATCGTTTTGGTATGGACCGTATCGGTTGGTATTGGTCTTAGCGAATTGGTATCGTCCTATCCGATATGTATCGGCCGTATAGCCATTAAGTCATATTGGCCTTATCGATTTGGTATCGGTCATATCCGATAGGTATCGGCCGTGTTGGATTAGTATAGACTATTTCGGATTAGTATCGTGGAAGGTTTAGTAACAACTGTACTTGGATTTCTCTCTTCTAGAGCTAGATTACCATTGCAAGAGAGTCACGAGAGCGTAGATGGCCAGTTACAGAACATACATACTTCCTTTTCAATCTCGCTTTTCCTGATGGAAAAGGAAGTATGTATGTTACTGTAACTGGCCAATCACGATCTGGTGATTCTCTTGCAATGGTATTCTAGCTCGAGAAGAGAGAAATCCAAGTACAGTTGTTACTAAACCTTCCACGATACTAATCCGAAATAGTCTATACTAATCCAACACGGCCGATACCTATCGGATATGACCGATACTAAATCGATAAGACCAATATGAATCCTAGCTATTCGGCCGATACATGTACATATCGGATATAGGACGATACCAATTTGTTAAGGCCAATACCAATATGATACGTCATATACCAAACCGATAGACCGATACTAATCTGATACACTAGATACTAAGTACATCTGGCCTATACCAGCGGATCCATAAATTACTGCACGATAGGCCCAACGACTCCAGTTACATCCGGTTATTGGTGAGTACATGATTACATAGTAATTCTGTTAGTCTTGTGATACAGATTTTTACTCTCTCATGCTACCAACGTCACAACTTTTCCAGTGCTGCTCCCTCTAATGATGATGAACGCAAAAAACCAACGTCACAACTTTTATAACTTGAGTAAATTTCTTTACCCTATATAAAAATTTCTGTTGTCAGAAAGATGGCTCCTAGGACTCGTCGAGGTGGTGCTGCTAGTCGAGGAAGGGGTCGAGGCAAGAAACCCTTGGAGGTCGACACGGAGAAAGTCTCCGTCGTCAAACAAGAGCCGGTAACTGTTAAGGAGAAGGTGTTACCAAAGGTCGAGGTCAAGGAAGAACCGATGACCATCAGGGAAGAGATTGCTCCCAAGCTTGAAGCTAAGGAGGAGCCACCGTCAGAGAGTAGTAGCATCGGGACCGACCCTCCTATCCCTACAGAAGACCTCAACCAGATTGAGCCTTCGTATGCAAAGTGGCTGATAGAATGGTACATGCCTCAACGCAACTATCATCCCTGACTGTGAGGATTCATCGTCTGACTTGTGGTCTTTGTTGAGGCCAAAGTCGATTTTCCTATGTGTTTTGGAATATTTGTGAAAATTTTGGAATATTTGTGCTATGATCGGTCGTCAGGATTGGATATTAGGTTACTGTAACTGGCCAACTCTTTCCTATGTGTTTTGGAATATTTGTGAAAAATTTGGAATATTTGTGCTATGATCGGTCGTCAGGATTGGATATTAGGTTACTGTAACTGGCCAACTCTTTCCTATGTGCTTTGGAATATTTGTGAAAATTTTGGAATATTTGTGCAATGATCGGATTATAACGATGGATATTAGGTTACTCTTCCGGATAATTGATGTCTATTTTATATTAATTTGGTTTGGTCTATATGATTCTTGGATAATTGGTGTGCATTAAATTCGTATGTGCATATTTGGTCTATGTGATTCTTGGATAATTGGTGTGCATAATATATTTTGTCTATGTGATTGTTGGATAATTGGTGTGCATTATATATTGGTTTGGTTTATGCAAATTTTTGCGAACAGCTAAAAAGCTGTAATTTTTTTTCAAAATATTCTCAGTTAGCGACGGACTTGTGACCGTTTTGCGCCGGATATCACCAGTTTCTGACTACTTTTCGACGGTTATGCCGTCGCTAACTGGATATTTGAAAATTTTTCCCAGTTGGCGACGGATGGTCGACGGACTATCCGTCGGCATGATATATTGTTCGACGGATTAGCGACGACCTATCCGTCGCCCGTGTTCTGGAAATAACAAGAATTTCCAGAACAAGGTCGACGGTTAATCCGTCGCTATTCGGTCGATATATTTCAACGGCAAAGCGACGACTTATCCGTCACCAAGTTGCTGGAAATGACATGAATTTCCAGGAGCTGGTCGACGGCATTTTCGTCAGAAAACCGTCGCTAATCCGTCACTTGATATCGACGGTATCGACGGATTAGCGACGGAATGATACGATCTGATACGCTTTTGCGACGGTTTACCGACGGAAATTTACGTCGGTATTGTCTACACAGTTCAGTACTTAAAAGCTGAAGTGGACGACAGTCCGTCGGAAATGCGTCGCTAATGCTTCGTATTGTGACGTCGATTATCCGTCGCTATTCCTTCATATGACGACAACTTAGCGACGGAAGGTTATTAGCGACGAGCTGATTGCCGACGGATTTTTTTGGCCAATATCCGTCGGCAATCGGTCGCTAATAGTAATTACCGTCGTCTTAGCGACGGATGTGGCCGTCGCTAAATCGATAAATTTTGGTAGTGCATGAATAATTGTTATTAACTCACTTTTACTCATTTTTAATTGCTTCATAAACCCAATGGACTTTGGTTGTGATACAGTTTTCGTCTGCATTTTCTATAGTTTTCGAACAGTGGTTTGATATAGTAAATTAAATCAGATGTTTCTAAAATTGCAGGATTGTAATTATATTGTTATTTCGAATTTTGACAATTTTTACTCATGGTTTATTTTTTGTAGTTTTTATTTCCGCAAAATTGATTCTTATTTAAGACTCAATCGTGTGATGAATGTTTGAAAAAATTAATTATTGGATGTGTGCATCGTGTATGTTCTAAATTAGGCTATATGCTCTCATTCTTTCAATTTCTATTTCTATCTTCTTTTCCCTCTCAATATTTCTATCAAGTGTCTTATATTATCGTCAATAATGATATTTGGTTCAAATGGAGTCCGTCGACTGTGGGGCTAGCTTAAGCTTAACATATTTGGCTTAATTGTTCAAGACGAAGCTGTAGCAGGAGGTGGGGTTATAAGAGGCTCTGATGGTCAGCTTGTGCTAGCATTCTACAAATTCTTTGGGGATGGTATAAGTCTGTTGACTAATCTAAAAGCTTTTCAAGCGGGTTTATGCATCGGTAAAGCGAAGTTTGTTGTTGTTGATTATATTCAAGGACGGAACCAGAAATTCAAGTTAGGATTGGCTGGAGTAAATTATGATGGGCCAAGGGGTTAGCAGATTTATAGAAAAAATCCAAAAACAAAAAATAGTATGACAAATTTTTTTTAAAAAAATTGGGGTGGGCTCCAGGTGACATTAAAGGTAAGGTTTCCGTTCCATGGAAGACTCCCTATAAGCTTAGAAAAATGAGAAATTTTCTACATGAAGATAGCCAAATATCCCTCGTCGTCTTCAAAGAAGATAATCGTACGGCTAATGCTCTTGCTACTCATGCCATGGTATCCCGGGATGAGTGCAAGTATCCCTCATCTTTGCCATTTGCAATCACAACATTTTGCAAGAACTGCCTGATCTGACACTGACCCAGACCAATTTGGTGACTGTCTCTTCTAGATAGCATGTTTGCATGTTGATCTGTAGCAAATAGTTGACACACAAGTTGGACACAGTATCGAGCAACTAAACAAACGCTACGCTAGTCTTTTTTATTAGTATGTAATAACTGAAACAAAAAGAAGGGTATTGTCAAGTAACAAAATGACATTATAAGGAATAATAGCTATGTTTCTATGATTGATCAATTGGTTGTTGAACACATTCTTGCGCTAGTCTCCCTTGAAAATAGAGTTGACAGTGGGTTTTTGAGTTACAGTCAATTATCTAATTTACTAAGATTTTGATTTTAGGAAGATTCATCACGTATATTTGAACTCCGAAACAAAGGTTTGCGAAAAATATGGTCAATAAAAGAAAAACTGTTTGCATTTGATAACAAATGTAGTCACAGAGAAATAATAACTAAAATCCAAGCTCATGATAACCATTGAAAGAGTCCATTTTTTTGAACCACCAAAACTAGTGAGAATGTTTACCATTCTACTCAAAGATTGTTATGTGGTAATTATATCTACTCAAAGATTGTTATGTGGTAATTATATCTAACCTAAATTATTTTGGATGTGGGGATGTGTTACCATTCTACTCAAAGATTGTTATGTGGTAATTATATCTAACCTAAATTATTTTGGATGTGGGGATGTGTTACCTACTTTTGGTATCCATAATTATTAAGTTTTTGAAATAAAAAATATATTAATATTTTAAATAGAATTTTTGGTATCCATAATTATTTAATTTTTTAAATAAAAATATATTAGTTTTTTAAATAAATAAGAGTGTTAGAAGCTGAGGACATGTGCCACATTTATAGAAAAGTGACAATTGATACAGAATCATCTGAGACAGCTGATCTGCTCCTCTAATTTTGATGGTAAACATAAATGGACTCACGGAAAGCCAACTAAGAAAATTGGAAGCAGCGGTAATACATATTATATAACAAGGGGTAATTTTAATGGAATGGAAAATTTGGAACTATATTACAAGTTTTAGGCAGTATTCCCTTTTGGTGGGAGATATTAGACTCTATTTTGAGGGTTTTTTTTTTTGAGATGTCAGACATTACGTACGAAATTTTTGGAAACACTGCATTACATGTTTTTTAAGTCTACTATCCCCAGCTTCCACTATGTTTATAAATGAAAACAATAATATGCCTTCGTGGCTCGATCCGTTGATCTTTCGTCATCCAGTTATGGTCTAATGTCTCTCTCCAGTAACTTGTTTGGATCAAGTTTTTGTATTCCTAGAAATAGGTTTTCAATTCCTTTCCCATGGGAAAGGAATTCAACATTCCCATACCCATGTTTGGTTAGTTCAAAAGTTTTGAAAATTTTATCTCCATGTTTGGTTTACAAAGGGATATAAATATTAATTTATTTAGTTTTTCTTTAATACCCTTTCATTAATTTCATGATGATTTACATGTTTGGGATAGAAGTTAAAAATTTGAAAATAAAAAGAGGGTATAACCGTCCAAACAAAATAGCCAAGCAACATTCCTAGGAAAACAAATCTATTCCCAAGGGGAGGCTTGGGAATAGCTTTTCCAAGTTCATGGGAATAGCTTTCCCCCCTAAGCCCCTCCTATTCTCTCCTCATTCCCAATCTTAAACATACCAAACATGGGTAAAGAATTCAAAACCCATTCCCAAGCCACAAAAACTTGAACCAAACGCCCCCTAAGAGTCACTCCAGTTCGACCAATTTATGAGTTTTCAATACGTATGTTCAATATCCAATTATCATAGTCTTCCTCTTTATTAGTTTCCATGTCCATGTGGAATCTAGAGTGTTAACATACGGATTTTGAACGTGAACGATTATCATATGTCCACAACTTGATATAATGTACCCACGGACGACCCTGAGGTAAGTCAGAAAGACTTTGAGTTTGGACAACCCCCCTCCAACCCACCCACCCACCCTCCCCCCCCCCCCCCCCCCCCCCCCCCCCCCCCCCCTTTACTAGGACTACCCTCCATCCTCAGTGTGACCCTCAAAGAGGTCGGAGTCACGGATAATAATCAGGACAGGCCTAAATAAAAATCAATAAACAATTAAAATTAATTTCGGATAGGACAAGTAACCCCCGGGCCGGCTGCATGTACCAAAAATTAATTATGTTAGTGGGATATAAGTTACGAATAACAAAGTCAGCAAGGTGGATGAAACAAGAATCCTCAGGCTAAAATTATTCAATGCAAGCTGAATAATTTTCTATGAGGGCTACTAAGTTAGTTCATTGCGTTAGGTGCGTAGCTCTTTTGGTGGAAAAATTATTCGGTGCGACCTCTTTGTTGCGTACTATAGCTTGATTCATCTTGTTCTGCTCTGATGTCTTCACCACCGCTCTTTTTAAAGCAAGAAAAAGATAGGGACACGTGGACGGTGAGAATCCCTTCTCCCACTCCCCTCCCTCCTATAAATTGAGGGGCATCATCTGCACTCGTAGCTCGTGCTCACAAATTCCAAGTGTTTTATTCAATTCCTTCCATCATCACCAGCTAGCAACAATGTCTTCCTCGTGCTGTGCTTCCGGCTGCAAGTGCGGCGCTGGGTGTGGCTGCAACTCTTGTGGATGGTTAGAGCATCTCCAACCCTATTGTGAGTTTGAAAAAAATGGTTGCCACATAGGAATGACAACCATTTTTTCCAAAAGTACTTCTCCAATGCAAATGTGAAATAAAGTGTGGAGTTGACATGGCAATGACATGGCAAAGACAATGTGAAGTTGGTTGTCTAGATCTAGACAATGCACTTCACAATGTCTTTATGTCCACATCATCATTTGTGAATAAAAATATTTATAAAAAGAAGTAGAAGAGTAAAAGTTGTCTTGGAAGTTGTAAAAAATTATTTGTATTGTCTTCTTAATACTTTTGCATTGGAGATGACTTTTTAAATCCATTGTCATTTGTGAATATAACCTTGCCACCTATACAAGACATTGTCTTGTGTCTCATGCCACATAGGATTCACAACACAAAACAAGACAATAGGGTTGGAGATGCTCTTAACCCTTCCTCTCACAACTAATTAATTAATCTCTCAAGCCATTACTGAAAGTGTTCCTAGCTAGTCACTTGTTTCATAATCTAGTCTGAATTTGTATTCTTTTATACAAATAATTGTAGTTCTAGACTTCTAGCAATACTCTATAATTCGTGTTCTTTAATTCACGCTATTAATAATCTTCGGATTCTCAAAATAGCAGCTGTTGAATCTATTTTTATGCACGGTACAAATTAATTTAAATTTTTTTTGCTAAATTAATTAATTAATATACTAATTTGTACAATACAAAAAGACAAATTTAACAATGTTATTTCAAAATATTTGTCTAATTATCACGATTTTTTTTTTCTCTCTCTATATGTTTTTCTTTTTCTTCCAACAAGTTATTAATACAGTTTTTGCGCATGTTGCAGCTGCAAAATGTACCCTGACATGGCCGAGGGGAGCACCACCACCGCGCAAACCATGATCCTTGGTGTTGCACCTCAGAAAGGGTATGTTAGAAGTTTTTAATATTTGGACACTGCTCTGACTATAATTTTTGTGTCCGTAGCTGGTCCGCCGTCACGTGGCATCTCTCATTGGTTTCCTCTAAACCGGATTTTAAGAAGGTGGAGTATGGTGCTAGTAGAGGGACTAATGGTTGGTTGCCACATGAATCTGCAGGTCACGTCCGCGGATACAAATAATGGATGAAATATTATTTAATTTTCTTAATATTTTTTTTTTAGTTTCCTGTACTATGCTATATCAATTTTTGTTCCCAAATTGACACTCGATGGATCGTCGAGTGCAGGCATGTTGAAGGATTTGAGTCTGCTGCAGGAGCGGAGAATGGAGGATGCAAGTGTGGATCGAGCTGCAGCTGCGACCCATGCAACTGCAAATGATCAAGGAAGATGTACGAGTCTTCTATATATCTATCTACTATGAATAAGTGAGGGGCCATCTACAACTATGATTTTAATTTGCTATCCTCTGATTGTGTCCCCATGCTTGTATGCTCTCTTTCATCAAATCTAAATGAAAAAGAAGCCATCTTCTTTGTTACTACAATCTCTCTCTCTCTCTCTCTCTCTCTCTCCAATTATTAGGTTGCAGTGTGGAATTTGTTTGTGTTGCTTTCTTCTTTGATTATCCTAGCTAGTGTTTGCAAATTTAATTTTAGATGCACTAAACATGATTTGTTGTTAATTTTGGTTACATAATAGAACTTACCAAATGTAAATACAAACTTCAAGCTCTTCTTGGATTGAGGGAAGAAAAAATAAGCTGAGTTAAACGAGGGAAAGTTAAGTGAGGGAGTAGAGTCAATAATAAAATATTGTTTGGATTGAAGGAAGAGTTAAGTGTGGGGTGTTTAATAACTCTTACTTGGATTAGAAGTTTTGAGTGTGAAGATGATTAATAAAAATATGATAACTACCAAAATAACATTATTACATACATCACAAAATTAAATTTGATTGAAATTTTAATTAAAACTTGTCAAAATATCTTCACAAATTAGGTAGGTAGGGAACAACATGCTGAAAACAAAAACAAAATGAAGAAAAAAATTATGATATTTTATAAAACAAATAAGGGATATTTATGACTTTTTGAACAAAATCCATCAATATCTCTAGATAACCTTATGATTTTGGGGGTTAAAAAAAAGAAAGGGTTAAAAGAGTTAAGTGAGAAAAAGTTAAGTGGGTGGAAAATAAAATTATGCTTAGTTTGAGGCTAGAAGTTTAGGAGCGAGGGTTATAAAGAGTTAAGTGGGGGTTTATTTCATCCCCTTTTGAGCGGAAGCTCAAGGTTACAAGGGACCTAGAAAATTCAAAGATTACAACAAAAAGTTGTTGGAAATTGAAATCCTTGAAAAACTTGGAACAAAGTTGCTACAATAAAATAATGAAGAAACAATTGCTGGATGGTGACGATAAGTCTCGTTGCTCAAAATAAAATTAGATCATATTTCGTCGATCTACTCCTATGAACAAATAAGTTCATAGAGTTGAACTTCTTGAATGTTCACTTGTCGAAATTCGGACAATATTTCATGGCTTCATTGTTGCTGCAAACTCTTCTCTCGTTGCATATATTCTATAATTTATTGCCAAGAACAAAAAATGATAAGAGTAAATAGGAGAGACAGGGTCTCTAGCAGCCGTAATTATCACACATAATGACAGTTTATCCATAAATATAACTCCACATTAAGTAGACAGTTACAGCAGTTACGAAGCTGAAATGTCCAATCAGAAATAGCAATGCGTAGATCTAGCTTATAACGTACGAAGTGCAAAGTGCATCATCAAAACGTCTTTTTCCCACGCCAACTTCCGAGTCGTTCCAAGAAATTTATTTTTAAAAACTGGATGACAAAAACAATATTTATTAAAGGATTTGATTCTTGTCCTCTTTAGTAAAATATTCCACTATACCAACCACATAGACTGCAAACTCTCCATATGTGTAGATAATAAAAGAAGATTGTTACATTTAAATACACCCTTGAAGTTTGTCACATGAATAATGTGATTCCTGTCATAACCTTAAAATTTTATTTTATTATTGGTATTTTAATTAATCTTCAATCATTCAAAATTATCTTCCTACAAATTATTTCTCAAGAATATATATAGTGTAAATTGGATAAATCAATTTTTTTTTCTTTCCAAATACCCCCTCATGCAATTTTACTTTTGCATTCTTGCATAGAAGAGTATGTGGCATTCATGCAATGGAAAGTGCCAAGTGTCACTTTATTCTCATGACAATGCCTCATGGGCATTTTGGTCTTTTCCCTTTCTTTTCATTCTTTTAATTAGAATGAGGGAGAGAGAAAAACCATTCTCTTCTCCTTTCTTCTTCCTGGTAAGCTCACTCTCCCTCTCCTTCTTCTTCTCCTTCTTCTTCTCCTTCTTCTTCCATTTTTATTTTCTTTTCTTCTTCTTCTCTTCCCTGTACTTGCTGCTTTTGCAGCCATTATTGCCGCTACTGCTACTTGCTGCGCTGCTGCTGCTGCAATTGCTGTGCTGCTGCTGCTGCTGCCGCTGCTGCGCGGCTGCTGCGCCACCGTCGGCGCCGCCGACGCCGCCGCCCGGTCGGCCGCCAGCCGACCCCCCTCCTTCCTCATCATCTTCTTCTTCCTCTTTCTTTCTTCCAAATTCCTTCCCCTTTTCTTTACTTCTAGGGTTCTAGAAATTTAACCCAATTTTCTCTTCTTGTGCCCTAGGATTCTGATTTTGGGTTTGAAGGAAATTTCTAGCACTCTAAGGATCAAGGCAAGCCCTCTCTCCTTCCATCTCTCACATTTCCCCTTGTGTAAATTTTTAATTGTGCTTGTATTGGCATGTATATTCCATGAATAATCTGAATATATATATATATATATATATATATATATATATATATATATATATATATATATATATATATATATATATATATATAACCAATATCTATGACAATAGTGAGGTTGTAAATATATGCCCTTTAAGTATGATTTGGATAAATGTTGGACACTTCTACATAGGATAAAATGTGCATGTTGATTTTTTTTTTCCATACAAGTTTATATACATATATTTGCTCATACCTACACACTAAACTCATGAAATAAATAGCCAACATTGTTGTTTTCATGAGAGTAATTCTAAATAACCCTAAAATGAGAAATTATGAGTTTTATCCATTATTTTTATCTTATTTCAATTCTGTCCAGAATTGAAATTATACATATTTGACATAACTAGTGTGATTTCATAGTTAAATATGTATTTGTTGATACCGGTTCATTAAGGTAACTTCAATTTTGAACTTTTACGTCAAAAATAACTATTTCGTGCCCTAAAAGTTAGTTTTAGTATGTAATAGCATTGGACTTGTTAAGATTGAAATTAGATAACTTGTTCATTTGTGATTTATGCGTAGAAACCTCATTTTGCTCTTTCAAGAAGTTAAGATTCGGTTCAATGATGCATGAGTCAATTTATTATGTAATAGGAGTAATTGTCAACTATTTTTTTTTTGTATAATATACAAATCTGTCCGGATTTTTTTTTATTTATGCTTAAAATGTTATTTTGTCATGAAAAACTTGGTCAAAAGTTGATAATTTCGAATACCGGTTTACTAGGATAGTTATGTGTGAACTCTTCAAGTTTCAAATTTGCCTTTCTTATATCCGTAATAAGCTAAATATGATGCATAGTAACTAATAAGTTTTCTTAGCATGTTTTATTACTAATAACCCAAATCGTCTTCGACTGGTTTAGTGTTTAGATAAAGTATATGCAAAACCAAGAATAGTTGCACGCTTGCTCGCTTGCTTGCTTGCTTGCTAAGGTAAGGAAGCTCTTATTTTGCATAACCTTGTTAATTGCGTGGCCGGTGTTGAGAGTTGCTCCACCGAAGGGGTCGGCGTACCCGGTATTATATTATTGCGTGGTTCCGGTGTTGAGGGTTGCTCCACCGAAGGGGTCGGCGTGCCCAATATATTTATGTTTTCCTTATATTGTTGTTTCTGGAAATATTTCCGGGTCAGCAAATACAAGGGAGACTCTGCCGAAATTTCTAAGAATTTCCAAAGTTAGTCTCTTTTGTGGAAAACCGGGTCCTTTAGGATTTTGACATTAAAGTCTAGTCCCTAAAACCATCCAACTCCGATCTACATCTTCGGAGGGATTCTTGGAAATCATTGATTATATTGATATTTTGGGACTACCTTGTTCCGACTCTTTCTTGGACTATATTAGTCTTAGAAAAGCCAATTGTAACTCAGATGCGACTTGACTTCTAGGACTCCCGTCTTGGGGATAGTCCTATGGTAATTAAAGACTAGATTAGGTTGCATGGGATTTGGGAGAGAAACCTGGATCACACCCGGCTGACTTCTTTGCAATATGATTTTACACTTTTCATACTGATCAGTCCCTGTTACGGTGTTCGTGCGGCCGCGCGATCTTCACCGGGGTGAGGCTTAGCTCACCTTCTTGTTTTGCAATAGGGCATCTATGCCCTGAGTTTCAGCTCAGATTACCCATTTGCATCTATCACGTGTTTTGCAATGCGGCATCTATGCCCTGAGTTTCAGCTCAGATTACCCATTCGCATTAAATTCATTAGGCATCTATGCCCTGAGTTTCAGCTCAGACTACTAATGAATGGGTTCGATATTCTTGGAAAAGTTCAAGTCATACGAACTTCCTTTTATAGCTCATGATTCGATGATTCGAGCCAGAGGATTCGGAACTAACTCATGATGCTATCCTGGTTTAATCACATCAATATGTGATAGTACAGACGGCTGGAGAATCTAAGCACCACCCGTTTTGTGCGAGCCTGATCCCGGGCCAATGGGATTATTGTAGAGATGCTAGGCGTGGGTGTGTGATCCAGAGAGTTTCTCTAAATTTGCATTTAGGTTTAGAAAGTTTGTTTTTGTGTCCTTGTGACATTAATGTGAGAATGACTCGCTTCTTGACTAGTATTATATGAATGAGCTTTAAAATGATCAAGTTTACTCCATTTTGTATTTACCTGCCTTATCATTCCAGCTTCATAACTTGCTCCTTTGACCGAGGGCTTGCTCGTCGTATTGACAACCTAGTTTTGTTCAATAGGGACTGAAGCAGATCAGGACGAAGGCCAGGCTTACACTGAGGCAGAACTTTATGAATGATGTAGGACTGAGGGTTGTAGCTTTATTCTGGGAACCTCATAGCTATGTGACTTATGTATTTGAAGAAACATGAATGCAATATGTAAGTTATGTATTTTGAAGAACAATGAATCCAAAATGTATATATGTGTTTGATGATGAGACTTGAATTATGTTGTAACATTTTGGGATAAATGAATGTTATGCTCTTTTGTGGAAAATTGTATTATTTTCTTAACTCTATGCCTATCTAGGACCTTACAGGAGACAATCGCGGGATGCAATTGGGTTCATGTTGTATGGTCGCGTAGCCTGGGGATGTTGTACGTACTCGACTCGCCGTATTCTGGGAGCGGGGCGTGACACGTCTTTTGGTTGGTGGCCCATGCAGGTCCACTCTTTAAGGGTAGTGTATAGGTTAAGGAGATGGTATAGGTGGATATCGAATATTATCTTAAGGATTTACTTGGACTTCCCTAGGATAGGAATAGATGACAATTGAAGGTTGAACACAAAAATCTACTAAGGTTTGGGGATATGAATCTTGATCAAAATTTATTTAGAATTTGATGATTTTATTATGGTGATCATTTTATGTCATAGAGTTCTCATTCGAGGAAATTTTCGGATATAGGTAATGGCCCAATTCCTGCCGAGCATCTATTGGGATGGGAGCCTGAGATTGGTGATAGACTATAGGGCGCTGAATGAACTGACAATCAAGAACAAATACCCACTCCCTAGGATCGATGAATTATTCGACCAACTTGGAGGAGCAACTGTATTTTCCAAAATAGATCTCAGTTCAGGCTATCACCAAGTGAAGATTAAGAAAGAAGACATACCAAAGACTGCTTTTAGAACTAGATATGGACATTATGAGTTTCAAGTCATGCCTTTTGGATTGACAAATGCTCCGGCCATATTCATGGATTTGATGAATAGGATATTCTATCAATATCTGGATAAATTTGTGATAGTGTTCATTGATGACATATTGATTTACTCGAAGAACGAGGAGGAGCACGAAGAACACTTGAGGATAGTACTTGAGACTCTACGACAGGAGAAGCTGTATGGGAAGCTGAGTAAATGTGAATTTTGGTTAAAAGAAATTCCTTTCTTGGGACACATAGTTAGTGGAGAAGGCATTACAGTAGATCCTAAGAAGATAGAAGCAGTTAGATCATGGCCTACTCCCAAGAATGTAGCTGAAGTTCGAAGTTTCGTTGGATTAGCTGGATACTATAAAAGATTTGTGGAAAATTTTTCCAGAATAGTTGAGCCGCTTACTAGATTGACTCGGAAGAATGAGAAATTTGTTTGGACTGATAAATGTCAAGCGGCATTCGAGGAATTAAAGGAAAGACTTGTCACAGCACCAGTGCTGGCTCTACCCTCAGGATTAGGAGGTTACGAGATTTACAGTGATGCTTCTGGTAAGGGTTTGGGCTGTGTACTGATGCAGCATGGAAGGGTTATCGCTTATGCTTCGCGGCAGTTGAAGGTTCATGAGAGGAACTATCCAACACATGATCTGGAGCTAGCAGCTGTTGTGTTTGTACTGAAACTGTGGAGGCATTACTTGTATGGTGAACAGATCAAGATTTACACAGATCATAAAAGTTTGAAATACGTGTTCACCCAAAAGGAGTTAAATATGAGGCAACGTAGATGGCTCGAGTTGCTTAAGGATTTTGATATGGAGTTACAGTATCATCCAGGCAAGGCAAACAAAGTGGCAGATGCTCTTAGTAGGAGGCCTGAGGCTTTCTTTATGAACACGCCCAAGGAGATATTGGATGATCTCAGGAAAATGGGGATTGAAGTGATATGCCCAGTTGCAGATGGATTTTGGAGAAGTTTACAAGTTCAATCTTCCTTAGTGGAGAGAATTAAGGAAGCACAGAAGAAGGATGTGAAGCTGCAGAAACTGTGGAGTCAAACTGAAGCTGGGGTACAAACTGGATTAATGAAGCATTCTGATGGATCCTTAAGGTTCGGGAGTCGATTGTGTGTACCATATGGAGAACTCCGGACCGAGGTTATGACTGAAGCACATAGTTCTCAGTACTCCATTCATCCTGGGAGTACGAAGATGTACCAGGATCTGAGACAAAACTTTTGGTGGCATGGAATGAAGCGGGAGATAGCTAAATTTGTCTCAAAATGTTTAGTATGCCAACAAGTGAAAGCTGAACACCAAAGGACTGCTGGACTACTGCAACCACTCCCAGTACCTGAATGGAAGTGGGAGCATATTACAATGAATTTTGTATCAGGACTCCCAAGAACACAAAAAGGTAACAATGCCATCTGGGTGATAGTGGATAGACTTACAAAGTCCGCAAGATTTCTACCATTCCGAGTTGGACAATCTACGGAGCATCTAGCGGATATGTACATGAAGGAAGTTGTTAGTCACTATGGGGTACCGGTAAGTATCGTATCAGACAGGGATACTCGGTTCACCTCCAAGTTTTGGAGAAGCTTACAAGATAGTCTTGACAGTCGCCTGAAGTTTAGTTCAGCATATCATCCACAGACCGATGGGCAGTCAGAAAGGATGATACAAATCTTAGAAGATATGCTAAGGGCATGCACCCTAAATTTCAGAGGATCATGGGATGATCATCTCTATCTGATAGAATTCTCCTATAATAACAGTTATCAGGCCAGTATCAAGATGGCGCCATTTGAAGCACTATATGGGAGGAAGTGCAGATCACCTATATGTTGGGGTGACGTCGGAGAACGACAGCTTCTAGGGCCAGAATTGGTCACTCAGACTGTGGACATGGTCAAGGCAGTTCGAAGTTATCTTCAAGCTGCGCAGGACAGGCACAAGATGTGGGCAGATAAGCATCGAAGAATTTTGAATTTCAAACCAGGAGATCATGTATTCTTGAAGATCTCGCCAACAAAGGGAACAATCAGGTTTGGAACCAGAGGAAAGTTGAGCCCAAGGTATATAGGCCCATTCGACGTCCTGGATCGAATCGGTGATGTTTCTTACAGATTGGCCTTACCACCATCCCTAGAAGGAGTCCACGATGTTTTTTATGTATCACAACTGCGAAAGTATGTACCAGATACTAGTCATATATTGGATCATTCGGAAATCACTGTTGGCCCAACACTCCGCATCGAGCAGAAGCCAGTGGAAATCCTGGATCGGAGACAGAAGATTCTTAAGAACAAGACCATCTCATTGGTTCGAGTATCTTGGAACAAGGACTCACCGGAAGAATCTACTTGGGAAAGAGAAGATGAAATGCGACAACTGTACCCCTACCTCTTTGATGATTAAGGTACTTAGCAACCTATCCTTCTCTACCTCTCTTATCTTTAATTCCGGGGACGGAATTTAATTAAGGTGGGTAGGGTGTCATAACCTTAAATTTTTATTTTATTATTGGTATTTTAATTAATCTTCAATCATTCAAAATTATCTTCCTACAAATTATTTCTCAAGAATATATATAGTGTAAATTGGATAAATCAATTTTTTTTTTCTTTCCAAATACCCCCTCATGCAATTTTACTTTTGTATTCTTGCATAGAAGAGTATGTGGCATTCATGCAATGGAAAGTGCCAAGTGTCACTTTATTCTCATGACAATGCCTCATGGGCATTTTGGTCTTTTTCCTTTCTTTTCATTCTTTTAATTAGAATGAGGGAGAGAGAAAAACCATTCTCTTCTCCTTTCTTCTTCCTGGTAAGCTCACTCTCCCTCTCCTTCTTCTTCTCCTTCTTCTTCCATTTTTATTTCTTTTCTTCTTCTTCTCTTCCCTGTACTTGCTGCTTTTGCAGCCATTATTGCCGCTACTGCTACTTGCTGCGCTGCTGCTGCAATTACTGTGCTGCTGCCGCTGCTGCGCGGCTGCTGCGCCACCGCCGGCGCCGCCGGCGCCGCCGTCCGGTCGGCCGCCAGCCGACCCCCCTCCTTCCTCATCATCTTCTTCTTCCTCTTTCTTTCTTCCAAATTCCTTCCCCTTTTCTTTACTTCTAGGGTTCTAGAAATTTAACCCATTTTTCTCTTCTTGTGCCCTAGGATTCTGATTTTGGGTTTGAAGGAAATTTCTAGCACTCTAAGGATCAAGGCAAGCCCTCTCTCCTTCCATCTCTCACATTTCCCCTTGTGTTCATTTTTAATTGTGCTTGTATTGGCATGTATATTCCATGAATAATCTGAATATATATATATATATATATATATATATATATATATATATATATATATATATATATATATATATATATATATATAAAACCAATATTCTATGACAATAGTGAGGTTGTAAATATATGCCCTTTAAGTATGATTTGGATAAATGTTGGACACTTCTACATAGGATAAAATGTGCATGTTTATTTTTTTTTCCATACAAGTTTATATACATATATTTGCTCATACCTACACACTAAACTCATGAAATAAATAGCCAACATTGTTGTTTTCATGAGAGTAATTCTAAATAACCCTAAAATGAGAAATTATGAGTTTTATCCATTATTTTTATCTTATTTCAATTCTGTCCAGAATTGAAATTATACATATTTGACATAATTAGTGTGATTTCATAGTTAAATATGTATTTGTTGATACCGGTTCATTAAGGTAACTTCAATTTTGAACTTTTACGTCAAAAATAACTATTTCGTGCCCTAAAAGTTAGTTTTAGTATGTAATAGCATTGGACTTGTTAAGATTGAAATTAGATAACTTGTTCATTTGTGATTTATGCGTAGAAACCTCATTTTGCTCTTTCAAGAAGTTAAGATTCGGTTCAATGATGCATGAGTCAATTTATTATGTAATAGGGGTAATTGTCAACTATTTTTTTTCGTATAATATACAAATCTGTCCGGATTTTTTTTTATTTATGCTTAAAATGTTATTTTGTCATGAAAAACTTGGTCAAAAGTTGATAATTTCGAATACCGGTTTACTAGGATAGTTGTGTGTGAACTCTTCAAGTTTCAAATTTGCCTTTCTTATATCCGTAATAAGCTAAATATGATGCATAGTAACTAATAAGTTTTCTTAGCATGTTTTATTACTAATAACCCAAATCATCTTTGACTGGTTTAGTGTTTAGATAAAGTATATGCAAAACCAAGAATAGTTGCACGCTTGCTCGCTTGCTTGCTAAGGTAAGGAAGCTCTTATTTTGCATAACCTTGTTAATTGCGTGGCCGGTGTTGAGAGTTGCTCCACCGAAGGGGTCGGCGTACCCGGTATTATATTATTGCGTGGTTCCGGTGTTGAGGGTTGCTCCACCGAAGGGGTCAGCATGCCCAATATATTTATGTTTTCCTTATATTGTTGTTTCTGGAAATATTTTCGGGTCAGCAAATACAAGGGAGACTCTGCCGAAATTTCTAAGAATTTCCAGAGTTAGTCTCTTTTGTGGAAAACCGGGTCCTTTAGGATTTTGACATTAAAGTCTAGTCCCTAAAACCATCCAACTCCGATCTACATCTTCGGAGGGATTCTTGGAAATCATTGATTATATTGATATTTTGGGACTACCTTGTTCCGACTCTTTCTTGGACTATATTAGTCTTAGAAAAGCCAATTGTAACTCAGATGCGACTTGACTTCTAGGACTCCCGTCTTGGGGATAGTCCTATGGTAATTAAAGACTAGATTAGGTTGCATGGGGTTTGGGAGAGAAACCTGGATCACACCCGGCTGACTTCTTTGCAATATGATTTTACACTTTTCATACTGATCAGTCCCTATTACGGTGTTCGTACGGCCGCGCGATCTTCACCGGGGTGAGGCTTAGCTCACCTTCTTGTTTTGCAATGGGGCATCTATGCCCTGAGTTTCAGCTCAGATTACCCATTTGCATCTATCACGTGTTTTGCAATGGGGCATCTATGTCCTGAGTTTCAGCTCAGATTATCCATTCGCATTAAATTCATTAGGCATCTATGCCCTGAGTTTCATCTCAGACTACTAATGAATGGGTTCGATATTCTTGGAAAAGTTCAAGTCATACGAACTTCCTTTTATAGCTCATGATTCGATGATTCGAGCCAGAGGATTCGGAACTAACTCATGATGCTATCCTGGTTTAATCACATCAATATGTGATAGTACAGACGGCTGGAGAATCTAAGCACCACCCGTTTTGTGCGAGCCTGATCCCGGGCCAATGGGATTATTGTAGAGATGCTAGGCGTGGGTGTGTGATCCAGAGAGTTTCTCTAAATTTGCATTTAGGTTTAGAAAGTTTGTTTTTGTGTCCTTGTGACATTAATGTGAGAACGACTCGCTTCTTGACTAGTATTATATGAATGAGCTTTAAAATGATCAAGTTTACTCCATTTTGTATTTACCTGCCTTATCATTCCACCTTCATAACTTGCTCCTTTGACCGAGGGCTTGCTCGTCGTATTGACGACCTAGTTTTGTTCACTAGGGACTGAAGCAGATCAGGACGAAGGCCAGGCTTACACTGAGACAGAACTTTATGAATGATGTAGGACTGAGGGTTGTAGCTTTATTCTGGGAACCTCATAGCTATGTGACTTATGTATTTGAAGAAACATGAATGCAATATGTAAGTTATGTATTTTGAAGAACAGTGAATCCAAAATGTATATATGTGTTTGATGATGAGACTTGAATTATGTTGTAACATTTTGGGATAAATGAATGTTATGCTCTTTTGTGGAAAATTGTATTATTTCCTTAACTCTATGCCTATCTAGGACCTTACAGGCGACAATCGCGGGATGTAATTGGGTTCATGTTGTATGGTCGCGTAGCCTGGGGATGTTGTACGTACTCGACTCGCCGTATTCTGGGAGCGGGGCGTGACAATTCCATTCCATATAGAGTAATTTCAAATAAACCGCAACAATTGTAAAATTTGTAACGAACGAAATTGTGTACGGAGCATCAAAGAGACATGTATCTAGTTTTGGGCACATTGCATTTGACCCACATAGAATGTGAAAAATAAAATACGGTAGACCGTCCGAGCTCTCTAGCCTAGTGGTATTAGAGCGGACATCCGGAGGGGTTGGCAAGGTTCGAGCCCCCCAATCGTGTGTGTGCGTGGAATTTCAAAAAAAAAAAATACGGTAACCGGACACTTGGACCAAATGACGGTTCCGAAAGACATTGAACAATAAAACTGTCACCCCACTTTATTTCTTTGTTAAAGAAATACAAGGAACAAACTATTTGTAACTAAAATTTGACAATACCTTATTTCTTTGTTAAAATTATGGACACCACTTCGGTAGCGGCAGATCGAATACTTATTACAAAATATGGTTTTGTTTTATTCTATTGGATGTATAGCTCGTGGTATAATAGTGAGTGGGTTTACTTTTGATGCTCATTTTATTGATAATTTTTTTAAGGTGTCTTTTTTTTCGGCTTGGCAAATGCCAAGAAGGGATTCTAAATTGCACTTTTTGCGTCGGGGCACCATTATTACCACTAGGTCACAACTCCCGGACATTTTATTGATGACTAAATGTTAGTATCTTGTCCGTGGATTGTGGCTTAGTGATAGTAACGGGAGTTCCGGCACGAAAGGTGCAGGTTCCAATTCTTCCTTGATATTTGTCAAGTCGAAGAAAATGACATTCCAAAAAAAAAAATTATAGCTCTTTTGGTCTTATGCATTTCTAAAGTGTAGTAGTCTAGGGGCAGGAAAATTATATATTACACTTGCAATTTGGCAGCATAAGATTCAAGAAATATGAAATGATTTTATATTGTATAAGTGTAGTGGAAAGAATATATGCCATGTCGAAAATCATTAGAAAGGAAAGTAAGGGTTTCTTTTCTTTTCAAAAGTTTTTCAACCAGTCAATATCTTTTTCACTTTTCCCCTCGGATTGGATAGACTCCGAAAAAAGAATTGGTTGCCAGTTAGCTTTTGTCACGAAAGTGGAAAAGATATTAATAGATTGAATATATATATATTATTATTTAGGGGAGGAGTTTTTTTTTTTTTTTTCTTTTTTGGCAGATCATGTTCTCTATAAATAACCAACAACTCTGATAATTATGAAAATTTTAAAAAATAAAAATAACCTTCAATTCTATACAGAAATATAATTGATACAGAATATCTGAAATAACTAATCTGGTCCCATTATGTAGGTGTAGCAGATTAATATTAACCAATTCAAAACAATGCTTTAAAATCCGGACCGATGACCGAACTGATTTATTTTGGTATAGGTCGGACCAGAGTTCAACTGAGTTCAAATAGACTTTGTTTTGTTTGGTTTGGTTCAAATAGGTAAGATAACCATATTTACTTTTTGGTTTGGTTTGATTTGGTTTGATTCTTAGTTTGTTGATTTGGTTTAATTTTAGGGATATTTTGTAAAACCTCCCCTAAATAATGGGCTAATTTGCGAAATACCCCCTAAAGATCTCGAATTGGTAAAACCCCCTTTCCGTCAAGACGCTGTTAGTTTTGGGTGACGTGGCAATCCGTGTGTGTTATTAAGTAAAAATAATAATAATTAGACGAAAATACCCTTCCCTGATCCCCGCGGTCGACTCCAGGAACGGCGACGCCATGGTCGTCCCCACCGCCGAGGAGACGATGCTGGTGCACGCGTCGACGAGGAACGCGGGGTACTCCCCCTCGAAGCCGGCTTCGTCGGTGAACCCCCCGTACTCGGCCATCGAGCACATGGCCCCGGTGGTGCTGAGGACGTCGACGTAGAGGAGGGTGGCCAGGGGGACCCACACCGGGCGTCTGAGGAAGCCGGCGAAGCTGATCTTCCCGGCGGTGGAGCGGAGCAGGTGGAAGTCGTCCACCTTCTTGAAGTAGCGGTAGCTCGAGTCGCCGACGGGCGTGTGATGACGAAGCCCGCCGCGCCGAGCCAGAAGGTTGGGCTCCGCATCGTGCCGCCGAGGCAGGCCCCGGTGGCCGGGTCGGTCTCGCTGCAGGCGGCCAGCGTCACGAGCGAGGAAGCGTCCGCGCCGACCAGGCCGAGGCCCCTCAGGTCGAGCAGTCCACGTACCCCCGTGACCTTGACCAACTTCCCGACGGGGAGATTCCTCGGGTCGACGGAGGGCTCGTCGAGGCCCCTCAGGAACCTCTCCAGCTCCCTCCTCCCGGCGCACCAGTTCCACGCCCCCACCGCCGCCGCCGCGAGGAGGAGGAGCCCCGCCGCGGCGGCCAGGACCAGGAACTTCCCCGCCATTATCCACACCAGACCGCCGACCGCGAGCGCCACCAGCAGAAGGAGAGGGGGGCCGGAGGTGATGAGGCCGGTGGGGGGGATCTTGGAGGTGGGGCCGGAGAGGGAGAGGGAGCGGGAGGAGGAGGGGGAGGCCGAGGGGAAGGAGCGGTGGGAGGGGGCGGAGGGCTCCGGCGGGCCGGAGACGAGGAGGCCGTTGCTGAGCTGGTGCATCGTCGCCGACGCGGTTGATGACGATGACGGCTGGCGGCTGTGGTGGTGGTGGTGGTGGTGTTGGTGAGACATTGTGGAGAGAGAGAGAGTGAGAGTGGAAGTATCTGGTGGGGGTATTTTCGTCTAATTATTATTATTTTTACTTAATAACACACACGGATTGCCACGTCACCCAAAACTAACAGCGTCTTGACGGAAAGGGGGTTTTACCAATTCGAGATCTTTAGGGGGTATTTCGCAAATTAGCCCATTATTTAGGGGAGGTTTTACAAAATACCCCTTAATTTTACAACTAGATTTTGAGGTATATCAAAACCAAACCAAGAATCAAATGATCTAAATTTTACATGATAATTTTTTTGAATTAAAAAAAAAATTAAAATTGGCCGGTTCAATTGTAAACCGGTTCGGCCGGTTCACAAGTTGAACCCCGATTTTGGAAGGAAAAAAAAACCGACGACTCTTTAAAAGATCCGACTTTAGTCGGTCGGGACCGATTTTTCGGCCAATCCAACCGTTGTTTCAGTCCGATGTTTACAACATATTAAAACTTATCTTTCATTCCTTTGTATATGTTCTCAATATATTTGGCTCCAAATTGGATTATAAAGAAAATTGATTCCAAAAACATCGTTCTTGTAGGTGGAATGGATACGATAGCAACACATGTTTGAAACCTCTGGTTAATTGAAAAATCTATCCGCAAGAGTGAAAAATAATGAGGTGTCGGGATCACAAATTCGAAGCATTTTATTCTTTTGCTCTTAAAGTAATTACTTTTCTATATTTTGATACCAAAAAAATTGGACTAATTATATGGGCACATCCAAAACTTATCATGGCTAGCCCATTTTGAACTTTGATTTTTTTACAAGTTTGTCATTGAAGAAAGCGATCATGGCTATCTCACTCTTTGGTATAAAAGTCAATTTTTCTAATTTTGCTCTTCTTCTTCCTCAACTCATCCAAAAAGAAGAAGAAGAACAAGAAAAAGAAGAAGAGGAAGAAGAAGAACAAAAACAACAAAAATGAGAATTTTGATGGGGTTTAGACCCTAATTTTCTTTCTCAACTCATTCTCACTATCTCCAAGTATAATGGGGTTTAAACCCTAATTTTTTTTCCTTTTCGAATTTCGATTTTCAATTGACGGAGAAGAAAAAAATGAGAAAAAAATACCCAAAAATTAAACCATAATTTTTTTCTCATTTTCAATTTTGATGGCACCAAAAGGCTCCTCATAATGCACAAACCCTAATATTGGTGGAAACCATAATATTGCTGTTCAACTAGTGTAAATAAGGACTGTCCAATTTTCTGGCAGTCCTACAAACTGAATGGGCTGCCAAAAAACTGGGCAGTCCTAAGTCACAGCATGTGAAACAAAGGACTGTCCATTTTTCTGGCAGTCCTAACTGTATGTTGGACTGCCAGAAGAATGGACAGTCCAACTCACAACATGTGTAACTTTGGACTGCCCAACTATCTGGCAGTCCAATCTGTATGTTGGATTGCAGAAGAATGGGCAGCCCTTTGTTAAACAGGCTCTGTCTTAGGACTGCCCATTCTTCTGGCAGTCCACCATACAGGCTGGACTGCCAGATGGTTGGACAGTCCATGTCGACACAAATTTTCTCAATTCGTGAATGCTAGGTTTTGATTTAAAAGACTTTAATTCCCATTAAAATACTTACAATTAAAACAAAGAATGAAACGTAATGCACACAAGATTATTTAAACAAACAATTCTAGGGTTTCGGATGAGAATTTTTTTAAAAATAATGGATAATTTCTAGGGTTTCAGATTTTCTCAAAATTTGATCATGGCTAGCCCATTCTTCGGTGCCATCGTTCTTCTTCAAAAGAGGAGGATGGTGGAGGGGTGAGGGTTTTGGAAAAATTTTCTTCTTCAAAATGGTAATTTTTTTTGGGGTTTTGTAACTTCTTCTTCAAAACTTCAAAACTCAAGAAGAGAGGGGTGAGGATTTTGGAAGAGAGAGAAGGGATTTTACAAATGAAGGAGAAAAAATGGGTTTGGGGGGGAGGGAAATTTGGGACAACCAAGATCAAAAAATTGGGCTAGCCTGGTGAAAAACAAAAAAATTTGGGCTAGCCACAATCCGGACTAGCCATGATAAGTTTTGGATGTGCCCATATAATTAGCCAAAAATTGAAGAGGAAAGAAAAATGTGATTTTCAATGGAAAAAAAATAGGAAAAAAGTAATTCTATGCATCCAAGAAAAAAATTACTTTCTCATATGGTAGTATTCACTTTCAACACTACCAAAATAAGTCATAATGGCGACGAAATTAGCGACTCCAGATAAATACGTCGCTAAGTTTTGTGTTTTTAGCGACGTTTTATATATACGTCGCTGAACGTCACTATCAGCGACGTTTGAGCGACAGTTAGCGACACAAATTATGTTTTGGACAACTGTTGTCGCATTCTAGTCGCAAAACGTTACTATTTTTTTTTATTCAGCGACGTTTCGCGACGCCACTTTTATGACGTCGCCAGGTTTTAATAAATAGCCACGGTTAGCGACGTCTTTAACTGACGTCGCTAAAACATTTCATATAGGGCTCTGGCCCGATCGATTTTTTATTTTTTTCACCCAAAATTTTCTAATCTCCCGCTCTTCCCCTTACCCTTGCCCGCGGCGACCCCCTGCCCGACGACCCCATTCCTCCGACGACTCACTCCCTCCGACGACCACCCGACCAGTCTCCTCCGCCGCTGCTCCAGCCCCGACGACCCCTACCCAACCCCAACGCTGTGTCGGTAAACCCTAACCCTATCTCCCTTTTTCTGATACGACACAGACACGACCCTTTGACACACACGTGGACACTTTGACACACAAGTGGACACTTTGACACACACTGTGACACTTTGATACTTTAACACTTTGACAACACGTGGACACTTTGACACTATTAGGCCTCGTTTGGTTCACGGAAAGAAAATGTATTCCTTTGTATTTTTCATGGGAATCGGAAAGTAGGATTCCTGTCACATTTCCTTTCCGTTGTTTGGTTGGTGTAGGAAAGGAAAGCAAAAAATATAACAATGGTAAAATAAGCATTAATGGTAAAATAAGCAATAACACATGGTTATTTTTGTAATAAATGTTGGAAAAGGAGGAGGGAAAATGAATCCCATAGGTCATGAGTGGAACCATATTTCCTCCAATTTTCCCCCTTGTGAGAAAATTGATTCTCAAGTTTGTGGTTACCAAATAAAGGAAAGGAACAACTTTCCTTTCCTAGTTCCTTAAATCGGTGAACCAAACGAGGCCTTAGGATAATGTGTATAGATGAGGACTAGGACAATAAGTATAGGTAACTTCAAGATAGGAATTGTTTTACCTATGAGTATAGGTAATGGCTTTACCTAGAGTAACTAGGTAATATATAGGTTTAGGAAGCCTATAGGTTTAGGTAATGGGTTGACACATGGGTATGAGAGATACCTATGTTGTAGTATATGGGGTATTGAGTTTGGGTATTGGTTTTTACTATAGTTAAGGATAGGCTAGTGTATAGGTAATTAGGTAAATAGGCCATAGTAATGCTTTTACCTATGTAAATAGGATATTGGTAGGGCAAATACATAGGGTATTAGCCTAGTATAGACTAGAATACCTTGGTAAGGCAATGTATGGCCCTAAAAACCTAGGTGTGACCTAGTTTGACCAAGTTTGGCAAGGTATTGACCCAGTTGTCCTAGTGTGACCTAGAAATGACTTGGAGACCTAGAATTGACCTAGTATATCATGTTTATGATTCCAAAACACCAATTGACATTAATATTCTATACTTAGGTCTTCGAGGTACCGTATCGGATATTGTTGACATTTCACACTACCAAAATAAGTCAAATCAACGACGAAATAAGTCAATCCTAGAGTGTATAGAGTGAGCCTCCCTACTTCCTTCCTTCTCATTCGGGTCATTCAGTCGACTATTCCGCATCATAGGATATCTACCTCAACCTCACCCTAGAGAAGTGTGGAAATATTAATGTTAACCAAGGTTCACAGTAAAGAGAGGAAAAGAAACTACATAGGATACATCATATCTATTACCACTTGTTGTATCATGATTACTTTTACAAGTGTTTAAACGATGTGCATGTATCTATCTTACAGAATTATCCTCAAATGGATATGGAGCTGAATTACTATCTGCGGAATCGTTCGTAGATGTACAACCGTCATCCTGATGACATGTGCGGTGTGCGGGATGAATTCATAGAGGGTGTACACCAGTTCCTGCAGTTTGCCAAGGCGTTCCCTCAGTACATGGACGGTACCAAAATTAAGTGTCCGTGTGTGAGATGTCACAACTTGAAATATCATCCAGAAGTGGATGTCACGTATCATTTATACTCGAAGGGTTTCACGCCGAATTACTTTCAGTGGAGCGAGCACGGAGAACTTGTGTCCTTAGCATCGGAGTACGAGCCTTATGTGGATGTTCACAACAACGCCCCTTACGACGATGGGTTGGTGAACATGGTTTTTGACGCGGCCGGACCTAGTTTCGATCCGGATGATCATGATGCACCTGAGGAGGCACCGAACCCCGATGCTGCACAGTTCATGGAGTTGCTGGAGAATGCAAGGACTCCATTATATCCTCGTTGTGGGGATCATTCACCGTTGGAGGTGGTTACAAGATTGTTGAGCATCAAGTCCGATTTTAACATGTCGCAAGATTGCTACAACCGTCTTATGGAGTTGCTTATAGAAATATTGCCTGAGGGTGCGAAGTTGCCTAAAGACTTCTACCGGTCTAAGAGGATGGTTAGATCGCTCTGAATGGGATACGAAAAAATCGATGCCTGTCGCAACGGGTGCATGTTGTACTACAAAGACGACAAGGATGAAGACGCCTGCAGATTTTGTGGTGTCGATCGCTAAAACGCATGTGGTAGAGGAAAGTCTGTCGGTGCCAGGAAGCCTACCTCTTCGATGCACTACTTGCCGTTGACGCCGCGGTTGCAGCGGTTGTTTATGGTGAAGGAAACTGCAGAAAACATGAGTTGGCATAAGCGGGAACATACCGAAGGAGTGTTGGATCACCCATCTGAAGGAGAAGCATGGAAGCACTTTGATCGAGAGTATCCAGATTTTGCTTCTGATCCGCGTAATGTCAGATTGGGTCTCTGCTCCGACGGTTTTACCCCATTCGGACTTTTGGGATCCCAGTATTCGTGTTGGCCTGTGATCGTCACCCCGTACAATCTACCGCCTTGGATGTGCATGAAGACTCCGTATATGTTCCTCACCGTTCTTATCCCCGGTCCGAACAATCCGAAAAGAAACATCGATGTGTATTTACAGCCGTTGATTGATGAGTTGAATCAGCTGTGGGAAGTAGGTTCCAACACGTACGATGTATCTAGAAAACAAAATTTCCAGATGCGGGCAACACTTATGTGGACCATCAACGACTTTCTGGCCTATGGAATGTTATCTGGATGGAGCACGCATGGTCGTCTTTCATGTCCGTATTGTATGGACAGCACTAAGGCTTTTCGTTTGAAACACAGAGGCAAACCGTGCTTCTTCGATTGTCATCGACAATTCCTGCCGAAGGATCATCCGTACCGGAAGAACATGAATGCTTTTCGTGCTGGCGTTGTGGAGAAGGCTAATCCTCCGCCAAGGTGGCCCGGATACACGATATGGAAAGAGGTAAAAGATTTATCAAGAGCTATTGAGCAGCCTGCTACAGGCTACAAGTGTGACGGATTTGGTCGCACTCATAACTGGACGAAGAGGAGTATATTATGGGATCTTCCATATTGGAGCACCAATCTGATTAGACATAACCTTGATGTCATGCATATCGAGAAGAATGTGTTTGACAACATAATTAATACTGTAATGGACGTAAAGGGGAAGACGAAAGACAATCCAAAGGCTAGATTGGACTTGGAAGAAATATGTAGACGTCCTGCATTGCATTTGTAAAGCAGCCTAAGGAAATTTTTTTACTGGAGAAGGAGGATAAAGTGAGGCTTTGTAGGTGAATTCAAGGTCTAAAATTTCCAGATGGGTATATTTCGAACTTGAGAAGTTGCGTCGACTTCAAGGAGAACAAACTGACAGGTATGAAGAGCCATGATTGTCACGTATTCATGGAGCGGTTAATTCCGATTGTATTTCGAGAATTCTTACCACAGGCAGTTTGGGATCCATTGACGGAGCTTAGCATATTCTTCAGGGACCTTTGTTCTAAGAAATTGCTCGTTGATCGTCTAGAAAAGCAAGAGAAGGGCATTGCGGTAACACTGTGCAAGTTAGAGAGGGTATTTCCTCCTGGATTTTTCGACTCTATGGAGCATTTGCCGATTCATCTTTCCTACGAGGCACGTGTTGGTGGACCCGTCGAATATCGATGGATGTACCCGTTCGAGTGACATTTGAATCACCTAAAAAGAAAGGTAAAAAATAAGGCTCGGGTCGAGGGTTCTATTTGTGAAGCCTATATTCTGAGGAGATTACAAATTTCTGCTCCTCCTATTTCAAACCTGTAATGCCTGTGGTTCGTATTACGTATCTTGGTATACGTATACGTATTTTAACTCGTATTGCATGTCTTCCTGCTTGATTTATTCTAGCATTTCATTTATTGGTTTATTCTTGGGTTGGTTCGGCTTGGCTTGGTTTGCTTTGGTTCATCATGAACCAAAGGTGAACCCTCCTACCTACCACCACCCTCCTTATTTATAACCCCTTCCCTTTCTCTCTCCTCTTTACTTCCTTCCTTCTTCATTTACTCTCCACCACCAACCAAGAGAACCCTAGCCTAGGTGTAATCACCACTTTTCTAAAATGAGGGTAATTTTGAACTTTTATAAAATTGATTATTTAATAATAGGTTTAAATCATGTTATTGATTTATTGATAAATTTTAATTATTTTAATATAATTAAATTAGTGTTTTGTGATTTTGTTCTTTGGCTAGTATAACCTTAGAGCTGCTTAGCCTATAGACTAACCATGACCATGGAGGCCTAACCCATGTGATTAGTTTAGCTAATTACCACTTTTTCGGCTAAGGGTATTTTGGTCATTTTGTGACTTTTGAATTATTTAGGAATTTGATTAATTGGTAAATTTTAGATTATTTCAATAATATTTAAATTAATGTATTGTAATTTTGGTCATTTTTTATATTTTAATATTTTAGGAATTTTTATATTTTAATATTGATTTTACGGGATTTGTTTAGTCGGGTTTGAGTTTCGTTTTGTTCCGACTTGTGTTAGTGACCCGGGTAGCTTAGACTCTAGACGGGACCCCAAGATTAGTTAGTCATGGCCCATAAATCTCACTAATTAAGTTAGTGTCATTAGACTAATTCCACTTGCTTAGAATGGTTAAATTAGAGACTTAAACTTGACCCTTTTGACCACAAACCTTGTCATGACTTAAGTTGACCCAAAGAAGACTTGTAGGGACATCTTGGACATTTCACATAGGCCCATTAGGGCATTATGGACAACCACCTATAGGGGGAGAGGTGTCCCTCTCTTTTATTTCACACTTGCCTCTTTTTTTC
This sequence comes from Iris pallida, assembly GCA_029216955.1. Taxonomy (NCBI): domain Eukaryota; kingdom Viridiplantae; phylum Streptophyta; class Magnoliopsida; order Asparagales; family Iridaceae; genus Iris; species Iris pallida. Next base: position 10,821,808 of record JANAVB010025798.1, read on the forward strand.
CCCAAATTTGTTCTTCCCCAAACTTGAGAGCTTCCCTCTTGATTTTGATCTCCAAATCCCTTCATTCTTCTTTCAATCTTTCACTATTTCTTCTCATTCAACCAAGGAGGAGGTGCTAGCAAGGATTGGGAGCAAGGAGCAAGGAAGGGTGTCCATTTTGGAGAAGCTTTCGTGTCGAAACCGTGTCCTTTGAGTGTATCATTGGGATCCCACTTCCAATAGGTATAACCATCTCTCTATTTCAATTTCTCTTGTATTTTAGTTAGATTTGAATCTATAGGATCCACCCCCATGCATGTACAACCATTAGATTTTAATTTGAGGCTCTTTGGAGTCCTCTTTAGGAAGTTTGAATAGGTTAGGTGTCCTACTTGTGGAGTTTCCAATATAGGACACCCCATGTGTTTGTGTTTATGTAAATAGGCTATTTGTGGTTTAATTTCAGTTTTAGGATGGTTAGAGAGTGGATTGATCTTAGTTAGGATGGTTAGAATAATTTTTATTTAGATAGCTATGTTGGTATCCAAGTATCTTGGCCTACATGTGTTTCTTTTGTTCAAAACAACCCAAATTCGTCATAATTTTTATCCACGTTTTTAGTAGCCAGAGCAACTTAGAAATGCCATAACTTTTAGCTCAGAACTCCATTTAACCTTCCGTTTTTTTAAAAGAACCGTACCGAAGTTAGCTTTCCAAATATATATATTAATAGGCCAAATTCGTTCTAGAACTTTCTGTAGAATTGTTTGAGTGTCAACTGTACGAAAGACGAACGCGTTTCGGTGTTTTTGCGATTCCGGGAGCTTTCGAACACAAAAATGCGATCCGTTTAAAGTTTCGGAAAGCTAACACGAAGAGCTACAACATACTTTAATCCTAGAATTTAATGAAGGCCCAATTGGTACAGTATTGATTTTAAGTAGAAGAGTGACTATGCGACGTAGGTATTTTGTGTAACCTATGAGCCTAGTATGGATATCATATGAATGTAGGTATCATAGGTTGTCAAGAATATGTATGATATAGTACATATATGTATATAGATATATATATTATTGTTATGTAATATACGTTAGTATAGTGTGTGTGTTTGAATGAGATAAGGATGTGTGTGGTTAGTGGAGAGACGTGAGATTGATAGAGGATATGTGCTAGTGTGTGTTTGATGTTGTATAGATGGTAGTATAGTGTGTGTGTTATGAATGTTAGAGTGTTGGAAGGATCATGTCATCCTATTTGACTTGAGACTAGTGTGGTTTGTTGAGTGATTGTGTTTTGGTGGAGTGGTAGTGTGTTTGTATATAGATGTATGTAGGTGTGTTAGAAGAGAAGGGTGGTGGATTTGGTATATGTGTTTGTGTGTGTGTTAGTATTGAAGTGGAGAAGAATTTAAATGTTGTATGTATGGATATGTTAGTATGTTAGTGCTTATGATAGAATCTATGTAGAGGTTAGAGATATCTTAGAAGTTAGATAGTGATAGCTTGTATAAGTTAGATAATTAGTTGTGTTAGTCTTTGTTATTGTTAGTTAGAGATGACATATGTTAGTTGGTTAGAGTTAGAGATGGATATATATACATATATGTTATGGTTAGATATTAGTTAGTGGATGTTAGTTGTGTTAGGTTTCTAAGTTAGAATAGATGGTTAGAAGTTATATGTTAGAGTTGATTAGTATCTTATATTAGAGGTATAAGGTAGGATATAGAGTGATATCTTGAGATACCATAGTGGTATCTTAGGATATTTTGGGTATTTGCCTAGTACCTTAAGGTAATGTATTTACCTACAAGGTAAAGGGGACTTACCTACAAGGTAGAGGGGTTTACTTTATACTAAGGTATTAACTACTAAGATATTGTCTATCTAATAATTAGGGTGAATGGTTAGAGGCTAGATATTTAAGGTATTAGTATTAGAGGTTAAGGTTTTAGTTTCCAACCAAGGTAATGGTTTATCTTACCTTAAGGTAATGGATTTACCTTATTACAAGGTAAGGTATTGGGTTTACCTAGATAACTAAGATTAGAAGTCTAAGCTATTGGTTAGCTAGTAGCTTATGATAGATATTAGATATCTAAGATTGGTATCTTGGTAGTTAAGGTATTTATACCTAGACTAAGGTATTGGATTTTCAACTAAGGTATTGATATTAGGATATCAATAGGACTAAGGTATATGGTATCTTGGGATAAGATATAGGTTGGTCTCTTACTAGTATCTAGTATCTACGTTAGTTATCTTAGGATGTAGATGAGTGGGTATCCTAAGATACAAATCAGTATCTTAGAGGGTAAAAGTAGGATTTTGGGATAAAGTCTAAGAAGGGATTTTGATTGTTAAGATGGGATTAGAAATGGGTTGTCTTGGTAGGTAATGACTAGATGATGGTAGTTTAGGCTAGTCTTGACCTCCGTTGACCAAGAGTTGACTTTTTGACCAAAAGTCAACTTCAAGTCAACACTTGACTTAGAATTGACCGAAACCAAAACAGAGTTGACCAGTTGACTGAAAATCAACTGTTAGTCAACATTTGACTTGTTTGACCTAGGGTTGACCCAGGTTGACTCAGTGTTGAACAGAGTTGACCAGTGTTGACTTTTTGACCAAAAGTCAACTATAAGTCAACCTTTGACCCGGATTGACCTAGTTTGACTTGGATTGACTTTCTGTGACCTTGTTTGACCTTGGTTATCCTAGTGTGACCCAGTTTGGCTCATTATGACCTAGTGTGACCTAGTTTAGCTTAGTGTGACTTAATTTGACCTAGTTTCGACTTAGACTTACATATCATGATTAGATTAACTTTTCTTTCATTATTAAACCATGTTTTGACTTGTAATATCTCATCTTTAGGTCTGTGATTACTTTGAGCGTATATTCACCTTATCAGCTCAGGACCACAGGCGAGTACATTCACTGATAGTTTTCATTGTCTTGATATCTGCTATATCCGATTTAGTTGTAGTGTCTTACTCGATTTCTAGTCACGATAGTTCATGGACTAGTATACGTTAGATCATGACATGGGATGTTGTTCCTAGATTTTCATGGTATATTAGTACATATTTTGTCTTATTTCCATGTATTGGTATAGACACCGATTCCAAAGGGGACTTGCTACCCTCTTCTGGAATCCCGTATCATAACGTGTCATATCCAGATCCATTATACTATTTGGGGATGGGTGAGTTATTAGTGGTTATGTGATCAAAATTTCTATATTGTTCTATTGTACACATTGTTCATAGCTATACCCTCACCTCACGACGGGTAAAGCCTTACCCTACATCGTTCATAGCTTTCCATGGTGACCGGCCTTACCGTTCTATTGTACACATTGTTCATAGCCGGTCGGATGGAAAGCCTGATCATATTTTCCCAAGCCGATCATATAACGCACTAATAATTCAAGGCACCTTTTATATTTATTATCGTAGGAGGCTAAGTTCTGTTTGGGAGAAGGATTACAACCCCAGTCCTTGTTTGGTTTAAGGGTTGTAACTCGATTTCCGAATAGTTCCCAAGTCGTCCTATATATATATATATTGTCGTCCTATTCAGTACTCACATCTTGATATATATTTCCTGTTGATTTTGTCTTGTATTTCATTACACTGTCTCTTATAGAATTTGTCAATTCATATGGAACTGTTGTTGGTGTTTGTACTTGCTCATTTTCCTGACATGATACCGTTGATATATTACAGATGATTTTGAGGCAGATTGTCCGACATATTATGGGGTCGAGTCAGATGGAGTAGACCTAGACTGTGGCTTGTTAGTAGAGCCACTAGACTTTGCTCACCCTGAGTAGAGTAGCTTAGTTAGGTTTGCCTGGCCTGCAAGCCAGCTAGTACCTTCAGTTTGTAGCATTTTATATTATATTTCTATGACTCTGTGTAGTTGTGTATAGGTTTGGGCTTGTGTGGTTCTCGAACTTATTTTCTGCTTTCATCTATCATATTTCCTTTCGTGCTATCTATCCTAGTTTGCTTTTATGATTGAGATTGTATTGCTATGTTACCTCCATTCGGAGTGTATATACTGTACAAGTACATTTATCTGTTTAGTTGTAGTATTTATAGATGACCTAGACAGCGTTCTACCGCCGATGCTGCGGCGTAGGCTGGACGTAACCACGTACTCGTTACCCTAATCAGGGTGCGGGTCGTGACACTAGGCAAGTACAACTTGCTTCATGAAGGAACCCACCATTTTTATTGTTCTAAACTCTTCTATGCAACTTTCTAATCCACCTTAGTTCTTGTCATTTTACATTTTCTTGTATATTTTCTTGTAGATCTAGGTTTTAGCCATTTTCGGATTTTTATGGTTTTGATCTATCAAACCTTCTTGTTTTCAAGTTTTGATGGTTCCATGTTGTAGGAAATTTGATTCTACCCAATTTAGACTATTAGAAGTCCTGATTTCGACTTATTTTGAGTGGTTTATGGTCTTTTTGGTTCATGGGTTTTTCTAGCCATTAGAGGCTGATTGGAGAAGATGAGCAGTGCTGTTTTCCTGGCACATGCTGTTTGCTGCCAAAACACTGTTGCCATGCTGTTTGCTGGCACATGCTATTTTGCTGGCGCATGCTGTCCTGGCGCATGCTGTTTGCTGGTAAAATACTGTTGCCATGCTGTTTGCTGGCGCATGCTATTTTGCTGGTGCATGCTGTTCTGACGCATGCTGTTTCCTGGCATATGCTGTCCTGGCGCATACTATTTTCTGGCGTATGCTGTTTCCTGGTGCATGCTGTTTGCTGGCGCATGTTGTTTCCTGGCGCATGCTATTTTTCTGGCGCATGCTGTTTCCTGGCGCATGCTGTTTTGCTGGCGCATGCTGTTTTGCTGGCGTATGCTATTTTCTGGCGCATGTTGTTTGCTGGCGCATGATGTTTTGCTGGCACATGTTGTTTTGCTGGCGCATGCTGTTTGTTGGCGCATGCTGTTTGCTGGTGCATGCTGTCCCTGGCACCCCTTTTATCTCTTGTACCATGTGTTGCCATGACAAATCTTGTTACCTTATCCATGTTGTTTCTCTTGATCCTTAGTGTAATATGGGATAATTCTGAGATGAACACGACATGATACATGAACCTGGCACGATACATGGGCACAACATGATAATGCATGATAGTGGCCCGCCGTAGCGCACTCCTAACAAGAAAACCTGACATGCTGTTGCGACGGCTAACCTGGCATGACATGACATGACAAGTATGAATAACCTGGACACCGTGGGCGATTGTGCTTGTACAATTAAACCAGTCTGGTCTTACATCATGTTTAGGATGGGTCTCCTGAGTACCACGGTCAGGGGTACCCACTGAAAGGGACTAAGGTTAATAACTAGAATAATACAGTAGTCATGAAGAGATTTCCCAGCTACAGGCAATCCCGTTACCTGGGCGCTCTTGGGATCTGTAGCTTGCCGTCGAGTAGGGCACATTTCCGGCACACTGTCATGTGTTGCACTCTCTAAGTCACCTAAGGGTACATGCGTTTCCTGGACGATGTACCCACTTGAATTCAGCCCCTAATATTCGACCTGGGTAACCTGGATGGTCTGCAGGGCTTGTGGCTGTGGAATAATCTCACTGCATCTTGCTAGTAACTAGGCCTGTGATAACCCTAGTTAGTTAAAGTATCAAGCCGTACTTATTGCTTGGCCGTGATTGTTGAATGGGGAGCAACCAGTCTAGTCTTATCTTGATCATGTACAAGATTGTTATATGTTCTGATTTCTTATGTTAACTGCCGATAAATGGTGGAAAACCAAGTTCCATTCAGATGAAGGGTTACAACCCCGGTCCTTGTTTGGTTTACGGGTTGTAACCTGGTTATCTGAATAGTCCCATGGTTCTCTCGTCGTATATCTTCCTGATATGTTTTTCTTATTTCCAGTTTTTACTATTTATTTTACTCTTGTGCTAATTGCTGGTTTTAGTTCCTAAGTGAAGCTTCCTTTGTGGCACTTGCTCTTTCTGGGGTCTGACCCAGCTTGTTTTGTATGGCCAGATTTCGGAGCAGCTCCAGAGGATCTACCGACCTTCCAGCCCGATGGTGAACACCAGGCGTAACCAGGGCAACGAGTGGATTATTTTTGGCTCTCCCACTTTATTGTAAAAATATTCGTTTGAGGCGTTTAGCCGACGAGCACCTGTTTAGCTCGATTGCACCTTCTCTTACTGTCTGCCTACGGGCTGTAACATGATTGACAGATCCTAGGGTTGATCATGTATGACTAAACTCTTCCTAGTCCTCACGTTTAGTAACGACTAGCTTCATGATCAGTTGAATATGTAATGTTTGGGATGCCTTACTATTGTATATTTGGAAATCTTATATCTTGTAATATTTACTTACTTGCTTGTGATTGAGACACTAGGCTTGTTCATGACCTTAAGAGACTGTTGGCTTGTAGTTAAACCCTCATGTATCTAGACAGCCGTGACCGTATAGCGAGGTGGGTTGCACTTCAATATACGTAGCTGGCTATGTCTGCCCCCGTTCTCCAGTATTCTGGTTCTGGGGCGTGACATGGTTTAAGTGGTGGCCCATGCAGGTCTTGTAAATCAAGATATGTGAGGGTTTACTGAATAGATGTCTCAATCAGCACTCGTCCTTGATCTCTGTTCGTATCCTCTGAATCCCTGGATTCTTGACCTGATCACATGATTGTAATCGTTGGATTGTCTTGGTCCTTCCTTATTGTTTCCTATGTCGTCTTCTTCAGCGACATTGTACCTGGCCATGCCGATCAGCAAGGCGGAGTACTTCCCGTGGACCAGCAGCAACCCGGAGATCAAGCCCAGCATTCGGGAGTGGCCTCCAGAGTCGTGCCTTCTAGCGGAGAGCCACCAGTTCAGCCCGTTCAGCCTGCAGAGCCTGATGATGGCACTTTGGTAGGTCTTGTCAGGACCTTCATAGCTTTCCAAGATCGTCGAGGAGATGCCTTGCACCAGGCAGTGACGGATGCTCTGACCAGAGGAGGTCATCAGGGTAATAGCGCGGCCAACAGCTTCAAGCGCTTAAACCCTCCATTCTTCGACGGCAGTGAAGATGCTATCGTCGCAGATGCTTGGCTTCAGGACACAGAGGTAATTCTAGAAGCAGCCAGGACCCCAGAGAACGAGAAGGTGGCCGTAGTGCGCTTGCAGCTATTGGATCTTGCCCGCAGCTGGTGGGCGGCGCAGGCCGTTGGATTAGTGGCACCTATTGCTTGGGCAGTATTCAGAGAGAGATTCCAGACCAAGTATTTTGATGCTGTAGCTCGGTACGATCTGCAGACGAGGTTCGCCAATCTGAAGCAGATGGGCAGGACGGTCGACGGATATGTGGTCGAGTTTTCCAGACTCAGTCGGTTTGCTCCTACCTTGGTGGCAACCGAGTATGATAGAGCTCAACGATTCCAGCAGGGGCTCCATCTCGAGATTCTATTGGCAGTTGAGCAGTTTGAGCATCAGACCTTCGATGCAGTATTGAGAGCAGCTAGGAGGTATGAATATACCTTCCAGAGGATCGTAGATAGGACCGGAGGTCGAAAGCGATCTCACGGCCAGATAAACCAATCTTCAGCACCAGTCCCGGCAGTCAGGGTTTTGACTATTGGAGCTCCAAGGCGGGCGGCCTCAGTAACGTCGGTTCAATATTCCGCCCCGACGTACCCTCAGCAGCAGAAGCAGAAGCAATCTTCCGCGGTGGGATGTTCTCATTGCGGGAAGCCGGGCCACGTGGTGGCAGAGTATCGCAGGGCACAGGGATTGTGCCTGGCTTGTGGAGCAGCAGACCATATGGTTGGATCCTGTCCGAATAGGGGTGGTTCATCATCGTCCAACCTTTCTAGCTCTTCAGTGAGAGGACCAGCACCAGTCCAGCAGCAGCAGTATCAGCCTCAGAGGCCCTTGCCGCCTCAGTCCCAGGCATTTCAGCAACAACACCCCCAGCAGTATGCCCAAGCCCAAGCCCAGGTCTAGAACAGGCAGCGAGGATTTCAGCAGAGGGGACCAGCACCCCGAGGGCATGGTCAGGCTATGGTGATGATCGTAGAGGAAGGATTGGCACCAGGAGAGGTAGTGGCAGGTACTATTCTCGTCAACTCCTTTCCAGCTTCAGTATTATTTGATTCTGGTGCATCGCATTCATTTATGTCTGCACGATTCGCGACACGGATAGGATTGGAGCCCGAGTCATTATCAGTAAGGCTCAATATACTTACTGGTAACGGACTCGTGGGAGTAGATAGAGTATTTTCCTCGTGTCGGATCGTAGTTAGCGGTAGAGAGTTCCCCGCTAGATTGATAGAATTCCCGATGGCCGATTATGATGTGGTCTTAGGGATGGATTGGTTGAGGAACCAGTATGCTAGAATAGACTGCCATATTGGCAGGGTTGTTTTTAGCATTCCAGGCGAGCCAGAGTTTTTCTTTTATCGAGGCCAAGTTGAACCTTCTCCTCCGGTATTGCGGATGGCCGTGGCAGCAGTGCAGTTCCCGCGGATAGTCGAGGAGTTTCCAGATGTTTTCCCAGAAGAGCTTCCGGGTATGCCGCCAGAGCGGGAGATCGAGTTCACCATTGACTTGATCCCCGGGACAGCCCAAGTATCAGAGAGAGTCTACAGGATGGTGTCAGAGTTGGAAATATTGTACAATATGATTGAAGAACTTAGGACCAAGGGATTCATTCGTGCAAGTGGATCGCCTTGGAGGGCCCCGACATTTTTTGTGAAAAAGAAGGATGGTACGTCCAGGTTATGTGTTGATTATCGTACCTTGAACTCAGTGACAATCAAGAACAGATACCCTCTCCCGAGGATAGATGACTTGTTTGATCAACTCAAGGGGGCAACAGTATTCTCGAAGATCGACTTGCGGTCAGGATATCATCAGATTAGAGTCAGAGAGCAGGACATCCCAAAGACAGCTTTTAGATCGAGATATGGGCATTGGGAGTTCCTTGTGATGCCATTTGGAGCGACCAATGCGCCGGCTGTATTCATGGACCTCATGAATCGCATCTTCATGCCTTATTTGGATCAGTTCGTGATAGTATTCCTAGATGACATCCTGGTCTACAGCAAGAGTGAGGCAGAGCATGAGCAGCATCTCAGAGTTGTCCTCCAGATTCTTCGTGAGCACCAATTGTATGCCAAGTTCAGTAAATATGAGTTCTGGCTCGACCGCATTTTGTACTTGGGTCATATCATCACCAGAGGGGGGTAGAAGTGGATCCCCAGAAGATCGTGGCCATTGAGACATGGCCAGTGCCCAGCACAGTTGCAGAAGTCCGTAGTTTTCTTGGTTTGGCCGGCTACAACCGACGATTTATTTCAGACTTTGCTCGAATTTCAGCGCCCTTGACCCAGTTGACCCGTAAGGATGTACAGTTTGCTTGGACAGCAGAATGCCAGGATTCTTTTGAGAAGTTGAAGCGAGGCTTGATGACGGCACCCATTCTCACGCTTCCAGATGGAACTGGAGGATTCTCAGTATATTGTGATGCTTCAGGCAGAGGCCTAGGATGTGTTCTGATGCAGCATGGGAAGGTAATAGCTTATGCGTCACGTCAACTTTGTGATCATGAGAGGAATTATCCAGTCCATGACTTAGAGTTGGCGGCAGTAGTGTTTGCACTTAAGTTGTGGAGGCACTATTTGTACGGAGATAGGGTGGAGATTTTTACCGACCACAAGAGCCTGAAGTATGTTTTCACCCAGAAGGATCTTAACATGTGTCAGAGAAGGTGGATAGAGCTTCTTGTGGATTATGATGTCAACCTGCAGTATCATCCCGGAAAGGCCAACGTCGTTGCAGATGCATTGAGCAGGAGAGCCGGAGTTTATTTCCTAACAGCACAACCAGAGCTGTTAGTAGATCTTCAGAAGATGGGAATAGAAGTTGTTCTCCCTTCCAGTGTGGCATTGATGGCCAGTATGCAAGTTCAGTCCACTATAGTCGAGAGGATCCGGATGGCACAGTCAGCAGATTCCAAGCTTCAGCGACTCAGAGCAGAGTGTGAGGTAGGACGAAGACCAGAGCTATGCATTTATGAAGACGGTACACTTCGACATGGTAAGCGTCTTTGTGTACCCAGTAGAGATATCAGACAGGAGATCATGGCAGAAGCTCACAGTTCTCAGTATTCCATTCATCCGGACGGTACGAAGATGTACCGTGATATCCGGCAGCACTTTTGGTGGAATGGCATAAAGAGGGAGATAGCTCGATTTGTCTCTCGGTGTTTGGTTTGCCAACAGGTTAAGGCTGAACATCAGAGGCCAGCTGGACTTCTTCAGCCCTTACCGATTCCAGAATGGAAGTGGAAGCATGTGACCATGGATTTTGTGACTGGATTACCTAGATCCTCAGCTGGTCGAGATGCTATTTGGGTTATAGTTGACCGGCTCACGAAGGTGGCTCACTTTCTCCCATTCAGAATTGGTCAGTCGACAGCTCAACTGGTAGAGATGTACCTCAGGCAGATAGTCAGGATGTATGGGGTACCAGTCAGTATCACCTCGGACCGGGATTCAAGATTTACGTCTCACTTTTGGCGTAGCCTGCAAGAGAGTTTGGGGACTCACCTCCAGTTCAGCTCAGCTTATCATCCACAGACAGATGGTCAGTCAGAACGTACGATCCAGACTCTTGAAGATATGTTGCGGTCCTGTACACTTGACTTCGGTGGTTCGTGGGAAGATCACTTGCACCTGGTGGAATTCTCGTACAATAACAGCTTCCAGGCCAGTATCCAGATGGCACCATTCGAGGCACTGTACGGTAGGAAGTACAGACCTCCGCTAGCCTGGGATAATGTTGGAGAAAGACAGATGCTCGGCCCGGAAATGATTGCCCAGACAGTTGAAGTGGTCAGAAGAGTCAGAGATCACCTTCGAGTTGCCCAAGATCGCCAGCACCATTGGGCCGATTCTTATCGGCGTTCCCTCGAATTCTCTGTCGGCGACCATGTATTCCTTAAGATCTCGCCTACTCGTGGCGTCATTCGTTTCGGCGTATGGGGAAAGCTTAGTCCTAGGTATATAGCGCCGTTCGATATTCTGGAGCGAGTAGGAGATGTGTCCTATCGTCTCGCTCTTCCGCCGTCGCTAAGCAAGGTGCATGACGTGTTCCATGTATCCCAACTACGACGGTATATTCCGAACCTGAGCCACATCCTGGACCATTCGAAATTGGTTGTTGGTACCAACCTTTCGTATGAGGAGAGGCCCGTGTCTATATTGGACCGGAGAGAGAAGATACTCAAGAACAAGACTATCAAGTTAGTCCGAGTTGCTTGGGGTCATCAATCTTTGGGTGAGTCAACGTGGGAGCGTGACGCTGATATCCGATCGCGATATCCCGACCTATTTGACTCGTGAGGTATAATGTCTTTCTTATGCCTCGTGACTTTGATTCCTTGCTTGCATGATTGATTGCTTGATAGATTGTCTAGTATAACTTGCTTGTGATTAGTATAGCTTGTCCTTGCCCCTCTAGCCTCTTAATTAAATTCCGAGGATGGAATTCTTTTAAGGTGGGTAGAGTTGTAATGCCTGTGGTTTGTATTACGTATCTTGGTATACGTATACGTATTTTAACTCATATTGCATGTCTTCCTGCTTGATTTATTCTAGCATTTCATTGATTGGTTTATTCTTGGGTTGGTTCGGCTTGACTTGGTTTGCTTTGGTTCATCATGAACCAAAGGTGAACCCTCCTACCTACCACCACCCTCCTTATTTATAACCCCTTCCCTTTCTCTCTCCTCTTTACTTACTTTCTTCTTCATTTACTCTCCACCACCAACCAAGAGAACCCTAGCCTAGGCAAGTGCAACTTGCTTCATGAAGGAACCCACCATTTTTATTGTTCTAAACTCTTCTATGCAACTTTCTAATCTACCTTAGTTCTTGTCATTTTACATTTTCTTGTATATTTTCTTGTAGATCTAGATTTTAGCCATTTTCAGATTTTTATAGTTTTGATCTATCAAACCTTCTTGTTTTCAAGTTTTGATGGTTCCATGTTGTAGGAAATTTGATTCTACCCAATTTAGACTATTAGAAGTCCTGATTTCGACTTATTTTGAGTGGTTTATGGTCTTTTTAGTTCATGGGTTTTCCTAGCCATTAGAGGCTGATTGGAGAAGATGAGCAGTGCTGTTTTCCTGGCACATGCTGTTTGCTGGCAAAATACTGTTGCCATGCTGTTTGCTGACGCATGCTGTTTTGCTGGCGCATGCTGTCCTGGCGCATGCTGTTTGCTGGCAAAACACTGTTGACATGCTGTTTGCTGGCGCATGCTGTCCTGGCACATGCTGTTTCCTGGTGCATGCTGTTTCCTGGCGCATGCTATCCTGGCGCATGCTGTTTTCTGGTGCATGTTGTTTCCTGGCGTATGCTGTTTCCTGGCGTATGCTGTTTGCTGGCGCATGCTGTTTCCTGGCGCATGTTGTTTTTCTGGCGCATGCTGTTTCCTGGCGCATGCTGTTTTGCTGGCGCATGCTGTTTTGCTGGCGCATGCTGTTTCCTGGCGCATGTTGTTTCCTGGCGCATACTGTTTGCTGGCACATGCTGTTTTGCTGGCACATGCTGTTTTGCTGGCGTATGCTGTTTGCTGGTGCATGCTGTCCCTGGTACCCCTTTTATCTCTTGTACCATGTGTTGCCATGACAAATCTTGTTACCTTATCCGTGTTGTTTCTCTTGATCCTTAGTGTAATGTGGGATAATTCTGACATGAACACGACATGATACATGAACCTGACACGATATATGGGCACAACATGATAATGCATGATAGTAGCCCGCCGTGGCGCACTCCTAACAAAAAACCTGACATGCTGTTGCGACGGCTAACCTGGCATGACATGACATAACAAGTATGAATAACCTGGACACCGTGGGCGATTGTGCTTGTACAATTAAACCAGTCTGGTCTTGCATCATGTTTAGGATGGGTCTCCTGAGTACCACGGTCAGGGGTACCCACTGAAAGGGACTAAGGTTAATAACTAGAATAACACAGTAGTCATGAAGAGATTTCCCAGCTACTGGCAATCCCGTTACCTCGGCGCTCTTGGGATCTGTAGCCTGCCGTCGAGTAGGGCACATTTCTAGCACACTGTCATGTGTTGCACTCTCTAAGTCACCTAAGGGTACATGCGTTTCCTGGACGATGTATCCACTTGAATTCAACCCCTAATATTCGACCTGGGTAACCTGGATGGTCTGCAGTGCTTGTGGCTGTGGAATAATCTCACTGCATCTTGCTAGTAACTAGGCCTGTGATAACCCTAGTTAGTTAAAGTATCAAATCGTACTTATTGCTTGGCCGTGATTGTTGAATGGGGAGCAACCAGTCTAGTCTTATCTTGATCATGTACAAGATTGTTATATGTTCTGATTTCTTATGTTAACTGCCGATAAATGGTGGAAAACCAAGTTCCATTCAGATGAAGGGTTACAACCCCGGTCCTTGTTTGGTTTACGGGTTGTAATCTGGTTATCTGAATAGTCCCATGGTTCTCTCATCATATATCTTCCTGATATGTTTTTCTTATTTCCAGTTCTTACTATTTATTTTACTCTTGTGCTAATTGCTGATTTTAGTTCCTAAGTGAAGCTTCCTTTGTGGCACTTGCTCTTTCTGGGTCTGACCCAGCTGGTTTTATATGGCCAGATTTTGGAGCAGCTCCAGAGGATCTACCGACCTTCTAGCCCGATGGTGAACACCAGGCGTAATCAGGGCAACGAGTGGGTTATTTTTGGCTCTCCCACTTTATTGTAAAAATATTCGTTTGAGGCGTTTAGCCGACGAGCACCTGTTTAGCTCGATTGCACCTTCTCTTACTGTCTGCCTACGGGCTGTAACATGATTGACAGATCCTAGGGTTGATCATGTATGACTAAACTCTTGCTAGTCCTCACATTTAGTAACGACTAGCTTCATGATCAGCTGAATATGTAATGTTTGGGACGCCTTACTATTGTATATTTGGTGATGTTATATCTTATAACATTTACTTACTTGCTTGTGATTGAGACACTAGGCTTGTTCATGACCTTAAGAGACTGTTGGCTTGTAGTTAAACCCTCATGTATCTAGACAGCCGTGACTGTATATGTCACGCCCCAGAACCAGAATACTGGAGAGCGGGGACAGACATAGCCAGCTACGTATAATAAAATGGGATCCACTCCACTATACGGTCATGGCTGTCTAGATATATGAGGGTTTATCTACAAGCCATCAGTCTCTTATGGTCAAGAACAAGCCTAGTGTCTCAATCACAAGCAAGTAAATAGAATTACAAAATGTAAGATCACCAAATATACAACAGTAAGGCGTCCCAAATATTACATATTCAGCTGATCATGAAGCTAGTCGTTACAAAATGTGATGACTAGCAAGAGTTTTAGTCATACATGATCAACCCTAGGTTGCCAATCATGTTACAGCCCGTAGGCAGACAGTAAGTAAAAATGTACACGAGCTAACACTTGCTCGGCGGCTAAATGCCTCAAAAGAATAATTTTACAATAGAGTGGGAGAGCCAAAATAAACCCACTCGTTGCCAGGATTCCCTCTAGAGGTCACCATGTGGCTGGAAGTTCGGTAGATCCTCTGGTGCTGCTCCGATATCTGGCCATACAAAACCAGCTGGGTCAGACCCCAGAAAGAGCAAGTGCCACAAAGGAGGCTTCACTTAAGAACTAAAACCAGCAATTAGCACAGGAGTATAATTACAAAATAAAAGATGGTAATTAAAGAGAAACATGGCAGGTGATATACGATGAGATAACCATGGGACTATTCAGATAACCAGGTTACAACCCGTAAACCAAACAAGGACCGGGGTTGTAACCCTTCGTCTGAACAGAACTTGGTTTCTCCCACCATTTATCGGCAAGGTAAAATAAGAAAACAGGTCATGTAACAATCTTGCACAGGATCAAGACAAGACTAGACTGAGTAAACTCCATCCAACATTCACGGCCAAGCAATAAGTATGGCTTGATACTTTAACTAACTAGGGTTATCACAGGCCTAGTTACTAGCAATATGCAATGAGATATTCCTCCAGCCACAAGTCCTGCAGCTAATCCAGGTTATCCAGACGACTGGAATTCATTAAGCAATTATCAAGAATTACTAGGTGTGCCCCACATGACAGTGGACTGGAAATGTACCCTACTCGACGGCAGGCTACAAGTCCAACAATTGTGGCCAGGATAACGGAATCGCCTGTAACTGGGAAAATCTCTCATGACTACTGAATTATTCTAGTTATTAGCCTTAGCCATTTATAGTGGGTACCCATGACCGTGGTACTCAGGGGTCCCCATCCTAGACATGATGCAAGACAATACTGGTTCATTTATACAAGCTCAATCGTACACGGTGTCCAGGCCATTCAATCTTGTCATGTCGTGTTAGCTGTCGCAACAGCAATTCGAGAAATATAAATATATCATGTCATGTCCATTGTCAGGTGTGCGTCACGTCGGGCCACTATCAAGTCATGTTTATCATGTCAAGTTATCATGTCAAGTTAATTGTCAAGAGTGCACCACCACGGGTCACTGTCAGGTCATGTCATTTGTCAAGAAGAAAAGAAACTTGCACAATTAAAATAATAATATAATATAATATATATATTCTTGAAGCCAAGGAGAAACTCTACAACTTTCATGTTGGGAGTGGAAAGAAATTCTGACCACGATTTAGACAAATAAGACATTAAACAATCAAAGTGGACCCCATGCGGGCCAAAAGTGGGAGAACATATATGCGGTCAAAGAGAGTGGGAGGCCACCCATGCGGCCAGCCAAAGCTTATGCGGCCAGAAAAATAGCTGAAGGGGACATGCGACTAGCAAGAAATATCCATGCAACCAGAAAAGACAAAGAGAGTAGAACCCGCAATAAATGCAAGCTTTCACTCAAGCAAAAGAAAAGGGACACGTGGCCACTCACGTACAGAGGCCATGTGGGATTCAGCAATTAATGCAGTAAGAAAAGGTTCACGTGAACCATTTAAATATTGGTTCACGTGGCCAAGCAATTATTACACATATTATAATATGCCATCCAAGTACGTAAGGCCATGCGGCCAACATTGAAGTGCATGCGGCCAAGCTAAAATTGCAAGCAAGCAAAGGCTTGCTAAAAAGGCCATGCGGCCAGGTACTGTATATATACATGCATTAATATAATGCAAGCAAGCCACGTGGGTTACAATACAATGCAAGCAAAACTTGCAATTGCATGCGGCTGATGGAAGTCATATGCGGCTAGGACTAAAGAATGTGGGAACAAATGCATTAAAGGATGCACTATGCATTAATACATTAGGAAAAGACTATGCGGCTGGTGCCAGGAAAGGCACTTAAAGCAATAAATATTAAATCCTTGAATGAAAAGCATTAAAGCATTAATTCCTTAAAGCATTTAATTATTTAAATATTAAAGCACTAAAGCAATAAATATTACAAGCCATGTGGCTGAACCAAAAACTTTAAGCATTGAATCCTAAGACCTTTAATTATTAATTATAAAAGCACTAAAGCTTTTAAATAGCTATGCGGCTCTCTCGCTGATGCCATGCAAAGGAATAATGTACATAGAAACGCAATAAATGCTAAGGCATTGTAGAATAATCCATGTGCTGGTGCACATGGGCTAATATATTACTACTGAATGTATTAATCCTAATGCATTTGTATAATAATGCTATCCATATGCGGCCACAGCTTAGTACATGCATTACATGCGACTACAATAGAGAGAAGGAGGGGGGGGGGGGAGAATTGCATGCGGCCATGCCAATGCCTTTATAGGCCATGCGGCTCATTTTGGGAAATGCATTGACAAATGCATTACTAATAATTGCCTATGCGGCACACGTGGGTGCTGATGCATTCCATTCTTAATGCATTAAATAATGATGCCTATGCGGCTGACTGTTAGCATTGCATTAAATAATGCATACAAAAATAAATGCTAGCTATTGCATTTATAGGCCATGCGGCTGAGTGCAAAAATGTCCATGCGGCTCAGCAAAATCTCATAGGTCAAATTTGGACCAAACAATATTCTCTGCAACATGGGATCATCAACTTAGCAAAATATGCAAGTTTGATGGATCAAAATCCTGGAAACCGAAAATACCACAAAACTAGATCTACAAAAATTTAACCATAGAAATGAAAAATGCCAAGTACTAAAGTGGTTTAGAAACACATGAGAAAGACAATGGAACAATAAAAATGAACTTCCTCCATGAAGCAAGGTGCACTTGCCTAAGCTCTCCACTCTCTCCTGGTGGGTGGAGAAGTAATGGTGGGGAAGAAAAAGAGTTAATGAGAATTGATGGAAGAGAGAGAGAGTGGGATGGATATTTATGATGGGAGTGGTGGTAGGTGGGAGTGGTTTGGTTCACATAAAATTAAGCATAACCGAACCAAGCCAAACAAACCGAACCGAACCAAGATAAACCAATCAAGGAAATGCCAAATAAATCAAGCAGGAAAACATGCAATGCGGGTCAAAATATGTACACGCATTCCAAATACGTAATACGAAATATGGACATTACAGTATAGCAAGGTGGGTTGCACTTCAATATACGTAGCTGGCTATGTCTGCCCCCGCTCTCCAGTATTCTGGTTCTGGGGCGTGACAAAACCTCATGTTGCTACGAATAGAACGAGGGCTCCGAGAAGCGACGACGGATATCAAGAATTTAATGATGGAATACTGAAAGTATTCAATGCATCCGGAAAGCCTTCGGGGAAAATGAAGAAGAGATATTTGAATGACGAAGAGCTAAGGGCTGCTCGGTTGTATGTATTACTCAATTGCGACGAGGATGAAGTAGAGAAGCTAGAGGGGTAAGTAACTCAGGATGATGAGTTTACGTCATCTCAATATAATAGTATATGCTAATATTATTGTACTAATCGGCGGTTGCTTCGTTGTTTTCCAGCACATATAATGATGAGTTGAGGCTGGTTAGACCCTACCTAACAGACGAAGCATTAGAACAAGAAATGAGACGTCATTTTCCTTCTTGGTTGAGCGAATATGTAAGTAGCTCGGTAATTACTGGCCTCTTCAAATGCAACTGCGCAATAAATAACTTATTATCTCTTCTTTGATATTCAGGTCGATCGTCTAATTTCACCCGAGATTGAATTAATTAGAACTCTTGCCAAGGGACCAATTACTTTTGTTAAAATATGGCCAAGTTACTGTGTCAATGGCTTTCGGTTCAAGTCGACAAATGCTCCGATCAGAGACAGCTTCCTGGATCTTGATTCCACGAAAAACAGTTATTTGTGTATCAAGTCTTCGAACTACAAAGACGTCGATCCAGGAAATGATTTCTTTGGCATCTTGCGAGAGATTGTGGAGTTGTCATATAATAATGGCAGAGAACCTGCAAAGATCGTGTTGTTCAAGTGTGAATGGTTCGATCCGATTGAAAATCAAGGTTAGAAAATTGACAAGCATGGTCTTGTGGATATAAACTACAAGCGTAGATATCATAGCTACGAACCGTTTGTCCTAGCAACTCAGGCTCAGCTCGTGTACTTCACAGCTTATCCGAGACGGGGAGCAACGAAGTCTGACTGGTGGGCAGTATGCAAGACTAAAGCTAGAGATACTTTTGATGTTGACGAAAAAGCTTACCAGGAGGACGAGCTACCTCTTGTAACCAATTTGTCGATGTGGACTCCACGAAAGTTACGCATTACACGACACATAATGTAGAAGATGTAGAATTATCCGAAGAGGAAGACGAAGCTGACGAAGGCGAAGATGAAAGTGAAGATGAGGAGGAAGAGGAAGAGGAAGATGAGGTCGAGGAAAACGAACAAGATGATTATTCTGAAGATGATTGAGAGTGATATACTTATCTGAACTTAGATGTTTCTTCTAGAATATATTATCTGGACTTAGATGTTTATTGTAGAATGTATCATCATATGTTGTCTTGGTTATTATCTTGTCTTTGTTGTACTTTTATATTTCTAATCTCTATTATTTGTTGTACTTTCATATTTCTAGTCTCTATTATTTGTTGTATTATCATATGCTGTTATCAGGTATGGCAGGTCGTCGCGGATCGTTCCGAGGGGGACGACGAGGTCATGATCCTCCGGTACTTCCTACAGGTACTGCTAGAGGACGGAGTTTTCCTTCGGTACCTCCTACTGGTACCGGCTCTGGATCTTCGTCGCCGATTACTCCTCCATATCGGACAGTAGCTGGGCCTGCTGGGACGACGTCACGTGGCATATCTCCTGGGACGAGTAGTTCCAGGCCTGTTGAGAGTGCTCGCCCGTTTAGTGTTCCTGCTGCTGACATGATGATGGAGACGGATGAGCAGATGGCGGAGGCTGCGCCGACGGCTGACCAGCATCATGCAGATGATGCGTGCGCACCTCCGGAGGAGAGAAGGACGGAGATCTGGGCCGACGGTACAAAGTAGGTGTTTTGGTTTATAATTTTTTTTTTCTATTTTATCGTAAATTAACTTTTTTCATGAATATAATATGTCTGTATAGATATCGTCCCCCAGAGTTACAGAGACGTCTAGGCCACATGCTGAGGCATAATTATGGTGGTGCTTGGATTAACTACTCTGATGCTCCGGACGAGAGGAAGGCCTTCTGGTTTGCGCGCTTCAAGGTTAAAATATATTTGTTTTTAACATGAATCATATAATTTTTGCATATTATATATAACTGATAAATATTTGGTTTGCGCTCTTCTAGGATATGTTTTTTTATCCACCGTACCGGGCCGAGCTTATCGAGGGGATGTTTTCTGCCGTCGCTGCCAAGCTGATCCGCGACGCTATTAACGATCAGAAGGATCGTGATCGTGCCGGAAAGCCGATCCAAGGTTGGATCACCCCTGATCAGTGGAATGCGATGAAGGCTCGATTCGACGAGCCAAGGTACAAGGAGAAGTCGGAGAAGGCCAAGGCGGCTAGGCAACATGCCTCGAAGTGGTACGGTGGGTCGATTCCGATGATGGAATATTTCCGTCGTCTGGTATGTCTTTCTTTTTTAGAAATATTATTTTAATGCAAAACCGATAAATTATTACTAAGATAATATATTTAATTACAGGTAAGGAAGGTCGGTAACGCCGACATGGTGACCGTCTTCCTGGCCACCCATCGGAAGGGCGAAGACCTTATTGATGAGAGGGCCGAGCAGACCTATGTAAGTATTACAATACATTATCTTAATTTAATACTTCGTGTCAATTTTAATATAACTTAGTAAATATGATGTAAATAAATATTTATGTAGTTAGTAATAATAAGTATATTAATTAGAAATTAGAAATTATAGAGTACTATCCATACTTTCTAGGCCGAGTATTAGAGGCTGCGGGAACGGGCGGCTGCTAGTGCACCTGATGCAGGAGAGGCCGGTACTTCCTCGCAGCCCACTCAAGCTCCGTCGACGGACGAGCTGTGGATGACCACCGCTGGTGGCATCCGTAGGGGTACGTACTACGGTACAGGATCCTATAACGCCCTAGTTGCGACCCAGTCCTCTAGGGCATCTCCTGCTAGTGTGCATGGTCCACAGCCGTCCCAAAAGTATGCCCGAGTCCACCAGATGATGGAGTCTCTCCGTGACGACCTGCTACGACGGATCGAGGAGCAGTCTCAGCACCCTACGGACGATCCTGCGCTGCTAGCACGATTGGATGCGCTCAACCGCGACATTATGGAGCTCATGGAGACGACTGAGAGGACAGAGCGCTGCGTTGGAGGGTTAGAGCGCACGGTGACGGAGCTGCAGACAAGACAGGTGACCATGGCCGAGAGGCTGAGATTGGTGCAGGATTCGATGGTCCAGAGCAGTTATAGAATGTTATCTATCATGGATTCATACCACCAGCGACTTACCGCGTTGGAGCGTGCTGGTCCTCCGGGTGCGCCTTCATCGTCGTCGACTCCGCCGCCTCCACCGCCTTCTTCTTCGACACCGACTCCACCGACGTCACTGCCTGCTCCATCGGTATCGATTTCACTTGAGGAGTATGAGTTGTTCTTATCCCTTCGTCGCGGCGGTGCCCCTCCTGCACCAGATCCCTAGTTGGTTGTGTGTAGACTTTGGTTATTTGGTTGTAGACTTTGTTATTTGGGGTAGACTTTGGTTATTTGATTGTAGACTTTGTTATTTGGTGTAGACTTGGTTATTTGGATACTTGTTGGTTGTGCCTATTCTATTTGTTGGATCCTAATCTATTTGTTGGATCCCATTCTATTTGTTGCCTGCTACATTGTGTTATACTGTTGTTTATGTTATTATTCGTTTCAATTGGACGTTAATGTGCTTCTGTGGTTTACGTTTAGAAGTCAATCTAGGCCAAAGTCAACTCTTGGTCAACTCTGGTCAACCCTAGAAGTCAAACTAGGTCAACTGTGGTCAAACTAGGTCCAACAAGTCTAAATTAGGTCAAACAAGTCATTCTAGGTCTAAACAAGTCTAGGTTATGTTAACTAGGTTTAACAATCGTTCTAAGTCCTAACAAGTCTATATTAGTCTAATCAAGGCTAAACTAGCCTATGCTAGTATATCAAGCCCATACAACCTATACAATACAAAGTCAAAACCAACATCACACAACCTATTATTGCATCTAGGCCTACACATGGAAATCACATATTACATATATATATATATATATATATATATATATATATATATATATATATATATAGGCTACCTATATATATACCACACATACATATATATAATATATAGGATACCTACATATATACATAATATACTTAGATGCATATTACATACACATACATATTTATATACATTACATTATATATATATATATATATATATATATATATATATATATAGGAAGATAGAAAGATAGAGAGTTAGAAAGAGTGAGGTAAAGGGAGAGTGACAAGTGTGTGATAGAGAGTGAGTGTGTGTGTGTAGGAGTGACTGAAACCTGTGTATGTAGGGACTGAAACCTGTGTACAGTGAGGAAAAACAGTGTGTGTGTGTGTGATTGTGTGTCATTCACATGGGTGTGTGTGTGATTGTGTGTCATTCACATGGGTGTGTGTGTGTATATGGCCAGTGTTCAGCAAAACAGGGAATGTGGACTGTTGGTTATGGTGTGTGTTATTGAGTGTTCATTCCTGTTGGTTATATGGGGTGTGTGTGTGTGTGTGTGTGTGTGTGTGTATGGTGTGTGTTATTGAGTGTTCATTCCTGTTGGTTATGGCTCAATCATTCAAATACTCAAATCTGGAATGTGGACTGTCAAGTCCTAATACCCAAGTAAAACCCAAACTGGGAATGAGGGGACTGTGCAGACTAAATCTCAGGTTTACATATTCCAGATTTTGAAAAACAGTCCAATATTGGTTATGGTTATCTTTTTAAACTGCAGGGAGAAAATGACATTTTGTATTTTATTTTTTTTATTTTTTTGCAGATTTAGCGACGTTTACCGACGTCCACCGACGTACGTTTGCGTCGGTAATCGTCGGTAAATCTGCAAAATTTTCCAGGGTACCGATGTTTACCGACGTCCTTATACGTCGGAGAGCGTCGGTAAACGTTGGTAAACGTCGGTAATAATCCCAGAAATTACCGACATTTAGTGACATTTTAAACGACGGTAAACGTCGGTAAATTCTCAGAATTTTACCGACGTGTAGCGACTTTAAACACGTCGCTAAACCACCGACGATACGACGGTAGACGTCGGTAATATACCGAGGTATATATACGTCGGTAAACGTCGGTAATCCACCGACGACACGACGGTAGACGTCGGTAATATACCGACGTATATATACGTCGGTAAACATCAGTACTTGCGACGTTTGGCGACGTTTTAAAGATCAGCGACTTACGTTTCTACGACAAGTCCAAAACGTCGGTAATTGCGTCGGTAAATATTTTTAGCGACGAAATTTGTCGTTTTAGCAACGTCTTTAGGCGTCGCTAAAACGACTTATTCTGGTAGTGCAAATTCTTTGTCATTTTCAAACATCAGAAAGAAAAATCAATAAAGATTATAATTTTTTAAAGGAAAGAAAATGACAAGGAATTGATTTCCTTTTTCTTCCATTTCGCGAACCAAACGAGGCCTTCGTTTGGTTCACGGAAAGGAAATGCATTCCTTTGTATTTTCCATGGAAATGGAAAAGTAGGATTCCTGTCACATTTTCTTTCCCTTGTTTTGTTGGTGTAGGAAAGGAAAGCAAAAATATAGCAATGTTCCAATAATATCCTTACATATAAAATAAAAATAACATTATAAAAAATAACATTAATGGTAAAATAAGCAATAACACATGGTTACTTTCGTCATAGCTTTTGTAATAAATGTTGGAAAAAGAGGAGGGAAAATCAATTACATGGGTCATGAGTGGAACCATATTCCCTCCAATTTTCTCCCTTGTGAGGAAATTGATTCCCAAGTTTGTGGTTACCAAACAAAGGAAAGGAATAACTTTCCTTTCCTACTTCCTTGAATCCGTGAACCAAACGAGGTCTAAATGAATACAAAGTGTAATTTGTCTGATCGATCTTGAAAATTACTACACCAGATTAGTTTTTTGTTTGGAATTTGTAGTTCTATATGACTCATGTTCAACTATAATAATTTTGATCGAAATTAAAATCCAAAAACAAAATTGAATATTTTTTTTTCAAAATGGAAACCGAATTTGATTCGATTGAATAAAGGTCACTCCTAGTGTGAGTGTGAGCTTGGATATAGCTTTTTAGTCCCGGCCAATAATTAAGACCAACTATATTACTAACAAAAAAAAAAAGAAGAAGAAAAACAACTCTATAACATCAAGTCATAAACGAGCCAAGCTTGAATGTCCAAGCTCAACTCTGAATTGTGTCAAACAGGGGCGGATTGGGGTGGTGAATGTGGTGGGTTCCAGTCCACCCAAAAAAATCTTTTTTTTTTTTTCATATAGTTTTTTTTTCTAAATTTTTTAGGAGTTATTCCATACGTAGTCTATTCCAGTGAGCCCACCAATTTTTTTTTAAAATTTTCATATAGTTTTTTTTTTTTTTTCTAATTTTTTAGGATTTATTCCATATATAGTCTATTTCAGTTTATATTTCTGATCCGTCCACAGTGTCAAATTGATGTATCTAAACAAATACATTTTGGGGACTTTTGGTGTAGTAGAAACACATCCAATTTTGGGAATGTATCATTGACTGATACCAAACAGTTGACACAAGTTGGATACAGTATCAAGCAAGCCACTTGATGAGGCTACAATCCAAAGAAAACTTTAGGTGATACGTGTTTCTGGAATTGGCTAGCTGTTACATAGGTGTGCATAGCTCTTTCGGTGCACTATTGTTTGATTCATCGATTTGTCTTCTGCTTTGTTCTCGAACTCGCCACCACTCTTTTGAATGCCCAGAAGATGCGGACACGTGTACGGTGGGAAATCCATGTAGGACTCTTCGTTTCACCTATAAATGGAGGGCTTCGGCATTCGCTTGCTTCTCGTGCTAATAAATTTGAAGGTACTGTTCCCTAGTTATTTAGTAATCAGCAGCAAAGCAAGAATGTCTTCCTCGTGCTGTGCTTCTGGCTGCAAGTGCGGTGCCGCATGTGGCTGCAGCTCATGTTCATGGTGAACTGACCTCCCCATAACATTATTATTCATATGCTCCTTATAATATTATCTACTAATTAACTCTGTGGTTAGAAATTGTATCTGCATTAATTAATTTCAGAATCTAGTCTGCATTAGTATTTTGTATTCCAAATTACCACCAGCAAAATTATGTAATCATGATCTTCATTCTAATCTTGGAAAAATAGAGATAGAGGCAAGGTGGACCTAAACGAGTCCATCCCTTTTTCTGTTTTTTTCATATATATATATATATATATATATATATATATATATATATATATATATATTTCTTATTTGAATCAGTCTATATCTAGTCTATTATAACCCTTTCCAGCCCACCGGATCTTGCAACCTAATCCACTCCAGCCCACCTGGGCATTTTTCCCTTGGATAGAGGTAGGTATTGGAGAATTATAATTTTGTCAATATATTTTTTTGCGCCGGCCTTTACAAATCGAGAGAGGGACTGTACGTGAGAGCTAACGTGACGGTCCTTAATTAGACAAGTGTGGATCCCACATTAGCGAGGAGCTGGATCCAATAAAGGCCGTCGTGTAAGCTCTCGAACTAACGTCCGATCCCTCTCTTAGTACATGAGGATGTTTTTTTTGATGTTGATCTTATATTATTTTATCTCTAGATATGAATAATCTATTATACAAAACACAAAGGTTTTTGAATCCTAGGGCTGACTGTGCCAAGATAAAGAGTGGTTGGGATTTAATCTTGATGAATCAACGGTTGCGGGATTTTATGGGGAATCCAAAGAGTGGGATTTGCACTCATAATGGTTGTGGATGGGCATTATTGAGAGTGGGGTTTTATGGGGAATGAACATTATTGAGAGTGGGATTTTATGGGGAATCCAAAGAGTGGGGTTTGCACTCATAATGGTTGTGGATGAGCATTATTGAGAGTGGGATTTTATGGGGACTCCAAAGAAAATTCACATCCAGTCGTGGTTGGGATTTAATATTTTGATGGGGACCTCATAATTATTATTGTTCGTTTAAAATTGGGGGTCCAAGATTTTGAGGGGAAATACCTTAAATGAATCATGTCCTATGGGCACGGATTATGACTAGTAAGTATATATGTATTTCTTGTAACATCTGGATTCCTTTCCCCTCTTTGTTGCAGCTGCAAGAGGGACCCTGATTTGGCTGAGGAGAGCTTCTCCACCACTCAGACCATGATCCTTGGTGTTGCACCTCAGAAAGGGTATGTAACATACATATTGTAAATTTTTTATATACATTTCATACACCAACACCCGTGAAATTTGTTACCACATGTCAAATAATAGTCGATTGTCACATGTGTCTTGAACACTTCGACCACCATATGTAACTAATAATTAACTTTGAAAAAATGCTAGGATTAAGCCAAATGAAATTAAAAAAGCAAAAAGAGGAATCAATTGTTAACCGTTAACGTGACGGTTGTAAAAAATTTATAGCACGTTTGCTTATAAACTTATTATTTATTATTAACTTTTTGGCTCCGACCTGTCGTAGTGATTGAAATAAAAATTACATGGTGAATTTATATTCTCGAAATTGACACAACTCAGTCCCGTTGCAGCCATGTCGAAGGATTCGAGTCTGGTGCAGGAGCGGAGAACGGAGGATGCAAGTGCGGATCGAGCTGCAGCTGCGACCCATGCAACTGCAAATGATTATTCCAATTTGTGGGAGGAAGCAAGGAAGGATGTACTACGAGTCTTCTATATATATCTACTATGAATAAATGAGGACATGGGTGTACAACTATACATCATTTGTTGTCTGCTGCTTGTGTTAATTTGTGGATTGTTTCCATCTATGGATCATTGGATCTAGTTATCTAAATGAAAAAGAAGCAACCTTCTTGATTACTAAAATCTCCATCCCATTCTTCATTTTTCTTGTCCTTGGTTTAGCAGAATTTGTAGATGCAGTAAACTTTAGTAATGAACCTGTAATTGTAGCATTGCTAAATTACTCAGGCATCTTTTTTGCACTTTTAACTTTTCGCTCTTCAATTTTTGTACCCAAAATTTCCACATTTGGGGATTCAAACCTTTGCCTTCAGTGTCGGACTCCCGTTGCTACAATTAGGTCACAACCCACGGATCTGTCCAAATTTAAGTTACAAATAAGTTTATCATTAAAATAATGATATTGTTATTCATTTAATTACAAATACTAATCCATTATCCAGAAACAAATATAACTATTAAGGACACAAAAATGGATAAAAAATGTTTCAAAATAGTAATTTATGAAGTTGAGATAAAAAATCGAACAATGTAAAGTTTAGGTGCCAAAAATATCGAAACACTATACTTAGATGCCACTAGAATAATTTAGCCTTGTAACATTTGTATCGAACCAAACGTGTGTCAATTATGGGAGAATCTCAAGAGTGGAGGTACGCACATAAACCTGCATATCCTAATTTCATGTACAATTTTATTGCTATTGATAAATATATTTTCTTGATAGTATCCAATTGATAGCTATTTGGATAAATAACAAAAGAACCAAGTTTGTTTAGAACTTTTATTTTGTCCGAGCTCTCTAGCCTAGTAGTATTAGAACGGGTACCCAGAGGGATCGATATAAGGTTCAAATCCCTCAATTGTGTGTGCGTGGAATTTCAAAAAAAAAAAAAAAAAAAAAAAAAAAAAAAAAAAAAAAAAAAATTTCTAGTTTCACATGGAGAGAGTTACCCCGTATCATTTCTCATTATGCTTTTGATTTAGGCATTTCTGAAGTGAATAGGCAAGAGAAGGGAAAGTTGTATTACACTTGCAATTTGGCAGCATATAAAATCCGAGAAAATAAAATGATCCTACTTTCTATAAACTATTCTACTATAAAATGCGGAAAGCAGCTTCACTGTAAAAAAAAAATTCTAAAAATATCCTTCAATATATGTATTATTTAAAAAAAATGCAATAAATCTCACTGCTAACCATTTAAGAGGTACATTCTGGAAGAATTAATGTATTACGGATTGAAGGATCCATGCTACTTTCTAAGTCGAATTGAACCCACCACCTATATATTAAAAGCAGTATAGTTAAATCTACTAATCAACATCATCCACTCTAAGTGTCTTTTAATCTTCCTAATCAGGACCGGCCTTGAGCTCATGGTGGCCAACGACGAGCTTCCAAAATGGGATCCCATATATAATGTAAAAATTAAATTTAAAGACAAAAATAAATGTAAATTCAAAAAAAAAATTTGAGATCAAGAATTAAACTAACCACCTTCAGAATGCAAGTCTAACAAAATAACTACTGTAATATAAGTGCTTTATGTTAAGAATGTGATACATTCTAGTTATATCTTAGATACAAGAATACTGATATATTCATGTTTAAATTAACTTTTTGGGACCTTCATGGTACGTGGGTCCTGGACGGTCGTCCTAGTTGTCCTAGGTCAGTGTCGACCTTGTTCCTAACTACAATATATGAATAATAAATACGTGCAATGTACGTGTATATATACTACAACTATATAACAGAAAAAAGTTTCACCGTGCAAGCTTTTATTCCAAAAACATTATTATCTATTTTTTTACTAATTAAAATTGTCCATTAAGGTCTCACTTGGTTCGTCGATCATGGAGTTTGAGAAAAAAAAAAATTTAATTTTCTATGTTTGGATACCAACAAAAATTGAGGTTGAAAGGAAAGTGATTTATATTGGAAGAAAAAATTAAGAGAAAAAAATGATTCAATCTATCCAAATAAGGAATCACTTTTCCACCTTGAAGTATTCATTTTCCTTTTCCATTTATCTGATATTTCCAAACATTGAAAATAAAAAGTGATAGGAATTCTAATTTACGAAATCCTTTCCATTCCTTTCTGCGAACCAAACGAGATCTAAGTTTAATTTGGACAATTAGGTAATTAGATATAGAAATAAATAAATAAAAGAAAGTGTTATGTGGTCTTCCCTAACAGTAAAAAAAAAAATGCGCACAAAGTACATACATAGATATACACTAGTAAAGTGTAGAGAGAGAATCTATACCACTGCAAAAAAAAAAAATCATTAGGAAGACTTTTCTTCTTTAGTTGTTATTAAAAGAAGCTACGTGGGGATCGAATATTTATAAGAATGTTTTTGTTTTTGATTTGGTTGGATTTAGATATTGATACTTATTTTCACAGAACATTCACACAAAGTATGATTTATTTGCAAGCGTGCAATAATATTGTTCCAAATATCAAGCGTGCAATAATACTCTGGTTGATTAATATAGCCTTTGGATGACAGTAAGGCTCATCCTCTATCCAAATTCTACATTCAGAATTTTGAAACTTATTTTGTAGAATAGTAAATCATATTCCTAGTCTAAAATTTTACAATTTGGGTTCCATTACACCTATAGGTGCTAAGTGTTAGCTCTCCCAATTTCTGAATTCGAAATTGGAGAAATTCATTTTGTAGAATGGTAATTAAATCTCAATTTGGAACCAAACTTTATGGATTCTAGATTTTATATATATTTTTTTTTCACATCAATTTTGACCACACAATCTTTGGGACTCGAGCTCACTTTATCATTTTCTACTATTCTGATCCAAATCCAACCTATTCTACGTTTACCTTTTTCTTGAAATTTTGGACCCCGAACTGTTGGGAAAGAAGCGCGGAAACCTTTCCCCAAACCGGAGAGTACCTGCGAGAGGACCGAGCAAACAACGCACGAACCCAAAAACAAGCACACAAAAACAATCACGCAGACACAGAGAATTTTTGACGTGGAAACCCTTGCGGAAAAAAACCACGGGACGATCGGAGTCCAACCCTGAGAAGCCTCCACTAATGGAATAGAAGAATTACACCCTCTACAAACTCCTCCCGATCCAAATCGGATCCCCACAACACTCAGAGACAAGAACAATGATCACAAGGCTACGAAGAACGAGAACGACGAGTAGAGATTACCCGAAACACGATCTCCTTCGAAAACGACCTTCGATCCTCCGTCTTCTTCTCCGAAGTTGCAATGGCACTCTTGCCTCCTTCTCTCTCAAACTTGTGTTGTCCAATGCGATAATGCGATAATGAATTAGGGTTGAGAAAACTCAATATATCTCCCTAATCCCGCAACCAACCTGGACCGTTGGATTAAATCCAATGATGAAAACTCATCCTGAAATCCGCTTCAGCCCCCCGACACACAGAGTTCGGCCAGAACTCTGTGTGGGACAACCAGCACTGGATGGCCAAACCCTGGAACGGCCAGACCGAGTTCGGCCAGAACTCGGCCTGGGACCGAGTTCGGCCCGAACTCGGCAGACTTGGTCCAGAACCCCCTTTGGGGCAGCAGCAGCAGTAACAACTACTCCCGAGCTTCTCCGACATCGGACGGCGCTCGTCGCACTCCGGGATCTTCTCCACATAGGTTGGGAACCCCACCCACTCCAACAAATCTCCCCCTTCACAACTATGGGGAGGACATCGTCATCCCGACGATCTGCCTGCAGTACTCAAACTTCCCCCTTGGTATAATCTTCGTGAACATATCAGCTCCGTTGTCATCTGTATGCACTTTCTCAAGCTCCGCGTCCTTCTTCTCAACCACATCCCGTATCCAATGATACCGAGTCTCGATGTGCTTGGACCGGCTATGAAACGTCTGATTCTTCACAAGATGGATGGCACTCTGACTGTCGCAAAGCAAAGTATACTGCTCTTGCTTCAGTCCCATTTCCTGCAACAGCTTCTTCATCCACAACAGCTCCTTGCAAGCCTCCGTCGCCGCAATGTATTCCGCCTCCGTCGTCGACAAGGCAACACACTTTTGCAACCGCGACTGCCACGACACTGCTCCTCCCGCAAACATCATCACGTAGCCTGAAGTCGATCGCCTCGTGTCTACATCTCCAGCCATATCAGCGTCGGTATACCCAACCAGCTTCGGCTCGTCACCACCAAAGGAAAGTCTCCAACCAGCAGTGCCCTGAAGATATCGTAGAATCCACTGGACCGCACTCCAGTGTACCCTTCCAGGATTCGAAAGATACCTGCTAACCGTACCAACTGCATGAGCAATATCTGGCCTCGTACGCACCATAGCATACATAAGGCTTCCCACAGCTGAAGCATATGGAACCCGCTCCATATCTCCCTTTTTGTCCTCGGTAGATGGACACTGTTCCTCAGTGAACTTGAAGTGAGCCGCGAGGGGGGAACTCACTTTCTTCGACCCGTCCATCCCGAAACGCTGAAGTACCCGGTGAATGTACTTCTTTTGGGATAAGTGTAGCAGCTTGGACTCTCTCTCTCGGCTGATCTCCATCCCAAGAATAGTCTTCGCTGCGCCCAAATCCTTCATAGAGAAGGCCGCGCCCAGCTGGCGCTTCAACTCCGCTATCCTAGTGGCTTTCCGACCCACTAATAGCATATCATCAACATAGAGCAACAAAATGATGAAATCATCATCGGCAAAATACCTCACAAATGCACAATGGTCCGACGTCGTCCGTGCATAACCATGCTCCCCCATAAACGACTCGAACTTTCTGTACCACTGTCTCGGAGCCTGCTTCAGACCATACAAGCTCTTCCTCAACCGGCAGACCAAATGTGACTTGCCCTTCTCACAGAATCCCTCCGGCTGCTCCATGTACAACTCCTCCTCAAGATCACCGTGGAGGAACGCCGTCTTCACGTCCATCTGCTCGACCTCCAAGTCGAAACTGGCTGCTAATGCTAGTACCACCCGAATAGACGAATGCTTGACGACAGACGAAAAGATTTCATCATAATCCACGCCTTTCCGCTGACCGTAGCCCTTGACTACCAGCCTCGCTTTGTATCGAGGGCGAGTAGCATCATCCGTCTGCTTCACTCTGAACACCCATCGATTCTTCAAAGCCTTCTTGCCCTTTGGCAACCGCACCAGATCATAAGTAGAATTGGTGTGCAAGGAACTCATCTCCTCCTGCATAGCCACCATCCACTCCTGCCTGTGTTCGTCTTCCATAGCCTCTGCGAAACTTTCGGGCTCTCCTCCGTCAGTCAGTAGCACATACTCATCCGGCGAGTATCTCGTAGATGGTCGACGATCCATGTTGCTCCTTCTCAGTGGAGCCACTGGTGCTGGCTGTATACCGACAGCCTCCTCCCCTTCAGGAACTACCTCTCCGGCATGCTCATCCTCCTGAGGGACACCCTGACCACCATCAGCAGGCTGATGATCAAGGTTGGGAGCAACTCCATGTACCGGCTCCCCCATTACTGGATCCTCCGCGATGTCCTCTGGAAACTGCTCGAAGCGAAATGACTCTAACTCAGGCAATTCCTCAGCCTCAGAAGGCGTCTCGGAATCCTGAGTGTTGGTCATGGTCTGATCCTCGACGAACACCACGTCCCTGCTTCTGTAGAGCTTTCCTTCCACTGGGTCGTAGAGTCTATAGCCAAACTCATCCCGACCGTAGCCGACAAAGACGCATCGCCTCGTCTTCGGCTCAAGTTTGGTCCTCTCGTCCTTCGGTACATGCACGAAGGCTTTACAACCAAACGCCCGCAGGTGATTGTATGACGGCTCTTTGCCGTACCATACTTTATCAGGCACATCACCCTGCAAAGGAGCACTAGGAGACAAATTAATAATATAAGCAGCTGTGAGAAGAGCCTCACCCCAATAACTGCTCGGCAAGTTTGCTTCTGACAGCAAACACCGCACCCTCTCCATCAGTGTCATGTTCATGCGCTCCGCTACACCATTGAGCTGAGGTGTCTTTGGCGGAGTCTTCTGGTGTCGTATCCTTTGCTCTCTGCAATACGCATCAAAGGGACCGATGTATTCGCCGCCATTGTCGGACCGAACACACAACAACTTCTTGCCCGTCTCCCTTTCAACGGAGGCCTGAAACTCCTTGAAAGTAGGCAGCACCTGATCCTTGGTCTTTAAGGCATAGACCCAAACCTTCCTGGAACAGTCATCAATAAAAGTCACAAAGTAAGAAGCACCACCAAGAGATTTTACCTTCATAGGACCGCAGACATCCGAGTGAATCAACTCGAGCAACGCCGGCTTCCTCGAACTTGGGTGACTCTGGAAAGACACCCTACTTTGCTTCCCAGCCAAACAGTGCGTGCATTTCTCCAACTTTGTAGACTTGAGCTCCGGAATCACTTTCCTGTTCACCAAGTAGCTCATCCCCTTCTCGCTGATATGGCCGAGCCGCCTGTGCTACAACTCGGTAGACGCGTTACTGACTGCGTTCACCTCCTGTGCCCCCTCTGCGCTCCCCTCCATATAGTAGAGACCGGACTTCTTGCTTCCTCTGGCAATCACCATCGAACCTCTGGAAAGCTTCCACTGACTATTCCCGAAGAGACTGAAGAATCCCTCGTCATCCAACCTTCCAACCGACACCAGGTTGAAACGGATATCAGGGACATGACGAACATCCTTGAGAACAAGAACCGCACCCGTCTTCGTTCTCAAATGCACATCTCCAATGGCAACCGCCTTCGACACATCTCCTTTGCCCATCTTCAACACGCCACAGTCGTCTGTCGTGTAAGTGGCAAACAGTGCCCTATTGTGAGATACATGTGCTGAAGCCCCTGAGTCCACCAGCCAAGAATTGTCATCGCAGGCGAGGTTAGTAATGACCTCATCACCTACGACGATCACATCGCCTCCATGTACCGAGGCCGCCGCTGTAGTGTTCTCTTCTTGCTTCCCCTTGTCGCCCTTCTTCTCCTTCTTCCAAGCGAAACAATTCCGCTTGATATGGCCCTTCTTACCGCAATGGTAACACTCTGAGTCCTCGTACCGACCCTTGGACTTCCCCCTGCTCTTGTCTCTGCCACCACCTGGACCCCTGCTTTTGCCCCTTCCGCGGCTCTCTGAAACAAGTGCCTCTGAGTGGTGGGATGTGGATGAAGTGCCCTGAGAATGTCTCCGCATCTCTTCATTCAACACCCCGCTCTTGGCAAACTCCAGACTGACCACGCCCTCTGGAGCAGAAGCGATCATAGATACTCGTACGGTCTCCCACGAGTCTGGCAAGGTACACAGCAGCCACAGTCCCTGAACTTCGTCGTCGAACTTGACTCCCATAGAAGATAGCTGGTCAACCACGCCCTGGAACTCACTCAAGTGATCCGAAATAGACGTCCCATTCTTGTACCGCAGACCCATCATCGTTCGGATCAGGAACAACTTGTTTACCCCGGTCTTCTTCGCATACAAGGATTCCAGCTTATCCCACAACGTCTTCGCGTGCTCAATATTGGCAACGTGGTTGTACACGTTCTCGTCAACAAACTGCCGTATGTACCCACACACCTGTATGTGCTCGAACTTCCAGTCCTCCTCGGATTTATCACTGGGCCTCTCGGTTACAAACACAGGTAGATGCAGCTTCTTGACAAATAGCAAATCCTTCATCTTGCTCCGCCAATAATGATAGTTTGTGCCATTAAGGTTCACCATGCGCACCGGCTTCGCGTCCATCTCTCCTCTCTGGTTCCTCTGTCAACTCCTGACACCCTTTGAACCCAAAGCTCTGATACCACTCTGTTGGTATCAGCCAGAACAAAACCTATGCTTTGATACCACTCTGTTGGGAAAGAAGCGCGGAAACCTTTCCCCAAACCGGAGAGTACCTGCGAGAGGACCGAGCAAACAACGCACGAACCCAAAAACAAGCACACAAAAACAATCACACAGACACAGAGAATTTTTGACGTGGAAACCCTTGCGGGAAAAAACCACGGGACGATCGGAGTCCAACCCTGAGAAGCCTCCACTAATGGAATAGAAGAATTACACCCTCTACAAACTCCTCCCGATCCAAATCGGATTCCCACAACACTCAGAGACAAGAACAATGATCACAAGGCTACGAAGAACGAGAACGACGAGTAGAGATTACCCGAAACACGATCTCCTTCGAAAACGACCTTCGATCCTCCGTCTTCTTCTCAGAAGTTGCAATGGCACTCTTGCCTCCTTCTCTCTCAAACTTGTGTTGTCCAATGCGATAATACGATAATGAATTAGGGTTGAGAAAACTCAATATATCTCCCTAATCCCGCAACCAACCTGGACCGTTGGATTAAATCCAATGATGAAAACTCATCCTGAAACCCGCTTCAGCCCCCCGACACACAGAGTTCGGCCAGAACTCTGTGTGGGGCAACCAGCACTGGATGGCCAAACCCTGGAACGGCCAGACCGAGTTCGGCCAGAACTCGGCCTGGGACCGAGTTCGGCCCGAACTCGGCAGACTTGGTCCAGAACCCCCTTTGGGGCAGCAGCAGCAGTAACAACTACTCCCGAGCTTCTCCGACATCGGACGGCGCTCGTCGCACTCCGGGATCTTCTCCACATAGGTTGGGAACCCCACCCACTCCAACATGAACTACATTTGATAGCCCCAACTACTAACAATGCTTCTAGGATCTGCTTGGATTGAGAGTGAAGATAGTTAAGTGGAAAAAAATAGAAGTTAAGTGAAGGAGTAAAAATTTGTTTGATTTGAGAATGAGAGTCTAGTAGGAAGAGTCATATAGGGGAAGTGAAAGTTTGCTTAACCTTATATATTATATATATTTTTTCCAATCTTCAAATCGGTGGGTAACAACGGAAAGTAAAGATTTGTTTAAAAGTCGTAAATATCTCTTGTTTGCCATATAAAATATTGTGACTTTTTAATATTTTGTTTACTTTTAACCTGCTGCTTTGTATTTCTGGCTTTGTGTCGTCCAGGTGCATCGTTTTTTCTCGTTCTCTTATTACTCATAGTCCAAAAATGTAAGAAAAAAACCAGAAAAAATAGTTGTCTATGTTATTTATGGTTGTGATGATATGAATTTACCTTACTTCTAAGTGTAAAAATTTATAATCCTCATGTTACTTAACTTTATTGTGTCTGGATTCTAATTACTTTCTTTATGTAGATATGAGATTTGTGAATATATTTTGACAATTTTAATAAATAACCCAATTAAATATAATTTGATGTCGTATATTGATAACTATTGTATTTTTATTAATTCTTCAACTACCTACCTCCCCCTCAATCGACCCTATGCGCTATGCTTAGATTAAGGGAGAAAAAAAAAACAAAACAGTAAGTGAATGGAAGTTAATTAAAGGGGAGGAGAATCATTACATATAACTAGGACTGTGCACAATTAAGTCAAACCGACCAAATCGAACTAAGCCAAACCAAACCGATTGGTTTTAAACCGAACCGATGGTTCGATTGGTTTGGTTCGGCTTCAATTTTTTCAAAATCGACCGGTTCAGTTCGGTTCACGATTTGGTTATGCCAAAAACCGTCTAAACCGAACCGAACCAAACCAAATCCTTGTTAAATAGTTAGGGTTGGTCGGTTGGGTATGGGTTCATTGGGTTGTATTATACCGGTTTGGTTCATTTATTCACATCATAGCCATTGTCACACCCCAGTACCGAAATACGGAGACGGACTAGGCCAGCTACTCCATATGAGGTACGTAACGTCATACGGCGATCGTGGCTGTCGAGAGACTAGGGGGTACATGCTACAATCAAGTCTCCTATGGTCCCACAGAGTTCTATGTCTCAATCAATCAAATCACATCAGCAAATAAATGAACATTAAAGATAAACCAGTAAGGCGTCCCTGACGCTTCATCAAAAATGATCATGAGAGACTAGCTTTATAATTTAGCTATCTCAGAGAGTCAGGAGTACAAAATTATACACAGCTGCAGTCTGTTTAATTACAATTATGTACTGACACAAAATATCAAGTAATCCGGCTAACAGGTACCGGTGGCTAAATGCCGCACAAAATATAAGCAGGAGTGGTGGAGAAGAAACCCACTCGAGTCCCCGAACCGCCATGCTCCTAGTATGCACCATGGATGTCAGGGAGGAAGATCGTATCCTCTGGCTCTGCTACGAGATCTGGCCAAACAAAACCAGCGGGGTCAGCCCCGAATAGCAAGTACCGCTAAAGGGGCACAAGAGTTAAAATTAAAAACCCAGTTAATAGAATGATTGATAATAGTAATACTTATGCTACTATTATAGGGTAGCGCAACATCTTCGAACCCATATGACACCCTTACAACCAAACAAGGACAAAAGGTGCCGCATGGAGTCGGGACGTGTCGTACTCTATAACATTCACATAAGTTAAAAGGTATAAGCAATAAAATCTCCTGATCGTGACTTCGGTCGATAGCCTATCACAGCACAATAACCAACCCAACAATCAAACAAGTACATGGGTTGGATCATGTACTATGATAGACCATGTTCCTCAGTCATTCACAAAAGTAGCACTTCACAACCAGAATAAGTCTTCCGTTCATAACTTCGGTCCACAGCCTGTCATAGTACGATAACCAACCCAACAATCAAACAAGAACATGGGTTGGATCACGTACCATGATAGTCCGCTTCCCTCAGTTATTCACGGAAGGTAATAGGATACAAGCAAGTCGTTTTCACGGCCAATCAAGTCTACGAGTTTCTAGTGGGACGAGGTTATCCTCGCGTCATGTTATTAGAAAATCCTCAGATCGTATCTTTCCAGCAAGGCTAGCCAACCCAGGGGTTCGCGTAGACAGGTATGATTGAGCACAGGTCCCTCGTAAGGCCACCTTGCTAAAACATATAATATATAGCAGGAATTAATCGGATACAGTCATCCACTCGTTGCAGATGACACAGTATCCGTGGAGACCAGCCGGCGCGTCAAGACAATATCTCAAGGCGGCTGGTGTAACACGATCTCGGGATTTTGCCCTCCCCATGCATCTAGTACATTTAGTTGCCTAATTTAACCCTAGGTGAAATCTTGGACTCATATGCTGTGGCCTGCATGATCATCCTCCTAAATGTCGTACTCAAGTACGAGTACCCCAAAAGAGGATTCATGTCAATCAGTATGTCAACATGTTCTACCCTCCTTGGTGTAACGCATCATTGTAAATATGCCACGTGGAATTACGAGTCATTTGTCGAGCATGAACGAGAACTGGGACATTCAGGTACAAGTATCAGGTAGGAACACTTTGTTCACCGGGGTCACATTAGTGCTCATATCATGCTCAGGGCAAAAGGGGAGTCCAGGTCAGGGCGCGCTCAAGTCAGGCTACGCTCAGGTTAGCCTACGCTCAGGTCAGCCTACGCTCAGGTCGGCGTACGCTCAGGTCAGCGTATGGAAGACATACGCTCCCAAAAGGCAGCGTATGGACTCCATACGACTCCTTGTCACACAAGTGAGCGTATGCAAGTGTCCCGACCCGATCCCAATTTCTTGGGTCGACTCGGATCATGCCCAGCCTGCACCGTTGTTGAGACGGCGGCAGTAAGCTGTATTCCATATGCAGGTACAATCAACAACATTTGAAACTTATAATTGCCACAACATTTAATTAAACGTTAATATAAACTTGTCCATTACAAAGCTTGTCCACAACTTTAACATAACATTTATTTTATTTAAAAGATAAATTAAAACTTCAACTAAGCAGAAGTGTCATCATCATCTCCATGGACCTCGTCTGGGAGCACAGCAGGGTACAGCTCCGGGTCGTAGTAACTACTAATCAGTAGCTCTGAGTCATCAATAGAACCTATTGGGTGTGGGGGATCCAGTCAGGAAAGGAGCAAGTACAATTATGAAAAATAACAATTTGCATAATGGTTAGAAACTTACAATATTAAATAATTTTGAAACAATGATTTCCAACTATGAAATAAAACAATTGTGATTTGAGTATGTAGTATCTATGACCGGTTTAGGATGATTCAATTGTATCCTATTGATACGGTCCGGCCTAACCCCGTGTGAAGAGGGGTAAGCTCGCACATTCATTAACTATTTGGCTTTGATCATAGATAACTACACTACTCCCCATTATCCCGATGCAATGATTCAATATATAACTCTAGGAGAGAGTACGTGTAACAGTTGTGTATTTAACATGCAAAATTCTAATATTATTTAAACTGCAATTAAACACAACCGTACTTGCCTTGATTTAAACTGGTCGTTGATGGAGGTTCCGAAAAGATGCTAGTTACGCCTTCGAAATCCTACAAATGGAGCATCTATACTTATCAAACTGCTTCAACCAACTAAGCGTGCTTAATTACAATCTCTATTATCTTTCCTAATAAATTTTATCCTTTT
Organism: Iris pallida; assembly: GCA_029216955.1. Lineage (NCBI taxonomy): Eukaryota > Viridiplantae > Streptophyta > Magnoliopsida > Asparagales > Iridaceae > Iris > Iris pallida. The sequence continues at coordinate 10,860,673 of JANAVB010025798.1, forward strand.
CATTCTAGTTAGAACACATTTATCAATTGGTTTACTATTTATAAGAAAACATCAATTTAATCCTTTCTTTTTGGAAAAATTGCAATTTATCATTTAAATTGTTAAAACTTTGTATTTTATACATAAAGTTATTATTTATTTAATAAGTGAGAAAATCATGAATTAATCAACTAATTCCTAACATTTATGTGAATATATAAATATATAGTCCACTATTTACGTTACACTACAACATCCAGAAAAGAAATAAAATAAATCCTAATTATTACATTTTTCCAGTACGAGTAAATAAGTAATTGGGCTTATGCCCTTACAACCCGATTTACATAAATTGAAATAATACGAAAATATGGTTAGTCTCAAAATTAAATAACTACAATTTTAACAAAAACTAATAAATTACAAAATAATATTTAAAGAGAATTATAAGTCTCAGACTCTGGTCCAAATTTCATTTTCAACTACTCTGCCTCAACGTCCGGTCCAACCGGTGCGTTTGCATTTCGTTGGGGCCAGTAACCAATTATGGTTGTCGCCCAAAAATACCAAAATCATTTTAAAAATCATTTTATTAAATTTCCGAAAATTTCGGCAGCATTCCCTCTATTTTCGGAACAACCCAAAAACTGGGAAATGCGTCCGATACCTGCAAAATAACCCCAAATTCACATAACCTTCCACATAGAGAATATTTTCCCAAAAATTCCAGAATTCTGAATTCAAATCGGAAATCCGATAACACAACAGAACCCAAACTTCCCAAGAAAATTCAACTCTAATGTATTCTTATTCAAAATATATTTTTCCCAAGCCAACCATTAATAACAAAATTTCCAACAAAGCTAAGGAGCAAAACAAATCAACAGAACTATCCAAAGTCCTAACAGAACCCAACATTAAATTGAATCTCCAATTATTCCTGAAAACTTCTCGGAAAACCCGAGAATTCTCAGAACCTTGTTCTGATCAAAACATCCAATTTTTCCAGAACTGAAAACCACAACAAGTGTTTCTGAGAACTTCGGAAAAACCGAAATTGCAACGTAACAATTACGTTGTCGAAAACCGAACTCCCGAAGGATCCGGGAACCAGCATTCATCATAGACAGTAAATATATATATATATTGGGTCAGAGTGTACCGAAAACCGACGGGAACGGGACTGCAGAAATACTCGGGATGGACGGGCGTCACCGGAAACAAACTCCGGCGTCAGGGGTGCGCCGGAGGGGTCGACGGACCAGGAGATCGCGCGGGGTCGGGCGCCGACGGCTGACGGCGGCCACTGGGCGGCGCCGGGGAGGTGCTCGGCCCTCGGAAACTCCAGGAAGGGGTTAGATCTAGGGATTCTTCTCAGAAATTTGGGGAAAAGAAGTTGGGATGGAGATGGAGATGGAAGAGGGGTTTATAAAGGAAAAAAAGATGGGGGTTACTCATCTTGGGGAGGCCAAGAGCCTTCACGCCATTGATGGCCGGCGGCCATGGAGGTGGACTGCCGGGAGTTCACGTTAGGTTGGAACCCGAAGGGCTCTTTGGTTATGAAGAACCGAAAGGTTCTCCAACAAAGAGAATGAATGAATCCATTCTCTAAAGGTTCAGATGGTTGTGTGAAAGAGTAGCTTGGTTACTTATAAGCTTAATGGGTTTGAACTCAACCCAATAACTAATGGGTTTAAGCCATTGAACTTGGGCCTAAGGAAAATAATTGATTCTTGGCCTTGGGCTTAAATATAAAGGCTTGAATTTAAAACTTAAGGCAATTGGGCTATAAATATTATCTAATTTCTTTAGAAAATTATAACTTATATTTTTTTAAAACTCTGAAATTAATTTAAGAATTGTTTCATGTTCCAAATTGGATTCAAGTCTGGTCAAAAAATCAAAATTCCTTGTTAATAAATTTTTGGGAAAATTTATTTACATTTAATGAATATTACCAATATTAACTAATTATTCTCAAATAATATCTAACATTATTCTAACAAATTTTATTTAACAATTAAAATTAGAATTGAAATTTAAAATGCAAAAACTAAAAATTATGGGTTTCACAACCTTCCCTCCTTAAAAATTTCGTCCTCGAAATTTAAAGAGTTAGGTTAGGAATTTACCTCAGGTCTCAAACAAGTACGGGTACTTCTCCCGCATCTCATCCTCTCGCTCCCAAGTAGATTCGCCTGGGGAATCGTGCCTCCACATCACTCGGACAATGGGAGTCACTGAGGTTCTGGTCTTCTTCTCGCCTCTGTCCAAGATCGCCACTGGCTTCTCTGGCAAAGTGAGGCTCGGTCCGATTTCCAACTCTGAATGGTCCAAGACGTGGTTCTCATCAGGTACATACTCTCTGAGGTGTGAAACGTGGAAGACATTGTGCACGCCTTCTAGATTAGCTGGTAGAGCTAACCTATATGCCACTTCTCCAATCCGGCTCAGAACTTCGAACGGACCAATGTATCTGGGACTCAGCTTTCCAGCTCTGCCAAACCTGATTGTACCTCTGGTAGGAGAAATCTTCACGAAGACTTTATCTCCTTCTTCAAATGCCAGTGGTCGTCGACCGCTGTCTGCCCAGTGCTTCTGTCTGTCTTGGGCGATCCTGAGCTTGTCTCTGATAATCTTTACTTTCTCTGCTGCGTCAGTCACCATCTCTGGACCCAGCAGCACTCTTTCACCAACGTCGTCCCATGCCAGTGGTGTACGGCAACGACGTCCATAAAGAGCTTCAAATAGGGTCATACCAATACTGGCTTGGTAGCTGTTATTGTAAGAAAACTCTACCAAGTGCAAATGGTCTTTCCACGATCCTCCAAACTCCAAGACACAAGCTCGCAGCATATCTTCAAGTGTCTGGATCGTCCTCTCAGATTGCCCGTCAGTCTGGGGATGATAAGCTGTGCTGAACTTCAACTGGGTCCCCAAGCTGTCATGCAAACTCTTCCAAAAATGTGAGGTAAAATGAGTGTCTCGGTCAGAAACAATGCTTACCGGTACGCCATGAATCCGGTAGATGTGCCGCATGTACAATGCTGCCAACTTCTCAGTGGATAAACCAACTTTGAAGGGGATAAAGTGAGCTGACTTGGTTAGTCGGTCCACTATTACCCAGATGGCATCCTTCCCTTCTTGGGAACGAGGCAGTCCTGACACGAAATCCATTGTGATATGCTCCCACTTCCACTCTGGAATGTCCAGTGGTTGTAGAAGTCCTGCAGGTCTCTGTCTACTAGCCTTCACTTGTTGACAGATCAAGCATCTAGCGACATACCTGGTGACATCTTTCTTCATTCCACTCCACCAGACAATAGTGCGCATATCCCGATACATCTTATTGGCTCCAGGATGTATTGAATATTGAGACTGATGCGCTTCCTTCATCAACTCATTCCTCAGTTCGTCAGACGATACACAAAGCCTCGTACCATTCTTCAGAGCTCCATTGCTGGCGATCGAGAATCCCTCCAGTATTCCTGCCAACACTTGATCTCTCAGCTTGCAAAGTGCTTCATCCTGAAACTGCGTCTCCTTGATTTTGTCCATCAGGTACGAGCTCACTTGCAACTTTATCAACACAGAATCAGCATCCAGTTTCTTCTGTCCAGGCAGTAATATCTCCAATCCAAGCTTCTCTATGTCCTCCAGCAGGTGCCTCTCCTTGGTTAAGAACATCGCCACTGGGTATCGACTAAGTGCATCAGCGACCATATTAGCCTTACCCGGGTGGTATTGTAGGTCGATGTCGAAGTCCTTCATCAACTCCAGCCATCGCCTTTGCCTCATGTTTAACTCTTTCTGAGTGAAAACATACTTCAGACTTTTATGATCTGTGTATATTTCCACTCTCTCTCCATATAGATAATGCTTCCAAACCTTCAACGCAAAGATCACCGCAGCAAGCTCCAGATCATGAGTGGGATAGTTCTTCTCATGAGTCCGTAATTGCCTAGATGCATAAGCAATCACTTTCCCATGTTGTTGAAGAACGCAACCCAGTCCTTTGCCCGAGGCGTCACTATAGATTGTGAAACCACCGGATCCTGCGGGTAGCGCAAGGATTGGTGCAGTAGTGAGCCTCTTCTTCAACTCCTCAAATGCTGCTTGGCAATCTTCCGTCCAGATGATCTCTTCATTCTTCCGAGTCAGCTTCGTCATTGGTTCAGCAATTCTAGCAAAGTCCTTCACGAACTTACGATAGTAGCCCGCCAAGCCCAAGAAACTTCTGATGTCTGCAACTGAGCTTGGGGTAGGCCACTTCTCCACAGCAGCTATCTTCTTAGGATCCACAGAAATTCCTTCTCCTGTGACAACATGGCCAAGAAAATCTACTTTGTCTAGAAAGAATTCACACTTGGATAGCTTACCGTACAGCTTCTTCTTCCTCAAAGTTTCCAGAACTTTCCTGAGGTGCTCTTCGTGCTCCTCCTTCGTCTTTGAATAGATCAGTATGTCATCAATGAAGACGACGACAAACTGGTCTAAGTATTCATGAAAAACCTTGTTCATAAGGTTCATGAACACAGCAGGAGCATTTGTCAGACCAAACGGCATGACCAAGAATTCAAACTGCCCATACTTGGTGTTGAATGCCGTTTTGGGAATGTCTTCCTTCCTGACCTTGATCTGATGATAGCCAGACCTGAGATCAATCTTGGAAAACACCTTGGCTCCACTCAACTGGTCAAACAAGTCATCGATCCGGGGCAGAGGGTACTTGTTCTTGATTGTGACATTGTTCAGCGCCCGGTAGTCGATGCACATCTGCACCGTTCCGTCCTTCTTGGGCACAAATAAGACAGGTGCTCCCCAGGGTGAAGCTCCGTCTCGAATGAATCCCAGAGACTTCAGTTCGTTGATCTGCTCCTTCATCTCTTTAGCCTCCTTCGGGTTGACTTTATAACATCCCTTAGAAATCGGGGGAGAGCCAGGGACTAAATCAATAGTGAATTCTATATCCCGATCTGGGGGTAGCCCAGAAAGACTATCAGGGAAAACATCCATAAATTTTGCTATGATAGGATGGGGTGGTCCAGGTTTTTCAGTGATAGAGTAGACAATACTCTCCATAACCTCCGAAGCCCTAGAGACTTCAAACTCTGGCCCTCCAGGTGGGCTGAAGATTACACATCCTCTGTGACAATCTATCAGCGCATGCTGCTTGCTCAACCAGTCCATTCCAAGGACTATGTCATAGTTGGGCAAGGGCATTACCAGTAAAGGTGCTACAAACTTATGGCCAGATATTGTAATGGGGCTATTACAGGTCTCTGTTATAGGTAGGGGTACACCTCCAGTCATAACCCTACAAATCCTCTTACTAAAGCCTGTAACTATGTGGTGTGCAGAGATAAACTTTGTTGCTATGAAACTGTGTGTTGCACCAGAGTCGAATAAAACTAATGCAGGATGAGAATGTACATAGATGTAACCTGATATGACATCCGCATTAGGTTCCTGCTCCGGCTCTGGTTCCTCTGCAGTTAGGGCAAAAACTCGTCCCGTCTTCTGTTGATGTTGCCCAAATTGTTGCTGCTGAGTGGACAGAGGTCCCCTCTGTTGATTTCCTCCAGCTCTGTTGGCCGCTGAGGGGCAGTCCTTCACTTGGTGGGTGGTAGACCCACAGATCAGACATTGTCCAAGCCTCTTCCGACAGATGTTCACCTGATGACCCGGCCTCTTGCAATAGCTATAAACAGGGATCTGCTTCTGGGGTGCTACATCATTATTCCTTGCTTGCTGGTGATGCTGGGGCCTGTTGTTGTTGTTGTTGTTGTTGTTGGGCTTCTTCTGATTACCCTGGAAGTTGCTAGTTCCAGGATAATCTCTCTTTGAACGGGCAGGTTGGCTCTCTATGTCTTGTGCTCGTTCCAGGATCTTCTCATAAGTCTTAGCACCTCCTGAGATCACATAGGTGCGGATTTCTTCTCTTAGTCCAAATCTGAACCTTTCAGCACGATCGTCAGGGTCAGCCACCAGGTTCTTGGCAAATCGGCTGAGCTGGCCGAATTCAGCAGCATACTCTCCCACAGTCATGTTGCCCTACTTCAGGTTCTGGAATTGTCGCTCCATCTCCTGCAACTCTGAAGTTGGGAAGAACTTCCTCTGGAACAACCTCTTGAAGGTGTCCCAATCAACCTGTCTATCCTGGAGTCGGGGTTCATTCCGATACCAGGTGCTAGCTACATTCTGCAGTTGAAGTCCCACTGCTTCGGCCTTGAGGTCTTCTGGAAGTCGAGCGACACTCAGAAGACGCTCCATATTGTCAAGCCATTCATCAGCATAGACAATTCCCTCGGTACCCTTGAAAGGTCGAGGGTTCTGCTTCTTAAAGCTCTCAATATCGCCCACCTTGGCAATATGATTTCCATTAATTAAATGGCCTTATTATTACATATATTAATCCTTAAATTTATGTTTACCTTGGCAGGCCTTGGTTCCTGTTGAGCTGCTTCTCCTCTTTCCAGTGCAGCCATTGCCATGTTATGGGCATTCTCCATGCCTTCTCTCATAATGGCCGTCTGCTCGCGATTAGCTTCAGCTTGAGTTCTCTGAGCTTCTAGCACTCCTCTAAGCAGACCAATGAGGTCAGTGGGGTCCACAGGCACTGGTGGGGCAGCTGGAGTGGGCGTAACCACAGGGGGTTGCATCTCCGTCCGAGAAGATGATGGATCCGTTGTTGTATTATGGGGACGGTCAGCCAGCTGCCGAGGTGTAGGATCCGGACTTGATTGGGGAGGTGGGGTATGGTCAGGTGTCGACATCCTATCGCCAGCAGGGTTGGTATTGTCAGTGGTCATTCTCTGGAAGTTTTAGGATAAAAACATAAGCAAGGTAGCCTATCTATAGTCAAACAAAAATAAATAATATGTATATATATATCGGTCCTATGTTGTGGCAATTTGATGTTCTAGTGTTCTAACTGTTTCCTAGGTTTTCCTAAGTTGTTGATATTAGAGACCTGCATGGGCCACCACTAAAAATATGTCACGACCCGATCCCAATTTCTTGGGTCGACTCGGATCATGCCCAGCCTGCACCGTTGTTGAGACGGCGACAGTAAGCTGTATTCCATATGCAGGTACAATCAACAACATTTGAAACTTATAATTGCCACAACATTTAATTAAACGTTAATATAAACTTGTCCATTACAAAGCTTGTCCACAACTTTAACATAACATTTATTTTATTTAAAAGATAAATTAAAACTTCAACTAAGCAGAAGTGTCTTCATCATCTCCATGGACCTCGTCTGGGAGCACAGCAGGGTACAGCTCCGGGTCGTAGTAACTACTAATCAGTAGCTCTGAGTCATCAATAGAACCTATTGGGTGTGGGGGATCCAGTCAGGAAAGGAGCAAGTACAATTATGAAAAATAACAATTTGCATAATGGTTAGAAACTTGCAATATTAAATAATTTTGAAACAATGATTTCCAACTATGAAATAAAACAATTGTGATTTGAGTATGTAGTATCTATGACCGGTTTAGGATGATTCAATTGTATCCTATTGATACGGTCCGGCCTAACCCCGTGTGAAGAGGGGTAAGCTTGCACATTCATTAACTATTTGGCTTTGATCATAGATAACTACACTACTCCCCATTATCCCGATGCAATGATTCAATATATAACTCTAGGAGAGAGTACGTGTAACAGTTGTGTATTTAACATACAAAATTCTAATATTATTTAAACTGCAATTAAACACAACCGTACTTGCCTTGATTTAAACTGGTCGTTGATGGAGGTTCCGAAAAGATGCTAGTTACGCCTTCGAAATCCTACAAATGGAGCATCTATACTTATCAAACTGCTTCAACCAACTAAGCGTGCTTAATTACAATCTCAATTATCTTTCCTAATAAATTTTATCCTTTTCATTCTAGTTAGAACACATTTATCAATTGGTTTACTATTTATAAGAAAACATCAATTTAATCCTTTCTTTTTGGAAAAATTGCAATTTATCATTTAAATTGTTAAAACTTTGTATTTTATACATAAAGTTATTATTTATTTAATAAGTGAGAAAATCATGAATTAATCAACTAATTCCTAACATTTATGTGAATATATAAATATATAGTCCACTATTTACGTTACACTACAACATCCAGAAAAGAAATAAAATAAATCCTAATTATTACATTTTTCCAGTACGAGTAAATAAGTAATTGGGCTTATGCCCTTACAACCCGATTTACATAAATTGAAATAATACGAAAATATGGTTAGTCTCAAAATTAAATAACTACAATTTTAACAAAAACTAATAAATTACAAAATAATATTTAAAGAGAATTATAAGTCTCAGACTCTGGTCCAAATTTCATTTTCAACTACTCTGCCTCAACGTCCGGTCGAACCGGTGCGTTTGCATTTCGTTGGGGCCAGTAACCAATTATGGTTGTCACCCAAAAATACCAAAATCATTTTAAAAATCATTTTATTAAATTTCCGAAAATTTCGGCAGCATTCCCTCTATTTTCGGAACAACCCAAAAACTGGGAAATGCGTCCGGTACCTGCAAAATAACCCCAAATTCACATAACCTTCCACATAGAGAATATTTTCCCAAAAATTCCAGAATTCTGAATTCAAATCGGAAATCCGATAACACAACAGAACCCAAACTTCCCAAGAAAATTCAACTCTAATGTATTCTTATTCAAAATATATTTTTCCCAAGCCAACCATTAATAACAAAATTTCCAACAAAGCTAAGGAGCAAAACAAATCAACAGAACTATCCAAAGTCCTAACAGAACCCAACATTAAATTGAATCTCCAATTATCCCTGAAAACTTCTCGGAAAATCCGAGAATTCTCAGAACCTTGTTCTGATCAAAACATCCAATTTTTCCAGAACTGAAAACCACAACAAGTGTTTCCGAGAACTTCGAAAAAACCAAAATTGCAACGTAACAATTACGTTGTCGAAAACCGAACTCCCGAAGGATCCGGGAACCAGCATTCATCATAGACAGTAAATATATATATATATATATATATATATATTGGGTCAGAGTGTACCGAAAACCGACGGGAACGGGACTGCAGAAATACTCGGGATGGACGGGCGTCACCGGAAACAAACTCCGGCGTCAGGGGTGCGCCGGAGGGGTCGACGGACCAGGAGATCGCGCGGGGTCGGGCGCCGACGGCTGACGGCAGCCACGGGGCGGCGCCGGGGAGGTGCTCGGCCCTCGGAAACTCCGGGAAGGGGTTAGATCTAGGGATTCTTCTCAGAAATTTGGGGAAAAGAAGTTGGGATGGAGATGGAGATGGAAGAGGGGTTTATAAAGGAAAAAAAAAAGATGGGGGTTACTCATCTTGGGGAGGCCAAGAGCCTTCACGCCATTGATGGCCGGCGGCCATGGAGGTGGACTGCAGGGAGTTCACGTCTGGTTGGAACCCGAAGGGCTCTTCGGTTATGAAGAACCGAAAGGTTCTCCAACAAAGAGAATGAATGAATCCATTCTCTAAAGGTTCAGATGGTTGTGTGAAAGAGTAGCTTGGTTACTTATAAGCTTAATGGGTTTGAACTCAACCCAATAACTAATGGGTTTAAGCCATTGAACTTGGGCCTAAGGAAAATAATTGATTTTTGGCCTTGGGCTTAAATATAAAGGCTTGAATTTAAAACTTAAGGCAATTGGGCTATAAATATTATCTAATTTCTTTAGAAAATTATAACTTATATTTTTTTAAAACTCTGAAATTAATTTAAGAAATGTTTCATGTTCCAAATTGGATTCAAGTCTGGTCAAAAAATCAAAATTCATTGTTAATAAATTTTTGGAAAAATTTATTTACATTTAATGAATATTACCAATATTAACTAATTATTCTCAAATAATATCTAACATTATTCTAACAAATTTTATTTAACAATTAAAATTAGAATTGAAATTTAAAATGCAAAAACTAAAAATTATGGGTTTCACAGCAAGACATACGCTCCCAAAAGGCAGCGTATGGACTCCATACGACTCCTTGTCACCCAAGTGAGCGTATACAAGACATACGCTCCCAAAAGGCAGCGTATGGACTCCATACGACTCCTTGTCACACAAGTGAGCGTATGCAAGACATATGCTCCCAAAAGGCAGCGTATGGACTCCATACGACTCCTTGTCACACAAGTGAGCGTATGCAAGACATACGCTCCCAAAAGGCAGCGTATGAGGACTGCGCTGCGCTAAAGAGCGTGCACAACTCAGTGGCGCAAGCTAAAAAGCTCTCGCACTGCTCACTGTCTTCTCCAAACAGCAAGAACTCCATGGGTTGAACCCAAAGCTTCAAAAGTCCATAACTTGGTCAAAATAAGTCCAAATCCAACTTTTCAAAGGTCAAAATTGGGTAGAACAAAATTCTCTACAACATGGAACCATCAAAACTTGAAAATAATGAAGTTTGCTAGATCAAAACCAAGAAGATCCGAAAATAGTTAAAACCTAGATCTACAACAATTAAAGCTTCAAAATGGAAAACTTCAAGTTCTAAACTAGTATAGAATAAGGAGAAGAACATATTTTGACAAATAATTTTGTAAGAAAACATCAACAACATTTATGGATCCATCTCTTGAGCAAGTTGGTACTTGCCTTGGTTGGTGGAGGAAAGTAAATGAGAGGAAATAAATGAGAGGAGAGAGAATGAGTTGAGTTATTATATAGAATCTTAAACCCATGTGTTCATGATGAACCAAGGTGAACCAAGAATAGGTTACCCAAATGAGCCAAAACTGTAGGCCCAAATGCAGAAAATAAATTACGAAATAATATTTTATCGAATATTTTTGGGAAATACATGAAGAAATACAGCATATAAATATCGTATAAATACAAAGTAAATACAATTTATCGATTTACGTATTAAAATACGTATTCCAGGATCGGAGAGTGACAGCCATTTATCAAGTTGAAGTTGAAAGAGCTCTCTCTAGTCTCAAAGAGGAGTGCTGGCGGCTCCTATTCTTTTCTAATTGCTCCTGTGCACATGAAAGGGGCTTTTGGTTGAATGTATACGAATTTTTATATGTATAATTGGCATTTTTCTCCACCTGCAAAGCGCAAGTTGAATTGAAGCTGCTGAATTGTATTTACTGTTGCAAAATGCAAGTTGACTGAGGTTTCACACACAAAAAAGCATACAGTCCATTTTTTATGTGATCAAAACCGACCAAGTCGAATCGATCCGAACCGAACCAAGTCGGTTGGTTTCAAAACCGAATCAACCATTTGGTTGGTTCGGTTCGGTTTTGTTTATTTTTAAACCGATTAACTTCGGTTCGACTTCGGTTGGGACCAAATAGGTCAACCACCGACCGATGCACACCCCTACATATAACCATACTTGGATTGAAGAAAAAGTTAAGACGAGTGTGTTTAATAATTATTGTTTGGATTTGGGGTTCTAAGCGAGAGAAATTTTTTAAAAATACAATAGTTATAAAAATATATCCTTATTACATATAACATAAAATATATTTGATTTAATTTTTAATTAAAATTTATCAAAAAAAAATATTTATGACTTTTTAAACTATAAGACCTCGGGTCTCCTGGGCAAAATAAAGTTAAATTTTCTCTAAGTTAATCATATATAACTCTTTCCAAACTTCCAAACTCAAACCGAATAGAATTTCATTTTACTTATTTAACTCTCTTCACCCTCAAACCAAACTCCACAAACCAAACTGTGTTCCTTCACGCTAATAACCCTCTTCACTTAAATTTATAGTCATTGTGATAAGTTGTATTTCTGATGAATATTACCTATACTAAATATACATTTTGAATTATCATCCACTATTATTTTATTTGGTGTTAGAGCGTCCAATAAGAAAACGAAAAGTTATTGCTTCATGGATTCTCGTATGAACACCTGCTTAAATGGGAATTATCTAACGCTAGCCCAACTAGTTTTCCGAAAATTAGCTCTAGATTTTCAAATGTTGCTATGTGCAAGGAAAATTCTCTCTCCCAAACTACAACCTAAAATCTAAAAGACAGACTAATTAGGTCCGTGTGGGTGCACTCCTTTGGATAAATCAGAAGGTCCCATAGAGATAGAGATGGACACGGTTCCAATCCTCTCTTTGATGGCCGAATCATCTTCTTGGCGTTGCTTGCCGGCATAGAGAAAAAGACACCTAAGAAAAACATTAATCAGGCTTAAAAAATTGTATGCAAATTTGATTAAATTCTCCAACCTTCATGCGAGGTCTACTACCTAACTAGTTCCTTGGGTGCATCTTTGCTGCTTCGTTCTTGATTTCTTCACTACCACCCTTTTTAAAGCAAGAAGACAGGGATACGTTGACGGTGGGGGCATCCTTTTGTTGCTCTCCTCTCCTATAAATAGAGAGTTTCGGTCTTCATTGTCGGTGAAAATCTTCTAGTTCCAGCCATCTCCTCTGACACATATTAAGATCTTTCTGGGTAAACACATACTTAAGACTCTTGTGGTCGGTAAAAATTTTCACCCGATCTCCATCCAAATAATGCCTCCACAACTTAAGTGCGAAAACCACTGCTAATTTCAAATCGTAGGTTAGATAATTCCTCTCATGATCATGAAGCTGACGTGACGCATAAGCTACTACCTTACCATGCTACATCAAGACGCATCCCAATCCTCTGTCGGAAGCATCACAATAAACCAAAAATCCTCCAGTTCCATCTGGAAGCGTGAGAATGGGGGCTGTCATCAATTCTTACTTCAACTTCTCAAATGAACTCTGATACTCTGTTGTCCAAGCAAACTGCACATCCTTGCGGGTCAACTGCGTAAATAGTGCTGAAATTCGAGTAAAGTCTGATACAAACCGCTGGTAATAGCCGGCCAATCCTAGGAAACTTCGAACTTCTGCGACGGTTCTGGGTACTGGCCATGTCTCTATAGCCACTATCTTTTGGGGGTCCACTTTCACTCCACCTCTGGTGACGATATGACCTAAGTACGAAATGCGATCCAGCCAAAATTTGCACTTACTGAACTTCGCGTACAACTGGTGCTCCCTGAGAATCTGAAGAACTACACGGAGATGCTGCTCATGCTCTGCCTTATTCTTGCAATAGACTAAGATGTCGTCTATAAACATTATCACCAACTGGTCCAAATAGGACATGAAGATAAGATTCATGAGGTTCACGAATACGGCTGGCGCATTGGTCGCTCCAAATAGCATAACAAGGAACTTCCAATGTCCATATCTTGATCTGAATGTTGTCTTCGGGATGTCTTGCTCTCTTACTCTGATCTAATTGTATCCTGGCCGCAAATCATTCTTCGAGAATACTGCTGCTCCACTGAGTTGATCAAATAAATCATCTATCCTTGGTAGGAGATATCTATTCTTGATTGTTACAGAGTTTAAGGTACGATAATCAATATTTAATCTTAACATACCATCCTTCTTCTTTAGTAGAAGCATCGGGACTCCCCAAGGTGATCCACTAGCACGAATGAATCCCTTGGTTCTGAGTTCTTCAATCATCTTGTACAGGATCTCCAATTCTGAAGGTGCCATTATGTAGAATCTTTCCGATACTGGTGTCGTTCCTGGAAGCAAATCAATGGTGAACTCTATATCTCTCTCTGGGGGCATGCTTAGAAGCTCTTCGGGAAATACATCAGGAAACTTTTCTACTACTTGGAAAACTGAACTGCTACTGCCATCCGCAAGACTGGTGGAGAAGGTTCTACTTCGCCTCTGGAAAATGAAAACTCTGGTTCACCTGGAATACCAAAAATAATTCTGCCAATATGACAGTCTACTCTTGCGTATTAACCCTTCAACTAATCTATTCCTAGAACCACATCATAGTCGGCCATCGAAAATTCTATCAATCTAGCGAAAAACTCTCTACCACTAACTACGATTCGATACGAGAAAAAGACTCTATCTACCCCCGCAAGACCATTACCAATAAGTATATTGAGCCTTACTGATAATGACTCGTATCATGCCTCGATTCCGTAGAATCGATAGTCATCCCCCGGACGTGATGCCGTGCGAACCTAATTTACGATCGCACAAGGCATAGTCAAGGTAATCTGAGACACGAGATCTAACGCAGATAAATTGAATCACACATTAAGTAAAGGAAACTTGATCTTTATTGATATTGAACATCATTTACAGACTCCAGTACATGACTCGTGCCGTACGGGCTATAACATGACTCAATTAAAAAAGAGTTCCGATGAGATAGCCGTTCCATACATTGCACACATCCCTCAATATACAACAAAGTACTCCATTGACCTAGAATGGAGGGACGCTGAGCCGTCTTCCTTGGACAGTTAAGAGTCTTCAAAAGTGGAGTCGCGGGACAAATCTTCGACGTACGGCCGAAGCTTCAAAATCACGAACGTCGCTGAGCTAGTTGGCGCGCCCTTCCTGATTTGCGAGACCTGCAAAGAGCGAGGATCAGTACGATCACATGTACTGGCGAATGGCTAATTAAATTTCAAGCTCTGCATTTGATTCAAACAGTTTTATAAACACGTTAGCAAGCTATTTATGTGATCTTTCTAACCATCCTTGCATGTTAACATGTTTCGAGGCAAGCAAATAAATTTGTAAATATTAAGCAGCTATCATATTTATCCCGTGTCACGTGCATTAGTTAAGCTGTGAAAGGGTATGAAGGCCACTGGCAATGTCAAGCCATCACGGACTATAGCTGGGTTAGACGGCGACCATTTCGCGGCGGGTAGCGAGCCCTGTGCAAAAGTTTTCGCATAACCCACGCCAATGAAAGGCTGGCGCTTGCTATACTCGTTCCTCCCGGACCGAATCGGTCCCTTGGCCTAGGCAACCGTTCAAGGAAACTACACCTTGTCGACAAGTTGTCCAATGATCGTTTTGCAGAGTCTTAAAATATGCTATCTCTTTTCTAGAACCTTATCCTTTATCTTTTATGTGCGAAACTTAGCCTTTGTTTTGAACTTAGTCGATTTACTCACTTAGCTATATCGTTACGATAAACGTTAATCGATTCATTCATTGTTTTGCATAGGCTAAGTGGAATTGTATAAGGAAGCATGTTTTCCATTTTCAATATCGGCAGTTTGATAGCAAGTGTTTCGTGAAGAATCGTGCCACAATTTCTTTGATTCTACACTATTATGACAAGCATTCATTTAAATTCATATTGATTTTGAAGTAAAGGGACGAGGCAAAGGAGGTCAGCCACTCGCCTTAGACTTGCTTCGAGCAAGCAACTGGTTGGCTGCACTGACGTCGCCTACGCAATCACCTGCAATTGCATAAGCAACTGATTAGAACACTGTATAATTCAAGAAATTTCGATATGAATGCGAAGCTCGAAAACGCAAGTCACGAAAACTCATTCGGAAATATTCACGAAAAACCATTCACGAAAACCAAAGCCAAAGCTAAATCAAGTGCGACATGGAAATCAGAGCAACGGGAGGTCTCTTCCGACTCAGCCGCAGATTCAATCCTCGAGGCGCAACCCGCTGAATATGGGACTTGGTTTTGAAGAAGCCATTCCATAACATAAAATTGATCTTAATTCAACCGTTCCCGTTCGATCGACTCGGCCGATTCCGAACTATCGGTCCCGACCGAATCGATAGCGACAGTGTTCCTTTCTCGCACATCCCGTAGACGAAAATGGGGTACAATGTAGGGACGGGGCACTACACCATAACCAACTAATAAAAAGTTTCGTCCTCGAAACTTAAGGATAGAACCTACCTATACGAGAATAATGAAGAAAATTTCTCCTTCATTTTTGATTCAAGCTCCCACGTCGACTCTTCGACCGAATGGTTCCTCCAGAGGACGCGGACGAGAGGGATCGCTCGATTCCGCAGCAGCTTATCCTTGCTTTCTAAGATTTGAACTGGCTCTTCGACGTAAGATAAGTCGGACTTTAGCTCCAGCTGGCCAAAATCTACCACGTGGCTAGGGTCGTGCACTTACTTCCGCAACTGAGAGACGTGGAAGACATTGTGTACACCTTCAAGCGCCGACGATAGGACAATTCTATAGGCTACTGGGGCGACCCGTTCAAGTATTTCGAATGGCCCAACGAATCTCGGACTCAACTTTTCCTTCGTGCCGAACCGAGTAACTCCTCGCATGGGCGACACTTTGAGAAATACGTGATCGCCTTCTTGAAACTCGAGGGGTAGACGATGAACGTTCGCATAAATTTTTTGACGACTCTGTGCGGTCTTTAATCTTTTCCGAATGAGCCAAACTTTTTGTATAGTCAGCTCCACCAGTTCCGGGCTGAGAATCTGCTGCTCTCCGACTTCGTTCGAGCAAATGGGTGATCGGCACTTTCGTCCGTACAAGGCTTCAAACGATGCCATTTGGATGCTGGATTGATAGTTGTTATTATATGCAAATTCAGCCAGAGGTAGATGAACATCCCAGCTTGATTTGAAATCAATTGCGCAAAGTCGTAGCATGTCTTCGAGAATCTGATTGACGCGCTCCGTTTGGCCGTCGGTCTGAGGATGGTAAGCTGAGCTGAACTGCAACTTGGTACCTAGAGCCGACTGAAGGCTACTCCAAAATCGTGACATAAACCGTGAATCCCGATCGAAGACGATGGATACTGGAACTCCGTGCAGCCGTACTATCTCATCAAGATAAATCTACGTCATGCGATCAACGCTCCAAGTAACTTTAATGGCAATGAAGTGCGCTGACTTGGTTAGTCGATCGACGATGACCTAGATGGCATCATTTCCTCGTAGCGTCTTCGACAGACCAATAATAAAATCCATGCACACGTGCTGCCATTTCTATTTCGGAATTGCCAGATTCTGCATCTTCCTGCCCGGTCTCTGGTGTTTAGCTTTTACCTGCTGACAGGCCATGCATTGTGACACAAAAAGTACTACATCTTTTTTTATCCCGTGCCACCAGAAGTTTGTGCGGAGGTCCTTGTACATCTTCGTGCTACCGGGATGCAAGGTGTACTTCGCATAGTGCGCCTCCGACAATATCTCCTTTCTAAGTTCTGAATCGTCCGAAAAGCATAGCCTGCCCTTCAATCAAAACATACCGATTTCGTCTTCCGCAAAGTCGGTCGTCCTACCCGTCGAGATTAGCTCTCACATCTTCTTCAGGTACGGATCGTCTTTTTGAGCGGTCTTGATCTTTTCTTGCAAGCTCGACTCTAACTGCAACTTTGCCAACTGCATATTCATGAATCGGACTCGAAGTTCGATGCCCATCTCTTCAAGGTCGCATAGCAGCCTGTGATCGATGGATAGCGAGGCGATATACTTTCGAATCAGAGCGTCCGCCACAACATTACCTTTTCCCGGGGTATAGTCAATAGTCAAGTCGTAATCCTTGATCAGTTCAAGCCAACGTCTTTGCCGCAAGTTCAGTTCCTTTTGCGTAAATAGATACTTGAGGCTCTTATGATTGGTATAGATCGTGTATGCCACGCCATAAAGATAGTGACGCCACAATTTCAACGCGAACACAATCGCCGCTAACTCCAGGTCACGAGTAGGATAGTTCTTCTCGAGCGGCTTTATCTGTCGGAAAGCAAAAGATATCACCTTGTTTTGCTGCATCAGCACACACCCCAAGCCCTGACCGGACGCTTTGCTGAATATCTGGAAACCCTCAGTCCCTTCTGGAAATACGAGTATCGGGGCCGAGACGAGCCGTTGCTTTAACTCTTGGAATGAAGCTTCGCAGTCGTCTGACCATTCAAATACGACTCCTTTCTGGGTGAGGCGAGTCAGAGGCGATGCGATCTTTGCGAAGTCTTTCACGAAGCGTTGGTAGTATCCCGCTAAGCCAAGGAAACATTGAATCTCGCCGACGGATGTTGGCCATTTCCAATCGACAACGGCTTCAACTTTCTTTGGGTCGACCGCAATGCCTTCAGCTGAAATAATGTGTCCGAGGAATGCGACGCTGCTCAGCCAAAATTCACATTTGCTTCGCTTCGCATACAACTGATTTTCTTGAAGGGTCTAAAGTACGGTCCGTAGATGCTCAGTGTGTTGCTGCCTATTCTTCGAGTAGACGAGTATATCGTCGATAAAGACTACTACGAACTTATCGAGGAATGGTCGGAACACCCGATTCATCAAATCCATAAAAGCAGCTGGGGCGTTCGTTAGGCCGAACGGTATTACCAGGAATTCGTAATGGCCGTATCGAGTGCGAAAGGCAGACTTTGGCACATCGTCCGGCTTGATCTTGAGTTGATGGTAACCCGAGCGCAGATCAATTTTAGAGAACACCGTAGCTCCTTGCAGCTGATCAAACAGATCGTCTATGCGGGGCAGGAGATATTTGTTCCGGACGGTGGCTTTATTCAGCTCGCGGTAGTCGATACAAAGACGCAGAGAGCCATCCTTTTTCTTGACGAACAGCACGGGCGCTCCCCATGGTGAGACGCTGGGTCGAATGAATCCCTTGTCGAACAACTCTTGCAACTGTACTTTGAGTTCTTTATGATCTGCAGGGACCATTCTGTACGGGGCTTTAGAGATCGGTCGGGTATCGAGAAATATATCAATAGTAAACTCAATCTCTCGATTTGGTGGCATACCGGGCAGTTCGTCCGGGAACACATCTGAGAATTCTGCCACAACGTCGGTCTAACCCGCGTTTGTACCATCATATCGCATGTCTCGAATGAACGCTAGATAGCCTTCACACCCGGCATGTAGCATCCGTCGAGCAGATATTACGGAGATCACCATGCAGGTCGGCGATGCCTCACCACACGAATAGCAAAATTCAGGCACTCTAGGTATGCGAAATATAACCCTCTTTTCAGCACAGTCTATGGTTGCGTTACACGGCCCGAGCCAATCCATCCCCAGAATGATGTCGTAGAACTATCGCATCAAGACTGATCTTTTGACCACATATATAGATGATTCCATCTCCGCGGACTAAATTTGCAAGTAGTGGCATGCCCGACGGTACGTTAACAGTAAGATTGAGACCTAGCGGTATCAGGGAAAACTTGTGCTCGGCGGTGAAGACCGCCGATATAAAACTATGCGTGGCACCTGAATCAAACAATACACGAACATGTTTATTATTGAATTGCATTATACCTGTCACGACTGTGTCAGATGCGAACACTTCGTCTCGAGTCATGGCGTAGACGCGGCCCTGAGCATTGGGGCGACGGTCTTGGCCATTCTGTTGTATGGTCGGTAGAGCCCGAGGTGCTTGGCCTCGGTTCTGATGATGTTGTTGGGGGCGCTGGTTTGGCTTCTCCGGACAGTTGCGTGCGATGTGGTCCATTCGGCCGCACCCGAAGCATGCTCCGTTCTTCAATCAGCACTCGTTGGCCATGTGCCCCTCTTTGTGGCAGAAATTGCAGATTATTCGATCCTTCGTCTGGTTGTCGCCTCCGTTATCGCAATTTTGACGCTTGTGCGCGTTGTTGCCTCCCGTATTACTATGACATTTTTTATTAAAGTGAACAGCGCCAGTAGTAGCATGAGGATACTCGAACTCCAGATGGAGGGCATGGTTGAGTGCCTCTGTCATGACCCGCACCCACTGTGAGGGTACGATAACGTAACAACGCCCAGCCTACGCTGCAGTGTCGGCGGTAGAACGCTGTCCTAGGTCACAAACATCTATAATATATCTCTAAGCAGTTTATACTCCCCGAATGGGGGTGACATAATAGTAAAACTCAATCACAACTAAGGAAGAGATAGCACGAAATGGAATAGAACTCAAGGAAGTAAATAGATGAAATAACAGTAGTCTAAGATAATCCCAGTAATATCCAACAGTACAAGGTCTCAGATGAAAGAATATATACAACTCATAACTCCAAATAAAATCTAACTAAGACATGTCTCAAGACTGCATAAAGTAAGATAAGCCTAACTAGTCTAATCTAGGCAATCGGGGTGATCTCCTCAGCTAGAGCTGGGTCCTCCTGAGGGTCCAGCTCGCAGGTGTCATCTAAGGCTGCCCCGTAGTAAGTGTCCAGGCAAGCCTCCTCTTCGTCCTCTGTAATATTTTCAACAAGTCCAGTCAGGACAGGAGCGAGCACAGTACATCTCAACAGATCATAGCAGGTTAGAAAATATAAACATGCAGTAAAGTAAGATACAAGTACTGAAAGAAGTGCAGTATAAAAACAGAGAGAGAACTGTAATAAAAATATCTACTATACATAGAGAACTAGCAGTGACTAGTGAGTCAGAGTACAACATGAACATGTAAATGGCCTGGGATGATTCAATGAAGACACTACGGAATGATTCAATGAAGATACTACTGGTGTATTATTCACATGTCCACTTCTACTCCCCCGTACCCCCAATCAATACACAAGGATCCAGCCAGGTTATGTTATATGATTCCATGCACGGCCTCCGAAGGGTGATACATGGATGTCCCATAAATGGGGAGTCTGGGGGTTACCCAACTGTGTAAGATTCAAGAGACTCTGTGATCATGAGGTTACATGTCACAAGTAATCAAGTGAACCAAGAAGCATAGTGATACGCCATGTAAGTAAAACGCACAGAACACGTAGTACCCGATGCTCCCTAAGGATAACATCTCAAGAAAGGATCCATATAGTACCAATCCATGTGACCGTCGTGACAGTACAAGTAAAGTAATCTACTGCAGGAAATAATTCTAAGCAAGATATGAAATGATCAGAGAATGTACTCGTCTGTATATGAGTGTCCAATATGAAACGTACTGTCCAAGGAGTGGTGTCTGGCTCCTAATCAGAACAGCACAAGTCACAAAAAGTCCAGAATAGTAAAATGGAGTCCTACTATGCATTCTACATGATTCTAAGTCAATCTAGACCAAAGTCAACTCTTGGTCAACTTTGGTCAACCCTAGAAGTCAAACTAGGTCAACCTTGTCTAAACTAGGCTATACTAAGTCTAATAATGTAGTACAAGCCCTATCTAGACTTACCAAGCTATACCAACTACCTAGGCCTATTCCCATCACAAGTGCATACATTGCCTATATCTAGTAACATCCAAGTATACACAATGGCACAAATATGAACTTGCACCCATACAACCCCATGGCCTACTATCATGGTATCCCCCCATACACCATATGTAACCATTTACATAAAACCATATACATCTATATAGGGGCATACCCATCACAATGCACATATTAATTTACATATATATAATACATTGATTTACATATGCATATAGTCACATATAGAGGCTGTGCATTAGGTAGGCATATAGGGACATGAGTAGATGTGTGTGTGTGTGATAGGGCAAAACAAGAGGGGGCTATGTGAGGGCAATGTGCAACAGTACTTGTGTGTGTGTGTAGCTGAGTGTGTGTATACAAGACATGAGTGAAAAGGGTGAGGGATAAATCAGTTGCTAAACTGGACTGTAAAAAGGGAAATCACACACACAGGAAAAGCAATAAGGGGGCAGTCCATACACAGGTTCCAATATGAAAACTCAGTTCAATGAATTCACAGATTAAGAAGAAAAGAAAAGGAAATCAATTTAATGCCCCAACAATCTCAGTTAAGAAGGAAAAGGAGAAAAAGAAATCAATTCATTGTCCCCTTCCCCAATCTCAGTTTTTGAAGAATACCCAAAACAGTTTATTAATCTCAGGTTTTGCAATACAGTGCACACCCAGGTTGACATATAAACCTATGCTGACAGAACATGTTCTCAGTTTTTTTTCTAAAACCTTATTCACAGCGCACATCAAGTTAACAGTTATCAATTTACATAAAATCAATTGGTAGCTATCAACAGTGGCTAATGAATGCCTATACTCGAATTTAAAGACTTAGATAGCAGGGAATGACATGTAGGAATTCATCAGAAAAATACATCCAACAGTGAACATTAAAACAACCCAGTTTCTCCCTTCAAAATCGAACAACACATTTATTTAAGGAAAAAGGAAATTAGTTCATAAGAAACCCAATTCAAGTGATGTCTATCATCAACCCAAGTTTTTTTATAACTGGAACAAAATCCCTAATTCACATAGTGAAACAAACTCAATTAAACTCAACTTAACATTACCTACTCATGAACCTATTCTCAGATTTCAAGTGAGATGAACTCAAATGCCAAAACTTCCAATTCACAACCAAAAGTCCATTTTCAAATGTAACAACTGAGCTAAAATCTATTATGATATGTGGAAAGTAAAATTAACTGAAATCATAACAGAACATGGGATTTAAATAGGTTGGAAACACTGGGATTTCATTGTGTCAGGAAAACAGTCCCAATCACCCATTCAAAACCAATATTCCACATAAAAACCCAACTTAAAACATGTAAACCAATCTACATACACTATACAATATTTTAGGATCATAATTAACAAGCTAAACACGAATTAAACCATGAGAAATCAAATCGAAACAGCAATAGAAACCAATGCACTGCAACACACAAGCCTTCCCCATGCACACAAGATTTCGTATCCGACACGACACCAACTAACACGAGGCTTGGGGAGTGTTACGACAGACATTGCCCCTTGCTCAGTGTCAAATATCACGTGCTCTCGTATCCTGTGCAGCCCGCACGAGCACGCTGGTAGCAGGGGAGCTACAGTGCTCGTGCGCGCGCCACGAACTCGCGTGTGCACGTGTCGACCACGACTCGACATGACACAGGAATCACAATACGACATTGGAAAACTCTAAGCAAACCGTAGAAGTATTTTCCTATTCAAATACTTCCCTGAAATCTGAACGAAGTATCCTTTGGGACATTTCGTCGAACACCCTATCAACCCACTGATACGTGTCCGATACGGACACGAAACGAATTCGAAACCTAGGGTTAGCCTATCCTACAGTTAGGGTAGGGCTGGGGCCTTCCTAAAATGGTTTTAAACAGGATTTAAATGGAGTATAGGAAGTTATACCTATTGATGAACAAGCCTTCACAAAAAACTAAATGGAGAGATTCCTCAAGCCACCCAAACTCTCACAAATTGTTGTTTCCCTGCAAACAACCAATACCAGCAGCAAGAGCATTAATTTTAGGTCCTAATGAAATTGGTTTGGGGAAGAAAGGGTTTAAATTGGATTTTTAATGAATTTTGGAAGATGGAACTCACATCTTTCCTTAGAACTTTTGGATAAACCCTAAAAGAGGCTAGCGCTAAAATCTAGGAGAGTATTTATAGAGGGGGGGCTGCCTAGTGGCCGGCCAAGGCTAGGGCTAGGGTTCATTTACCAAGTTAGGTTGAGTCCCTAAGGGTTTAAGTCATGATTATGACTTGTGACTTCACAAGCCATTCTTAGACCAAACTAACTCCTAATTGCCCCAAACTAATTCCAATGAACTTGAATTGACTAACTTAGGTCATACTAGGGTTTCTTAACCTAACCAAGATGTCTTGACCTAGGTTAGCCTATAGGACAGTCTCCTAGTCAACACCAGTCAAAATCTAAAACTAGCACCAAACAATTACACTAAAAATCACCCAAAAATCACATTAATTATAATTAATAATAATAATCCCAAATTAAATTCTAAAATTTTGAAAATGACCAAAATACCCTCAAGCTAGAAAAGTGGTAGTGATAAATCTATCCCCCTTAAAATAATTTCGTCCTCGAAATTTAAAGGCGAAACTAACTGCTAAGAAGGATAGAAAAGTATACCTCAAGGTCCAAAAAGATAGGGGTACCGCTCGCGCATCTCATCCTCCCGCTTCCAAGTAGACTCTCATGGAGAATGATGCCTCCATGCGACGCGTACCAAAGGTATCACCTGGTTCCTCAGGACCTTCTCCCGTCGATCCAACACCTCCACTGGCTGCTCTGGATAGCTGAGAGAAGGACCCATCTCAATCTCCGAATGATCGAGCACATGGCTAGGGTCAGCAACGTACCGTCTCAACTGTGATACATGAAATACGTTGTGGACCCCCACAAGTGCAGGCGGCAAGTCTAGCCTGTAAGCCACGTCACCGACTCTTCCGCTGATAACGAAAGGGCCGATGAAGCGCGGGCTAAGCTTCCCGCCTCCACCAAAACGTATCGTACCACGAGTCGGAGATATCCTCAAGAAAACCTGGTCTCCGACCTAATCACAAGCAAGGTCTCAATTAATCATAATAAACAAACATGATCAAAAATCACAAACAAACAACCTAAATCTAATTCTACTCTAATCTGTACCTCAAACTCCAAGGGCCTCCGGTGGCTATCGGCCCAGTGCCGATGTCTGTCCTGCGCCACGCGAAGTCTGTCCGTGATGAGCTTCACCTTCTCGGCTGCATCAACAACTATCTCTGGCCCCAGCAAAGCTCGCTCACCAACATCATCCAAGGATAAGGGTGTACGGCACCTACGCCCGTACAGAGCCTCGAAAGGTGACATCTCGATGCTGGCCTGGAAACTATTGTTATAGGCAAACTCCACCAAATGAAGATGATCCTCCCAGGAACCTCCAAAGTCCAGGACGCACGTCCTCAGCATATCCTCAAGGGTCTGAATAGTCCGCTCTGACTGTCCGTCCGTCTGGGGGTGGTATGCAGTACTAAACTTGAGCTGAGTGCCCAAGCTGGTCTGCAGACTCCTCCAGAAATGGGAAGTAAAACGGCTATCCCGATCTGAGACGATGCTGACTGGAACTCCGTGGATCCTGACTATCTGCCGCATATACAACTCCGCCAGCCTCTCTGTAGACGTACCCACCTTGAATGGTAAGAAGTGGGCCGATTTGGTCAACCTGTCAATGATGACCCAAATCGTGTCTTTTCCTCCTGGAGTACGTGGCAGTCCTGATACAAAGTCCATAGTGATATGCTCCCATTTCCACTCGGGAATGGGCAGCGGCTGCAATAATCCACCGGGCCTCTGTCTCTCTGCCTTGACCTGCTGGCAGACCAAGCACCTAGCTACGAAGTGGGACACCTCCCGCTTCATTCCTGACCACCAAACATGCTCTCGCAGATCTTGGTACATCTTGTTGGCACCCGGGTGTATAGAGTACTGAGATCTGTGGGCCTCCTGCATAACCTGCTCCCTGAGATCTCTACTGGGCACACATAATCTGGAACCGTGCCTCAAGGCACCATCCTCTGCAAGTGAAAACTCAGGATCCCCCACTCCTATACTGATCTGCTCTCTGATACTCTGCAAAGCCACATCCTCGAACTGGGCCGCCTTGATCCTGTCCACCAAGTCTGACTGAATCTGTATCCCCCATAGCTGCATCTGCACTCCCGGCACGATCACCTCAATCCCAAGGCTCTCCAAGTCGGCAAGCAAATGTCGATCCATGGTCAAACACATGGCTGTCGGATACCTACTCAAGGCATCGGCAACCACGTTGGCCTTCCCTGGATGATACTGCAGTGCAATGTCGAAGTCATTCATCAACTCCAACCATCTGCGCTGTCTCATGTTCAACTCCTTCTGAGCGAACACATACTTTAAGCTCTTGTGATCTGTGAAGATCTCCACCCTCTCACCATACAGATAATGCTTCCACAGCTTCAATACAAAAATTACTGCTGCCAGCTCCAGATCGTGGGTAGGGTAGTTCTTCTCATGGGGACGTAACTGCCTGGAAGCATAGGCAATCACCTTCCCGTGCTGCTGCAACACACAACCCAGCCCCTTCCCTGAAGCATCACTATAAATAGTGAATCTACCAGATCCTGAAGGCAACGTCCGAATCGGAGCTGTCGTCAGCCGCTTCTTCAACTCATCAAAAGCTGCCTGACACTCCTCTGACCAAACATACTCAGCATCCTTCCGGGTCAACCGTGTCAACGGCTCTGCAACCCGGGAGAAATCCTGCACGAATCTCGGATAATACCCTGCCAGCTCCAGGAAACTCCTGATCTCTGCAACTGAAGTCGGCGCGGCCCATGCCTCAACTGCTACAATCTTCTTGGGGTCAACTGAGATACCATCTCCAGTCACCACATGCCCCAAGAAGTCCACCCGGTCCAAGAAGAACTCACACTTGGAGAGCTTCCCATAAAGCTGCTCCTTCCTGAGAATCTCCAGAACTATTCTCAAATGCTCCTCGTGCTCCTCCTCAGTCTTGGAATATATCAAGATATCATCAATAAACACCACTACAAATTGATCCAGATACTGATAGAACACCTTGTTCATAAGGTTCATAAATACAGCTGGTACATTGGTTAGCCCAAACGACATAACCAAAAACTCGAACTGCCCGTACCGCGTCCTGAAAGCGGTCTTGGGAATATCCTCCCCCTTCACCTTCACCTGGTGATATCCCGACCTCAGATCAATCTTGGAAAATACGCGAGCTCCGCTCAACTGGTCAAATAGATCGTCGATCCGCGGCAGTGGGTATTTGTTCTTGATCGTAAGGTTGTTGAGTGCCCCATAGTCAATACACATGCGTACTGACCTATCCTTCTTCGGTACGAACAACACTGGTGCACCCATGGCGACGAACTCGAGCGGATGAAGCCCTTGTCCTGTAGCTCATCCACCAGCTTCTTTAGCTCCACTAGCTCGCTGTTGTTCACCCGATAGACATGCTGAGAGATGGGTTCCGCTCCTGGAACCAAGTCTATCGAGAACTCTATGTCTCTATCTGGTGGCAGTCCCGACAACTCCTCTGGAAAAACATCCATAAAATCTGCTATCAAGGGGTGTGGAATCGTCTGCTCCTCTACCGAGACTCCACTGAAGACTCCGCTGCTCTGCTCTGCCTGGCGTCTGGAGTACTCGAACTTTGGCTCCCCTGGCGCTCTGAAGAGAACTCTATCCCCTCTGCAATCAATGCTGGCGTGGTACCTGCTCAACCAATCCATGCTTAGTACTATATCGTAGTTCGGCAATGGCATTACGAGCAGGCTCACCTCCAACTCACGGCCTCCCAAAACTACTCTCCGACCCTTAAAAACATCACTCACGAGGATAATACCACCCCCGGTCGTGATCTTGTAAGTCCTAGGCAACGATTCAGCTATGATACCGTGTCTAATCGTAAAAGATACTGATATGAAGCTATGCGAAGCACCGGAATCGAATAAGGCAAATGCTGGACTGGAGTCAAGAAGAATAGAACCTGCAATCAGCTCCCCGATGACCTCTGCATCCTCTGCTGCCATGGTAAATCCTCGTCCCTGCTGGCCTCCCCTGGCCTGCTGCTGGTGCTGAACAAATCTCTGCTACTGCATCGGCAGGGCTGGTCCCCGCTGCTGACCTGCTGGAGCCCTGGCTTCTCCTTTCGGGCCTGCTCGTACTAAGCAGCACTCCCTCATCTGGTGGTCTGCTGAAACACACTTCAGGCACTGGCCCAGCCTCCTCCGGCACTCATTGGCGACATGTCCGGGCTTCTTGCAATAGGCACAAGTAACACTCTGTCTCTGTCCCTGCTGGTGCTGCCTCGGCTGCTGCTGCTGAGGGGCTGGCCTCTGCTGAATCGGCTGCGGTTGAAACTGCCTCAGCTGCTGATATTGAAAGTGCAGCCTCTTGGCCGATCCTTCGCTGCTGCTGCCTTCCTGGAAGTCTCGCCCCCTCTTGAGCCTAAGCTCAAGATCATCCTCTGCAGCTAGTGCGTCCACCAGTATCTCCTCAAATATAGTACTGCGGGCGTTCTTGGTGTAGGACTTGACCTCCTTTACCAAGCCCTTCCGGAACCTCCGGGCCTTCGTCGTCTCTGACAAGTCCTCTACAAATCTGCCCAGGCGGCAGAACTCTCCTGCATACTCCTCCACAGACTGACTCCTCTGGACTAGGGCCTCGAACTGAGTCTCGAGGGCTCCCAGCGCTGCCTCCGGGAAAAACTTCTCCTTGAACAGCTTCTTGAATGCTGCCCAAGTCTATCCTGCTGTGCCGACCCTCGGGTCGGTCTGGTACCATGTACGGGCCAGATCCTGCATCATACTGGCCGCTGCCTCTATCTGGAGCCTCGTCGGAATCTCCGCCAGCCTGAAGATCTCCTCCATATGCTCGATCCACTCATCGGCATACAGGATCCCCTCTGTCCCTCGGAAGTCTCTCGGGTGCATCTTCTGGAAGTCTTGGATGCCTTTCTCCCGTGGTTGGTGCGGCTGCTGGACTGCTGCTGGCTGAGCCACGACTCTTTCCACTGCTGTCACTGCCAGCTCAATGCCTCGAGTGAGCTCTGCCGTTTGCCTCTGCTGTTGAGTCTGCTGACCCTCCATGTACTGCCTGAAGAAGGCCAACAGCTGAACGGCGTCAACTGTTCCTGCAGGTGGCTGCTGGTAAGGATCCTCTGGGAAAACTGGGTCCTGTCTCCGAGCCGGTGGATGCATGTCCCCTGCTGCGGCTGCCGAGGTCTCAACACGAGCTGAGGTGGCAGGAGCTGCAGTCCCCTGGCCTCGCCGTGCTGGCTGGGAGGTAGCAGTCCCCTCCATAGCATCCCCATAGATGGTACGCTGTGATCTAGTCTCTACCATCCTGAAGATAGACAAACAAGAGTATCAATTTCTGAGAAAGAAGCGAAATAACAAAGGCGGACAATTATAATTCAAAGGATCAGCTGACAAAGGATTTAGATGGCGATAAAAGAAATTTTCCTAAAGTGATTGAGTATCTTAAAATTAATGTTCTATATCCTATAGCAGGCTGCAGTGATACTCTAGTTCGAGTACCACTACACTTCTAGTCTAGACCTGCATGGGCCACCACTAAAAATGTGTCACGACCCGCACCCACTGTGAGGGTACGAGAACGTAACAATGCCCAGCCTACGCCGCAGTGTCGGCGGTAGAACGCTGTCTCTAAGCAGTTTATACTCCCCGAATGGGGGTGACATAACAGTAAAACTCAATCACAACTAAGGAAGAGATAGCACGAAATGGAATAGAACTCAAGGAAGTAAATAGATAAAATAACAGTAGTCTAAGATAATCCCAGCAATATCCAACAATACAAGGTCTCAGATGAAAGAATATATATAACTCATAACTCCAAATAAAATCTAACTAAGACAAGTCTCAAGACTGCATAAAGTAAGATAAGCCTAACTAGTCTAGTCTAGGCAATCGGGGTGATCTCCTCAGCTAGAGCTGGGTCCTCCTGAGGGTCCAGCTCGCAGGTGTCATCTAAGGCTGCCCCGTAGTAAGTGTCCAGGCAAGCCTCCTCCTCGTCCTCTGTAATATTTTCAACAGCTCCAGTCAGGACAGGAGCGAGCACAGTACATCTCAACAGATCATAGCAGGTTAGAAAATATAAACATGCAGTAAAGTAAGATACAAGTACTGAAAGAAGTACAGTATAAAAACAGAGAGAGAACTGTAATAGAAATATCTACTATACATAGAGAACTAGCAGTGACTAGTGAGTCAGAGTACAACATGAACATGTAAATGGCCTGGGATGATTCAATGAAGACACTACGGAATGATTCAATGAAGATACTGCTGGTGTATTATTCACATGTCCACTTCTACTCCCCCGTACCCCCAATCAATACACAAGGATCCAGCCAGGTTATGTTATATGATTCCATGCACGGCCCCCGAAGGGTGATACATGGATGTCCCATAAATGGGGAGTCTGGGGGTTACCCAACTGTGTAAGATTCAAGAGACTCTGTGATCATGAGGGTACATGTCACAAGTAATCAAGTGAACCAAGAAGCATAGTGATACGCCATGTAAGTGAAACGCACAGAACACGTAGTACCCGATGCTCCCTAAGGATAACATCTCAAGAAAGGATCCATATAGCACAAATCCGTGTGACCGTCGTGACAGTACAAGTAAAGTAATCTACTGCAGGAAATAATTTTAAGTAAGATATAAAATGATCAGAGAATGTACTCGCCTGTATCTGAGTGTCCAATATGAAACGTACTGTCCAATGAGTGGTGTCTGGCTCCTAATCAGAACAGCACAAGTCACAACAAGTCCAGAATAGTAAAATGGAGTCCTACTATGCATTCTACATGATTCTAAGTCAATCTAGGCCAAAGTCAACTCTTGGTCAACTTTGGTCAACCCTAGAAGTCAAACTAGGTCAACCTTGTCTAAACTAGGCTATACTAAGTCTAATAATATAGTACAAGCCCTATCTGGACTTACCAAGCTATACCAACTACCTAGGCCTGTTCCCATCACAAGTGCATACATTGCCTATATCTAGTAACATCCAAGTATACACAATGGCACAAATATGAACTTGCACCCATACAACCCCATGGCCTACTATCATGGTATCCCCCCATACACCATATGTAACCATTTACATAAAACCATATACATCTATATAGGGGCATACCCATCACAATGCACATATTAATTTACATATATAATACATTGATTTACATATGCATATAGTCACATATAGAGGCTGTGCATTAGGTAGGCATATAGGGACATGAGTAGATGTGTGTGTGTGATAGGGCAAAACAAGAGGGGGCTATGTGAGGGCAATGTGCAAAAGTACTTGTGTGTGTGTGTAGCTGAGTGTGTGTATACAAGACATGAGTGAAAAGGGTGAGGGATAAATCAGTTGCTAAACTGGACTGTAAAAAGGGAAATCACACACACAGGAAAAGAAATAAGGGGGCAGTCCATACACAGGTTCCAAAATGAAAACTCAGTTCAATGAATTCACAGGTTAAGAATAAAAGAAAAGGAAATCAATTTAATGCCCCAACAATCTCAGTTAAGAAGGAAAAGGAGAAAAAGAAATCAATTCATTGTCCCCTTCCCCAATCTCAGTTTTTGAAGAATACCCAAAACAGTTTATTAATCTCAAGTTTTGCAATACAGTGCACACCCAGGTTGACATATAAACCTATGCTGACAGAACATGTTCTCAGTTTTTTTTCCAAAACCTTATTCACAGCGCACATCAAGTTAACAGTTATCAATTTGCATAAAATCAATTGGTAGCTATCAACAGTGGCTAATGAATGCCTATACTCGAATTTAAAGACTTAGATAGCAGGGAATGACATGTAGGAATTCATCAGAAAAATACATCCAACAGTGAACATTAAAACAACCCAGTTTCTCCCTTCAAAATCGAACAACACATTTATTTAAGGAAAAAGGAAATCAGTTCATAAGAAACCCAATTCAAGTGATGTCTATCATCAACCCTGGTTTTTTTATAACTGGAACAAAATCCCCAGTTCACATAGTGAAACAAACTCAATTAAACTCAACTTAACATTACCTACTCATGAACCTATTCTCAGATTTCAAGTGAGGATGAACTCAAATGCCAAAACTTCCAATTCACAACCAAAAGTCCATTTTCAAATGTAACAACTGAGCTAACATCTATTATGATATATGGAAAGTAAATAACTGAAATCATAACAGAACATGGGATTTAAATAGGTTGGAAATACTGGGATTTTATTGTGTCAGGAAAACAGTCCCAATCACCCATTCAAAACCAATATTCCACATAAAACCCAACTTAAAACATGTAAACCAAACTACATATACTATACAATATTTTAGGGTCATAATTAACAAGCTAAACACGAATTAAACCATGAGAAATCAAATCGAAACAGCAATAGAAACCAATGCACTACAACACACAGGCCTTTCCCATGCACACGAGATTTCGTGTCCGACACGACACCAACTGACACGAGGCTTGGGGAGTGTCACGACAGATACTGCCCCTTGCTCAGTGTCAAATATCTCTCGTGTCCTGTGCAGCCCGCACGAGCACGCTGGTAGCAGGGGAGCTACAGTGCTCGTGCGCGCGCCACGAACTCGCGTGTGCACGTGTCGACCACGACTCGACACGACACAGGAATCACAATACGACATTGGAAAACTCTAAGCAAACCCTAGAAGTATTTTCCTATTCAAATACTTCCCTGAAATCTGAACGAAGTGTCCTTTGGGACATTTCGTCGAACACCCTATCAGCCCACTGATACGTGTCCGATACGGACACGAAACGAATTCGAAACCTAGGGTTAGCCTATCCTACAGTTAGGGTAGGGCTGGGGCCTTCCTAAAATGGTTTTAAACAGGATTTAAATGGAGTATAGGAAGTTATACCTATTGATGAACAAGCCTTCACAAAAACTAAATGGAGAGATTCCTCAAGCCACCCAAACTCTCACAAATTGTTGTTTCCCTGCAAACAACCAATACCAGCAGCAAGAGCATTAATTTTAGGTCCTAATGAAATTGGTTTGGGGAAGAAAGGGTTTAAATTGGATTTTTAATGAATTTTGGAAGATGGAACTCACCTCTTTCCTTAGAACTTTTGGATAAACCCTAAAAGAGGCTAGCCCTAAAATCTAGCAGAGTATTTATAGAGGGGGGGGCTGCCTAGTGGCCGGCCAAGGCTAGGGCTAGGGTTCATTTACCAAGTTAGGTTGAGTCCCTAAGGGTTTAAGTCATGATTATGACTTGTGACTTCACAAGCCATTCTTAGACCAAACTAACTCCTAATTGCCCCAAACTAATTCCAATGAACTTGAATTGACTAACTTAGGTCATACTAGGGTTTCTTAACCTAACCAAGATGTCTTGACCTAGGTTAGCCTATAGGACAGTCCCCTAGTCAACACCAGTCAAAATCTAAAACTAGCACCAAACAATTACACTAAAAATCACCCAAAAATCATATTAATTATAATTAATAATAATAATCCCAAATTAAATTCTAAAATTTTGAAAATGACCAAAATACCCTCAAGCTAGAAAAGTGGTAGTGACAGCCTCGCCCATGGTTTTGTATTCAGGCACCGAGATATGAGCACGGATAGAGGAAGCAGGCCCACTTCGAATCGTCGAGCTCGACTTGCAGTGGTATGTAGATAGGCTCCAGCAAATTTGGCCAGTTTGTTGAATTCGGCCGCATACTATCGTACAGTCATATTCCTTTGCCTCAACTGTATGAATTCGTTTTCTTTCTCCTGTCGTTCGGCTGCAGAAAGATATTCGGTCTCGAACGCATTTCTGAATGTGGCCCATGAGATCGCCGATGTCCTGTCTTCACGTCGAATTGCCCGCTTCTGCACGGCCCACCAATCGTGCGCGTTCATTTTAAGTAGAAGTTGAGCACACGCGACTTTCTTCGAGTCTTCGACACCCAGAAGCCCGAACTTGTCTTCCAGCTCCTCCAAACAGTCGATCGCCACAGAGGAATCTTCTGTGCCGTTGAAGGAAGTGCAGCAACTTTTCGTAAATTTTGACACGTCAAAGTTGGAACTTCTCGGTGCCGCAGGTGAGAGCACGGGCGCCTCCGGTTCAACTTCGTTGGATCTAACCGCGGGCTCGGTCACGTCAGGTGTCATCGTTGAATTGTTGTTGGCCACGACCGATTGTATGATTTGCTGGAGTGTATTCAGCTGCTGCTACAGTAGCTTGAACTGAGCCTCGAACCGATTCTCGAATTGGGTATAACGAGCCTCCGTATGCTAATGATGGAGCTTATTTTGACGTTGCTGCATTTCGAGCATCTGCAGCATCCATTGCATCGGGTCGTCGGAAGGTCCGGCTACGGTAGGTGTCATTTCCCATTGGGTTGACGGAATCCTCGGGTCCAGAAGTACTCGAGCCGCTGGAAGCGCTCGTCTCGTCCTCTGCCCGAGCTCCCACAACTGCAGGAAAAAGAAAGGCAACTCTCGTTAGTTTCAGAAATGTCCTGGGTTCAGCGTATGGAACAACTCATCTCATCGACACGAGGTCAACGGTTGAAGACTAGAAACTCGACATTGGAGGCCAAGGACGTAAAGCCGTGCTCTGATACTATTATGTCAGGCCCCGATTCCGTAGAATCGATAGTCGTCCCCCGGGCGTGATGTCGTGCGAACCTAATTTGCGATCGCACAAGGCATAGTCATAAGGTAATCCGAGACACAAGATCTAAGAGAGTACACAGACAAATTGAATCATACATTAAGTAAAGGAAACTTGATCTTTATTAATAATGAACATCATTTACAGACTCCAGTATAGGACTCGTGCCGTACGGGCTACAACATGACTCAATTAAAAAAGAGTGCCGATGAGATAGCCGTTCCATACATTGCACACATCCCTCAATATACAACAAAGTACTCCAGTGAACTGGAATGGAGGGACGCTGAGCCGTCTTCCTTGGACAGTTGAGAGTCTTCAAAAGTGGAGTCACGGAACAAAACTTCGACGCACGGCCGAAGCTTCAAAATCACGAACGTTGTAGAGCTAGTTGGCGTGCCCTTCCTGATTCGCGAGACCTACAAGGAGCGAGGATCAGTACGATCACATGTACTGGCGAATGGCTAATTAAAATCCAAGCTCTGCATTTAATTTAAGCAGTTTTATAAATATGTTAGCTTGCTATTTATGTGATCTTTCTAACCATCCTGATCAACTTGTATATTAACATGTTTCGAGGCAAGCAAATGAATTTGTAAACATTAAGCAGCTATCATATTCATCCCGTGTCACGTGCATTAGTTAAGCTGTGAAAGGGTGTAAAGGCCACTGGCAATGTCAAGCCATCACGGACTATAGCTGGGTTAGACGGCAACCCTTTCACGGCGGGTAGCGAGCCCTGTGCGGAAGTTCCCACATAACCCACGCTGATGAAAGGCTGGCGCTTGCTATACTCGTTCCTCCCGGGCCGAATCGGTCCCTTGGCCTAGGCAACCGTTCGAGAAAACTACACCTTATCGACAAGTTGTCCAATGACCGTTTTGCAGAGTCTTGAAATATGCTATCACTTTTCTAGAACCTTATCCTTTCTCTTTTATATGCGAAACTTAGCCTTTGTTTTGAACTTAGTCGATTTACTCACTTAGCTATATCGTTGTGATAAACGTTAATCGATTCATTCATTGTTTTGCATAGGCTAAGTAGAATTGCATAAGGAAGCATGTTTTCCATTTTCAATACTGGTAGTTTGATAGCAAGTATTTCGTAAAAAATTGTGCCATAATTTTTTTGATTCTATACTATTATGACAAGCATTCATTTAACTTCATATTGATTCTGAAGTAGAGGGACGAGACGAAGGAGGTCAGCCACTCGCCTTAGACTTGCTTCAAGCAAGCGACCGGTTGGCTGCGCTAACGTCGCCTATGCGATCACCTGCAATCGCATAAGCAACTGATTAGAACACTGTGTAACTCAAGGAATTTCGATATGAATGCGAAGCTCGAAAACGTAATTCACGAAAATCCATTCGAAAACATTCACGAAAAACGTATTCACGAAAAACGTATTCACGAAAACCAAAGCCAAAGCCAAATCAAGTACGGCATAAAAATCAGAGCAACGGGAGGTCTCTCCCGACTCAGCCGCAGAGCCAATCCTCGAGGCGCAACCCACTGAATATGGGACTTGGTTCCAAAGAAGCCATTCCATAATATGGAATGGATCTTAATTCAACCGTTTCCATTCGATCGACTCGGCCGATTCCGACCTATCGGTCCCGACCGAATCGATAGCGACAGTGTTCCTTTCTCGCACTCCCCGTGGACGAAAACGGGACACGATGTAGGGACGGGGCACTACAACTCGGGCTCTAGTCCTATCCATATAGCAAATCGTGCAGACATAAATGAATGCGATGCATCCGAATCAAATAATAACGATACTGGAAAAGAGTTGACAAGAATGGTACCTGCCACTACTTTACCTGATGCCAATTCCTTTGCCACGGTCAGAGCCATAACCTGACCTTGTCCTCTTGGTGCTGGTTCCCTCTGCTGGTAACCTCTCTGCCGGTTCTGATTCTGAGCTTGGGTATACTGTTAAGCCTGAGGCGGCAATGGCCTCGGAGGCTGGTACTGCTGCTGTACTGGTGTTGGACCCCTAACCGATGAACTGGTTAAGGTTGACGACGATGAACTGGCTCTATGCGGACATGACCCTATCTTGTGATCCGGTGTCCCACAAGTTAATCACAATCCCTATGCACTACGACACTCTGATACTACATGTCATGGCTTTCCACAACGAGTGCAGCCCATTACGAAAGACTGCTTCTGCTTCTGTTGCTGAGGATACGTCGGTGTCGAGTGCTGAATCGACGAAACTGGGGTCGTCCTGTCACTCCCCGTTCCCAGAATACGTATTTTAATACGTGTACTGCTTGAATGTATTTATTTAATATTTATCATGCATTTGTTCTGTATTTAATTTCTTTAATTATTTGCTAATTATTTTTCGATATTTTATTTTCTGCTTTAGTTTTGCTCTTGGGTTCGACTTGGGTTGGTTTGTTTCCGAATTTTGATGGTTCATCATGAACCGAACCCAACTCCCCACCTACCACATCTTCATTTAAAGCCCCAACCCTTTCTCTCTCTTCATTACTTCTCCTTCTCATTTACTCTCCTTCTTCCTCATAACTCTCTCCACCTACCTAAAGCTTAGGCAAGTACATCTTGCTACACATGAGAATCCATATTTTTATGGTTCATTTATCTTCCTCTCGTGATCCTAAGATAATTTAGAACTTGACATTTTTTTTATTTTGAAGTTCCGTTTTTAGTAGATCTAGAAATTGCCATTTTTGAATTTTGTGGGTTTGATCTAATAAACTTTTTTGTTTTTAAGTTTTGATCGTTCCAGGCTGTTGAGATTTGTGTTATACGCCATTCTGACCCATGGAAGTTCCATTTTTGCTTGGAATGAAGGTTCCATGGAATTTGGAGTTCGGGAGGAGTTTTACACTCACGTTATACGTGCTCGCGTAAGCATTAACTTTACGCCCATTTTTTACGTGCTCGCGTATTATCAAGCTCTACGCCCACGATCATTCGTGTCAGCATGAATCTGTTTTACGCAAGTCGACTTGGCTTGGCGTATTACTCTTTACGCGTATTCATTCGTGCGTAAACTTGACTCTTTACGCGTGCAACCTTTACGCGTGGCTCGACCCTTTACGCATACAATGTTTTACGTGTAACTTGACTCTTTACACATACAATGTTTCACGTGTAACGTTATTCTTTACGCGTACAGTGTTTCATGCGTAACTCTATTCTTTTACGCGTACAAGTCTTACGCGTAACCCTGTTCTTTACGCGTAGATCTGTTTTACGCGTACTCATTGGCTTGGCGTAATTCCTTTACGCGATTTTGGTTTACGCGATTTTGGTTTACGCGTAATATTATTCTTTTACGCGTACGAGTTTACGCGTAATGTTACTTCTTTACGCGTACTTTCTTTACGCGTGTATTTACCTTAGCGTAAAGCTTGGCGTAAACCGGTGGCCTTAGCGTAAAGCTTTGGCGTAGACTAGTCATGGTATAGATTAGCTTTGGCGTAATCCAACTTTGGTGTTCCTATTGCTCTATACTTTATTTACTTTATGTCGGCATGACATTTCTCCTATTATATCCTTACGTCTTTTTGACATGAACTCGATATAATCATGATATGCTAATATTTTTATACATATTATGGTGTGGAATGTGCCCTGTGTCCCGATTGGTTTATAGATACCCAGTATGACTGGAACTAAACGCTGAGAGTTATAGACTCGACCATACTGAATACTAGTTGACTTTCATGCCTTGTCATAATTGACAATGATTGTTACCTTGACTAATGATTGATCATGCGTTCCTAGTTGGAACTAAGAGGCTGGCTAGTCGTCTTATTGAAATTGAATGAGACACGTTCATATTAACTATGAACCATTGTGATTGACTGGCCGATCCCGAACATTGGCATATGTATACGTGCAGACTTCAACTTGTTTCTATAAAAGCAGCACGTACGTGTACCTTATAGTCAAGGCATGATTATTCCGTGGCTAGGTTTGATTGTTACATTACGCTATGTAAGACCTATAACCTAACCGCACGGGCATCATTGTAGAGTTGTGCATATCGTACTCTGTACGAAGTACTCATTCTGAATTACCATGATCCACGACATGGGATTCAATCAACATAGGGACTATTAAGTTAAATAAAATAACGATTGCATAGAGAGAATGGATTCCGGAGTTCTTACATGGCAGCCATCTTCGGGACAATTAGTGCCCGACATGCCGGCTGGTTCCCACAGATACTGCAAATCTGCCACACGGGCAGGGAGCAATATCTGCCTATATTTATTTACTGTATACTGATGACGGGCATCCCGCTGGGACTCGTCTAATTCATGATTGGCGTAAATTGATTATTGGGTAGACTAGCCTTGCTTGTGCATAGTAAGAACTGAGGAATCCTTATTTGCATATTTCCAGGATAACTTGGAACTCACAGTTAGCAAGCCGTAGTAGTTGTATTGCCGTTAAATTGATTTGTTTGCGTATTGTACCTACTCTGTTAACTACTGAGATGATCAGAATGTCAGGACATGACGGGTCAACCTCTGTCCTTGTTTGGTTGGGAAGTTGGTTTGAAGTGTCGTGATGTTATGTGAATCCCAGTAGCAAGCGGAGACTTATTATTATATTCTTAACTCTTATCACAGGTTTTAGTTCTCATATTGTGCTTCATTGTGGTACTTGCTATTAGAGGTCTAACCTCTCTGGTTTTGCATGGCCAGATTTAGAGCCAGTTTCCGAGGACTCAACTTACTTCTACCTTCAAGATGATCAATACTAAAGGAATGATCGCAGGAGGATACGAGTGGGTTCTTTACTTTCCTGCTCGTTTTGTTACTTACCTTACATTTTGCCACTTGGCACCGACATGTTAGTCGGACTGTCTTGCACTTACTTTTACATAATTGTAACTAAGTCAGACTGCAGCTGATAACAATTGTGTATATCTTGCTATATCATCTGGCTATGTTTTGTACAGCCAGATCTAAAGAACATTTTGACTGAGCGTTTGGGACGCCTTACTGCTTTATCTTACATGTTCTCTATTACTGTTTCTTGTTTGAATGATTGAGACAATAGATGTCGAGTAACCCTAGTGAGACCTTCATGTATGTCATGCCCCAAAACCAGAATACTGGAGAGCGGGGGCAGACATAGCCAACTACGTATAATGAAATGGAATCCATCTCACCATACGGTCATGGCTGTCTAGTTATATGAGGGTTTAACTACAAGCCATCAGTCTCTTATGGTCATGAACAAGCCTAGTGTCTCAATCACAAACAAGTAAGTAAATGCTATAAGATGTAAGATCACCAAATATATAATAGTAAGGCGTCCCAAACATTATATATTCAGCTGATCATGAAGCTAGTCGTTATAAAATGTCAGGACTAGCAAGGGTTTAGTCATACATGATCAACCATAGGATTTGCCAATCATGTTACAGCCTGTAGGCAGACAGTGAGTAAAAATGTACACGAGCTAACACTTGCTCGGCGGCTAAACGCCTCAAAAGAATAATTTTACAATAGAGTGGGAGAGCCAAAATAAACGTACTCGTTGCCAGGATTCCTTCTAGTGGTCACCATCTGGCTGAAAAGTCGGTAGATCCTATGGTGCTTCTCCGATATCTGGTCATACAAAACCAGCTGGGTCAGACCCCAGAAAGAGCAAGTGCCACAAAGGAGGCTTCATTTAGGAACTAAAACCAGCACATTAGCACGAGAATATAATTACATAATAAAAGACAGTAATTGAGGAAAAGCATGACATATGATATACGATGAGATAACCATGGGACTATTCAGATAACCAGGTTACAACCCGTAAACCAAACAAGGATCGGGGTTGTAACCCTTCGTCTGAACGGAACTTGGTTTCTTCCACCATTTATCGGCAAGATAATATAAGAAATCAGGACATGTAACAATCTTGTACAGAATCAAGACAAGACTAGACAGATTATACCTCATCCAACAATCACGGCCAAGCAATAAGTACGGCTTGATACTTTAACTAACTAGGGTTATCACAGGCCTAGTTACTAGCAAGATGCAGCGAGATTCTTCCACAGCCACAAGCCCTGCAGACCATCCAGGTTACCCAGGTCGAATATTAGTACAATAAGGGTGCAACACATGACAGTTTGCTGGAAATGTGCCCTACTCGACGGCAGGCTACAGATCCCAAGTGGGGCGCCCAGATAACGGGATTGCCTGTAGCTGGAAAATTTCTTCATGACTACTGGATTATTCTAGTTATTAGCCTTAGTCAATTCAGTAGGTACCCCTGACCGTGGTACTCAGGGGTCTCCGTCCTAGACATAATGCAAGACAAGATGGGTTCATTTGTACAAGCACAATCGTCCACGGTGTCCAGGTCATTCATACTTGTCATGTCAAGCTAGCCGTCGCAACAGCCTATCGAGATATATCATGTCAGGTTTATCATGTCAATTATATCATGTCTAGTTCACTGTCAGGAGTGAGCCACGACGGGCCACTATCATGTCATGTCAAAAGTGCACCACTACGGGTCACCATCGTGTTCATGGTACAAGTGCAGGATAACACAGTACAAGCATTCTATCAAGAAACCCAAGTTATACAGAGAGCCACAAGACATGAATTAGCAATAATAATAAAATAGTAATAATAATTAAATGACAAGACAAGGCACATAGAAGAGCCCTACGGCTCAGAGAAATGAGTCCATGCGGCTGGATGGATAAGGTTTCATGCGGCCCAGAATGATTGGGTCTATGCGGCTCGGGATCGGAAGCCCATGCGGCTCGCAGGGAAAGAGGCATATACGGTTGGTGGAGAGCAACGCTATGCGGCTGGAAAAGGACATGAGCTTATGCGGCTGGAGGGAATGGGCCATATGCGGCTGGAGAAGTGATCCTTATGCGGCTGGGTCAGGGAGCAGTCCATGCGGCTCGGGTGAGAAACCTCATGCGGCTGGATATGATTCCAATACCATGTGGCAGGAATTTTATGCGGCAGGATCAACTCATGCGGCTAAAGTTTAGTTCATGGGGCCGGGTTAGACTGGCCCCCATGCGGCCAGTAAATAGGCGTTATGCGGCTCGGGATCAAATCTTCATGCGGCCAGGGAGTTAAGTCCCTGCGGCATAGGCCATGCGGCTCAGAAGAATGCAGCAAAGCTTATGCGGCAGCGAGGGAACTTGCCACATAAATGCTATGCGGCTAAGTCCATGCGGCTATGAACTGTGCTTCTTCTCCATCCTTCCTAGAAGAAGAACCCTTCAAGCCATGGCTCCCAAGCTCCACGAATCTTTCATCCTGAGTCCAAATCCGAACTTCCATACGTCAAAATGGGGCAGAATGAAATTCTCTACAACATGAAACCATCAGAACTTGATAATAACAAGATTAAATAGATAAAAACCCAAAAAATCTGAAAATACAATAAACTTAGATCTACAAGAATTTAGCCATAGAAATTGAAAATGTCAAGCACTAAAGAGTCTTAGAATGTTGCAAGGAAGAAAATAGAACAATAAATCTTGAGTTCCTCCATGAAGTAAGTTGCACTTGCCTATACCTTCCTGGTAGGTAAGGAGAGTAATGGTGGGGAAGAAGAGTAATGAAGAGAGAGAAAGAGTTGGGGTTAATAAATGGTAGTGGTGGTAGGTAAGGGTGCTCCCATTGGTTCATGTTGAACCAATAAGCAACCCAAGCCAAGCCGAATCAAACCAAGATGAACCAGAAATGAAAATGCCAAATAAACCAAGTAGGGAGACATGCAATACAAGTCGAGATACGTACACGTATTCCAAAATACGTAATACGAACCAAAGGCATTACAACTCTACCTACCTTAAAAGAATTCCGTCCTCGGAATTTAATCAAGAGGCTAGAGATGCAATGACAAGCTATACTAAACAATCAATCATGCAAGCAAGGAATTTGAAGGCATGAGGAAGAGGGAAGACATCCTGCTAGGAACCTCTCTGCCGATTCTGAATCTTAGCTGGGGTCAGGGCATACTGCTAGGGTCTCTGCTGCTGGAAGACTTGTACCTGAGGCGGTAATGGCCTCGGAGGCTGATACTGCTGTTACTGCTGCACTGGTGCTGGTCCCTTTCTGAGGGACTAGTCTGGGCCAATGATAAACTGGCCCTATTCGGACAGGACCCTATCTTGTGGTCTGGTGCTCCACAAGCCAAGCACAATCTCGGTGCTCTGCGACACTCCGAAACAATGTATCCTGGCTTCCCACAATGAGAGCAGCCCATTGCGGAAGACTGCTTCTGCTTCTGTTACTGAGGGAACGTGACCGACGTCACTGAGGCCGCCTGCCTCGAAGTTCCAATTGTCAAAGCCCTGACTGCCGGGGCTGGTACTGACGACTGGGTGATCTGGCCGTGAGATCGCTTTCGACCTCCGGTCCTGTCCACGATCATGTGGGAGATATACTCGTACCTCCTGGCTGCCCTCAATACCACATCGAAAGTCTGATGCTCAAACTGCTCCACCGCCAGCAAAATCTCTAAGTGGAGTCCCTGCTGAAACCGCTGGGCTCTATCGAACTCGGTCGCCACCAAGGTGGGAGCAAACCGACTAAGCCTGAAAAATTCGGCCGCATATCCGTCGTCCGTCCTGCCCATCTGCCTCAGATTGGTGAACCTCGTCTGTAGATCGTATCGAGCTACAGCATCGAAATACTTGGTCTAGAATTTTTCTCTGAATACTGCCCAAGCAATGGGTGCCACTAATCCCACGGCCTGTGCCGCCCACCAGCTGCGGGCAAGATCTAATAACTGTAGGCGCACCACGGCCACCTTCTCGGCTTCTGGAGTCATAGCTGCTTCTAGAATCACCTCAGTGTCCTGAAACCATGTATCCGTAGCAATAGCATCTTCGCTACCATCGAAGAATGGAGGGTTCAAGCGCTTGAAGTTGTTGGCCGCGCTGTTCCCTGGATGAACACCTCTGTTCAGAGCATCTGCCATCGCCTGGTGCAAGGCATCTGCACGACGATCCTGGAAAGCTAATAAGGACCTGATGAGACCCACCAAAGTGCTATCATCAGGCTCTACAGGCTGGACGGGCTGAATTTGTGGTTCTCCTCCGGTAGGCATGACTCTGGAGGCTACTCCTGAATGCTTGGCTTGATCTCCGGGTTGCTGCTGGTCCGCGGAAGGTGCTCCGCCTTGCTGATCGGCAGGTCCGAAAACAATGTCGCTGAAGAAGATGACATAGGGAACAATAAGGAAGGACCAGGACAGATCAACGATACAAGCATGTGATCAGGTCAAGATTTTTAGGGATCAAGAGGATACGAGTAGAGATCAAGGGAGAGTACTGATTGAGACATCTATTCGGTAAACTCTCACATATTTTGATTTACAAGACCTGCATGGGCCACCACTTAAACTATGTCACGCCCCAGAACCAGAATACTGGAGAGCGGGGGCAGACATAGCCAGCTACGTATAATGAAATGGAATCCATCTCACCATACGGTCACGGCTGTCTAGTTATATGAGGGTTTAACTACAAGCCATCAGTCTCTTATGGTCATGAACAAGCCTAGTGTCTCAATCACAAACAAGTAAGTAAATGCTACAAGATGTAAGATCACCAAATATACAATAGTAAGGCATCCCAAACATTATATATTCAGCTGATCATGAAGCTAGTCGTTACAAAATGTCAGGACTAGCAAGGGTTTAGTCATACATGATCAACCCTAGGATTTGCCAATCATGTTACAGCCCGTAGGCAGACAGTGAGTAAAAATGTACACGAGCTAACACTTGCTCGGCGGCTAAGCGCCTCAAAAGAATAATTTTACAATAGAGTGGGAGAGCCAAAATAAACCCACTCGTTGCCAGGATTCCTTCTAGTGGTCACCATCTGGCTGGAAAGTCGGTAGATCCTCTGGTGCTGCTCCGATATCTGGCCATACAAAACCAGCTGGGTCAGACCCCAGAAAGAGCAAGTGCCACAAAGGAGGCTTCACTTAGGAACTAAAACCAGCACATTAGCACGAGAATATAATTACATAATAAAAGACAGTAATTGAGGAAAAGCATGACATGTGATATACGATGAGATAACCATGGGACTATTCAGATAACCAGGTTACAACCCGTAAACCAAACAAGGACCGGGGTTGTAACCCTTCGACTGAACGGAACTTGGTTTCTTCCACCATTTATCGGCAAGATAATAAAAGAAATCAGGACATGTAACAATCTTGTACAGGATCAAGACAAGACTAGATAGATTATACCTCATCCAACAATCACGGACAAGTAATAAGTACGACTTGATACTTTAACTAATTAGGGTTACCACAGGCCTAGTAACTAGCAAGATGCAGCGAGATTCTTCCACAGCCACAAGCCCTGCAGATCATCCAGGTTACCCAGGTCGAATATTAGTACAAAAAGGGTGCAACACATGACAATGTGCTGGAAATGTGCCTTACTCGACGGCATGCTACAGATCCCAAGTGTGGCACCCAGATAACGAAATTGCCTGTAGCTGGAAAATCTCTTCATGACTACTGGATTATTCTAGTTATTAGCCTTAGTCAATTCAGTAGGTACCCCTGACCGTGGTACTCAGGGGTCCCCGTCCTAGACATGATGCAAGACAAGACGGGTTCATTTGTACAAGCACAATCGTCCACGGTGTCTAGGTCATTCATACTTGTCATGTCAAGCTTGCCGTCGCAACAGCCTATCGAGATATATCATGTCAGGTTTATCATGTCAATTATATCATGTCAAGTTTACTGTCAGGAGTGCGCCACGACGGACCACTATCATGTCATTTCAAAAGTGCACCACTAAGGGTCACCATCGTGTTCATGGTACAAGTGCAGGATAACACAGTACAAGCATTCTATCAAGAGACCCAAGTTATACAGAGAGCCACAAGACATGAATTAGCAATAATAATAAAATAGTAATAATAATTAAATGACAAGACAAGGCACAGGGAAGAGCCCTGCGGCTCAGAGAAATGAGTCCATGCGGCTGGATGGATGCGGTTTCATACGGCCCAGAATGATTGGGTCTATGCGGCTCGGGATCGGAAGCCCATGCGGCTCGCGGAGAAAGAGGCATATGCGGCTGGTGGGGAGCAACACTATG
The DNA here is from genome assembly GCA_029216955.1 of Iris pallida. Lineage (NCBI taxonomy): Eukaryota > Viridiplantae > Streptophyta > Magnoliopsida > Asparagales > Iridaceae > Iris > Iris pallida. The sequence continues at coordinate 10,905,529 of JANAVB010025798.1, forward strand.
CGGCTGCAAAAGGACGGGAGTTATGCGGCTGGAGGGAATGGGCCATATGCGGCTGGAGAAGTGATCCTTATGCGGCTGGGTCAGGAAGCAGTCCATGCGGCTCGGGTGAGAAACCTCATGCGGCTGGATATGAGTCCAATGCCATGCGACAGGAATTTTATGCGGCAGGATCAACTCATGCGGCTAAAGTTTAGTTCATGCAGCCGGGTTAGACTGGCCCCCATGCGGCCAGTAAATAGGCCTTATGCGGCTCGGGATCAAATCTTTATGCGGCCAAGGAGTTAAGTCCCTGCGGCATAGGCCATGCGGCTCTGAAGAATGCAGCAAGGCTTATGCGGCAGCGAGGGAACTTGCCGCTTAAATGCTATGCGGCTAAGTCCATGCGGCTATGAACTGTGCTTCTTCTCCATCCTTCCTAGAAGAACCCTTCAAGCCATGGCTCCCAAGCTCCACGAATCTTTCATCCTGAGTACAAATTCGAACTTCCATAGGTCAAAATGGGGCAGAATAAAAATTTCTACAACATGGAACCATCAGAACTTGATAATAACAAGATTTAATAGATGAAAACCCAAGAAATCCAAAAATATAATAAACTTAGATCTACAAGAATTTAGCCATGGAAATTGAAAATGCCAAGCACTAAAGAGTCTTAGAATGTTGCAAGGAAGAAAATAGAACAATAAATTTTGAGTTCCTCCATGAAGCAAGTTGCACTTGCCTAGACCTTCCTGGTAGGTAAGGAGAGTAATGGTGGGGAAGAAGAGTAATGAAGAGAGAAAGAGTTGGGGTTAATAAATGGTAGTGGTGGTAGGTAAGGGTTCTCCCCTTGGTTCATGTTGAACCAATATGCAACCCAAGCCTAGCCGAATCAAACCAAGATGAACCAGAAATGAAAATACCAAATAAACCAAGTAGGGAGACATGCAATACAAGTCGAGATACGTACACGTATTCAAAAATACGTAATACGAACCACATGCATTACAATATAGTATGCACCCCTTGTCTTTTAGACAGCATTGATCATATTATACGGTATTCATCTACCCGTAATATGTAGCTGGCTGAGTCACTCCCCCGCTCTCCGGTATTCTGGTTCTTGGGCATGACATGCCCTCCTAGGAGCTCCAATAATCTTAGCCCTAGCTGTCGGGACTGGTGTTGATGATTGGGATATCTGTCCATGGGACCTCTTCCTTCCTCCGGTTCGATCTACTATCCTCTGAGAAGTATACTCATGCCTCTTCGCTGCCCGCAAGACGGCATCAAACGTCTGGTGCTCAAACTGCTCCACTGATATAATGATCTCTAGGTGGATTTCCTGCTGGAATTGCTGCGCTCAGTCCAATTCGGTTGCCACCAAGGTGGGAGCAAACCAACTAAGCCTAGAAAACTCGATCGTCCATCCCATCTGCTTGAGATTAGTGAATCTCGTCTGCAGATCATATTGAGCTACTGCATCAAAATACTTCGTCTGAAACTTGTCGTTGAATACCGTCCATAAGACAGGAGTCACCAAACCAACTGCTAGCATCGCCCACCAGCTGTGGGCTAAGTCCAACAACTGCAGGTGCACCACGACCACCTTCTCTCCCTCAGGAATCCTAGCTGCTTCCAGGATAACTTCTATGTCCTGAAGCCAATCATCGGCAGCAATAGCATCTTTACTGCCATCAAAGAAGGGAGGGTTCAGGCGCTTGAAGCTGTTGGCCGCGTTGTTCCCTTGATAACCAACTCTGCCCATGGCATCTTGTACTGTCTGGTGCAGGACATCGCCCCGACGATCTTGTGACGTAAGTAATTCTCTAATGAGTCCCACCAGGGTTCTATTGTCAGGCTCTGTAGGCTGGACTGGCTGAACTGGGGCTCTGGGTTCCCAAAATACATGACACGGGAAGCTGCTCCAGAGTGCTGGACTTGGTCCCCAGGTTGCTACTGGTTCATTGGAGGTGCTCCACCTTGCTGATCGGTAGGACCAGGAGCAATGCCACCGAAGAAATAACATGGAGAACAATAAGGAAGGACCAAGATAGATCGAGGATATAAGCATGTGATCAGGTCAAGATTTCAGAAGGATTAGAAGACACGAATAGAGATCAAGGGCGAGTGCTGATTGAGACATCTATCTGGTGAAACCCTCACACATCTTGATTTACAATACCTGCATGGGCCACTACTTAAACCATGTTACGTCCTAGAACCAGAATACTGGAGAGCGGTGGACAGATACAGCCAGCTACGTACATTGAAGTACAATCTACCTCGCAATATGGTCACGACTGTCTAGATGCATGAGAGTTTATCTACAAGCCATCAGTCTCTTATGGTCAAGAATAAGCCTAGTGTCTCAATCTCAAGCAAGCAAGTAAATGTTACAAGATATTAGATCATCAGACATACAAAGTAAGTCGTCCCAAATATTACATATTCAGATGATCATGAAGCTAGTCAAACAAAATACGAAGACTAGCAAAAGTTCAAGTCATTCATGATCAACACTAGGATTTGTCAATCATGTTACAGTCCTTAGGCAGATAAAAGTAAGTTTCAATACGAGCTAACACTTGCTCGGCGGCTAAATACCTTAAAAGAATAATTTACAATAGAGCGGAGAACAAAAGAAGAAAACTCACTCGTTGCCAGGATTACGCCTGGTGTTCACCATCTGGCTGGAAGACAAGTAGATCCTCGGGTGCTACTCCAAATTTTGGCCATACAAAACCAGCTGGGTCAGAACCCAGAAGAGCAAGTGCCACAAGGGAGACTTCACTTAAGAACTAAAACCAGCATATTAGCACATAAAGACATAAATGATAACAAAGACATGAGTTAGAGAAAACAGGATGATAAACGATAAGATAACTAAAGGACTATTCCGGTAACCAAGTTACAACCCGTAAACCAAATAAGGACCGGGATTGTAACCCTTCACCTGAAAAGAGCTTAGTCTTCAATTATTTATCGACAAGAGTAAAGCATAACAATAATGTACCGAAGTAATCATAGACTGGCACTATCTAGACAAGACTAGACTGGATCCATCCATCAATCACGGCCAAGCAATAAGTACGGCTTGATACTTTAACTAACTAGGGTTATCACAAGCCTAGTTACTACAATATGCAATGAGATGTTCCAGCAGTCATAAGCCCTGCAGACTATCCAATTATCCTTCCGCAGGTTGAGAGAGTTGATTAGGTGACTTTGTGGTGCAACACATGACAGTGTGCTGGAAATGTGTCCTACTTGTCGGCAGGCTACAAGTCCACTTGAGGTGCCCAGATAATGGAATTGCATGTGACTGGGAATTCTCTTTATGATCTACTTGATCAATCTAGTCATTAACTTAGTCAGATTCAGTATGAATCCATGACCGTGGAAATCAGGAATTCATGTCCTAGATATGATACAAGACGGGACACATAGATTGTACAGACACAATAAAAAAAATCATCCACGGTGTCAAGACGAGAGTTACTTGTCAAGATTACTTGTCAGGAGTGCGCCACCATGGGCCACTATCAAGCTTGTACATGTCATGTTTACTTGTTACTTATTAAGAGTGCGCCACAACGGACCACCGTTAAAGTTATTATGTCAAGGGGCCTGTCAAGAGTGCGCCTCAACGGACCACTTTTAGAGTTATCATGTTAAGCCATATTGCCATGTCGTGTTCATGTTTATCATGTCGTGCTCGTGCTAAGTGTCTTTGTATGCCAAGGATTTACTGGTCAAGAGTGCGCCAGGATGGACCACCGAAAGAGTTATCAAGGAGTATACATGTCATGTTAAGATCGTGCTTAAAGCCCAGAGTACATACGAAACACAGATAATACATTATACAAGGCCATCATGGAAGATGCCCATCATGCTCAAAGGTCACAACTTACACTAAGGACCATGGGGACAAACATGGATAAGAAAACACGAATTATCATGGCAAAAGAAAGGGGCCAGGGACAACATGCGCCCAAGGGCAGCATGCGCCAGGGCAGCATGCGCCCAAAGCATCATGCGCCCATAAACAAGCATGCGCCCAAAGAAGCATGCGCCCGAAGGGAGCATGCGCCTAAAGAGCATGCGTCCAGGGTGCATGTACTGTGTAAGGCATGAGCCCAAGAGTGCATGCGCCCACATGATGGAGACAGGGTGCACTGGAAGACAAGTCTGGAGACTAGCCTCCATGGCTAAGTGGGCGCATACCAAGAGCTATGCTTCCAAGCAGAATGAAACATAATGCCTCAGACACATATCAGAGACTATGCGCCCAGGCAGGGGGAAAAGCTTTGGGCGCATATCAAGAGCTATGTGCCAAGCAGAAAAAAGCAGGGTGCCTTGGGCTCATATATAGGGCTATGCGCCCAAAGAAAAGGTTGCTGTGGGCGCATAAAAAGAGTTATGCGCCCAGCACTGTTCTTCTTCTCCATGCCGAGAGCATGAGTTCATGGAACCCATGAACTTCTCAAGTTCATAAATCCCTCAAAACAACTCGAAATCGGGACTTTCAAAGGTCTAAATTGGGTAGAACGAAATTCTCTACAACATGGAACAATCAAAACATGAAAATAATAAAGTTTGATAGATCAAAACCCAAGAAAATCAAGATTTGAGTAAACTTAGATATACAAGATTTTATCTACCAAAACCAAAAATACTAAGTACTAAAGAGTCATAAAACTATGTAAGGAAGACATTAGAACAATAAAACATGAGATCTCTCATGAAGCAAGATTTCACTTGCCTAAGGATTTGGGAGAAATAAAATGAAGAAGAAAAGTAGATGAAGAAATAAATGAAAGTAAAGGAGGAGAGAGAAAGGGGTCGGATTATATAGAGGGTTCAACATGATGAACCATCTTGACCCAAACCAAATCAAAATAAACCAAGCCAAGTTAAATCAAAATTAAATCATACTAGATAAGTCAAAATATGGATCGAAAATCTGTATACGTATACTGAAAGTACGCATGACGAAAAACGGAAATGACATCAAACCTTCGCAATTGGGCTTAAACTTATGCGCAAGTTGACTACTACCTAAATCATTATTACTTTTGTTATAGATGCATAGCTCTTTTGGTGCACGATTGTTTGCTGCTTCTGCTTTGTCCTTGATTTCTCCACCACCACTCTTTTCAAAGCCCAGAAGATGCGGACACGTGTACGGTTAGAAATCCATCTAACACTCCTCCATCCTCCTATAAATGGAGGGTTATGGTGTTCGTTTGTTTCTCGTGCTAAGAAATTTCAGTGCTCTGTTCTTAAACTCTTGCTTCCTTTTCCACCAGCAGCAAAGCAAGAATGTCTTCCTCGTGCTGTGCTTCTGGCTGCAAGTGCGGTGCCGGATGTGGATGCAGCTCATGTGGATGGTGAACCTCATAATTTCTCTCTCCTTCACACATTTACACTATACATGTTAAAATTGATGTGTTCCTTTCAATTAAAATAATTCTAACAAACACCTTATAATCAATGTTTTTTTTTTTTTTTTTTCCTTTTGTCGCTAGATATGAATTAACAAGCACACTTCTTCCGTATTGATTCGTTTACATGTTGCAGCTGCAAGAGGAACCCTGATTTGGCAGAAGGGAGCGTCCCCACCAGCCAAACCATGATCCTTGGTGTTGCACCACTGAAAGGGTACGTATGCTAGCTAATCTGTCTATATCTATACTACTGTATAATGAAAAATTTTGAGCTCGTCGTGAATTTTTTTTACCAAATATATTAATTAAACTTATTCATTAAAGTCAATAAGAACAGCTAGATAATTATGGAATGTATTATTTGGTCTTCCTAAATACACTTGTATAATATATTAATAGAAATTTTGACTTACCTCCCACTTGATTTACCATTTTTCAGGGTGTACCCTACAGTTTTACAAAAATCTACAGTACCCTCCACTTTGAACGGAATTCGTCAAAAAATATTTTTTTTGACCAAAATGCCCTTGTTTCCTTTCTCTTTCCTCTCCCCCCCCCCGGCGGCCACCGCACCCGCTCCCTCCTTCCCGCCATCGCCTCCGCCTTCGCTCCCCCACTCCCCGCCTCCGGCGGCGGCGGCGGGAGGAGGGGAGCGCACGGCGGTAGCCGCAGGAGGGAGGGGGTGAGAGGAAAGAGGAAGGAGACAAGGACATTTTGGTCAAAAAAATATTTTTTTGACGGATTTCGTCCAAAGTGGCAGATATTGTACATTTTTTGAAAAACTGTGGGGTGCACCGTAAAATGGGATAAACAAAGTGGAGGACAAGTCAAAAAAAATCTTATATATTAATATAACAATTAAGATAGTTGTCTTTTAGTCTTCCTAAGTGCTCTTAATAGAGATTAGAATAACTATAACAATTTTCTAATAATAATCTATAAAATATGCACGTGCATATATATACTAATATGATATAATATGACCGGGGGATCCTTGTTCTCAAGTACCATGTCCCTTTTTTTTTTATTGAGTGCTTGATGTGCAATTGTACATGGTATTAAAAATTTAAAAAAATAAAAAAATTTAACCTTCATATATGTTAATAAGTTTTTTTTTGAGTGGTTAAAATAAAGCTCTTTTTTTAGAATTTGTACAATGACCTTAAAATGTTAGAAATGACCATGTTTAAGGATACAAATGTCTCAAAAATTATCGTGTCTATCTTTTTTTTTTCTCCGAAACACTGGATTTTAATTTTGGAGATATTTAAAAATGCTCAAAACAAAAATCTTATATATATATATATATATATATATATATATATATATATATATATATATATATATGGAATAAATTTATATTTACTAACGCCGGAATCGATAAGGGATTCGGTGGGCTCCAGTCCACCCCCATTTTATATATATATATATATATATATATATATATATATATATATATATATATATATGAGTGAGCCTATTCTAGTCCGCTCATACATAGGATATCTATGTTCTGGAGTCCTCGTTCCTGGACATGCAACACATGGAAAAAAAAATTAAAAAAAATTTACTGTAGTAATTATGTTAACTGTATTTGTTTCATCAGTTCATGTGATTTTTTTTTTTCACCTCTGAAAATTGAAAGTAGTTGTTGAATGCAGACATGTTGAAGGATTTGAGTCGGGTGCCGGTTCAGAAAACGGAGGTTGCAACAAGTGCGGATCGAGCTGCAGCTGTGATCCGTGCAACTGCAACTGAGTCATACATCTACTCTACTACGATGTTACTACTATATATACATATATGAAATAAATAAATATTTGAGGCCATGAGAAACACTATGTTCATTTGTCTGTTGTTATCTGCAACCTGTGCTTGCGGTTTCCATGTACACTCATCTCTTTTATCAATCTAATTAATGTAATGAGAAGAAGCAATCTTCTTTAGTTCTTGTGCTACATACATGATGTGTGACTTTTCTTTCTTACCCTTACTTTGTGTTTGGCGTGCAAAATTACTAAGTATAAATAAGCATCAATACATGTTACAAACTCTTTATTTTATTACAGTTCATTGGAATAATTATGACATTCGGAAACTAACGAAACCAAAACATGCTAATCATGAGAAAACAATGAATGGACGATTTACGTGTGTTTGGCTTTGCAAAAATAAAAAAACTGTTAAGCAAGAATGCATGGAGATGGACACGGGACACCTACAAGTATTTTGGCTTGATGAGTAATCATTGATTAATTTTCTCAAGAGTTTCACGAGTTAACATATATTCTAGATCCGGTGAGATGTCTTTAAATCTGATAATTTGCAAAGAAATCACGTTTCAATTTTAGAAGAACGAAAGCAAAGAAATGACGTTTCAATTTTAGAAAAATGAAAACTAAATTATTCGCCGTTGCCGGGGATCGAACCCGGGTCACCCGCGTGACAGGCGGGAATACTCACCACTATACTACAACGACTTTGATGGAAAACTTCAACATTAAAAGTTTTGATATAAATAACTCTTGACGATCTATCATTTTAACTAAGTTAAACCCTAACCATTTCAATTATATAAATTTATTTAACAAACGATTGGACCTAGGTTCGGATCCATGAATGATGGTAACGAATTGGAAGTCCGATCTGGTGTTTCCTGACAGTGGAATAGACGAATTCAGTTCAAATTTTCTCGTTTTACCCCTGGGGAAATTATGAGATAATCGGAAAGTCTATTTTGACCGTGCAAGGGCTGCCGTGCTGGTCAGCATCCACGTGGGGATTAGCTATTATCTCTGCCTCTCCTCCGGCTAACGCGGGACCACTCCGGACCGCAGGGTCAATGCCGACATACCGCGTAAAATTTGAGCCATTGGATCCCCCCCATGTCTAGTTATAGTCCACATTTGATGAATAGCAACGTTTATGAGATAATAGTCTACCCAAGTCAAGCTTTGCTTAAAATTCGAACTGTTGGATCCGCCAACTAGTGTTAAGGCACACATGTTATGTGTGCAACGCATTTTAGAAATCTTAATAGCATCTTATATATGTAGCAAAGATAATATCCAACCAAACATATTCAACTTATTTTTAAAATATTGACACTTAAGGAAAAAAAAAAAAAAATTATGCCACACTAATATGAGTTACATAACGCGAAGAATCTAGGACCTTCTTCATTGTTATCTTTATATTTTCAGTTTTTATTCTATATCATGTCTTTTTAAAAAAGTTTATGTGGCATTCTTTTATACGGAAATTCACTATTAAAAAAATATATATCTTTAATAGCTTGTCTTTATATTTATTTATATCCTACATGATATTACACAAAATAAAAAATAATAATCTTTTTATTACAATGTGATAATTAAATATTTATGTGGGATCTATTTTTGTGTGCCACTTAGATGTAGAAATTCTCAAGGGCTCTACAATAGGTTTGGATGAAAAAATGCTATATATTCCTCCAAAATATTCATGGAAATTATCCCTCGTTATGTGGCAACTTATGTGTCGTTTGACATGACACTTAACAAATCAAATATTATAATTATAATTATAATTATAATTAACATTAAATATTAAAATCAACGTTAATGTTACATTAAGATTAATATTAAATCAACATTAAATTTTTTTGGATAATTAATTATTTGAATAGAATTTTTCATGTCAACTGACGTGATATAACACGTCAGCTTCCACGTAATAAATGATACTTTGGAGGAACATTTTGGAGGTACGAATAATATTACTCTTTTAGATGATGTGTTAAGCCAGTTTGTGAGCAATCATATTGTCCAATATTCTGGCTAATGTGAAGGTAGGTTACAAACCCTCAGGGATGTCGTCGGATGGAGCGAAACAGATCTTGTAACTGTTATGGGATCACTACCAAAATATGTCCATTTAGCGACGGCCATATCCGTCGTCCATCCGTCGGCAATCAGTATTAGCGACCGATAACTGACGGATCTTGGTCAAAATAATCCGTCGGCAATCAGCTCGTCGCTAATAATGATCCGTCGCTAAGTAGTCGAAGAGCAACGGAATAACGACGGCTTTTCGTCTTCACAATACAATGCATTAGCGACGACTTTCCGACGGACTTTCGTCCATTTCAAGTATTAAAAACTTAACTGTGTAGACGCTAGCGACGGATATTCCGTCGGTAAACCGTCGTAACAGTGTATCAGATGGTATCGTTTCGTCGCTAGTCCGTCGATAGCTGTCGCTAACAAAGGACGGATTAGCGACGGAATACTAACGGATTATCCGTCGACCATGTTCTGGAAATGCTTGACATTTCCAGAACCTTGGCGACGGATAAATCGTCGCTACTCCGTCGCTATGCCGTCGACAGAGCGACTGATTAGTGGCTGATTATCCGTCGCCATGTTTCTGGAAATGTCAAGCATTTTCAGAACCTTGTCGACGGAGTTTCCGTCGCTACGCCGTCGAGAGAGCGACTGATTAGTGGCTGATTATCCGTCGCCTTGGCGACGGATTTTCCGTCGCTATTCCGTCGAATGATATACCACCAGAACCTTGCCGACGGATATTCCGTCGACCACCCGTCGCTACCTGGAAACAGTTTCAAATCTCCAATTAGCGACGGAAATTCCGTCGAAAATTAGTCGAAAACTGGAAATATCCGTCGCTAACCGGTCACTAGTCCGTCGCTAACTGAGATTTTTTTTGAAAAAAAATTGCAGCACGTTCCCTGTTCACAAAAATATGCATAAACCAAACCAATATATAATGCACACCAATTATCCAACAATCACATAGACCCAATATATAATGCACACCAATTATCCAAGAATCACATAGACCAAATATGCACATACGAATTTAATGCACACCAATTATCCAAGAATCACATAGACCAAACCAAATTAATATAAAATAGACATCAATTATCCTGAAGAGTAACCTAATATCCGTCGTTATAATCCGATCATAGCACAAATAATCCAAAATTCTCACAAATATTCTAAATTTTTTTAATTACAATATTTTAAGGAGGAGGAGGAGTTCGATTGCCCGGTGGTGGTAATCCCTGTTGCGACCGACGAATATACTCCTCCACTAGGTACGTCGGCAAGTCGTCGTAGACACTGCTCGAAAGTCGGCGTAGCTGCTCTGGCGACATGAGATCCAGGAGTGCCGTCACAGTCGGAAGCGGTACCAGAGGGACAGCAGGGTTGAAAGAAAGATGACCCACGGAAGAAGGACCGACACCAGCAGTCGACGGACCGACACCAGTAGAAGACGGACCGACACCAGCAGCAGACGGAGGCGGAAAGTACGTGACAAATTGCTCCCGCAAGGACGACACCGCCTCGTGCAGCTGCGTAAGCTGCGACCTAACATCATCGTCTGCCGGGGCCGCGGGAGAAGGCGGTGTCGGTGGAAATCTCTGCGTCGCCATGTGCAACGGCCCTAGGGAGCCGACTCAGTACAGGAGCCCTTTCTTAAAGTCGCCGACGGTATCTACGAACAAGTCTTGTGTTACATACATGATGTGTGACTTTTCTTTCTTACCCTTACTTTGTGTTTGGCGTGCAAAATTACTAGTATAAATAAGCATCAATACATGTTACAAACTCTTTATTTTATTACAGTTCATTGGAATAATTATGACATTCGGAAACTAACGAAACCAAAACATGCTAATCATGAGAAAACAATGAATGGACGATTTACGTGTGTTTGGCTTTGCAAAAATAAAAAAACTGTTAAGCAAGAATGCATGGAGATGGACACGGGACACCTACAAGTATTTTGGCTTGATGAGTAATCATTGATTAATTTTCTCAAGAGTTTCACGAGTTAACATATATTCTAGATCCGGTGAGATGTCTTTAAATCTGATAATTTGCAAAAAAATCACGTTTCAATTTTAGAAGAACGAAAGCAAAGAAATGACGTTTCAATTTTAGAAAAATGAAAACTAATTATTCGCCGTTGCCGGGGATCGAACCCGGGTCACCCGCGTGACAGGCGGGAATACTCACCACTATACTACAACGACTTTGATGGAAAACTTCAACATTAAAAGTTTTGATATAAATAACTCTTGACGATCTATCATTTTAACTAAGTTAAACCCTAACCATTTCAATTATATAAATTTATTTAACAAACGATTGGACCTAGGTTCGGATCCATGAATGATGGTAACGAATTGGAAGTCCGATCTGGTGTTTCCTGACAGTGGAATAGACGAATTCAGTTCAAATTTTCTCGTTTTACCCCTGGGGAAATTATGAGATAATCGGAAAGTCTATTTTGACCGTGCACGGGCTGCCCGTGCTGGTCAGCATCCACGTGGGGATTAGCTATTATCTCCGCCTCTCCTCCGGCTAACGCGGGACCACTCCGGACCGCAGGGTCAATGCCGACATACCGCGTAAAATTTGAGCCATTGGATCCCCCCCATGTCTAGTTATAGTCCACATTTGATGAATAGCAACGTTTATGAGATAATAGTCTACCCAAGTCAAGCTTTGCTTAAAATTCGAACTGTTGGATCCGCCAACTAGTGTTAAGGCACACATGTTATGTGTGCAACGCATTTTAGAAATCTTAATAACATCTTATATATGTAGCAAAGATAATATCCAACCAAACATATTCAACTTATTTTTAAAATATTGACACTTAAGGAAAAAAAAAAAAATTATGCCACACTAATATGAGTTACATAACGCGAAGAATCTAGGACCTTCTTCATTGTTATCTTTATATTTTCAGTTTTTATTCTATATCATGTCTTTTTAAAAAAGTTTATGTGGCATTCTTTTATACGGAAATTCACTATTAAAAAAATATATATCTTTAATAGCTTGTCTTTATATTTATTTATATCCTACATGATATTAAACAAAATAAAAAATAATAATCTTTTTATTACAATGTGATAATTAAATATTTATGTGGGATCTATTTTTGTGTGCCACTTAGATGTAGAAATTCTCAAGGGCTCTACAATAGGTTTGGATGGAAAAATGCTATATATTCCTCCAAAATATTCATGGAAATTATCCCTCGTTATCTGGCAACTTATGTGTCGTTTGACATGGCACTTAACAAATCAAATATTATAATTATAATTATAATTAACATTAAATATTAAAATCAACGTTAATGTTACATTAAGATTAATATTAAATCAACATTAAAATTTTTTGGATAATTAATTATTTGAATAGAATTTTTCATGTCAACTGACGTGAGATAACACGTCAGCTTCCACGTAATAAATGATACTTTGGAGGAATATTTTGGAGGTACGAATAATATTACTCTTTTAGATGATGTGTTAAGCCAGTTTCTGAGCAATCATATTGTCCAATATTCTGGCTAATGTGAATGTAGGTTACAAACCCTCAGGGATGTCGTCGGATGGAGCGAAACAGATCTTGTAACTGTTATGGGATGAGCCGATTCTCACCCTTAAAAAGTTTGATTACTATGACTCATTTGTTTCAAGGATTCAACGAATTCGGAAAGGAAACTTGTTCCTTTCCTTTGTTTGGTAGCCACAAACTTGGAAAGTATTTTCTTGACATGGAGGAAAATATAAGAGAAAATGATTCCTCTCATGACCCATGGGACTCATTTTTCTTTCTTCTTTTACAACATTAATTACCAAATATTATGACAAAAATAACATTGAGTTGTTGGCTATTTTACCAATTAACTATTCGTATTATGTTGACATTGGATATTATTGGAACAATGATATATTTTTTCTTTTCTTTGCTACGCCAACAAAACAATAGAAGGTAAATCAATTGTTTTTGTTTTCGTAAACGTTTTTTTTTTGTTTTTACCAAACATACGAAAAATAATAATAATAGGAATCATGTTGGCTGTGTGTAAACTTTACACAGAGCAAAAGCTCAAGTTTAGTCCCACATCGGTTGGGAGAGGGAGTCCACTTGTGCTTATATCATCTTGCCTCTTCTTGCTTCACTAAAAGTATTGTGAGGGAGCCCCATGGGCGACACGCACGCGTCGCCGTCGCCGCCCGGCCCGGCTCGGCTCTGCTCTGCTTGGTTTGGTTTGGTTCGGTTCGATTCGGCACACGTAACGGGTGCGGGTACGTGCCCACATCTGCGGACGCCGAATGCCGATTCGATTCCTCTTCGGGCTCGAGCTGAGACCCTAAAATCCTTTTTGCTTCTATTCAAATTTTTGACCGTTACTATTCCTTTAATTTTCTGTAACGTTTGGAATCCAAATTTTGTCCAGGTTCAATGAACCATGTGCTGCAAAACTTTTGTAACGTTCGCTAATTAAATTTGCCTTTACTCATGTCCATTACACAGCCTATATAATGAGGTCCTCCTCATTCCTTCTTCCCTACAGAAAATTATCCTTCCGAAAATTCTCACAAATCTCCATTTCAAAAAAGATCTGTTTGTCGTTGTTGCTCTGGGCAGAGCTAAGTCGGGGTCAATCTCTCTAAGACGTGTGCGACAAAGAGATTCCGGTAGAGCAAAGATTTTACCACTAGGAGCGTTCGGATCCAGTCTGCACATAGACCCGAACTAACTCTTACGGCAGTGCTTCGTGCGCGACTTCCCCGGAGGCCGGTAACATTTTTTTTATATTCTTGCAGATTTAAAACGAAGAATTTTGAAGAAAAATCCAATAATCTAAGAGTTAGTTTTTCTATTTTTGTGTAAACTGTTACATAAATATCTGTTAACATATACATTCTACGCAGCAAATAATCTTTCTGTAACAAGAAAATCGCTTAGCCTACAGCATTACCAATAGTTTGATTTGCTGCGTATTAATTTCTATACTGTAGCAACTTTTCATATAGCCTGTTAGGTAGCAAAATTTATTGTCTTACCAAAATTTGTTACTGAAGCAACCTTTCATGTAGCAAAACTTTATTGAATATTGCCTATTGTAGCAAATTTTCATATAAGTCATATCTTTTAATTATTGTCTTACCAAAGTTTGTTACTACGTAATAATTTGCTTACAAAATTTCACAAATTACTTGGACAAATTGCCTATTAAAACCATTGTCAGAAATTGCTTAGACAAATTGCCTATTAACCGACAATTGTCCAATGTAGCAAACCATTGTCTCAATAACTTGCTTACTAAATTTTTATAACAAATTGCTTGTTGTCAAATATATTGGAATATATAAAGAAGTTACTTGCTGCCAAAAAATTGCTTGTGTTAATTTGCTTTAAGTTTGTGGACCACTTTGGCTCCGTCAATCATTCGTAAGGAACATACAATTTTCGTTCTATAAGCAACATTCAAATTGGCTTCCTTACAAATTGGTTTCTTTACACATATTCACTTTTGATACAAATTGCCTACTATATCAAAGGTCATTTTTCTTCTCAAACTATTTACCTTCTATAAAAATATTGTTATATACATTCTTCTTTAAGAATTTACTTAAAACAAAAGCTTGCTCTTTATATTAGCCTACAGTTAAGCTTGCTTACCATATAAACATTCATTATATTAGAGTATTGTACTATATATTGATTGTTTAAGAATTTGCTTGGAACAACGGGTGCTTGATAATTTGCTCAAGGCAACATTCTGTCACCATAATTGTTGTTATTCAACTCTCATTACATATTCTGCTAGTGTATCTTGGCAATACATTTTTGTAAATCACATTTAGCTTTCAAGCATTCAATTGGATAAATTGCTAGTCTAATACTTTATATACTAGCTATGGACTCTGTTTTCATAAGACTGCCATCAATCGAAATTTTGACAATACTAGTTGAATAATTTATGTTACTCAATATTTTATTTTTAAGCTAAAACAAACAGTTTATTGATTTAGTAAAAATTAATTAATTTTAAAGTTCTAAAGTAGAAATTTGTCTGGGTACAAGCCGAAAGAGCTCTTCTGCCAACAAGACAAAAATTCGTCTAAGTGATCGGTACTTAAATGTTCTTTGTGAACCTTCGCCTACTGGGATCCGGTGTCACGCCTCGACCCGAAATCATCCGAATCATCGTCCTCGCAGGGGACGTGATGCCACACGAGCCTGGAGTTGCGCTCGTGCAAGGCAATATGACAAGTTCTCAAAATGGTTATCTTTGATTTGATATTAGCAAACAGAAAAAAATAGAGTATACGAAACAATTCTCTTTATTGATAATGAACTGAGATTACAAAGGCTTTCAATAGCTAAACTGAATTTGCCAGATCGGCTACAACACTCAAGTTTTCTCTTGCCCACAAAGGATTTCACCGTTCCATACATCATGTCTTCTATATCTCGGCCGCATCAATCCTGTTGCAAGTCCGAGCGTCAATGCGATCGCACGCTTCAAACGCTACAGCATTCCATGCCTCTGCACGATCAAGCGAAACATCGTCGCGAGTAATCCATTCCCTGCACCCTGCATAAAAGCTGGTGGGGGATCAGTACGTTCGTTCTCGCATGTACTGATGAAAAGACCCATTCTAAACCGATATTTAGTATTTATGTTGAATCATGCAACTTAGCTTATGATCTTGCTATATTCTTCTTAGGGTCGATTTCATGGCATATTCGAAAGCGGTAAAGCATGTTATCATGGCAACCATGTTATTCGAATTGAATATGCAAGCAGGCAAGCAATCTCATGTTTGTTTCGTGGCGTGACTTCTTACCAACATAGACACACTCGCCTTTGCACCGACGCAAGGTGAATACGCCACATTCCTTTCCTGTCATGTTGTAAGTGCTCTCTATGCGGGATCTATGTGTGCAGGATACATAAGTGCCTGCACTTTCAACCCATCGTTCCTTAACTATATGATGGTCATTGGCATATCCGCGCCAGAATAGACTAAAGGTGTTTCTCTTTTTCTTTCCTTTCTTTCTTTTCTTTTCTTTTCTCAAATTGGATAGCCCGGTGCCTCTCGTAGTGGGTTGTTATCCCAATTACGGAGACCTTCCATTGCATACCATCATTTGTGGTTTTTTACATCTTGCTAAGTGGTCGCTAATCGTCTTATGAATGTGCGCCTCTCAAAGATTATATTCCTCCTAGGCCGAACGGTCCCGGTGCCCCGGCGCACCAGTTCGAAGGGAACACCCGTGCACGGGAGATGTCACGCCCCAGTACCGAAATACAAAGACGGACTAGGCCAGCTACTCCATATGAGGTATACAACGTCATACGGCGATCGTGGCAGTCAAGAAACAAGGGGGTGCATGCTACATTCAAGTCTCCTATGGTTTCACAGAGCATCTATGTCTCAATCATCCAAAGCAAGAAAACATCAATTAATAAACATATGAGATAAAGCAGTAAGGCGTCCCCGACGCTTTATCAAAATGATCATGGGGATCTAGCTTTATAAGTTAGCTAGCCCAGAAAGTCATAGGTACATAATTGTATTCAGCTGCAGTCTGATTTAATTACAAATTATACAAAAGACAAAATATCCAGATTAGCCGGATAAACAGGTGCCGGTGGCTAAACGCCAGAACATAAGTGAAGATACTAGAGTGGTAGAGAAGAAACCCACTCGAGCCCCCCGCCAGCCATTCTCCTAGTATGCACCATTGACGTCAGGAAAGAAGTTTGGATCCTCAGGCGCTGCTACGAGATCTGGCCAAACAAAACCAGCGGGGTCAGCCCTGAATAGCAAGTACCGCAAGAGAGCACAAAAGAGTGAGATAAAACCCATGAATAAAATAATAATACTAGTAATAATAAAAGCTTCCGGTCGTAGCGTCGGTCCACAGCCTGTCCTAGCACGATAGACCAACCCAACAACCAAACAAGGACATGGGTTGGACCACGCACCATGACAACCCATGTTCCTCGGCTACTAACGGAAGTTACAAGGCACAGTCAAGTCGTTTTTCAAGCGGCCATTCATTCATGCGACTTTCTATATTTGACGGAGTTATTCCCGCGATACTTTATTAAAAGGAATCCTCAGATCGTGTCAACCCAGCAGGGCTAGCCAAACCATTTAAACATATATCACATTGATTATGCACCGGTACCTCGGAGGGCTACCGCACTAAAACATATAACACATAGCTCGTAAAAGTCGGATATAGTCATCCGCTATAGGCAAGTGAAACCATATCCGTGGCGGCCAACCCGACACGTCAGGACTGGATCTGGGGTGGCTAGTATGGCACGACCTCGGGATTCTTCCTACCCAATGCATCTACCAAGTTAGTTGCCTAGTTAATCCCTAGGTTATCCTCGGAGTTCACATATCGTGGTCACATGCTCACTCCCCTAGATGTCGTACATTGTACGAGTACCCCAAGAAGGGATCTGTACTTATTTATGGAGTCATACGTATGTACCCCCTTCTTGGTGTAATACGACACACAACACATACACGTCATTGCTACCGACCATTCGCTATGTAAATGCTGGACTATTGGAGGTACTGGCAGGTATCACATAGGAACACTTAGAACATAGGATAACACATCGGTGCTCATATAGATTGTACCTTAGTACACACATAGGGTTATCCAGCACACGCATAGGTAGTCAGGTCAGGAATGAGGACCAAGACACAAGAAAAAAGAGAACAAGAACAAGAAGGCACTACGCACTTCGGGTATGAAGTGCTCGCAAGTCATGAAGTGGCCCTAACGGCGCACGGGCAATGTGCAAGGTAAAAGGTGCACAAGGTGCCAAAGTCACATATGAATTCTGGTTAAAGTGAGACATGAAGATTCTTGAAGCCAAGACAAAGATCTACAATTTTTATGTTGGGAGTTGAGAAAAATTTTGGCCATAATTCAGCCAAATAGGACATAAAACAGCCAAAAACAGCCAAAATAGGCTCTATGCGGCATTCTGCGGCACTATTCAGCCTTCTGCGGCACTATGCGGCCTTCTGTGGCACTATTCATTTCATGCGACACTATGCATCCATATGGCACTATTCATTCCTGCGACTGCGGTACTATTCATACGGCACTATTCATGTGGCACTATTCATCCATGCGGCTACGGTACTATTTATCCATGCGGCTGTGGCACTATTCATGTGGGACTATTCATCCATGCGGCTGCGACACTTTTTATGTGGCACTATTCATTCCTGCGGCTGCGACTACGACACTATTCATCCTTACGGCTGCGGTACTATTCATGTGACACTATTCATCCATGCGGCTACGGCACTATTCATTCCTACGGTTGCGGAACTATTCATCTATGTGGCTGCGATACTATTCATACAGCACTATTCATCCATGCGGCTGCGGTACTATTCATTCCTGCGGCTGCGGTACTATTCATGCAACACTATTCATCGATACGGCTGCGGCACTATTCATGTGGCACTATTCATCCATACAGCTGCAGTACTATTCATCTGACACTATTCATCTATGCGGCTGTGGTACTATTCATGCTGCACTATTCATCGTCCCTGCTAAAACCAGGGCAGATGACATAGAAAATGTCTAAATATTATTTTGGCCATAACTTCCTCAAAACAAGTCAAAATCTAACTTTTCAAAGGTCAAAATTGTGTAGAATCAAATTTCCTACAACCTAGGACCATTAGTTTTCGAAAATAACCAAGTTTGATAGATCAAAATCATGTAAATACATAAAACCCTAGTTTTAGAAACTTGGATCTACACAAAACTAGCCATTAAAATAAAAAACTTCAAGAACTAAACTTGTAGAGAATGAAGAGAAGAACAATATAGACAAATAATATCAAAAGAAAAATTAAGAATGAAAAATGCACAAATCTTCACTTTTGAGCAAGTTGTACTTGCCTAAGGGCGGTGGATGAGGGAAATAAATAGAAGAGAGAATAAGGAGAGAGAGTGAGGAAGAGAATATAAATAGGGGTTGGGTTGGCTTAAGAAAACCCTAATCTCTAAATATGCTCTAACCATTCCACTAATGACATGCTTAAAAGCTACATGCAACCATTAAATAATAATAAATAGAATTATGCACATGCTAAATATGGGATACCATGTACAGAATTTATGAAAGAATACGTATATCGGGATCGGGGAGTGACATGAGATTATCTCATCATTTTCTCAAGTCCATTCGACCATACAACGTACTATTATTCAAACAACCAAACATAGTCTTGAATCCGAGACTCAGACTTTATCATCTCGTATTTCTTCCATTAGCTTTCTATGTTCTCACATTCCATACTTCGTTTCAATATTCAATGGCATCATGCCTCAACTCAACGTTCGTCAACCATATGTATAGCTCAAGGAGTGCACAACGTGTGTGTGTGTGTGTGTGTGTGTGTGTGTGTGTGTGTGTGTGTGTGTGTGTGTGTGTGTGTGTGTGTGTGTGTGTGTGTTTATTGTGTTTGCTAGTTAATTTAACCATTTTGATAACGTTGGTAATGTCTGTTTCAGCATTAGGAGACTGTTGTGCGAGTTGACCGTTCATGGCTCATTGAGTGGGTTATAGTTTCAATTTTCTTAGCTCAGGACAACAGGCAAGTACATTCTCTGATAGTTTTCATTGCTTTGATATCTACTATATCCGATTCAGTTGTACTGTTATACTTGATTCCCGATACGAGGATACACGGACTAGTATACGTGAATCTCGTCATGAGATGTCATTCCTGGTTTACCTGGTATATGAGTACATTGTTCGATATTATTTTATGTACTTGTATAGACACCGATTTGGGAGTGGGCTGGCCCCCTGCTCTTCGAATCCCGTGTCATGACATGTTATGTCTGGATTCATTATACTACTCGGGGATGAGGAGTTATTAGAGGTTATGTGATCATTACCCCTACTTGTTTATTACTTGTGCATAGCTCCACCCTCACCACACGTAGGGTGTAGCCTGACCTTATACTACTTGTGCATAGCTTTCCATTTTGGCTGGCCTGATCCCTATACCATTGTACTACTTGTGCATAGCCGATCAAATGGAACAGCCTGATCTTGACCCAAGTCGATCACAGAATGCTCTAATATTTTATGGCACTTTCTTTTTTATGTTTACATCATACCTCTGATTACTTTCCACTGTTTATATTCCAGCTTTATCTTATATCTCATATATGACATGATATCCAGTTCTCTTGTACTGTTTTACTTTTAGTCTTGATATTTCATCTTGTATTTCATTATAATTGTCTCTTATAGTAGTTGTCAATTCATATGGAACTGCTGTTAGCGTTTGTAATTGTTCGTATCCTGACGGGATAATCCCCATTATTTTTCAGAGGATTTAGATGCAGATTGCCCGACCTACTACGGATTTGGCATAGATGGAGCCTACGACCAGGACCAGCCTGTGGACCCGGTGCTCGTAGAGGACGCACCGCCAGTAGTGACCTAGTTTACCTAGATTTTGTCTGGATTACATTCCAGTTTGATACTTTGAGACTTGTAGTATTTATTTGGGATATTGTTTTATGTTTTGGATTCTGAACTTGTGATTGTGGCTCGGCACTATTTTAGACTATTTACTTCATCTTTATCTTTATCTTTATCATCGTGCTTATCTCCCTTAGATTAAGTGATTGAGCGGTGATCATATTCCTCCGTGTGGAGATGATAGGTTATATTATTGTGTCTTAGATTCTATATATTCTAGATGACCTTTACAGCGTTCTACCGTCGATACTGCGGCGTAGGCTGGACGTACCCACGTGCTCGTGCCCCTAAACAGGGTACGGGTCGTGACATCTCGTATTTCTCCCTTTAGCTTTCTATGTTCTCACATTCCATACTTCGTTTCAATATTCAATGGCATCATGCCTCAACTCAACGTTCGTCAACCGAACAACCCAAGGTCCCGAACACTTTTCGAGGTACCATGCCACATCTGACAGTTTCGTCACCTACATGCCATAACTGTTCTCTTCACAACGAAGCCATCTTATATGATTCTCGTGTACGTACGCTTTGACACGATTGTTCTCATTTCTTCGAGTCGTGCATACGATGCATGCCTCGATACCATAATTCCATATTCTTGGCCTTAATGTTCAATGTTCGTGGCTTGCACGCTACGACGCTCACCTTTATAATCTTTCAATGTGCTAGCCTTTCTAACTCGTGCGCGAAGGCACGGAATGGCTCGTTCCCGAAGGCACTCGTCGAAAACAGTTATCCTATGTTCTTATGGCTTGTGCACCGAGGCGCTCACCTTTGCGATATCTAATGTTCCATAGTGACTCGTGCAATTGATGCACGTTTTATTTCAATTGTTCTAACTAGTGTTCGATACACACTATGATTTATCTTCCGATCGAACCACGTCCGTGGCGTCGATAGGTTAACTTAGCATACAATGATACATTCTTACTTAGGCATTAAGGAGTAAAAAGAAGGTCATTCCTACCACCTTAAGCCGTTACGCCTTGTTGTTTGCCGAACCGATGCGGCTCGATTTCATAACATTGTTACACGGCCAAATCTTCTGACTTAGCCATTCGAGCACTTCTTGTTTCATTGAACTACTCGATCGATTCTGGCCTACCGTGCCCAAGTCTCAGCCCATTGTGAGGCGGTGATTTGGTTTTGCGGACCCGTTACGAATGAGGCAAAATGTCGACCTATAATATTTCAGCGTAAACGGATAGCCTGCACATGAAACCAACTAAAATCAATACTTGCATCGATTCGGACTTGCGTCTTAGGTCAATTCGATTTCGTAGAATCTTCAAGCCGACTCAACGCACTTATCCTTCGGGACAATACAGCGCTTCGTATCGAATCAACTCGATGTATTCTTTGGAACAATATAACTCTTCGTATCGACTTAGTTCGATGCATTGCTCGGGACAACGTAACTCTTGTATCGATTCGCATCGATACATTTTATTCGGTCAACGCGACTCTTTGAGTCAATGTCGCAGCGTAATGCGTCGTGCGGAACGGGGTATTATAGAATATACCAATCAAAATAAGGTTCGTCCTCGAACAAAAACCAACACTCCGATTAAGTGTTTTATAAATTGTTTCAAGATCTCGTCCCACTAATGTTGTTTAGTTTCACACTATCTTGCAAGCTTTTTATCAATATTTCAAAGTCTTTCCTGCATCTCGATTTGAATTTTTGTATACAACTCGATTTGGATCCGTACATATATTCAAGGCATTCGAAAGATATATGTATTTCGACCAAGTCCAGTAGTAGCAAATTTCAACAAAGCTAAACAGGCAAATTTTCAATCATATGCTTGCCATCTCGTACTCTCGATCGGACTTATATTTAGTGATTGTTCTCAGAATTTTATCGCATACGTATATTCGATACGTACGTGATTCAATCAACAAAGTCGTCGCATGCGACGCGATTCAAAATTATATTTCTCGTTTCGTAAGTTTGTATGGACCATCAAATATATGCGTCGTGTCGAGCCGTCGCACATCCGATCATAATGATCCTCCGCAACGCCTTACGTTCGAAGTCGCGGCCAAACTATTTCCGAAGTCTGGCTATGCAACTTATCTCGATACGATTTTCTTTGTTGACTTACAAATGCATCAACATTCAGGACTACGACCGTTAGGTTACTTACCTATACACCGTGCTTAAATTTCTCCGACGTAACTTTAAATTGACATTGCACAAATGCCACAATCTATCCGACACAAAAGTTTACATCGAGGAGACGGTGCTCAAGGCAATAATCGCTTTGACTCAAAGTCTCTACGACGTATCTTACGTTCAATTCCTAACGAGTAGGAATTCACTAGCCAAATTCCCAACTTATCCGTCTTGCAACATCGAATATAAGTTCGATTCACGTAAGCTCAATTGCAAGGTGAATCCAAATCTAACAACATAACTCGTAAGTCATTCCCTTACCACTCGTGCTCGTGCATAGCACGATTCTCAAAATTGCCTAGACTTATCATCAAAATGCACCACATTATATTTGTTATCGATGCAATTTCATATACGATATCGCATGGGTCATCTTACGGTCTGCAACATTCAATTTAATTTGGCGGTCAAGTGTTCTAGGATCAGCCGCCCCAAAGCTACACTCGATAATTGTGGATCATTAATGAAGGACGGTTACTACGAACTATGCTATATCTTATTTCGGAGCCAAATCATGTTTCGACGATTTCTATGCGACTACCCAATTTTGGATAAAACTATTTCTATCGACGCAACTGATGCGCAACTATCCGCCGAGTAAAGTCATGCACTACCGTCGATGATTCTAAATTTTACGAAACATCTACTCATATTGAGTTCGAGTCTATCTACCCACGGTTCGACACCCGAGATGCTATATGCATCGAAACAATCGTCGATAACTTTACGGTTTTGCCCTAATCAATCACAAAGTTTACGATCAACCAGTTTGACACTTTCGTATTACTATTCCATAATCTCGATATCGTAGGCCCGGTCTGTTTTGTGTTCTCACATCGTGCTTACGTTTACTTGCATATAGATTTTTGATAGGTCATATCAATTTCGATAACACGAGGGTCAACTTTTAATCCGCATCAACGTCGAATTTAGTTCATATTGCATACATCCAAGTTCACAAAATTTTCCATACGCATCAACTCGTTTTCCATTTTTATCGCATTCTGCTATATTTTGATTGCGTAACCGAGTTACCGATTATCCAACATCGAACCCTCGAGTTATACGATCACGCCCTCTAAGTTTTTGCGTGTTTCAGTCGTACTCAAATGAGTTTCGTCATAATGTAACAAACTATCTCTTAGGCACTATTTAACCGTATTAACCAACTCTTCACCGAAGTCGCACATTGTACGATCCAATTATAATTTGCCTCGTCCAATATTTCTATCGAGATCGTAAGTCGTACGATTCATTTCGATTCGCCTCACCCAACATATCTATCGAGATCGTAAGTCGTGCGATTCGATTTTGATTTGCCTCGCCCAATATTTCTATCGAGATTGTAAGTCGTGCGACACATTTGTAAGTTCAAGTTTTCCTTTTTCGTCGATCCGATTATTGCTTCAAGGCATAATCGTTTTGCTAGTCTCGATCGTTCGACCGACTTATAAATTTTTGTCCAATATATCTTTCATTGATAATAGTACCCGTCCTATCATTCCAACCGATTATCGAAGAACACTTGCGTCAACATACCGTCATACAAATTTCCAATCAGGTCTCGGTACTCTCCCGTCCGTTGCGGATAATCGTTCCGTAAATTACACAATGTGTCGATGGAATCCATTGCACAAGTGGTATTGCATATACCACTCAGAATCGAGTCATTCATTGCATAGGTGGTATCATATACCAATCAGAAATAAAGTTATTTACCTTGTATAATACTCAGTATGAACCAATAATCTATTCCGACTCACGATTTCCGCAGTGATCATGCAGATCACAACTGTAACTTTTGATTAATCAAATCCGACACAGCTTGGCCAATGTTTTTATTTGCCAACACAAGTTCGGTGTGCAACCGAATGATTCATTCTATCGATTTATGATTTCAGTTCCTTTCGTTGTATATCGTACAACGATTCATTTTTGATATCCGTTGCACTCCGTGCATCGATTTTACTTTGACACGTATTGCACCACATACAACGATTTTACTTCTGACACGTATTGCACAGTGTACAATATTTTCTTTCTGATATGCGTTGCACTTTGTGCAATAATTTATTTCCGATAACCATTGCATCTCGTACAAGTATTTATCTGTGACATTCAAAGCCAATGCTCGAATCCGTTCAACACATTCGATATGAACTTTTATTATCCTTGCACGCATCATTCACACTTTAACTCATTGCTATTTGATACAACAACATTTTATTTCACTCGTTACACTTCATGCAAATTTTTTTACTTCTCTCATTGCACTTCATGCAACATTTTATTTCCTATTCAATTTTGTTGCATTGCAACATCGAATATCTCATTTCATATTTTCAACTTGTTGCACTTGCATCAATAAATATCTCAATTCACATCTCACGATTTGTTGCACTTGCAGCAACAAATATTTTACGGTTCGTTGCACTCAATGCAATAAACCTTTCGTGACTTTCTTAGCAAACATCATGTAATTTCAAAAACACATGCGACAAAAATTACACGATTTGTATTAGAGTTATTGTATGGAACATCCAGTGCGGCATCGAGTAGAGTCAAGAGTAATTTGATTGGTGGTGGACAACTCTATGGAATTGAAACAAAACAAGCGTCCTGAGAAAATTGAGCCTAGAGCTCTGATACCAATTTGTCACGCTCCGACCAGGAATCATCCGAATCATCATCCTCACAGAGGGCGTGATACCGTAGGAGCCTGGAGTTGCGCTCGTGTAAGTCAAGATGACAAGTTCACAAAATGGTTATCTTTGATTTGATATTAACAAACGGAAGAAAACAGAGTATACGAAACAATTCTCTTTATTGATAATAAACTGAGATTACAAATGCTTTCAATAGCCCAACTTAATTTGCCAGATTGGCTACAACACTCAAGTTCTCTCTTGTCCACAAAGGATTTCACCGTTCTATATATCATGCCTTCTATAACTCGGTCGCATCAATCATGTTGCAAATCCGAGCGTCAATGCGATCACACGCTTCAAACGCTACGACATTTCATGCCTCTGTGCGATCAAGCGAAGCTTCGCCGCGAGCAATCCGTTTCCTGCACCCTGCTTGAAAGCTGGTGGGGGATCAATACGTTCGTCCTCGTATGTACTGATAAAAAAAACCCCTTTCTAAACCAATATTTAGTATTTATGTTGAATCATGCAACTTAGCTTATGATCTTGCTATATTCTTCTTAGGGCCGATTTCATGGCATATTCGAAAGCAGTAAAATATGTTATCATGGGAAGCACGTTATTCGAATTGAATATGAAAGCAGGCAAGCAATCTCGTGTTTGTTTTGTGGCACGACTTTTTACCAACATAGACACACTCGCCCTTGCACCGACGCAAGGTGAATACGCAACATTCCTTCCCTATCATGTTGTAAGTGCTCTCTATGCGGGATCTATGTGTACAGGATACATAAGTGCCTGCACTTTCAACCCATCGTTCCTTAACTATATGAAGGTCATTGGCATATCCGCGCCAAAATGGACTAAAGGTGTTTCTCTTTTTCTTTCCTTTCTTTCTTTTTTTTCTTTTCTTTTCTTTTCTCAAATTGGGTAGCCCAGCACCTCTTGTAGTGGGTTGTTATCCCAACTATGGAGACCATCCGTTGCATACCATCATTTGTGTCTTTTTATATCTCGCTAAGCGGTCGCTAATCGTCTTACGGATGTGCGCCTCTCAAAGATTATATATTTTCTAGGCCGAACGATCCTGGTGCCCCGGCGCACCCGTTCGAAGGGAACACCCGTGCATGGGAGATTATCTCATCATTTTCTCAAGTCCATTCGACCATGCACACTACTAAAATCTACTCAATTGACGACATAAATTTAGCGACGTTCGTTTAACGTCGCTAAATTGTGTTCATTAGCGACATTTTATAGAAACGTCGCTAATAGTCGCTACTAGCGACGAAATAAGCGACATAACAATGACGTATATTAATTGCATGAGCTAGTCGTCGTGAAACGTCGCTCTGACGTCGCTAATAGCGACTAATTTAGCGACGGTAGTATTAGCGTCGCTAAATTCTAATTATATTCCCCCCTCCAACGATTCATTTCTTCCCATTTTACCCTCTCACTCTCTCTTCTCCCCCCTTTGGCGCTCTCACTCTCTCCGGCGCTCTCACTCTCTCCGGCGACTCTCCTCCCTCTCCGTTACGTGACTCTCCCCCTCCCTCTCTCTCTCTCTCTCCGGCTATTTTGGTTGTTGGTGGTTAGGGGGTGCGGTTGGCTCGGAGGGAGGGGCAGGGGGGATGCTGGTGGTTGGGGGATGAGTGGGGGGTGGCTAGGGGGGTGGGGCAGGGGCGACGAGGGCGGCTGGGAAAGGGGAGCAGTGGGGGTGGGGGCTGCTGGGAGAGGGGAGCAGGGGGAGTGGAGGCGGCTGGGGGAGGGCAGCAGGAGGGTGGAGGCGACTGGGGGAGGAGAGTAGGGGGGTGGGGGCGGCTGGGGGAGGGGAGCAGTGGGGTTGGGGGCGCCGTGGGGAGGGGAACAGGGGGTGGGGGCAAATTGGAGGAGTGAAGCTGTGGGGGTGGGGGCCGCTGGGGAAGGGGAGCAGGGGGGTGGGGGCGGCTGGGGAAGGGGAGCAGGGGGGAGGGGAGGGTTAGGGTTCGGGTTAGGGTTAGGGGTGGTGTAGGGGGGCGGGGGCTTGGTCAGGGGCACCGATAGTACCGAAAAATTTGATAATTTAGTAATAATTATTTGTTTTCCGACACCGAAAAATGTGATACTCCGATTCGAACGCACCGATAGTGCTGATGTTTGTAACAAGTAGTTTTGTTGGTTGGTTAATTGGTAACATGGTGATCGGGACATATATGTAGCCGTAGATAAAGTTACTGTCCTCCGACCCTCTTCCCTCGGCAATGATGATATGACAATCTATCACTATATCTTATATAGTAGTTGATGATGTCTTAGTATTACATTATGTGAGTTCATCTTGATTCCGTTACATTCTTCAGATACTAGATACGATAAGAACATATACTACACCATATGTACAGAACATAGATGATTCACACTAATGTATGCTAGAATAAATTTTGGGTTGTGTTCTGAGCAATTCGTCCCCATACTTTGTAATTAAGCATGTGAAATATATCGTTGAAGAACATAAAACTTGTGGTCGTTACTGCAGAAAGTGCCGACTGACATGAATTGACGCACGAAAAGGAGGAGATCAAAGCTGTAACAAGTGAAGTTGTATTTTGGATGTTCTACTCTTGTAAGTTCTTTGTTCACAAAGCAAGATATAATGAATACAGAACAAGTATCGAGTTTATAACTCTTGTAAGCTCTATACTTGAGTTACGAACTCGATACTTGTTCTATATTTTTTAATTATAGCTTGCTTTGTGAACACAGAGTTTACAAGAGTTCTTTTTTCAAAGCACAACTTTTCTTGTTCCAGCTTAGAGCTCCTTATTTTCGTGCGTCAGTTCATGTCGGCCTTCACTTTCTGCAGTAACTTCCTCCAATTAACCTCTTTCCCTTGGTAATGATGATATGACAACCTATTTTGATTCTGTACAGAACATAGATGATGTCTTAGTATTACATTATGTGAGTTTATCTTGATTCTGTTACATTCTTCAGATTCTAGATACGATAAAAACATATAATACACCATATGTACAAAACATAGATGATTCACACTAATGTATGCTAGAATAAATTTTGGGTTGTGTTCTGAGCCATCCGTTCTCATACTTGGCAAAAAAATCAAATTTTCTGTATTTTATCTGCTTTCGAAAATGTAATCAAACGAGATGGCACCCGTTCTCACAGATGGCACCTAAGACCCGAGGATCTCGCTTGAGGGAGGCACAGATGGCTGTGAAAGAAGAGGTGGCTCCAGCTCCAGAGGGCAGTTCCACTGAGAGAGCTGCTCCAGAAGTAATTCCTAAAGCCGAGGGAGCTGTGAAGGAGGAGATGGCACCACAGGGCAGTTCCACCGGAAGTTCCAGTCATCCATCTCCTCTGGATATTAATCTGGCTGCCGCGGATCCTACTTATACGCGCTGGCTGAGGGAGTTCTATCTGCCCCAGCAAAGACGACAATAGATACATATATTGACTGGATTTGTTTTGATGGATATATCTCATCTGGATATTGTGATGGATATTTGTTTTGATAGATATATCTCCTTTTGGATATTGTGATGGATATTTGTTTTCTTGTGTGTGAAGTATATTGGTATAGCTTGCGGTGTGATGCATATTGTGATGTATATTTATTTGTGTGATGTGTGATGCATATTGTGATGTTCCGAGAGGCTTGAGGAGATGACCAATTATTTTTGGTCTATTCTGGATTGTATTGTGCGGGCCGGTGTTGAGTGTTCCACCGAAGGGGTCGGCGAACCCAGGGATTAGATTCTGTATTTTGGATTGTATATTTGCATTCTGGATTCTTTTTTTAATTTTTTTTAATTCAGCGACGTTTATATTCGTCGCTAAACTTTAGCGACGAATATAAAGGTCGCTAAAAACGTCGCTAAAGTGTTGACGTGGCAAGTAATCTGATGCCACCACATCGTCGCAAGAACGTCGCTAATGTGTCGCTAATCGGCGACCACTTGAAAATGTCGCAAATAACGTCGTAAATTAGTGACGTTATAAACGTCGCTAACTAACGTCGCCCTAGCGACGTTTTGCGACGTTTTGCGACGTTTTCTCGATTAGCGACACATTTTTTCTGTCGTTTATTGGACGTCGCTGAAAACGTCGCTAATTTAGTTTATCGACGTTTTGGCCTAGTTCAGCGACGTTTTAGAACGTCGCTAATCTGACAAATTTTTGTAGTGGCAATGCACTATTATTCAAGCAACCAAACATAGTCTTGAGTCAGAGACTCAGACTTTATCATCTCGTATTTCTCCCATTAACTTTCTATGTTCTCATATTCCATACTTCGTTTCAATATTCAATGACATCATGCCTCAA
The DNA here is from genome assembly GCA_029216955.1 of Iris pallida. NCBI lineage: Eukaryota > Viridiplantae > Streptophyta > Magnoliopsida > Asparagales > Iridaceae > Iris > Iris pallida. The sequence goes on from JANAVB010025798.1 coordinate 10,935,492, forward strand.
CTCAATATTCGGCAACCGAACGACCCGAAGGTCCCGAACACTTTTCGAGGCATCATACGACATCTGACAGTTCTGTCACCTACATGCCACAACTGTTCTCTTCGCAACGAAGCCATCTTTTATGATTCTCGTGCAAGTAGGCACGCTTTGACACGATTGTTCTCATTTCTTCGAGTCATGCATGCGATGCACGCCTCGATACCATAATTCTATGTTCTTAGCCTTAAGTTCAATGTTCGTGGCTTGCACGCTAGGGTGCTCGTCTTTATAATCTTTCAATGTGCTAGTCTTTCTAACTCGTGCGTGAAGGCACGGAATGGCTCGTGCACGAAGGCACTCGCCGAATACAGTTATTCCATGTTCTTATGGCTTGCGACGAGGCGCTCGCCTTTGTGATATCAAATGTTCCATAGCGACTCGTGCAATTGATGCACATTTTATTTCAATTGTTCTAACTAGTGTTCGACACACACTATGATTTATCTTCCGATCTGACCACGCCCGTGGCCTCGATAGGTTAACTTAGCATATAATGATACATTCTTACTTAGGCATGAAGGAGTAAAAAAGAAGAGTCAGTCCTCCCACCTTAAGCCGATAAGCCTTATTGTTTTTCGAGTCGATGCGGCTCAATTTCATAACTTTGTTACACAGCCAAATCTTTTGACTTAGCCATTCGAGCACTTCTTGTTTCATTGAACTACTCGATCGATTCCGGCCTACCGTGCCCAAGTCCCAGCCCGTTGTGAGGCGGTGATTTGGTTTTGCGGACCCGTTGCGAATGAAGCAAAATATCGACCTTTAATATTTCAGCATAAACGGATAGCCTGCACATGAAACTAAAATCAATACTTGCAACGATTCGAACTTGCGCCTTGTGTCGATTCAATTTCTTAGAATCTTCGAGCCGACTAAATGCACTTATCCTTCGGGGCAATGCAGCGCTTCGCATCGATTCAACTCGATGCATTCTTTGGAACAATGCAACTCTTGGCATCGACTTAGTTCGATGCATTGCTCGGGACAACATAACTCTTGTATCGATACGCATCGATATATTTCATTCGATCAACGCGACTCTTTTGGTCAACGTCTCAGCGTAATATGCCGTACGGAGCCGGGAATTACATCCGGCCCCTACAGCTAACCAAACCGCATCAAAACTTGAAAAACTAAAATTTTAACGGTATATTACAAAAATTATTTTAATTGCTAATTTTGAGCTTAAACCATTTTTATTGAGTAAATAAAATTCTGCCGTCTATTGGAATCGTATTCTCAAGTTCTAAATAGACTTAGAACAGAAACATATCATGTTAAGTCCGTAACTAGATCTGATTTCAAGCTAAGTTAAACCCCATAGAAATTCATGGCAAACCCAAGCCTAATCTACAAAGAAACCTCATTCAAAGGAAAAGGCTCAAACAAGATAGAGGCTAACATAATTCTGAATGAATCTTCTTGCTTCTTCAGAATTGTAAGCTATCAACCTACAATAAACATTTCTTACCATTCTTGTCACGTCCCGATCCCGGAGGATCGAAAACTAGCCAGTGGACGTGATGTCGTACAAGTCTAGATTACACTTGTATAAGGCAAAACTATTATAGTTCTTGGTATTTCTCAGAAAATATCGACAACACAACAAAACCAAGCAGATAAATTAAAGTCACACAAGATAGGAGGAAATGTATCTCTTTATTGATAATTGCAATGGATTACAAGACTTGCAGCAGAATACAGAGTTTATAACTGATTACAAGACTCTTGAATAGCCAACTGAATGTATACACTTGCCCTTTAGGCTACAACTGAATATGCCAACTTCTTTACAATAAACTTGCCAATTTGGCTACAATCTCAATGGTACAACTGAGTTACACTGTTCCACACATTATGTTCCATATAGCAGAAGACATCGTCTTGAAAGAAGAGCTTCTGCACACCCATCCGAATCATCGATGCCAACCACTGATCAAATGATTTCCCCCATACGTAAGCACCTGTAATATTGCGCACAACGTGGGTCAGTACATCATCAATGTACTGGCGAGCGGTGCTGGTCCAACTCACCTAAGAAGACAACACTAAGTAATCATGTTATAGAACATTATTAACAGTGGTCTTTCTCGTTGCCTTAGAGTCAATTTCATGTTTGTATCTGATAAGAAGTAAAGCATACAAATCGCATAGCTAACGTAATTTAAAGCATACAGTTATCACCCTTTGGTGATTCTTACCTACGGTCGTGTAGCTATCCATGTACATTTATTCTACTTACTCAGCCTGCACAAGGCATTGTTAGAAACAATATCATGATTCGATATAATTATTACCGTTCAGGTGATTCTTACCAACAGCCGACATCCTTTCCTGTATTTGAGTAATAACTTACTCTGTCTGCATAAGACATCATTAGCACTGGACCTATCTATATGAAGGTCACTGGCGACACGCCATCTTGGACCATCTTACAGGTATAATGGTGCCCTTGCAGGGCAAGTAGCTAGCCCCAATACAAGTCCTGTATATCGATGCTAGTACGTCGGCATCAATCCTTGTTCCCCTAGGACGAACCGGGTCCATGGCCGTGGATTACTGTTCTAGGAACTACCTTGTATAAAAGTTTTCCATGACCATGCATTTATATGCAACTTATCTAAGAAGAAAACATATAATACATGATGAGAAAAACTAAGTAATAACCCATCCTTCTTATTCGTGTTGTCATCTTGCCATCTTGCCTTGAGCCAACGCTCACATTATCATCTGCCCAATCCAGGGTCTTAGAAAAATCTACATTCTACATCGGCACAGGATAATAGAATGTGATTACCTAAGCCCTTTCTCACATCTTTGATACCATACATTTTTTCAACCAACTCAATGAACTCACCTCCCAATCTTTTGGGACTTAGCATCTGTTTAGCATACGTTCATTCGAACGTAATTCAAGCATACTTACTGCCCAGTTCTTGGGTCTTAACATCTGTGTTACCATCTGTTCATCGAGCTAAGGCTCAATATACTCACCGCCCAAGTATTTAGGACTTTGCTTCACCTGTCATGCATTTTATCGCAACATCGTACAAGCATGCAATTCATCTAGCAATAACGGTTTACGTTCAGGTGATTATTTATCTTTCATTATCTTTCTGAATTCCATGCAAGGTGTTATTGAGAAACTCAGTAAGAAACATATCATACTATCCTTTATTTTAAGCGTGAAGCTAAAGGATCTTTGAAGGGTTCAACACTACTCACATTCATAGGACGATTTCCGCCATGATCGTATAGCCTTTCAAGCGATCCTTCGTATATTCTCAAGTCCAACAAGGTTTTATCGAACCAACCATCCATCATAAGGCATCTTGCAGGTCGGGGCACTACAATATATACCACTCAGAAAAAGTTTCGTCCTCGAAACTTAAAACAAAACTCATCCCCAAAACTTCAACCGACTTTCCTGAACTTCTCAACGATCGTCTTGCACTATTTAATATTTCTCCACAATTTTTCGATTGATTTCAAGTAATATATCGTCTCGTTACAGCATCCCAATTGATTCTAAATAGCTTATCATCTTTGATCTTTCCTCCGACACCCGTGCAAATCCTTAGTACATGATAATTCTTCCTGTGGCTTTGTTTAAATTCAGCATACCACTTAATTGGAATCATACACATATTTTAGGCGTCCCCGAAATACATGCACGTCAGCCAAGTTCAGTGATAGAGAAAACGAACGAGCTACGGTGTAACTTCTTTTCCGAACATCAGTAATTCTTTTCAAGCATCTCGTATAATCCCACTTGTTTATTCAATATTCCAACCAACTAATAACACAATAGATGTTACCAATTCCTACTTGAGAAATTTTTCACAATCGACCCAAAATTTTCCAAAGTATTCAGACTTAGATGTATCAAGTATTCCTTTCAAGTTCATTGTCATTCATGCCATCAAAGTTGAGAAATCCTATTGCCATATTTCATTTTGATACCCCGATTCTCATCAATCAAATCTTATACTCGTCATCGTTTGCATCCATACACTTTGTTTGCGACTCATAAATTTCTCGATCATGATTCATCCATCAATTTGTACCATCAATCCAAACATTTCTCGCTGTACTCAAACATTTTCTCGTATTTCATCAAGCCAACATATTATCCTCTTGCATAAGCAACTCTCATATTCCAGCAACATTAAATCCCGAGGGTCATTCCTATTCACATTCGTTCTTGCCGATCTCGGCTACATGCACTATCCAATTCCGTCATTACACTTGTTCTCAATTCTGATCCGATCAATGAAATTATTCTAACTGTCTTAAGGCACTACCATCAATCTATGTAGCTCAATATTAATCAACCAATTCCAACTAGTTCTAACAATTTCCAGCATTCCAACAAAGGCAACCAAATTTTGAAACCAACATGATCCGTCATCCCATCCAACATTATAACACCGAATTTCCCAATCTCCATTCCATTCCGAAGTTTACCTTCTGATACATTTTATTCATTTCGATTATACTCACACAACATCAATAGGGACATCCTACGGTTTTCCAACAGTCAACTTAGCATTCAGTCAAGTCTCTATGGTCAGTTAATCTAAGCTAAACCAGACATTCAGCTAACTCATATGAGATGGATAGCTATCAGGGACATAAATATCTCTTATCTTAGAGGCAACCAATTCTTATCATAGGAATAAATCTATGGTATCTCAGGGACAATCTATGATCTGACCAACTTAGGGACATGGGACACCACCCCAATCTTATGAACTTATTCCCAACACAAAAAACTGAAAGAACATAGCCAACCAATCTAAAACTTAGGCAATCAACCGACATTCTAGGCAATCAACCGACATTCTAGGGTCAAGTCATTCTACCGTACTCATATTCGGGCCATACCCAACGAAGTCTCATTCTAGACTTACCCGTAACCGACAAAATCTATCCGACAATTCTTAAGGGTCACTCCCGAAGCTATCATATAAAACTCCTCAATCGAATATCCAAACTTTCAATTTCCACTTGCATAGACATAGCATATGCTCGATCCAACTTGCATCCTCATATTGTACTCAAAAAGTCTATTCAAACGGTCAACTATTCTGAGTCATAATCCGACATTGTTACCTCAATAGTCTACTATTTATCATCTTTTATACGGTCTCTTCGCGACATATTCATTTTCCACATGTTTATATCATCGATACAGTCTGTACTCTTTTAACCAACAAAATAAGGCAACTACATAATCGTATTTCTTCCGAAAGCATCCTTTATGAATTTTTGCTGGCACCCAACACGGTCATCTCTTAGCAATTCACGTTAACCATCAATATTCATTTTGCATCATCTCCTTGTTATTCCATAAAAAGATTTACTATTCATGTACCGATCCAATCTCTATGGAATCAATCATCTAGCATTCATATATCGATCATCTTAGTGGATATGACATAAATCATTAGCTAAGTCATAATCCAACAATTCTATATTCCACCCAACTCGTTATTCCTGCGGCAACATCATCTACCGACATGGTCTATTACATATCGTTGCACCTCGTTACTTATTTGTATCCCAACCATTTGACTCTCATAAGGAACATCTACTCTTTCATGCATCAAAGGATAAGTACTTATTCTCTATCCCTCAAGATAGTCAAGGGTCATAACTTGTTAATTTGGGACACATCAATTTTTCTCAAGCACAACTGCACAACATGCTAAGATCATCTATTCCTCAAGCCCATTTTCTACTTTTCGGTCGTTGATATAACTCTCTGCATCTTCTAAATCATTTGTAACATCCCGATAAGCGCCTAACGCCACCATCAATTTTGTCGATATCCAACATACAATTTTATCTACTCAATTCCAACATCGTTCTATATTCGGTCCATCTTATTCTTCCAAATCTTTCGATAGCAACATCCCAACATCGTTACCAAGCCTATAATCCTTTTACCCAACATAATGCTAACCGTCAAAGTCTAGCGATGGTTCATCCGAACACATCAAAATCTTGCAATGGGTCATCCGAACTTAATCATCAAGGGACACGCCTAGCCGTCATGTATCAATCGTAATCTCAGCTACGACTCGATACCACCCAATACCTTATAGGTAAAGCAATTACTAAATTATGAACACATCAAGGGTCATCTTATCGCTAAGAGGGTAAAGCCATATACCACTCAGAGCTCAAGTCATACTCGACATAATATTCCATTCGCCTCAAACCAACGTCCAATATGGACTATCAATCCTGTAGTGGTTATGCTGACCACAAATACCAACTCAAGATTCTGTCGATTCCCATCCACTGAAATCCATGCACATTCTGTTCCAACATACTATGCCATCACCCACGGTCGATTGCTACATAACAATCGACTTCAAAGAATCCCACACATAAGACATCCAGCATACATCACAAACTTATTATCGCATCGCATCATTATTATTAGTTTTGATATCTTTTAGAAATTTAACAAAGCACACATATCACAGCCTACATATTTAGACTTATTATATGGAACATCCAATAAGCGGCTAGAAGGATCAACGGACTTTCAGTCAAGGGAATAACTTAGAATAGTTTGTAAGCAACATGGAATAATCGCAGAAGCACTAGGAGTCATCATAGAGGCAACTTTGATTTCATCGCGGAAGCAACTTTGAGCATTCGCGAAAGCAACTTTGATTCACCGCAGAAGCAACTTTAAATAATCACGGAAGCAATCTTTGAATCATCGTGAAAGCAGCTTTGAATCATCTTAGTAGCAACATTGATTTGAAACAAATCGAATAAGAATCCAAGGATGTAAAGCCGTGCTCTGATACCGTTATGTCATGTCCCGATCCCGGAGGATCGAAAATTAGCCACTGGGCGTGATGCTGTACAAGTCTAGATTACACTTGTACAAGGCAAAACCATTACAGTTCTTGGTATTTCTCAGAAAACATCGACAATGCAGCAAAACCAAGCATATAAATTGAAGTCACACAAGATAGGAGAAAATATATCTCTTTATTGATAATTGCAATGGATTACAAGACTTGTAGCAAAATACAGAGTTTACAACTGATTACAACACTCTTGAATAGCCAACTGAATGTATACACTTGCCCTTTAGGCTACAACAGAATATGTCGACTTCTTTACAATGAACTTGCCAATTTGGCTACAATCTTACTGGTACAACTGAGTTACACTGTTTCATATATTATGTCCCGTATAGCAGAAGACATCGTCTTGAAAGAAGAGCTTCTGTACACCCATCCGAATCATCGATGCCAAGCACCGATTAAACGATTTCCCCCATACGCATGTACCTGTAATATTGCCCACAACGTGGGTCAGTACATTATCAATGTACTGACGAACGGTGCTGGCCCAACTTACCTAAGAAGACAACACTAAGTAATCATGTTATAGAATATTATTAACAGTGGTCTTTCTCGTTGCCTTAGGGTCAATTTTATGTTTGTATCTGATAAGAAGCAAAGCATGCGAATCTTATAGCCAACGTAATTTAAAGCATACAGTTATCACCCTTTGGTGATTCTTGTCCACGGTCGTGTAGCCATCCCTTTACATTTATTCTACTTACTCAGCCTGCACAAGACATTGTTAAAACAATATCATGATTTAATCTAAGTACCATCGTTAAGGTGATTCTTACCAACAGCCAACATCCTTTTCTGTATTTGAGTAATAACTTACTCTGCCTGAATAAGACATCATTAGCACTAGACCCATCTATACGAAGGTCACTGGCGACACGCCATCTTGGACCATCTTACAGGTATAACGGCGCCCTTGCAGGGCAGGTAGCTAGCCCCAATTCAAGTCCCGTATACCGATGCCAGTACGTCGGCATCAATCCTTGTTCCTCCTAGGACGAACCGGGTCCATGGCCGCGGATTACCGTTCTGGGAACTACCTTGTATACAAGTTGTCCATGACCATACATTTATATGCAACTTATCTAAGAAGAAAACATATAATGCATGATGAGGAAAACTATGTAATAACCCATCATTCTCATTCGTATTATCATCTTGCCATCTTGCCTTGAGCCAACGCTCATATTATCATCTGTCCAATCCAGGGTCTTAGAAAAATCTACATTCTACATCGGCACAGGATAATAGAATATGATTACCTAAGCCCTTTCTCACATCTTTGATACCATACATTTTTTCAACCAACTCAATGAACTCATCACCCAATCTTTTGGGACTTAGCATCTGTTTAGCATACGTTCACTCGAACGTAATTCAAGCATACTCACTGCCCAGTTCTTGGGTCTTAACATCTGTGTTACCATCTATTCATCGAGCTACGGCTCAATATACTCACCGCCCAAGTATTTGGGACTTTGCTTCACCTGTCATGCATTTCATCGCAACATCGTACAAGTATACAATTCATCTAGCAATAACAGTTTACGTTCATGTGATTATTTATCTTTCATTATCTTTCTGAATTCCATGCAAGGTGTTATTGAGCAACTCAGTAAGAAACGTAGCATACTATCCTTTATTTTAAGCGTGAAGCTAAAGGATCTTTGAAGGGTTCAACACTACTCACATTCATAGGACGATTTCTGCCACGATCGCATAGCCTTCCAAGCGATCCTTCGTATATTCCCAAGTCCAACAAGGCTTCATCGGACCAACCATCCATCATAAGGCATCTTGCGGGTCGGGGCACTACAATTCTGATGATTGGTGGTTGGATTCTGGAGCAATGTTCATGTTTCTTTTGATCGCTCTAGTTTTTCAAACTATCAGGAGTCAAGTGGAGGAGGTGTCACTTTAGGAGATGGCTCAATAACACAAATCATAGGAAGCGAAAAAATAGATCTGAAGATGACATCAGAAAAAATTTTACCTCTCCATGATGTGCTTTATGTGCCGTCAGTTAGAAGAAGCCTAGTTAGTGGATCCCTTCTTGTAGCCTCGGGATACAAAATTATAATGGAGGCCAATAAAGTAGTTTGTTCTAAGAATGAACTTTTTGTGGGGAAGGGATTTGTAAAAGATGGACTCTTTATTTTGAGCACTATAAATAACTTTTCAAATCTTTCTTTTGTTGCAAATGTTGAATCGTCAAATGTTTGGCATGACAGATTAGGTCATATAAATTTAGAATCTATTAAAAGGATGATGAACTTAGATCTTATCCCCAAATCTCCTATAGAAGATGAACACAAATAGAAGATCTGTGTTCAAGCCAAACACACTATATTACCTTTCAAATTTGTATATAGGGATTCCTAACTCCTAGAACTTATCCATAGTGATGTTTGTGATTCCAATAGGATTTTGACCCTAGGCGGTAGAAAATACTTTATTACTTTGATAGATAACCATTCAAAGTATTGTTACACCTACCTCCTTAAGACCAAAGATGAAGTTCTAGACAGCTTCAATGTCTATAAGTCTGAAGCTGAGAAACAGTTAGATAGAAAGATTAAGATCCTTAGATCAGATCGTGGTGGAGAATATACCTCAAATGAAATGAATAACTTCTGTGAAGAGCATGGAATTATTCATGAGGTTATCGTTCCTTATTCACCACATTCCAACGGAGTTGCTGAAAGAAAGAATCGCACTCTGTTAGATATGGTCAATGCCATACTTCTCAGCTCAGGTGCTCCTGATAATCTTTGGGGAGACGCTTTATTGACAGCCTGTTATATCCTTAATAGGATACCTAGTAAGACTAATGATAAGATACCATATGAATTATGGAAAGGCCGAACCCCTATGATTAATTATCTCAAAGTTTGGAGATGCTTAGCTAAGGTAGGAATTCTTGAACCCAAAAAGAGAAAGATAGGACCTAAGACTGTTGATGCTCTGTTTATAGGATATGCCATAGATAGTAATGCCAATAGATTTCTTGTAACCCATTCTGAAGTTAACGAAATCTCTAATAACACAATTATTGAAGCTAGAGATGCAGTTTATTTTGAGAATATTTTTTCTTTCAAGGATAGAACCTCTTCATCTTCCTCCAACCCTTCTCTTATTCCATCTACTAGTTCTCAGGTTATAATATCAAGTCCTCAACCTGAACAAGACATAGAACCTAGAAGGAGTAAAAGAGAAATGATTGAAAAGAATTTAGGAGAAGGATTCTTCACATTTTTGATAGAGGGTGATCCCTCAACTTATGAAGAACACTACCAAAATACAGTAAATTAGCGACGGACAATTAGCGACAGAAATTTTCAATCGGCGTTAGCGACGGCTTCGTGGCCGCTCGCCGACGAATTACCGACCACACGCCTTTACATTTTTTATTTTAATTTTAGGGGGGGAAAGGTCGCACATCCGTCGCTAGGGTGTCGGAGATATAGCGACGGATCGATAGTCGTCGCTACGTAGTCGATTATTTGGCAGAAATTGTGTCGAGAATTGGCGGGATATTTCTTCGACTACGTAGCGACGGATATTCAATCGGCAAGTATCAAAAATAGCGACTACCGGGCGACGGGCTATAAGCCGTCGCTAGTCCGTCGCTAAATATACGTTCCAGACTTTAAATAAAACGGCGGGGGGAACTTTCGCATTCCCTCCAAATCCACTCTCTCTCCTCTCTCTCTCTCTCTTCCGCGACTTCGGTGATCGGCGTCGGCGTCGGCGTCCTCTCCTCTCTCTCTCTATCTCTCTCTCTCTCGCGGTATGTATAGGGGCAGCGAGGGCGGCGGGCTTGGGGCGGAGGCGTCAGAGGCTGGGCGGTGGGCTTGGACGGGGGCGTCGGGGGCTGGGCGGCGGGCTGGGGCTGGGGCGTCGGGGGCTGGGCGGCTGGCTTGGGTCGCGGGCTGGGCGGTGGGCTTGGGGCGGGGGCGTCGGGGGCTGGGCGGCGGTCTTGGGTCGGGGGCTGGGCGGTGGGCTTGTGGAGGGGGCGTCGGGGGCTGGGCGGCGGGCTTGGGGCTGGAGCGTCGGGGGCTGGGCGGCTGGCTTGGGTCGGGGACTGGACGGTGGGCTTGGGGCTGGGGCGTCGGGGGCTGGGCGGCGAGCTTGGGGCGGGGGCGTCGGGGGCTGGGCGGCTGGCTTGGGGCGGGGGCGTCGGGGGCTGGGCGGCGGGCTTGGGGCTGGGGCGTCGGGGGTTGGGCGGGGGCGTCGGGGGCTGGGCGGCGGGCTTGGGACGGGGGCGTCGAGGGCTGGGCGGCGGGCTTGGGGCGGCGGCGTCGGGGGCTGGGCGGTTGGCTTGGGGCGGGGGCGTCGGGGGTATATGCAACCGACGCATAGCTGTAAGCACTCTTCATATATATATGCAACCGAACTACTCGGCGGCGGGCTTGGGGCGGCGGGCTTTGTTCGGGGGCGGCGGGGGGCTTTGCTTCTCAAATTCATCTGAGTTTATATATTGGCTAAATAATGTGTTATCCATATTGGGTGTTATCCACTAGTTTGGTGGTATTTGGATTAGTAAATGTGAATATGGGGTTTGGATTCATGGTGTATATGTTCACTGTCTCAAGGACAGTACAAGTTCTATCAGTTGTGTGCTTCTATATAGATGTATATATCTATACATCTAGCTGTGATATACATATGTGTATGTGACAATCTCAGTTAGCGACGGACTAGTGACCGGTTAGCGACGGATATTTTCAGCTCCATTTGCATTAATCTACGGTATGACATGGTGATCAGGACATAGTCCCTGCAGCCATTCGACTGGCGAGGCAGAAACTATGTAGCCGTAGATAAAGTTGACTGTCCTCCGACCCTCATCCCTCGGCAATGATGATACGACAACCTATCACTATATCTTATATAGTAGTAGATGATGTCTTAGTATTACATTATGTGAGTTCATCTTGATTCTGTTATATCTTTTAGATACTAGATACGATAAGAACATATACTACACGATATGTATACAGAATATAGATGATTCACACTAATGTATGCTAGAATGAATTTTGGGTTGTGTTCTGAGCCATCCGTTCTCACACTTAAAACACATAGGAATTAGTAGTGTGAGAGCGCCGGAGAGAGTAAGAGCGCCGGAGGGGGGGAGGAGAGAGAGAGTAAAATGGTACGATATGGTGAAGTAGTACTGTATTTTGGCTCCAGTTTCAGCTCCATTTGTATTAATCTACGGTACGACATGGTGATCAGGACATAGTCCCTGCAGCCATTCGACTGGCGAGGTAAAAACTATGTAGCCGTAGATAAAGTTGACCGTCCTCCGACCCTCATCCCTCGACAATGATGATACGACAACCTATCACTATATCTTATATAGTAGTAGATGATGTCTTAGTATTACATTATGTGAGTTCATCTTGATTCTGTTACATTCTTCAGATACTAGATACGATAAGAACATATACTACACCATATGTACAGAACATAGATGATTCACAGTAATGTATGCTAGAATGAATCTTGGGTTGTGTTCTGAGCCATCCGTTCTGATCAAGCATCTTCCTTCTCCTCTCCTCCACCATGGCTCTGAACCCATCTGCTCCTTCCTACTTCCCTTCTTCTTATTTGACTCTCTCAGCCACATATGATATCCAGCTCAAGTGTAGAGTCGGAGGAGAAGAAGTGGGCAGGAAGAGGAGGGAGAAACAGCACAGCCGGCGGCATGACCCGGAGGAAGTACAGAGGTTTTCTTCAACATCCGTAGGAGAACTATAAGGATATATATTTTCACAATATGTCACCTTGTCAAAGATCCTTCATGTGAATATCATGTTACCGTGGTGTCGGAAGACTAACATGTCATAAGTTTTTAAGCCATGTATTTTGACATAATCCTCCCAACTCTTTCCTCCTATGTAGTAATCTTGCATTATTACATAGCAGGAAAGAGTTTGGAGGATTATGTCAAAACACACGGCTTAGAAAATTATGACATGTTAGTCTTCCGACACCGCGGTAACATGGTTGTCACATTAAGGGTCTTTGACAAGATGATATATTGTGAAAAGATATATCCTTATAGTTCTCCTACGTATGTTGAAGAAAACCTCTGTACTTCCTCCGGGTCATGCCGCCGGCTGTGTTGCTTCCCCCTCCTCTTCCTGCCCACTTCTTCTCCCCCGACTCTACACTTGAGCTGGATATCATATGTGGTTGAGAGAGTCAAATAAGAAGAAGGAAAGTAGGGAGGAGCAGATGGGTTCAGAGCCATGGTGGAGGAGAGGAGAAGAAAAATGCTTGATCAGAACTTGAGGTGGAAAAGTTATGACGTTGATAGCGTGAGAGAGGGAGAGGTTGAATGGAGGGAGGGAAGTGGCTGCATGCCTTTGGCTCACTCGAGCGGTATTTGTCCTCCGACCCTCATCCCTCGGCAATGATGATACGACAACCTATCACTATATCTTATATAGTAGTAGATGATGTCTTAGTATTACATTATGTGAGTTCATCTTGATTCTATTATATCCTTCAGATACTAGATACGATAAGAACATATACTACACCATATGTACAGAACATAGATGATTCACACTAATGTATGCTAGAATGAATTTTGGGTTGTGTTCTGAGCCATTCGTTCCCATACTTGGCAATTAAGCCATTCGACTGACGAGGCAGAAACTATGTATCCGTAGATAAAGTTGACTGTCCTCCGACCCTCATCCCTCGGCAATGATGATACGACAACCTATCACTATATCTTATATAGTAGTAGATGATGTCTTAGTATTACATTATGTGAGTTCATCTTGATTCTGTTATATCCTTCAGATACTAGATACGATAAGAACATATACTACACCATATGTACAGAACATAGATGATTCACACTAATGTATGCTAGAATGAATTTTGGGTTGTGTTCTGAGCCATTCGTTTCCATACTTGGCAATTAAGCCATTCGACTGGCGAGGCAGAAACTATGTATCTGTAGATAAAGTTGACTGTCCTCCGACCCTCATCCATCGGCAATGATGATACGACAACCTATCACTATATCTTATATAGTAGTAGATGATGTCTTAGTATTACATTATGTGAGTTCATCTTGATTCTGTTATATCCTTCAGATACTAGATACGATAAGAACATATACTACACCATATGTACAGAACATAGATGATTCACACTAATATATGCTAGAATGAATTTTGGATTGTGTTTTGGGCCATTCGTTCCCATACTTGGCAATTAAGCATGTAAAATAGAACTGATTATGTTTAGTTTGTCTTACGATACAGATTTTCACATCCAAATTGAAATGGATCGTTACTTCGTTGATCGTACATGGATGTACTAGCGGATCAACCTCCTGGACCATAGGTACTTATAAGTATTGACCGTATCTGATTAGTATCGATCTATCATTTTGGTATGGGCCGTATCGGTTGGTATTGGTCTTAGCGAATTGGTATCGTCCTATCCGATATGTATCGACCGTATAGCTAGGATTCATATTGGCCTTATCGATTTGGTATCGGTCATATCCGATAGGTATCGGCCGTGTTGGATTATTATATACCATTTCGGATTAGTATCGTGGAAGGTTTAGTAACAACTGTACTTGGATTTCTCTCTTCTGGAGCTAGATTACCATTGCAAGAGAGTCAAGAGAGCGTAGCTGGCCAGTTACAGAACATACATACTTCCTTTTCAATCTCGCTTTTCCTGATGGAAAAGGAAGCATGTATGTTACTGTAACTGTCCAATCACGATCTGGTGATTCTCTTGCAATGGTATTCTAGCTCGAGAAGAGAGAAATCCAAGTACAGTTGTTACTAAAACTTCCACGATACTAATTCGAAATGGTCTATACTAATCCAACACGACCGATACCTATCAGATATGACCGATACCAAATCGATAAGGCCAATATGAATTCTAGCTATTCGGCCGATACATGTACATATCGGATATAGGACGATACCAATTTGTTAAGGCCAATACCAATATGATACGTCCTATACCAAACCGATAGACCGATACTAATCTGATACACTAGATACTAAGTACATCCGGCCTATATCAGCGGATCCACCAATTACTGCACGATAGGCCCAACGACTCCAGTTACATCCGGTTATTGGTGAGTACATGATTACATAGTAATTCTGTTAGTCTTGTAATACAGATTTTTACTCTCTCATGCTACCAACGTCACAACTTTTCTAGTGCTGCTCCCTCTAATGATAATGAACGCAAAAAACCAACATCACAACTTTTATAATTTGAGTAAATTTTTTTACCCTATATGAAAATTTCTGTTGTCAGAAAGATGGCTCCTAGGACTCGTCGAGGTGGTGCTGCTAGTCGAGGAAGGGGTCGAGGCAAGAAACCCTTGGAGGTCGACACGGAGGAAGTTCCCGTCGTCAAACAAGAGCTGGTGACTGTTAAGGAGGAGGTGTTACCAAAGGTCGAGGTCAAGGAAGAACCGATGACCATCAGGGAAGAGATTGCTCCCAAGCTTGAAGTTAAGGAGGAGCCACCGTCAGAGAGTAGTAGCATCGGGACCGACCCTCCTGTCCCTACAGAAGACCTCAACCAGATTGAGCCTTCGTATGCAAAGTGGCTGATAGAATGGTATATGCCTCAACGCAACTATGATCCCTGGCTGTGAGGATTCATTGTCTGACTTGTGGTCTTTGTTGAGGCCAAAGTCGATTTTTCTATGTGTTTTGGAATATTTGTGGAAATTTTGGAATATTTGTGGGAATTTTGGAATATTTATGGGAATTTTGGAATATTTGTGCTATGATCGGATTATAACGACGGATATTAGGTTACTCTTCAGGATAATTGATGTCTATTTTATATTAATTTGGTTTGGTCTATATGATTCTTGGATAATTGGTGTGCATTAAATTCGTATGTGCATATTTGGTCTATGTAATTCTTGGATAATTGGTGTACATTATATATTTGGTCTATGTGATTGTTGGATAATTGGTGTGCATTATATATTGGTTTGGTTTATGCATATTTTTGCGAACAGGAAAAGCTCTGTAATTTTTTTTAAATATTCTCAGTTAGCGACGGACTAGTGACCGTTTCGCGACGGATATTACCAGTTTCCGACTACTGTTCGACGGAAAATCCGTCGCTAACTGGAGATTTGAAAATGTTTCCAGGTAGCGACGGGTTATCGACGAAATATCCGTCGGCAAAGTTCTGATGGTATATAGTTCGACGGAATAGCAACGACTTTTCCGTCGCCCTTGTTCTGAAAATACCAAGAATTTCCAGAACATGGTCGACGGATAATCCGTCCGTATTCCGTCGCTAAACCGTCTTTTGTTAACGACAGGTATCGACGGAATAGCGACGACTCATCCGTCGCCATGGTGCTGGAAATGCCTACCATTTCCAGAACCTGGTCGACAGATTTTTCGTCAGCAAACCGTCGCTAATCCGTCCTTTGTTATCGACGGCGGTCGACGGATTAGCGACGGAACGATACACTCTGATACGCTATTACGACGGTTTACCGACGGAACTTTACGTCGCTATTGTCTAAACAGTTCAGTATTTAATACTTGAAATGGACGACAGTCCGTCGGAAAGTAGTCGCTTATGCTTCGTATTGTGAAGTCGAAATGTCGTCGCTAGTCCGTCGCTTGACGACTACGTAGCGACGGACAGTTATTAGCGACGAGCTGATTGCCGACGGATTTTTTTGGCCAAAACCTGTCAGTGATCGGTCGCTAATAGAAATTTCTGTCGGACTGGCGACGGATCTGGCCGTCGCTAAATCGACAAATTTTGGTAGTGGAAGCGATATATTCTCATGATGCACCTTTCTGGAAAGAAGCTATCAACAATAAGTATAACTCCATTATGGAGAATAATACTTGGATTTTAGCAGACCCACCTCTAGGTAGTAAACCCATAGGTTGTAAGTGGATCTTTAAAAAGAAACATAGAGCCGATGGTACTATAGAGAAATACAAGGCTAGGCTAGTAGCTAAAGGATTTACCCAAAAAAATGACTAGATTATTTTGGTACCTACTCTCCTGTAGCTAGGATCACTTCTATTAGTGTCACGCCCCAGAACCAGAACATTGGAGAGCGGGGGCAGACATAGCCAGCTATGTATAACGGAATGGAATCCACGCCGCTATACGGTCACGGCTGTCTAGATATGTGAGGGTTTTACTACAATCCATCAGTCTCTTAAGGTCATAAAATAGCCTATTGTCTCAATGTCAACCAACTAATAATAGTTACAAGATGTCAGACCACCAAATATACAATAGTAAGGCGTCCCATACATTACATATTCGGAATGATCATGAAGCTAGTCGTAACAAAATGTGAGGACTAGCAAGAGTTCAGTCATACATGATCAACCCCCGGGGATTGTCAATCATGTTACAGCCCGTAGGCAGACAATAAGTAAAGCTGCAATCGAGCTAACACTTGCTCGTCGGCTAAATGCCTCAAAAGAATAATTTACAATATTACAGTGGAAGAACAAAAAGAAACCCACTCGATGCCCTGGTTACGCCTGGTGGTCACCATCGGACTGAAAAGCAAGGAGATCCTTTGGTGCTGCTCCGGTATCTGGCCATACAAAACCAGCTGGATCAGACCCCAGAAAGAGCAAGTGCCACAAAGGAGGCTTCACTTAAGGACTAAAACCAACAAATCATTAGCATTCAACATGTAAGAAAACAATAAGTAACACAGATTGAGGTTTGTGCAATACCAATGTACTTGTCCCAATCAGAGAAAATAATTAAGTGAAGCATATAAGACAACTGGAGAATCATGCCAAATAAAATATAGCTGGGTAATATATGAAGAGAAGACGAAGGTACTATTCCGGAAGCCAGGTTACGATCCTTAAACCAAACAAGGACCAAGATTGTAACCCTTCGCCTGAACAGAACTTAATCTCTGATCATTTATTGCTAAAGGTGACAATCATTAAGGTGAAAATGAGAGAGTACAATGATAAAACTGACAAGGAAGAGTACAATACGCTAGAGTGACAATAGAGTTCAATCATTATAGTAACAATCTGGAGTGACAATCATTCAATCATTCCGGTACAATCTTGCAATCAATCACTTCTAGACAATACTATACTTGACTAGACTCCATCCAATCAATCACGACCAATTATTGCCTACGGCTTTCTACATTAACTAACTAGGGTTATCACAATCCTAGTTTCTAGCAAGATGCAATGAGATGCTCCAAGTAGTCACAGGCCCTGCAGCTATCCAGGTTATCCAGGCGAACATTATAGTGACAATTTAGAGAGTTCAATCATTATAGCGACAATCAGAGAGAGTGACAATAGAGTTCGATCATAAAAGTGACAATGAAGGGTGCCCCACATGACAGTGGGCTGGAAATGTGCCCTACTCGTCGGCAGGCTACAAGTCTAAACATTTGCGGCCGAAATAACGGGGTCGCCTGTAACTGGGGAACATCTCTTCATAACTAGTGAATTATTCTAGTTATTAGCCTTAGTCCATTTCAATAGGTACTCCTGACCGTGGTACTCAGGAGTCCCCTCCTAGACATGATGCAAGACAAGACGGGTTCATTTGTACAAGCACAATCGCCCACGGTGTCCAGGTTACTTATACAGGTCATGTCATGTCAGGTAGCCGTCGCAACAGCTTATCAAGATATATCAAGTCAGGTTATCAGGTCAAGAGTTCTTGTCAGGAGTGCGCCACGACGGGCCACTATCAGGTCATGTCATGTTCACTTGTCAGGAGTGCACCACGACGGGTCACTTTCGTATTCAGGTACATGTGCAAGGCATCATAGTACAAGCATTCAATCAAGGGACCCAAGTTGATCTGAGGTTACAAGACATGAATTAATCAGTAACAATCAAGTAATAATAATAAATAATCATTAGAGCAAGGCACAGGAAGGGGCCATGCGGCTCGGGGTTACGGGATCCATGCGGCCAGGAATGACTCGGCCACATGCGGCTGCGAAAGCAAGTGGGACTGCATGCGGCTCAAGAAGTTGAGCCTCATTCGGCAAGCAGGAAGTAGGACCATGCGGCTCGGGAAGAAGTCTCATACGGCCAGCGGGAAGCAAGGCCTATGCGGCTCAAGAGGAGTGGAGTATTATGCGGCTGGGGTCGAACGAGTTCCATGCGGCTCAAGAAGTTGGCCCATATGCGGCTAGAACTCAAGGGCCTCATGCGGTTCATTGGGTTCAGCCCTTATGCGGCTCAAGAAGGTTCGGATTCATGCGGCTCAAGAAGTTGAGGCACATGCGGTCAGGGGAATACGAGTTATATACGTCTATAAGTGGACCAAGTTCATGCGGCTCGGATTATGCCGAGACCTACGCGGCTGGAAGAGTGGCATATGCGGTCAGCGGGGTCATGCGCCTATGCCGCTGAACTCAAGTGGGGGCTCATGCGGCCAGGATAATTCATGCGGCTAAGGGAATCACTTGCCGCAGGAAATATTCATGCGGTCAAGTCAAGCACAGTTCATCTTCTCCAAAGTTTCGAGAAGAAGAACACCATGAGAGCCAAGTTCTCAAGCTCCATAACTCCATCATCCGGAGCCCAAATCCGAACTTCTATAGGTCAAAATGGGGCAGAATGAAATTCTCTACAACATGGAACCATCAAAGCTTAGAAACAACAAGATTAAGTAGATCAAAACCCAAGAATTCCAAAAATAAAGTAAACTTAGATCTACGAGAATCTAGCCATGGAAAGTGGAATTGCCAAGTATTAAAGTAAGTTAAAATGCTGTAAGGAAGAGAATGAAGCAATAAAATTAGAGTTCCTCCATGAAGCAAGTTGCACTTGCCTAGACCTCTCTCTCTCTCTCTGGTAGGTGAAGAAGTAAATGGAAGAAGAAGAGGTTAATGAAGAGAGAGAAAGAAGAATGGGGTTAATAAATGGTAGTGGTGGTGGTAGGTAGGTGGTTCTCCTATTGGTCCATGATGAACCAAAGCAAAACCAAGCCAAGCCGAACCAACCCAGGAATAAACCAAGGTGAACCAAGTCAAGGCCAATAAACTCTCTCTCTCTAGCAATTTAAACCAAATGAATCATGAAATAAACCAAGCCTCACTAATCCAAAAATAAACCAATGAACCATTAAAAACCAATTGAACTATCAATGCCAATAAAACCAAGCCAATGCAAAATAAACCAAGATAACTAATCATGACTAAATAAAATATGGGTCCAAAACACGTATACGTACACTAAATACGTATCACGAATTTGGGACATTACAATTAGAACCCTCCTAGCGCTAGCTTTCATTCATGATATGTTGATGCATCAAATGGATGTAAAGACAACATTTCTAAATGGAGATTTAGAGAAAAAAATATACATGGAGCAATCTGAAGGTTTTATTGCTAAAGACCAAGAAAACAAAGTTTGTAGATTAGTAAAATCTATTTATGGCCTAAAGCAAGCTCCCAAGCAATGGCACAACAAATTTGACAAAGGCATTATAGAATTTGGCTTTGTGCCAAATGAATATGACAAATGTTTGTATTCTAAAAATAAAATGAAAGTTGTGTCATCTTATGCTTGTATGTTAATGATATCCTTATTCTAGGATCTTCACTAGAATTGATAAATAACACCAAGAAGTATTTATCTAACCAGTTTGACATGAAAAACCTAGGTGAAGTAAACTTGATCCTAGAAATGCAAGTGTCCAAATGCAAAGAAGGTTATACTCTATTCCTAGCACATTCAATTGAGAAAATGCTAAGGAAGTTTGAGTATTTGGACAAAAAACCTGTTCTTACTCCTTATGACAGTAATGTTGTTCTTAAGAAGAATGCAGGACCAGCTATAGAACAACATAGATATTCACAAATGATAGGGTCCCTTATGTACATAACAAATAGGACCAGACCTGATATTGCATTTGCTATTGGGAGACTAAGTAGATACTAGTAACCAAAATTAGTCACATTGGACTGCATTGGACAGAGTGTTTAGATATCTTAAGGGTACTCTAGATTATAAACTTTATTATACTAGACACCCTGATATCATAGAAGGTTACTCCGATGCAAATTGGATAACTGATTCACATGATGTAAAATCCACTACTAGATATATTTTTACCCTAGCAGGAGCTGCAATTTCCTGGGGATCATGCAAACAGATTATCATTGCCAGAAGTACTATAGACTATGAAATAATAGCTTTGGATACTACATGTACAGAAGCCGGATGGCTTAGAAATCTTATTATGCATATACCTATTTTTGTTCATCCTATTCCTGCAATTTTTATAAACTGTGATAATAAATCAGTTATAAAACTACTAAAGCATGATTTTGTGAATGCTAAGATGAACAGGCACCTGTAGCAGCGCTTCAAGTTAATAAAGAGCCTATTTGGCAGATATGTGGTTCTTAACTATATAAAGTCAGAAAAGAACCTTATAGACCATTTGACGAAGGGTCTGTCTAGGACATTAATCCTAGAATCATCGAGGGGGATGGGGTTAAGCCCATAGTATAGTCACCAGCAGTGGCAACCCAACCGAGTCTGACTGGAGATCCCAAGAAGCCGGTTCAATGGGTAGAAACAAGCTGGACTAGGTGACTATTATGGAACACTGACCTGAGATTAAATTCTCTTTAAAATAAAAGCCCAAGAGGCTGTACATGTGTACATTGATATCGCATCCCTATGGTGACAGTGTTCTTTGTATGATATGGATAGGGTGAGTTTAAACTCTTAATAAGTCCAAGCTTGATATGTAGGGTTGATTCCTATCACCAACCCTTAAGGACTTACCTATATGAGAGGTCGTGAAGGCCGCGACTATAGGACAGGACGATCCTAGACAACTCTCATGAATATATAAAAGTGTACATGGCCTACCAAACGTGCCACCCGATAGACCCAAGTACCACTACAAGAAAAAAACCCTTTTACAATGTTCCATCTACAACACTTCCTGAAAACGTTATAAATATGTAGGGTCTTCTACAACCTTTATTATAAAAATATTGTAAAATACATGTGCAAACAACGTTTTATATTATTACGTTAAGACTTCTACAATGGTCATTTACAAAAGTTGTGTATCAATGTCTTCAACAACATTTTATTAACATAGTAACATTTATTAATTTTGACAACGTTTATTTAATGTTGTCCAAGTTATTAATTTTTACAATGTATTTAAAATATTATAAAAATGTTATATTCAACAACGTTTATCAACTGTTGTAAATTTTTATGTTTCACGAAATTTGTTCGATGTTGGAAAAATAATTTTATTTTACTACTTTATATAAACGTTGTGTATGTACTGCATTTTACAATATTTATGAAACATTTCAAAAAGGTATTGAACAACTTTTATAAAATGTTGTAAAAGATGTGTATTTTTCGTTGTTTAGACAATGTTGTAAATTTATCTTAATATTTGAAATATTGGTCTTATTAGGTCGACATCTCACTTGTTAGCAGCTTTTGATTAAATGGAAATGTAACATGCTGAATTCTATCCCTTCCACGGTTTCGAATGGCAAGCCTAATGTATTAGTTTCTTGCACAAATCCTTTCCACATCTTCTTGCTCATCCCAATATTCATTTTTGTAAAAATTATGACTACTCCACCTCTATTTTACTCTATAAAATGTTGCTTTAACTTAGGCTATGTCATATATTCAATTAATGAATTAATCATTAAAAATATCTAACAACTATTCGAATTTTAAAGCATAATTATTGAGATAAATAAGTTTTCTTTATTTACATGCTTGTACAACTTATATACGTTTAAATGTGAAAGCTATGAAGCTCTTCGACCAAGAGGAGCTTAAGAAGGAAGTATGGGATCTGAAAAGAGAGAACACCATATCGCTAAATATTTTTTTTGATGTTTCTACTGTAAATCTTGTTGGATCTTGTTCCTCATCTCCTTAGGTTGATTCAAAATTTATGTTCTGGTATTGCCAAACGTAGAGCCGGCCCTGGCCCAGGGCGACTGCTAAGGGCCCATGGATCATGAGGGCGCAAAAAATAGTTTAAACATAAATATGTTAATAATTTTGTATCCAATTTTATATGTTTTATGTACCATGGGGCCCTTCTTTATGGAAAGTTATTGTGGTGTAGTGATTAGTTTGTTAGACTTGTATACTAAATGTCAATTGTTCAAATCTTTGTAGTAACTTATTATTATTATTGTTTTTTCTATGTGTGCCCTATTTTGAAAATTCGTCCAGGGCCCCTATGAGCTCAGGGTCGGTCCTGGGCAGACGTAAATGTTATTATGCAAATATCTGGCTTCCTATAAAGTGTATACAATGATTGGAGATTTTAGTCCTATCAGTTTGTTTAATTCCCCTTTTGAATTTATTTTTAAGATCTTATAAGTAAATCAACTGAATTATATCCTGAATTTGTTAAAAAAATAACTCAGAAATTTGTTCTAAAACAACTATGGACTTTTAACAGACATGATATATCTCTTGTGTTTTGCAATAGATTGATCCAACATGATACAATATATTATTCATTACACAAGGTGGAAGTTACTAGGGGTGAGCTTTTGGTTTATTCTATTTCAACTGACCGAAATAGTCAAAACAGAATAAACTAAAATTATGAAAATCTAAAACCGGAATCGAACCGAAAGTAGTCAAAATCAAAACCGAGCCGGACCGAACAGAATAATCGGTTTATTCGATTTATTCGGTTGGAATATTTTTATTGCTTAATGGATTGGGTCCAATGTTGAGATCATGGTTAAATTATATTAAAAATTATAATTTTTATACACATTTGTTATATTTAAAAGTTGTGTGCAAAGTTGGACTAGTTGTTAAATTATCGGGGGGGGCAACCCTTATTATAAAAATATTGTGAAATATCTGTGCAAACAACGTTTTATACTCAAATGTTAAAAATTCTGTAATGATCATTTAAAAATATTGTGTATTACTGTCTTCAATAACATTGTAAAAGTCATTAATTTTAACAACGTTTATTGAATGCTGTCAAAGTTATTAATTTTGACAATATTTTTAAAACAATGTAAAAATGTCATTTTCAATAACGTTTATCAACTGTGGTAAACTTTCTATCTTTCATAATGTTTTTTCGATATTGTAAAATTAATTTTATTTTACAACTTCATATAATGTTGTATGTATTTTCTTTTTACAATGTTTAAAAAATATTTTAAAATGGTTATAAGCAACAAATTTTGTAAAATATTGTAAAAGCTGTTTATTTCACAATGTTGCAAATTTATCTTTATTTTGCCACTATAAATAAATTTTGTGGATGTATTTATCTTTCCTCTATATTAAATTGCATATCCATGTGTTTGGCCAGAAAAAGAGATACCCAATGAAAAATTACACGTTGCTTAGATGGGGGAGGGGGAGAGGGGGGAATGAATTTCCTCCATTTATTTCATCCCCCTCCCCACCCCCCCCACCCCCAAAAAAAAAACAAAAAATAGAGCCTTTTTTTAAATTAATTATTAAAAGTTGTGACTAGTGACAAATCATTAATTCCAATCGTTGTATATGGTGTCTTATTTTATTCTTTAAATTAGTTTGAGTTGATAAATAACTTTGAATGAACAAAGTAAGTCAGTTTGTTACTAACAATGACATGTACATGTTGTGTGGCACCAGTGTGTCTGCATCTGCTTTCATTTATTGTAGCAACGAAACAATAGTAAGACAGAACACAGCAATAACGTTGGTTGCATCTAACCCAATTATTGTCTAATGAGTCATTGTAATAACATAATTTACTTCTTTTCATCTTGACCAATTGATGATTAATCAAGCATGTTCCCTTGTAAAATTGTCACATATCTACCATTTATAGTTCAATATCACCGGAAGAAGAGACACTTGGTGATGGTGGCCACATAAGTGAACAATGTCTGTCATTGCGACCATGTATTGGCAGCAGGACATTTGGGACTCTAGTAGCTTATTTGTTGAATATATTGTTGCAATACACAAATAGGATCGGCTCCAGCATTTTGGAGGCCCTAGACAAGTCCTATAAGTGAGGCTCTCAATCCTCTATATAATTTTTTTATAAATCCAACAAACCCAAAATATAATATAATTAGTCCTTGATTATGAATTATTCTCTGGATAACACTGTAAACTTGATAAAACTTTTCTATCAGACTGCACAATTTATGATTATTATTTTTTCTTTTTGTTGACAGTGAAGTTGAAAATTTCAGCAAATATTTCATAGTTCAAATATGGAAGAAATGTTTGACAATTTTTCTGATTGGCTAAATCAAAATAAAAGAAAACAAACAAATATATGGAGGAACAAACAAAAGATGTAAAACAATTAGAGTACAAATAAAGTCCAACGTCTCAAGCAAAGACCAAGGGGCCGGCTCTTCTTGCCAACGTTGTCGTGACCCGTGGCCCGGCGGCCTTGAAGTCTTCAGATTTCAGATCCGATCGCGTCCCGAGTGACAGTAAAAATAATATAGAGAGATCAATCAGTTTATCAGAAAATATTATTTAGAGATTTAGAGAAAGAGAGAGGATATTAGCTTATCAACTAGCCAAATAAATACTCAAATTTATATAAATTTTACTAGAAAAAAAGACTGCTAGAAATTAAAGAAGAGAATTAGAGAAACACATGCGGATACATGCATCTGCGGGAGGGAGACCTGGGAGAGGCTGTTTCCAAAAAAAAATGTTGGGAGCAATTTCAGGAGAGAGAGAGAGGAGATGGAGGCATTACTTCTTTTTCCTAGGTCTATATTTTAATTGCCGCAATAAAATTGACAACCATGGACTATTGGATTTCCTACTTTCCTAGGTAGGCGGCAGACCCTTTGTCATTTTTTTTTGCTTGTGTGGCCTAGACAAAGCTGATGTCTTTTCTTAATGGCCCAAAAAAACTGTTGTATAAAAACAAATTGGAGGTCCCCTTGGGGTAAGAGGCCCTAAGCGCAGGCCTAGCCTGCCTTCCAGGCTTGTACACAAATATTTGTTACAAGATGTGTTATAAAAAAATTAATCTAGATATAAAATATACAAATTATATACAATAGCAAATATTAATTGATGATGAAATATAAAAAATTAATCTAAATTTTTTTTTTTACCAAATGAATTTTTTTTTAACTTTTATTCCTTAAATTATTATTCAAATGAATGTAACCAAACAAAATCTTTAAACTTTTTTTTATGAAAATAACTTTATAATAGCTTTTTCTGGAAATTATTTTCAAAACAAAATTTTGAAAAACATATCCAAAAGAATTTTTTTCACAAAAAAGTCGACTCCCTCCAAAACAAAGTGTTATCTCACCCTTCCCTCTTTTATTTTACCAAAAAATGCACATCCCTCCGAAGAAAGTGCCATCTCCTAGTTCTCGATCCGCCTCTTCATCTTGTCCTCCTCCTCCTCTTCTTCCACTTCCTTTCCCTCTCCTTCTATATACCCTTTCCCAATCCTAAACCCTTAATCCCCAAATCCATCCAATGTCATCCCCAAACCCTAACCTAGATCCGTCGGAGAGGTTCCTATGGTATGCGCCCCACAACGGTTTCAGCAACCAACTATCAGAGCTTCAGAATGCACTCCTCTTTTCCTCCATCCTCAATTGAACCATCATCCTCTCCCGTGCTCAACAACCACTCCGTCGCGTTCGGCAGTTACCCAAAGTGTAGGGTCACTGGACCCTCCGAGCCGTGAGTCGTAGTCTGGATCATATAATCCAGCTCGCTGACGAGAGGAGGTTCGCCTCTTTCTCTCTTTCTTAGATTGTTGGTCGACTTTGATAGTAAAATTATGAGTTTTTAGCATTCGATTCATGTGTGACTAGTTTTTGTTGGCAAATATGGGTGGAGCGGCGTACGAGAAGATCTGCTCGCAGGTGTGCAAAATGGTCGGTGGGCAGGGGGCTCTCGCAAAGGGGGCAATGCTCTCGTTTCTTGCTAGCCTCTCGTAGGTTTGTCTTGTTTCTCACCATTTATGGATATTCTATTTGTATTGCATTGTTATGTTTCACGGGCACAAATACATCACGATACAGACACGGGACCTATTGTTTGAGTGTCGATGCAAGATGTTTAATTGGTAAAAGACCTTTAATTTTTGTTCCTTTATGTTGCATTGCGAAAAATGTATTGGATGCTACACAGACTCCAAAATACAATAAGAATATATCATACTTTTGTGGTAAAATTGCTTAAATTTGAGTGATTGCATTGCCTACTTGATGGATTTAATGGTGCATTGTGAGGTTTGCTTTATTTATTTTTTGGATTCGCTTGATTGGGGGCCTTAAAGTTGTGTTCTTGTATTAAATGTGGATATAATAGGTTCTTTTTTGTTTCTTTAACTTACCAATATTTCAATTATATTTTGCAGCAGTTGTCAACAACCAATATTGTAACTGATCACTATATAATGCTTAATGTGGATTTGATGTACAATTGTAGAATTAGAATGAAGTTGTTGGTATATAATAACCTGCTACTTTATTTGACTAACATATTCCCGAAAGGTGTTCCATGGGTCAAATATTGTGGGACATATAAAGATCTTCACATTAACCACAGGTGTAATGATAACAATTGTTGCTTTGCACATCCATGCTAAGAAAGTGAGATTAAATGAAGAAAACATGAAAGTAACTAGCTAAGAGGCAAATTTTTGCTGTTAGAGAATATAAAGAAGACAAAGATGTGGAACAACATAGAATTTCTGAGATATCTTAATCTTTATTACGTTACAATTTCAAAACATTGCTGGTGATTTATGCAGTTTTGCTTCAATTATAATTGGAAGAATAGTAATTGTACTATGTTGGGTCCATTATGGTTATGGTAAATGTGTTGTGAACCTAGTGCTCTACGCAGATACTAGTTGGATAATTTGTCTTGGCATGAAGAATTCATTATTTTTTTTTCTTTCAGGTACTGGTATAATCTTTATCCAGGGTTCACAACAGGCTGCTAATTAGTAATGATGTGCATTGTTGGAGTGAAACTGGAGTCTCAAACATCAAAGGCAGTTGTTATGCAAAATGCATTGATCTGTTGAGGGAGAAGGAGCATGACATCTGGAACGGTATAAAAGTTGGAACCGGTATGAACTTGATATATTACTTTTTGCCTTATTTTTTTAGCAATTTGGGTAAGTATTGCTTCTCAATTAATAGTTTGAATTATTAGATTCCAGTGCTTGTCTTGGTGTATTTTGAGTGTCTTGTCATCTGTTACATGTTCCAAATGATCTGAAGTGGATATGGCAACAGACTTTGGATTTCTGTGCTTCCTGATGTATATCGTTGTGTGAACATAAGATTCAAAGTTATTGGAGACTATTATCATCTTGTCTTTTTTTAGTGATTTGAGGAGTTTTTTTATCAATCATGTTCTCTTAGTCTATTTATAGATCAATAGTCTTTCTTTCAGATCCGATTCTAAGGTTCCCAGCAGATTCTTATAAATACTTATATATCAAAATTGTCACAGGCCTTTTAATATGTTGCATGGCAAAATATATGATGACATAAAGATACAGGCACAACATTATAGTTTTGGCATGTTTTACTGTATTTTAGAGTTCAATGTCATGGCCGACACTGACACGACATTATTTGAGTATCCATGCATCTTAGGTATTTTACTTTTATTAATAAATAGGATCTTAATTTTCATCAAGAGACAGATAGTGACCAACTTTTTTTCTTTGATGAATAAGTACACTTATTTCAGCAATTTTTAAAGAATGCTCACCCCTGCAAGTATGCTGGAAAGTATCAATTTACAACGGATCAAAATTTTCAAGGTATGTGTTATATACCAGAATTTTGGTCTTCTGCCAAAGAATTTATCTCAATAACTGAAAGCATGTTGATCAGAAGATGCCATTTTTTTTGTCTGACAAATTTGCAACACATGTTTTAATTTGACTAACCTTGCTAAATCGTTGCAAGAAGATCATCTTTGGATATTTTAAAATGGAGAAAAGGAACTTAATTCTATTGCTCTATTTGATAGAAAAGAGTTTTGTTGTCATTCAACAGATATGTTGTTTCGGATTGCAAATTAGGCTAAGGATCTGCCCCCATGTTCAATGGTTGACATTTATAGTGAACACTTGTAAATTGAGCTTGGCCCAAGATACCTGAATATCAAATGCTTATCATTTCTAAATGTAGTTTGACACGTTGTTAAAAAAAATGCATAACGGAAATTATAGCTAATAAACTATATTTGGTGAATCAACAGACTGCTTAGATGGGCCGTTTAAAGTTGCCATTCCCTTGGGTGCCTGAAACAACTGGCTTTCATAACGTTACAACAACTGGCTCTATTAACTTTACATCCAACTAACTGATTCTAGTCAAAATCTTGGTTCAGTCCAATCGTCCTAAATTCGAATCAGCTAAACGAATTTCCTTTGGAGGTGCTAGACTACTTCAAATATACGAAAGATGGAGGAGGATATTGCCTAGAAATACGTACCGATGTTTCTTTGAATCTGCTCACTTACAAATACCCTATTGTTTGTTCTCTCGATATATGCCAAACAATAACAGTTAGCATGCATCTTCATAACTGTTGAACTTTTAGAGCTATTCCATGCTCTTTCCCTAATTTCTTCCTCCAGTCTACAACTCCTGTATTTGAGGCCTAACTGTAGTCTATATAGTGCATATGGAGAAGGTCTGTTCTATACTCTCGTGAAATAAGTGAAATAGAAGGCAATCTAGGTCTACTTGTACACCATGTTGAATAAGTTTATCTTTAATCAGTACCCTCTTGAGTATAGCTTTGTAAAGACAAGTATTCATCTTTAAGAAGTTTCCTTTAAACCATTCAACCTGATGTCAGTCTACTTCTAGGATTGTGTTCTAACGACTTCTAGAGCAGACTCCAGGTCGGGTACGGTGTGTGTGGAGGATCCTAGCAAATCCCAATAGTCTTCTCTGCCTTGAATATGATTACCACATTAGAGATTTCTTCTGATATGTATGTATATATATGAGAGAGATTCTTGATTACAGTAAAGAAATTAAATCATGCAATCAAAGGGTGGACTTGAGCAAACAGTTAATAGATGTATACAACTAAAAAGATTAACCAAGTGTTATTTCCCAACCATTAACTTATCCTAAAATAGCAAGACAGTAATAAAGGAACTAATCATTGTTCATGACTATGGGGTCTAGATAAGCCTAAGGTGGGGGTTTTTAGCTTGCCTTATATCCAAAACAATTGGAGAGGCAAATACAAGTAGACCATGCCTAACAGAGACAGATTAGTGTCCAAGTGGGCATAGGCGCCCTAGATAGAGTACTTTCATGGCAAGGGCCCCTGTTAATTTTTTGCTTTAATAAAAACAACTTTGAATCCTCTGTTTATGCTTTCCCAAAATTTAGTAGGCGACTCAGTACAGAAAGCTACACTTTTGCCTAGCTGAGTCAACTTTGAGGACTCTAGTGCTATTTTGGGGCATGATTCCTTGGTGAGGTTTGACGGCTGTCATATAGAATACTACTTGGAATTTTAGGTTTGAAATGATTTGAAACCTATTTTGAGGTTTGGTAATATGAGCATTTAGAGGGTGTTTTCTGTACTAAATCCAACTATGACATTTTACAAATGTGGTTCTCTGAGAAGCAATTGGTTGAGAATTTATGTGGGTGTTAGATTGTAATACTTATGTTGTGAGTAGACTTTGATATTTGATTTTCTCAATTTTTGAATCATGGTGCCATCATGTTTACCATGGATTACATTGAAGGTCTCACTTTAGTTTTGGAGCTTTTATGTCTACAAAATCTTAGTTTGAAAGAAGCTTTTCGGAGAACCATTTTATGGAAGTTGTTGCAGTTATAAACTTTTATGTAGTCGTCAAATTACTTTTATTGGTTCAAGCGGTGAGTAGAAAGAGTGATGTCAGTAGGGTCTAGGATGCTGCAAAGTTATATTAAGAAAGAAAATCTCAACCAACTTACAAATATGAGTGGTTGTACCAGTTGTGGACGGTGTAAAAACCAACCCCTTCCAGACAACTTAAAATGGATATGACCCATTTATCGGTCTTTATCATGTGATTTAGATTTTTCCTTTAAATATTTTAATTCGGGCTAATTTGACCTCAATAGAATTTCAGGGATGCAATCTATAAGATTTTACACTGTTTACAATTTAGGCTATGTTAACTCCATGCTTCATGTTTGTCTTGTGAAACTAACATCGTTGCCTTAGTTTTCCTTGATGGTCTGAGTTCCTGTAACTTATGTAGTTCTTTTCTACCTCTAATAAAATAACATATTTATTTGCTCAAGTTCATTATTCGAGACATTTCTTGCTTCTAAATTTCAATAAGTTATATAAGCTCACATTGTTCTTGCATGTAAAGCGGGTTAAATTGGTTGTCATTGATATAGGTGCTACAAGGCTTCCACCCCAAGACATCAAAACATACAAAGAAGTGACTGTGATGCTATGTTGAAAGGAAATTGTCATTGTTGCTTTTTATGTATAAACTTTTTTTTATTAAGAAAGAGGTTTACTGTGGTTATTTTTCATGTTTGTTCCCAATGCCAGAAGTTGTTGGGGATAACTTCTGTAACAAACCTAATAATTTGGAAATCAAGCCAGACATCAATAGTGGCGTGCATAAGAAGTTGCATGAGTAAGATTTTAACTTTGATATTTTTATGCTTCTTCCTTTGGTTCCAAGGATGATTTGGCCCAGCTAACTAATTTTTAACCTCTTATTACAGTGTTCTCATGCCTTCTCCAGAGTTGAACATGGATTTGGGAAGAGAGTTGAGGTTCCCCCTTTGTAAGAAATTCTTGAAAATGGCTGTTATGATGCCCTGTTGTCACTATAGTTTTTGTGATAAATGTAAGATGTTGATCTTGTGGGTAATTGTGGCGAACGCTCCCACCGGGAATCGATCTCCTGACCACTCGGGTCACATGCAACTCTCTTAAACCACAAGGCTAGAGGTCATTTGCATATATATACACACTTTTTGTAGTGTAGAATGTATTTTGGTGTTTAAATAATCTGTATCATTTCCTTCTTACATTTATATTTACTAAGTATGTTGTTTAGGCTTATGAGAAGCCTTTTTTGTCTTTCTTTAACTGTACATGTCTTATGATTTTCCAAGTATACGACTGGCACTAAATGAGACATGAATGTGCCCCAATTGTTTTTATGTAAAATGTACCATTAATGATTTACTGCCAAACTTGATAGTACGAGGAGCAGTTAAACATTTCCTTGTAGCATAAGCAGCAAATAATGCTCCCCGTCAATATGCTCCAGATGAGACAAATTTGTTGGAATTAGAAGAATATATTTGTATTATAATTACAGCCAATATATTTTTATTTATAAATTATATATATATATATATATATATATATATATATATATATATATATATATATATATATATATATATATATAATTAAAATTTGTTGTAAGATAATATTTTAACAACTTTTCTAAACGTTGTAAACTTCATTTACAATACTGTTAAATCATTGTTGATATTAAATTACAATATACAAATATTATTTACAACATTTGGCAAACATGATTGAATAACATATACATCATTTTTTAAAAGTTGTATAAACTCTTTTTTACAATGTTTGTACACTGTTGTAGAAAATTTATGCACAACATTTATTGAACATGGTAGATATTGTTTCTACCACAGCTGTAGAACGTTGTTGAAATTCTATTTACAATACTCGTAATATGTTTTAAAAATTATTTTTTACAATACCTACAAAATGTCGTAGAAAGATTTTTGTCAAATTGTATAAATTTCAACAATGTTTGTAAATTGTTGTGGGAAGAACTTCTACAACGGTTTTACAACGTTCAAACAAACATTGTGGAAGATACACTCCTTTTACAACCCTGGATATAACAACCTTCTATTAAATGTTGTAAAAGATCTTTTACAATGTTGTTTCAACGTTGTAAAAGGGGTTTTTTATTGTAGTGTACCGCTAGCGTACTATGTGTGCTATTATCTAAATCTGGTACAAGAAGAATTATTCAAGGCATAGTCCATCAAGCTCTTCTTCAAACAAAGACAATAGTCACTACGTGAGATTCAAGACTGTAGTCCATCTCATTTATGCATAGTATATAACTGCCCAGATATCCTCCTATTCCTCTCTTATTCTCTTTTCCTTCATTACTTTGGAACTTGACCGTTGGGGGGGAGGGGGATTGTTGGTTGTGTGTAAACTTTACACAGAGCAAAAGCTCAAGTTTAGTCCCACATCGGTTGGGAGAGAGAGTCCACTTGTGCTTATATCATCTTGCCTCTTCTTGCTTCACTAAAAGTATTGTGAGGGAGCCCCATGTGCCACACGCGCGCGCCGCCGCCTTGCCCGGTCCGGTTCACTTCAGCGCGTGTAACGGCTGCGGGTTCGTGCCCACATCTGCGGACGCCGAATGCCGATTCGATTTCCTCTTCGGGTTCGGACTGAGACCCTAAAATCCTTTTTGCTTCTATTCAAATTTTTGACCGTTACTATTCCTTTAATTTTATGTAAAGTTTGGAATCCAAATTATGTCCAGGTTTAATGAACCATGTGCTGCAAAACTTTTGTAACGTTCGCTAATTAAATCTGCCTTTATACTCATATCCATTAAACAACCTATATAATGAGGTCCTCCTCATTCCTTGTTCCCTACAGAAAATTATCCTTCCGAAAATTCTCACAAATCTCCATCTCAAAAAAGATCTGTTTGTCATTGTTGCTCTGGGCAGAGCTAAGTCGGGGTCATTCTCTCCAAGTCATGTGCGACAAAGAGATTCCGGTGGAGCTGAAATTTTACCACTAGGAGCATTCGGATCCAGTCTGCACATAAACCCGAACTAACTCTTACGGCAGTGCTTCGTGCGCGACTTTTCCGGAGGCCGATAACAAATTTTTTTTATTTCTTGCAGATTTAAAACGAAAAATTTTGAAGAAAAATCCAACAAATCCTACTATTTCATTTTCATGAAAAATACAAATGAATTGAATTTCCTTCGTGAACCAAATGAGGCTTAAGAGCATCACCTTTAATGATAACTTGGAATAGTTTTAAATTCACAATT
Source organism: Iris pallida (assembly GCA_029216955.1). Lineage (NCBI taxonomy): Eukaryota > Viridiplantae > Streptophyta > Magnoliopsida > Asparagales > Iridaceae > Iris > Iris pallida. The sequence continues at coordinate 10,969,575 of JANAVB010025798.1, forward strand.
AGGCGGAAGCCATAATGGATGAGTCCATTTTTGTTCACCCACAAAAATTTGGTGTTTGTTCACTCTCCAACAAAAAATTGACATGTGTCAAATTCTTTAATCAAAACTACTTTGAATGTTTACAAAACTATTTTCAAATTGATTTATGTTGAATGAATTTAATATGTATTATTTTTTTGTTCGAAGGTGAATAAACATTTTAGTTTTGCTGGATGAACAAAAATGGACTCATAACGGATTGCTTGGAGTGTTGTTTCCAAGTTAAAGTAAGCACCGAATAACTCATTTAGTATGCCAGCATGCATCATAAAGGAGAATACCGTGAGCATCTCGATATCTATAGCTGCAATGTAATTAGGACCGGTCCACTAGGTTGTTCTATCCAGAATTAAATTTAGTTGCTCCTTTATCGAGAGGTGTTCCTTTATCTGGCGGCCTCGTTTGGTTCTTGGAATGGAAGGAAAAGGAAATTAATTCCTTAATATTTTTTTCTTTAAAAAATTGTAATTTTTATTTTTAAAAAAATTTATGTTTGAAAATGTCAAAGAATTTGGAAAGGAAAGTAAATATCTCAATAATGATTTCTTATTGGATAGATGGAATCACTTTCTCCCATAATTTCTTTTTAATTGGAAATCACTTTCATTTCCTCCTCAATTCCTTTGGCACCCAAACATAGGAAAGTAATCACTTTCTTTTCCCAACCCAATGATTACGCGAACCAAACGAGGGCTTATTGTAGATCGATTCTAGAGGATCATCCACAATCCCAATCTTTATTGGGATCACGTTGACCTGGGGGTTGTCCAAGTAAATGTGGTGCAGCCGATGGGAGGGAGGGGGAGAAGGGAGAGCGAGGATAATTTTGTTCTTTAAATTTTAGGGTATCAAATTAATACATATTAAAGTTTAGGGTACCAAGTTGAAAAACTAGAATATTTGAGAGTATCAAGTTGTAATTTAGCCTTATTATATTTTCCATTGGATAAGCTACCATCCTTCCAAGACGTTATTTTATAACCATACTAGTAAAAGGAAGTAAGGGCATCCATAGTGGGAGAGGTTTCAAGTTCTATATTTTGGTGTCAGCCAAATTTTGTAGAACTTGAAGACTGCAATAAACACTTGTCCATAACTAAAAATTAGTACAAAGTTAAGAGACACTTCAAATTTGGAACGTGCTCTATTTCCTCTATACTATTTTTTGGGCCCACTAAAATTAACCATTTTTAACAAACAAAGAAAAAAGAAAAGAAAAAAAGAGAGAATTTATTTTTTTACCAAACAAAAAAGTAAAATAAAGAGGGAGAAAAAAGTAGATTAATTTCAAGTATTTGTTTGAAGTGTACTATTATGTATCAATATCAACTTGACACTCCAAAAATAATAATGTACACAATTTCTAATATTTTGAAGCATGTGTTTGAAGTGTATTAACTGCACATGCTCTAAACTATAATTTATTTATTTATCATATTTTTTAAAACCTACCAATTTAGGTTAAAGAATTTAGTTTTACTAAATGTCAGTAAATAGAAAACTTTTTTTTTTTTAGGTGTTCAGGCAAATGTCAAGGGAATTCGAACCTGCGTGGTGGCCCCCTTTCTATCACTAGGCACAACCATCGGACAGAAAACTCCTAACTATTAAGTTAAATATAGATGTATTAGACGGCTCAGATCAGATCACGTACTGGGATATTATGTTTGCTTTGGGCGCAAGACAAGAAATGGGTTTAAGGCTGAAAAACCCTCCATTCTCCAAAGTACAACGAAAAAAAGAGAGAAGAAATAGAAGAAATGACAAATAAGGGTTTAGCTGGAGAGACGAATTCTCTTTCTGAGGAAGACAACCACCGAATGGCCTTCATGATGGAACAGCTCCAAGTCCGCGACAGGTTTCTTCCTTCTTCTTATTACTTATTGAGAGTTCATTTTTCATTAATTTCTGAAATATCAAATGATTGTACTGTGAGTAAACTTTTAATTATGATGAGAACATGATTTAAAGTAAAAGAGGACCAGACTCTAGTTTTGATCAGTTTTAATTAGATTGCAATGTCAAGGTGTCGATAGGCACAGTGCCATTTGTTAGAGAGAAAAAATAATAATAAACAACAATTGATATGATATTTAAACAAGATTATGATAAATATTCAAAAAGGAAGTAAAAGTAAGTTAAGAATCCGGTTGGAATTAACGCGAGATGAAATAGGTCTAAGAGCATCCTTAGTAAGGCTCCTCCAAAGACTCAATTTTTACATTCAGAATTTTGAAGCTTATTTTATAGAATAGTAATGCTCATCTTTAGTCCTAATTTCTACAATTTCGATCTCATCCCATCCATATGTGCTAAGGGTCGTGCCTCCCAATTTTTAGATTCTAGATTGTAGAACTCATTTTGTATAATAGTAAATTCCAATTTGGAGCCCAACTTTCTATATTCTAGATTTTATATTATTTTTTTCTATATTAATTTTTGACCACACAATCTTTATGACCAAAGCTCACTTTATCATTTCCTACTATTCTCATACAAATCCAACCAATTCTATATTTATCCCCTTTTTTTTAATTTTGGACCCCAAATTGCATTGGAGAGTCTCAACTACTAATGATGCTCGTAGAAAGAAAGTAGTTTTTTTTTTCAAGTGGTACAAGCCCTACGTTTAGTTTGGTGTGCGTAGTCGGAGTTTGGAAAAGTAAAGTTATTCATTTTCTGTATTAGAATGACAATAAAAATAAGGAGTAAAAGAAATCATTTAAAAAAAGAAAAGAAAATAAGAAATAAATGGTTTCCCATTTACTCCATGGATTCACTTTCCATCCATCCATGAGAGATTTGGCCGACGTGGACTGAAGACTGGCATGACTCATATAATTTTTTTTTAAATACGAAAAAAATATCGTTCTTTTTTCTTTGGCTGGAGCTCACCTTAATAGGTGGCCCTAAGTGGCTCCCCCCCCCCCCCCCTTCCACCCATCCTTAATTTTTTTTTGAGAAATTTTGACTTGTCCCCCACTTTGTTTACCATATTTTACGGTACATCTCATTGTTTTACAAAAATGTACAAAACCTCCAATTTTGACGGAATCCGTCAGAAATTGACGGTCAACTGTTTTGACCAAAAAATTTGACCAAAGTGCCCCTCATATTTCCTCTCACCCCCCTCCCCACCCCGTAGGCAGGATGCCGCCGTCGCTGCCTCTAGTTGCCGTCGCTGCTGTCGCTGCTTGCTGCCGCGACGGCTGCTGAGCGGGAAAGCGGGGACGGGGGGGAGGCAGGGATCGGGGGGAGGGGAAGCCGGTTGTCGCGGCTGCTGTTGCGCGGGGACAAAGGGTGGCAGGGTGGGGGGAGGGGAAGCGAGCGGCGAGGAGGGGGAGGGGGGCGGCGGTGGGAAGGGGACGGAGTGGAGGCGGGGGGGGGGGGGGGGGGGGTGGAGGGGAAGCGAGGAGGGGGCGGTGGCGGGGGGCGGTGGTGGGGAGGGGGCGGAGTGGAGGCGGTGGCGGGGAGGGGGGAGCGCCGACGGCCTGCCCGCGGGGGGGAGGGAGGGGAGGGGAGGAAAGAGGAAGAAGACAGGGACATTTTGGTCCAAAAAAATATTTCTGACGGATTTCGTCCAAAGTGGAGGGTGCTGTACATTATTGCAAAACAGTGGAGTGCACTGTGAAATGTGATAAACAAAGTTGGGAACAAGTCAAAATTTCTCCATTTTTTGAATGACCATGCTCTCCTTACGGCCTTACCTTACCTTACCTTAGCTTAGTCCCTGCATAGGATTGTTTTTGGGAACTCATAGAAGGAGAATTTGAAGGATCATGATGTAGTTTGGTTATTGCTTTGAGTATTTGAGAATTTGGTTGGGGGAATCAAAAGGTTGGGAATGGAAAGTCATTTGGATGTCAAAGAAAAGTGCGAGGAAAGGAAAATAATTATCATAGAAAAAAAAAATAAGAGAAAAAATGGTTCTTCCATCCAACCAAGGATTCACTTTCCCACAGTAGGTTATTCAATTTTCTTTCTAATTTTTTGACCTATCCAAACCCTGGAAATAAAAAATGGATAAAAATTACAATTAAGGAAAGAAAAAGAACAAGGAATTGACTTTCTTTTCTTTCCATTCCATTCCATTCCTTTCCGCGGACCAAACGAGTTATTATTGGAAAGATACAATCATACACATCTTCCACTTTAGCTTGTTCTTCTTGCAATTTTTCTTGGGACGTTTGAATCACTCTACATTATTATGATACATGTGGCAATAGAGAAATAGTAGAATCTTTAGAAGCCAATTCACGTCATCTGAAAAGTTTCTTATCTTTTATCTTCATTTGATTTGATGTAGTTGCTCTTTAAATACTTTCTATGTTTGTGTAATGCTTGATTATAATGCTCTGTATCAATAATATTTTGCTGGAACCAATTTTTTTTTTTTTAAAGTAATTGTATTAATATAGAGATAGATTACAATCTCAACCCATTATGTGGCGCATTTATGTCCCATAAATCGAACATCATACTCAATATTATGTCTAATTCCAGTAACAGAAGTAACAAGCTATTCAAAAATTCGATCATTTCGATCTCCATATGTGCCAAACTGCTGCCGTCAGTCGGATTCGTGCTTTCATGTGCCACATTGCACCCCTTCTGTTAACTGCCGTAATATCTCCCGCCACATCACGCCAATCCTGCGGACCCCTATACTCCTTATTCAACTGTTCACATTGATACTGCCAAATCCGCAACGAGGTTGGGCAGGTAAAGAACATATGGCCCATAGATTCATTCGCTTGATGGCATAAAATACACACCTGTGTCTCGACCTGCACTCTAACGCGATGAAGCCTATCCAACGTAAGCAGTCCCTCCAAACACATCTTGTACATAAATAGTCGAATTTTAGTTGCAACACCCTTAATCCAAACAAAGCCAGCTAACTCCATCCGTGGTGATGCTACCGGAACCGCATCATACACCTCTGCTGTTAGGGTTATATACTAAAAGCATCACTTTTGTAGTAACCTTATTTCCTTAAATTTTGAATGAGAATCATATGGACAAATGTTTGCATATTAAATTTGTTGCAAGTGTTAATGCAAATGTCTGATATTTTATATTGTAGATAATATGGTGTGTGGTGTCACACAGAAGATCATATTATTAGTTCCCTATGGAGTATATAAATAGTTCATAACCTAGATGGACTTGGACAATCTATTGGAAAGGTTGTAGTGTAATCTGGTATTAGTCTATCTTGACTATAGGTTTACATTAGTACACTTTGTGTGTATTGAACAGGACCACTTGAGGTTGTTCTCTTTGTACTGACTACATAAGAGAACAAACACCTCTGTTATTATGGATGCTTGTGCTCTTAATCCGGATATAATAACAGACATGTATATGCAGTGTGCATTACTTTGACTCATGAAAGAGTGAGATTCATTATGGATCAAAAATCTTTATGAATTGGGTAATAACATTGTATGTATGATGGGCTGTTGATTATAAATGGAATCCATGTCCCGATACATCGGGTTGATAATGTCCCCTTAAGGAGCTCATAAGGATTGTCATGTAAATCCTGCAGTTGGATTATATCTGACATGACAAATAAAGTTGAGCGGTACTACTTAAGGATAAAAGATATCGAATCAATATAGTTGTCAGTAACTTAATTTGATCAACGGACATACGATATCTTAACATGGGGAGCCAAACGAGCATATAATAAAAGGAGCCCACAAACATAATTTGGGATTAGGAAGGTAGTGCAACAATAGCTCATTAGTGGACCGAGCTATTGTTAATGGGTCTGGATTGTGTGTTCGGGCTGAACACGGGATATCCAGATCCGTTAGGAGACCTAACCCTAGTTTCTCCTCATAGTCCCTGCCATAGCATATATATATACTCTATTCTCTGGCCGCCATATTACTGATCATAAATCTGAAGCTTTCTCTAAATTCGTGATTCACGTAAGGAGAGAAAGAGAGGGCTACCAAGGAGAAGAAAAGGTTGGGAGATCGTCGTCCACACGACGTCCAACTCGAGGAAGGAATACGTGCAGAAGATCTTGGGGTCGTCTGCTCGAGATTGCCAGGAATTACTTGTTTTCTTTCTGCCGCAGGTATAATTCGTGAACCCTAGTTTCCGCCTAAGAATGGTTAGAACACGTATTAAATCTGTTTAACTTTCTATCGATCAATACGCACACCAAAGTAAGGGTCCTGGAAATTCCCAGTTACATCAATAGGTATCAGAGCCACTTTGGATCTGCATATTGATTGATACGTCCATGTTGTCCAATAAAACCTGCGCTGTGTAATAGTCGGTAGATGTATATCTGTTCTAACTCGGTTTTGCAGGCATCTTAGATCCAACTATTATGGTTCAATACATGTTTTGATTGTGTTGTTTAAACCACGGATATGTCGTGGATGTTGTTGTTGCTGTGGATGTAATTAAAATCACGAGGGTTGATCGTGCTTATTATTTGAATTTTTCAATCTAGATTATGTGTGAACTCTTTCGGGAGGCATAGGATTGATGTAATTTTAATTATTTTTGTTCAATCGTGATGGCGGTGGTGGCTGTTTCTGACGTCGGACGAGATGCTGGTTTTAAGCAGTCCAGAGGCAGACAGATGATTTTCGATGAAGGAATCGACAGCCAAAACCTTAAAAAAAAAAACTGCACAGCGCCAGATTTTGGATTCAGATAGTTGAGGACGGAGCAGGAAAGATGACCATAATAGTTGGATATTTTTCTCTTATTTGTTGTGATTTTGCTTTTTCTGATTATGCATGTTTATTATTGTGTGAATTTTTTTTTGAAAAACTAAGCCTACATTAATAATGGACAACATGGACATAATATCAACTAGTAGAAAAACCCTCATTGTTAAATAACTAAGTGGGAGAGGATATTTATTTAGTATAAATCCTATGGTCTCTATTACTGGTTTTTAGGTGATGTAATTATACTTGTGCGTTGGCTTTAGTGTCTTCCTCCATATCGGATGAGTATAATTATGGATCACCAGTACAAACTTTCTTAGGAATAATTGTAGAAAGTTATCTAGTATGTGTTCACTTCTCCATCTGAAGGAACTCGTTATAAGGTAATGGACTTAGTATTAAGTAATGGTATACACTTAGATACAAATAATGGTATCCTCTCCATCGGAGTCACTGCTATTATTTGTATGACCAGAGCAAGACCAAGATATTAATTTTATTTGTCATAAAGTTATGTTGACATGATAGTAAAATTAATAAGAAAAACTTACTTGAACAAAGTTGAATTTGTATACGTCCACACTATCGTGGCATGCTAAATTCATGGTGTTCAAGGTGTTGGTAAATTTCTTATTATTGTTTTGAGAAAATCAATATTTAATTAATTCAAAAAAGTTTTTTTTTGCCCTACATAATTTTATTTATGTGATTCTCAGGATTTCAAAAATGGGTTCTATCTGCCAAACTTCGACGAGCAACCCACGGATCCAGCCGCAAGTCCGTGGACTCTCTAAGTCTTCATGATCCTCGTAATGAGGCCCTTCAATCTGTCTCGATGCTTTATAATGTTCTTCAAGGTGACATATATAGTCATTATTGTTTGATGCAAGCTCCCAGAATGACCGGCCTCTCAAATAACGTCCCTTCATCCATTTTGTCCAAAGAGAGTCTTGTGCGATGATTCTCCAAGTCTGTGTAAGGCCCGCAACCTCAAGTAGCACCCGCAAAGATCTGAGACTCACTCCTTCCATACGTGGTCTGCATAGGGACTCCCATCCAATGGCGTGACCCCCCCCCCCCCCCCCCCCTCCGCCAGATAAAATTAGCACATAACATCTCAATCCTCCTAATAGTAGCAGCGGACAACATAATTGTTCTAGCCAGAATGATGCAATAGCATAGATGACGGAACGTACCAACTCAATGTGACCATCAAAGGATAAGCTCTGGACGTGCCATCCTTCCAGACGACGTTGCGTATACACCATCAGACTCTGACATTCCGCCTCCCTAGCATAGTTGATAGAAAGTGGAACCCCGAGATATTTCACTAGGAGTTCACCCCTCTCCACCCCAAGCAACATGGCAAGTTCTTCTTTATTTTGGCAATATTAATTGAAATACACCACTCTCTTTTCTTTATTAAACTGCAGACCCGTGAAGTCCCCGAACTGCTACATAATCGCCGTCAGATTCTCAACCCCTCTCTTCGTAGGAACCTTGAATACCAGCAAATCATCCGCATAGATAAGATGTGATACATGTGGCTGAACCTTCCTGCATAACGACATTATCTCTTGTTTATTGACCGCCACCTCCATGAGACAAGAAAAGTACTCCATCACCAGAGTGAACAAGTAAATGTCGGTAGTAGATATACACACCCTCACCCTGTCAACCTATACTCGGTCGAAACCCATAGCTAGCATAACATAGCACACAAAGTCCCTATTAACTGTATCATATGCCTTCCTCAGATCTAATTTGAGGCAAGCTATATTATCCCATTTTTTGTTGAAGTCCCGAATCGACTCATGGGCTAACAATCTGTTATCAGCAATGGATCTATCCTTTATAAAAGCCGCTTGATTTGGAGACACCAACTCCTGCATAATCATTTCCATCCTCCTACACATCAAATGGATAATAATTTTGTACATGTAATTACAACATGCGATCGGACCGAAGTTACTAAGCAACGTAGCCCCCTTTTTTCGCGATCAAAGTAAGGAATGTATGGTTCAACTCCCGAAGTAGCTTCCCAGTCGAAAAAAAGTCCCGTATAATTTCTAGAATGTCCACCTTTATCTCTCCCCAATGCACTTTATAGAACTGACTCCCAAAGCCATTTGGGCCTGCCGACTTGTTAGCGGCATCCTTTATGATAGTCTCAATCTCCTCCATTATAACAGGTGCCAGCAACATATTGTTACCCATAGGGGTGACCAACCGCTTGCAAACAATCTCAAAAAAAATAGGCATGTAATTATTTTGATTATATAACTCGGTATAGAACCTTACCACCTCCGAATGTAGTGCATTCGCCTCGCTGTTGGAACCAATATATATATATATATATATATATATATATATATATTTATATATATATATATATATATATATATATGTTCTAAATTAATTTATTTTAAGTCTGCTTCTCACTGCTTTATATTAATTGCTGACTTTGTGAATCCTTTTTTCATTCATTCTTTATTTAGTTTAAGACATTTTTATGTTAATCTTCAATAACATTGATTTTGATTGTGATTACACCAAAATTGATATGAGTAGCTTCACTACTTATTGCAGTTTGAGACTGTATAACGAACTTGTGCAGAGATGCTTCTCTGATTGCGTACATTCCTTCATGCGCAAGACTCTCGGCAAGCAAGAAGAGACCTGTGTTTGCAGCTGCACGGAGAAGTTCCTGAAGCACACCATGCGTGTTGGAACGAGAATTGCTGAGCTCGACCATGGTGCTGCTACAATCTGACCCGAGTCTAACTCTAGCACCAAGTCCTCATAATTCGGGTTGGAAATGATTCAGCACTGTAGACTGTAGTGATACTGCCATCTTTTTAAGTTTTGAAGCGCTGAAAAGGTTCTGATAGATGTTCATGGTGGTAGTGGTTTATTTGCTTAGATGGTGGCTCAAATTAATGTGTGCTTAATTTCTCAAACCTAATTCTAAACCTGGTCTCACTTTAATTTCTCAATTTGTTATGATGGATGTTAATTTTTAAACCCGGTCCCGCTCGTTTGGTTGGTTCGCAAAATCATAAAATTGGAAAAAAAAAAAGTTATTATTTTTCAATGTTTGAGTGTCAAAGAAATTGAAGAGAAAAGAAAAAATGATCACCAATGGAAAGAAAATTAGAAAAAAAAATGGTTCCATATTAATAAGAAATTATTTTTCCACCTTTAAGTATTCACTCTCCCTTCTAATTTTGTTGACATTTCCAAATATCGAAAAAAAAAAGATCGATAAAAAAATGTCAAAGAAAATAAGTAATTGATTTATTTTCTTTTCTACGAACCAAACGAGAACTAAGTTGAGAATACTAGAAATTCCATAGGAGGACCCCTGCTCATGGGAGCTCGAGTCGAACTCCGGTAACAAACCTCTATAATATGTGCTGAGGAGAGGGAGACTTGAAGAATTCAAAAAACAAACTAAAAACGGCCAAAAACAATTGGGCGTCTCAAAAAAATGACAAAAAAATCAGAAACTCGGGGACTCCCCCCACCCCTCACCTCTGTACAGGGCTGTATGGTTTGTTCCATGGGGGTGGAAAAGACACTTAAATTTTGGCAAATTCTATTGACACCTAAGTATTACTTTAGGGCAACCCATTTTTTTAAAATTTATTTATAAGTTTGTCACTTCAAATTTTTACTTGAGAGCAACTCATATATTTGGAATTGGACTGCCAACAGTCCTAATATAAAATAAGACTGTCAACTTTGTGGATAATTCTACTTTATGTTAGGACTGTCAAAGAATTGGGTAGTCCAAAGTAAAATCGGAACTGTCCTTAGTAAAAGTTACACTAAATTAGACTGTATTGGAGCAAAATGTGGAGTGTATATAAAATTTGTCTAAATTTTTCTACCATTTCCTCTGCCATTTTGCTGAACCAAACAAGCCTGAAGGTGGCTTTATTCATTGAAAATGGGCTTTAAAAGCAAAACGACATAACTGAGATGTTTCAAGTGAAGGTTAGTGGTATTTTTATAATTTTACTGGGTTCATTATGGGCTACGAGGCCCATGGACTCTCCTAACCTACTTTAGACTAGGTATCCGACTAGAAGCCAGCGGGTTTTTTTCCTTTCCTTTTCCGAAATCTCCCGCTAGAAGACCCCAGAGTTCAGGAGAACCTTCTAGACTCCAATCACCTATAAGTAACCGGCCCCAAAATCCTCCCTCCGTCCCAAAATATTTCGACTTCTTCCGAAATTCCCCCCTGCCTTTCCTCCCCCCAAACATTCATCGAAACCCTAACCCTAACCCTAAAAATTCCCGACAATGCCAGCGACTGCGGGTCGGGTCCGCATGCCCGCCAACAACCGGGTCCACAGCAGCGCTGCCCTCCAGACCCACGGCATCTGGCAGAGCGCCATCGGCTACGACCCCTACGCCCCCGCGACAGCCAAGGAATCCGGGTCCGGCGCCAGGCCGGGATCGGATAGCAGCGCCTACGCCAGCTTCCAGGGGCTCCTCGCCCTCGCCAAGATCACCGGGTCGAACAGCAACGAGACCCGCGGCGCCTGCCGGAAGTGTGGGCGCGTCGGGCACCTCACGTACCAGTGTCGGAACTTCCTCGTCCTCAAGGAGGAGGAGAAGAAGGATGGTGATGGCGATCGTTCTGCTCTCCGGACCGCCGACGCGATCATGGAGAAGATCAAGGAGTCGAGCGGGAACGGGAACGGCGTTCGAGAAGAGAGCAGCGAGGAGGAGGAAGTGGAGAGTTCGAGTTCGGATTCGGATGTGGATCCGGAGATCGAGAGGATCATCAAGAAGAGGTATGGGTGGACTTTGAGTAAGAAAGTATCTTTGGTGGACGAGGAGGAGGAGAGGAGGGAGAGACGTAGGCGGAGGCATAAGAGGAAGGATCGGAGGAGGGACAGGGATTCGGAGAGCAGCGGCGAGTCCTCCTCGTCCGAGGAGAGCGATCGGTCTGATAGGCACAGGAGGAAGCGAAGGAGGAAGAGGGAGGAGGATTCTTTGAGTGCATCTGATAGTTCGCATGGGGATCGGAAGGGGAGGAAGAAGAGAGAGAAGAGGAGTCATATTCGCCGGAGGCATTGCAAGGACTGAGCCTGTTAATGGTAATTAGAAAATATTGTGATTAATTTGCAAAAGTTATTTGATGTGCAAATCTTGGACTTGTTCTCTATAATTGGGATGTATATTCCATATCTTTTCTATTCGTCACTAGTTCAAAGCATTTAGTTTGATTGCTAATTTTTAGTTATTAATCCCTTTATAATTTAGGAGTAATTCTTCGTTTTGGTCTTTGTCTGTGACATCTACTGGAGAATATGTTTGTAAATATGTATTATTTTGCACCAGGAAGCACGGACACTCTGGAAATTGGTGTTATTTATGTGTTGTGTTGTGTTGTGATATGCATGATATTGACGCTCTGAAATACACTATGACATGTCAAAGTAGAATGTAATCAAGGGTTTATGGTTTAAAAGCAAGCTGAAATTTGAGCAAAGTAGAAAATCTGACACGTCAATCACTGTTCTAAAAGGCGGTCTATGTGACCGCGAATGGGGTGCCCGCCTACTCTCTCCCCAAATTTGGACTATGCATAGTTTTAGGTTTTATGGACTCTATAATTTTCAGTAGATTTTATGGAATTTTCTTTTTCTTTTTTGAATCTCTTAGATCTAGGAGGCTGCCTAGACGGGCTACCTGCTAGGCGGTGTTAGTCCCGAAGATAGATCTGAGAGTGGAGAGATCCAAAGAACGCGTAGAGTTAACTTTGCAAGACACGAAGTCTGCACTCTAGCCAACAATATTGGGGAGAAGTGTAGAGTCTACTTGCAAGACACGAGGTCTGCACTCTAGCCAACTCAAAAGAAGCACTAAATGAATGTTACAAACTGACTTAAAGAAAATGCAAAATACAACAACAAAGAGAAAAATAGTGTTTTTCTGTTTACGTTCGGAAACCTCTTTGTTGGGGTGAACAAGTCGCCAGTGCTCAAAGCAAGATTCAACCTATACGCGATCTGTCCCGAAGAACCAGCAAGTTCAAGTACGAACCTATGAGCTAGAAAAGCTCCATGCGCCTATGGACTTGTGGCTGCTGCTTCTGGCACAGGGACTTGTTGGAGTGGGATTTAGTGGCCCTCAAATTCTTTCTCTTTTAACTACTCAAACGTTGGAGGGGGTGCTCTATATATAGAGCAGGCTGGCACCCATGCGCACAGAGGAATACTCACGCCTGGATGAGCACAGGTCGACCAAATCCCACGAAATCCGGATCCGTGCATCGACACAGCAGTGTGCAGCACGCCGCGCTTTGATAGTGCCTCCTACGTCGTATGCTGACAGCAAGATTTACTCGTACGCTCCCAATGCACATACGCCGCAGCGCGCCGCACGCTACAGCGGAAACACCGCTGCGTGTTGCACGCTGACAGCGCCGCGTGCCAAAAGTGTCTGACCACATGGTACATGACGCCAGAGCACATGGCCACAACGGCATAGGGCCACTATGGCATAAGGCCTCTAATGCACATGGCCACAAAGGTGCATGGCCACCAATGCGCCTGGCCGCAATGCGCCTAGCCGCTAAGGCGCCTGACACTAAGCGCCGCGCGTGTGTCCGAGCTAGCAAACGTGCAAGCAACTCGCGCATGAAAAGACATGTGCGTCATGCGCCGATGCTGAAGTGCTAAGTGCATCATCAAAGCGCCACTTTGCGCCCTTCGTTCGAGTCCGAGTCGTTAGTTTCTATGGATTCCCAAAGTGAGTGACAAAACAAAGGTTTGTTCTTTGTGACTTGAACTTATCTCTCTAGGAAAATCAACCCACATGGGCCCACCTCACTCCATGTGCATACCCCAACACAAGCGTAGCTATATATATATATACACCATGGTGGTTTTCCAATGTGGGACTAAAGTTCCCAAAGCTAAGTAAAAACACTAACAGGCGGCGGGTGCCCGTCCGACTAGCGTCTAGCGCTTTTCACAACCTTGGTCAAAATAGACGTGCTAAGCCAGGCAGTCTCTAATGGAAGCAAGGTACTAGATCATAGAAGTGATGAAAAAATGACAAAATCCACGCTGGAAATAGCTATTGCAAGTCTTGTGAGAGGTGTGAGTTGTGTTCATTTGTTCAAATACACATTGTTCCTCAGTGGTTTACTCTTTTATGGTTCATGATGCCATAAGTGCAACAAAAGAAGTTATAGAGGATTTAACTCAGAGAGCAAGGTGTTTATAATATGAAACTTACTGGTAATAAAATTATGAGTTACTAAATATTAAACGATCTTGAACTGTCCTAAGAATTACTGTAGTGACTTACAATGCCTACATGATTGTAGTAGAGAAAGCAAGAGAAGAGAAGAGAGGAGGAATGGAGATATGAGAGAGGAATACAAATGGATAGAAGCGAAGAAAATGAGATATAAGAGAGGAATACAAATGGATAGAAGAGAAGAAAATGCATGAAAGTATTAAGCTTGCAATTGTATATCTTACATATTTACCTTCTCTCTGGAGGAATGTTTTGATTTTAACAGAATAATTACTGTACAGATTATAGCACAAAACTGGATGATATGCTTCTTATATCTTTATGTTTCTTATTATTCCTTATAAAGTGTCCAGTTCTTTCCGTGTCTATTTTGACTTTTGCAAGTTTGAAAAGAAATCTTCAGAGAACTTGATGGTTCAATTGTTTTGACTTTTGTATGTTTGTAAAAGCTTCACCAGAGAACTTTATGGTCCCTTGTTCATTTTCTTCTGGTTTTGTCACTAATTATCAGTTAATGGATTTTGACTTCTGCCGTCTTATGTAGAATCCAGTTGATTTTATCCTGTCAAAATGGATCTGAACGACCAATAATTTGTGCAGGGACAGGATGATTTGTGCGCAAGACAAAAATGTCTTATATTGCAGAAGGAGCCAATAGAGACGGTTCCAGACGAAAGCAAGGTGCTAGATATTAGAAACTTTAGTTTTTAATAAATGTTTATTGTCTCACCTCATAGGATACCATGATTCTTGCTAATAATATATGGCACACGTATTTCTCATTTTTGGCATGTAAATGAAGTATTTGATACCATCAACTGCAATCATTCTTATGATAGTGAAAGATATAACTAATACAAAAAGGTCTTAACTCGTTCGCCAAGGGACAGGAATACAGTTGTATGAAAGTTGATTAAGAATAACAGAAAGTAGGCAACATGACCTCTTCAATGAACAGAACTAGGTTGACAACTAGCTAGCGAACTATGGAGTGAAAATTGCTAGATGATGAATATTTCAATATAAATAAAGAATCAACGGTTGAAGAAGAAAAATTGGAAGACTGTTGGCTACATTGTAGAGGGAGTGGATAGAGAATAAAGAGAGGACGAGAAAGGAGGAAATAGAGGAAATAATAGGGAAAAAGAAGATAGAAGAGCAGGCACGTCAAAAAGTATCGACGATGATGGAAAAATACCTTTTTTCGGATGAGTGCGTACACAATATACCTCATGCTTGACAACGAAGACGTTCACGATGTTCATTTATTCTCATCATAGGACATTGGCTATGATGAGAAAATACAAAAAAGGCGTGAAATAGTGAGATCGGGAGTGACTTAATTTGCAACAACCTTCTTGACTATGCAAAGTTTGTATGAGAACAAACATTAATTTTATGCAATGGTGGGTTGTTCTGACTAGGAAACGAGTAAATTGTGTCATAATACCTCAAAAGGGAAGAAGTGGGGTCGTCCCTAGGGATGTAGGCGGACACTTAAGAGGAAAGAAAGGAGTGAATTTGACTATTTGTTTTATGTAAATTATGTTTGTGCTTTTAGTTTGAATTTGACTATGTTAGATTATGTAAGACGATGCTAGTATTATTGGGTTTATGAAGGAAAAAAATTAGCATGTTTTTTTACCGTCTAGGCGGTAGGCTAGGCGCTGGGTGTCCGCCAAATTAGTGCCTAGGGACTTTGACAACCGTGCCGATGTTGTTGTTGTTCCCACGCTCTTAAGTTAAAATAGAGGTGAAGCTAAAATTTATCATACTTTTAGGATAGAAAATTGTACATACCTCATGGAGATGAACAAGGGATTTTATGTAGTCCTTAACTATCTATTGTTCTCATGTTTATCAAATAATGCTCATGATAAAAATGTATTCTTATGATGTGTAATAAAATTATCCTTCAAACTGAGAAATAATCCGAGTTCATTGTATCTGGACATGCTTTTGTAGAGTTGGTGGATAACACCACGATCTTCATGTTGATTTGAGCAGGTATTTGACGATATTCCTCAATTTGAATAACAATTACTTAGGGAGAACACATGAATGGCATGAGGAAGTCCTGATCGGATGGAGAGAATGGGTTTGTACCCTTGCGATGGTTATTGGGCTCGGGCTTGAGCCTTTGGGCCTATCCCTTGGCATTTATATAATATAAAAACGATCCGGGAATATATATATATATATATATATATATATAAGCCTGGAAAAACTCATCTATAAACTGTGATTTTATGTATTCCAGCCTGTATTATGTATATTGATAAATAAGGACATAAACAAATGTGAGATCATGGATGCTGAATTATGCAGAACTGTGAAACATAATTAAGCATGTTGTTTCTTGGTTTTGGATATGTGAATGAAGCCCTATGTTGTCTTATTTGGAGCTGAGCATTTCTCAGTTCAAAACCAAAAACTGAACTGAAAGAAGTCATTTGGTCTGGTTTTCTAAAATATGGTTTGGGTTTCGGTTTTGATTTTGGAAAAAAAAAAAAATTCGGTTCGGATTTTGGGTTTGGACTTTAAAAATCAACCCTAACAGAGAACCAAATTACATATTTAAAAGTTTGCTATATTTAGGATGTATATACCAAAATTTATTAAAGTTGGTTTTGTTGTCGCTTTGTAAAAAGCAACGACAATACCAAACCAAGCCTCGATTGATGACTAATGTAATCCTGGTTTCTTGCCAACTTGATTTAGGAGGTCTGTATCTCTGCATGACTAATGTAACTCCGTCACTGATGTCATATTAGTGTGGCATGGATACTTTGTTCTGTTCCATGTGCAGGGGTCTACATCGCTTGAGGGGGATATTCTCAGAGGAAGCCTGTCAATATTCCCAAGAAAAGCTCAAAAAACTTTGAATCACTGTTATCTGGACTTCCTCTTCCAGGCAATGTACGGGATACAAGCTGGATGTAGAGAGGGGTGGCCGTTCTTCAGCAAAATATTGGTTCATTTATACATTAACCCTGCTGCAAAAGTCTGAATTCAGCACCGTATTGACTGATCTTTTTTAATTTTTCTCCAAGCGCTAGGCTCAGAAATTTGTCAGTCATCAGTTATCAGAACTTTGTGCGCGGCTCCTCCGGCCGCTTGTGCAGGCAGCGTCATCATAGCCCTAGTGCGGCCTCGTCGGACTCCCTCGTGGCCTGTCAAGCCAGGCAAGCAATTGACTGATCAGCATCTCTCTGTGTCACTTATAATTCGCAAGCAATTGACCAATCAGCATCTCTCTATGTGTCACTTATAATTTGTATTGTGTTAATTTGAACTTCACACTTGGTTCTAAAAGTTTTTGAGTTCCAAATTGAAGTGTTAATTTCATTCTTTTTAGCTACTATTAGTAGATTATGCCCTGGTTTATTTGTTTTGGTCTCTCTCTCACCGGGAGCTACTACTGACGAAATGTACAAACCAGATGAAATCATGAGAAGTACATAGGGTGTATTCTTGTGGTCCCGGCATGATTTTCTCTCGGTTGTTATACGACTAATCCTCACTTTTTATGATCAAACACTTTCCCTCACTTTTTATGATCGAACACTTTCCCTTTTGTTTTGGATCGTGAGCCTTCTGCTCGCGGTTACAGTTCATGATCTATTATGATCGGTTATCACACTACTTTCCTCTTTCTGATCAATGCAACCACTTAAATTTATTTCTCTTGCCATAGAATAACCAATGAACAACAAAAACTTGTACAAGTTATAGAAAACCAAAAAAAGAAAAGAAAAAAAAACACAATTCCTTCCATAAGCACTCATTCTCAAGACTAAATAAAGAAGCAACCAGAAGAGAATATAGAGGATGAGAAAAAAGGTCTGATCAGTGAGGCATGGCTGCAACAGGAGGAGGAGGAGGGGAGAAGCCGATGCTCCGCTGGCTCGGCAGCGCGAGCATCGCGGTGTGGTCCAAGAAGTCCCTCAGCGCGACCACCGACCGCAAGATGGTCCTGAGATCGTCCGCCCGCGCGAATCCGCTGGCCCCCAGACGCCTCACCGCGTAGAGGTAGAACGTGACGCACCCTTTCCTGAACTTGAACCTCGCCATCTCGCACCCGGCCAGCCCCCGCACCAGCCTCCGGTTCACCTCCCCCAGCGCTATCATGGGCGGCCAGGCGCGCTCCGCCGCGGACTTCATGCCCTCGGACTCGAACACGAACAGCAGGACCTTCGACTTCTTCGTGCCGAGCCCCAGCGTCAGCGTGTGCCACGCGTGGTGGGCGAGGATGGTGAAGCTGGTGGGCAGGTAGGTGGTGGTGGAAGGGAACGGGAATGCCGATGGGCTCCGTCGCTCGCTGCTGCTGCTGCCGTCGTCGCGGTCGAGGAGGCTTGTCAGCTCGAGAGGGGTGGCGCGGCGGACGGTGAAGGACTTGACGACGATCTGCCCGCCGAACCGGATGCCCTTCACGTCGGGGGTTGGTTTGAACTGGGGAGGGTCTGTTCTGTCATCTTGCTTGTCCTTGCTCTTGCTCTTGCTCTTGCTCTTGCTCTTGCTCTTCACCTTCTCCTTCTCTTCCTCCATGGATAGTTGCATGGCTAGTATGGTTAGGCCAATTCTCTTAGTTACTCCTCCGGAGTCTTAGTCTAGACGATCACGAGAGAGTGTGATTGTTAATTTTTGGTGTGTCGGTTGTTTGGAGAGAGCAATGATTACGATTGGTGCTCTCAATCTTTAAATTAATTAACATGTTACTGAGCAACTATCAAGTTTAATATTATAAATTCAGCGTTCAGTGGAGTTGGCTGGCGTTCTTATGGCAAACACATATTTTTTATTTGTTTTTAAATTCATTGGGGATTTGATGGATACCGGACACGGTCACATAATCCCACTTCCTATAGTGTTTTTTTTTTTTTTTTTTTTTTTTTGAAATCACACTCACACACACAATTGGGGGGCTCGAACCTTGCCGGCTCCTCCGGTTGTCCGCTCTAATACCACTAGGCTAGAGAGCTCGGACTTAGTGTTAATATTAACACTTCCTATAGTGTTAATATTCATACGATTTAGGTTTAATCTGGCTCCACTTAAAATGGAGCTGCTTGTTTCTTTGTTTGTTTTTCAAGGGTAACATCTTAGCCAAATTTGTTGGTTTTGTGTTTGTTCTTATAACCATAGAAAATAGTTTTTAGTTTCGTCCCACTTAGTAATATACATTTGTACTTACATTCTTTTTTTTAGGCTTATTTATTTTAGTCACAAAAATATTTATTTTATCACGAACAATATTCGTTTTGACACGAACAATATTTGTTTTGTCACGAAAAATAATTTTAGCGACAAAAAGTAGAATGTAAATCTAATAAAATTAAAAAGTGGGATGCAAGTACAAATTCATATTAATAACGGGATAAAAGTCAAAAAATTCCAAAAAAAAAATAACAAATACCATATGTTCATGAGAACACCATCAAGTGTTTACAATTTGATACGAATTATTTAACATTTCAAATGAGAACAAATCTATCCCTTACATACTTGTGGCTGAATCTCACTACAAAAATTTGTCAGATTAGCGACGTTTATAAACGTCGCTAATCTCGGCCAAAACATCGCTAACTTAAGTTACCGACGTTTTTAGCGACGTTTTAGAAATGACGGAAAAAAGCATGTCGCTAATCGAGAAAACGTCGCAAAACGTCGCTATGGCGACGTGAATTAGTGACGGTAATAACGTCGCTAACTAGCGACGTTATTAGCGACGTTTCTTTGTGGTCGTCGATTAGCGACACATTAGCGACGTTTTGCGACGATGTGGTGACATCAGATTGTCTGCCACGTCAGCAATTTAGCGACGTATAACAACGTCGCTAAAACTTAGCGACATATGTAAACGTCGCTAAAATTGTCGCTAAATTGGAAAAAAAAAATACAGAATCCAGAATGCAAAATACAGAATCCAACAAGAATCCAGAATCCAAAATGCAGAATCCAGAATGCAGAAATACACCTGGATTCGTCGACCCCTTCGGTGGAACACTCAACACCGGCACGCACAATACATTCCACAATACATTCCAGAATAGATAAAACATATAAAGAACAAATAATATCCTCAACAGCTGATATAAGGTACAAATATAAAGAACAAAGTCAATATCCTCAAATACGTACAAAGTAAAAATGTAGAGTACAAAGTCCGAAAATGCAAAAACAAAACTACTGATCGCCTGGAGCTGGAGCTGGAGCCGGAGCCGGAGCTGGAGGAGGAGCGCCACCAGATGACTGTCGTCGCAACGCAAGGATCGCCTGATACTCCTCCGGTAACAGGCTGACGAGCATGTCCTCCCGTGCACCGTCGGATGTAGATGATACTCCCAGCGTACCAGATGGTCGCTCCGTAGCCATCTCGCGGAACTGCTGCATCAACTCGACCAACCGCTGCTTAGTCTCCTGCGTAGCATGGGAAATCTGTCGCAGCGCCTCAGTCGTCTCCTCAAGCCTCTCAAAACGTGAGATGAGCGCAGGATCATCCGTATGCGGTTGCGGCTGCGACTGCGACTGCGATGCCGCCATCCTCTGCAGCATCTCGTCACGCAGAGCTGTGATCTGTGCATCGATACTCTGCTGGGCTAACAACGACTCCTCAGTCTGTGTGGGGCCGGGCGCACTAGGGGCGGTCCTAGAGGCCTGTGACGCAATGAACGCACCATAGGAGCCCGTACCATAGTACGTACCCGTATGCACGCCACCAACGGCCCTTATCCACAGCTCGTTATCTGACTGAGCTGCGACGGCCGGAGGCTGCTGGAAGGTGCTAGCTCCAGCTCCCTCTGACTGTGTCGACCCGGCCTCCCTAAGTCTCAAAAACTCGGCCTAGAAATAACATCTATATGAATTTTTTACGTAACTAAAAATTAATAGTAATGAACTAGCATTAAGTAAAACTTACGTATAACATCTATATGAATTCTCTACGTAACTAAAAATTAATAGTAATGAACTAGCATTAAGTAAAACTTACGTAGGTGTCCCGGGCATTGTCGTCGACGAACCGCTCCCCCTTCGTGTGCGTAGCGAGGAACAAGGTCACCATATTCGGGTCCTCTCCCGAGTCAACCTGTTACGAAATTATTATATGATTTGTCAGTTAAGTTGAAAGAAATATATTACTATAAAGTATTAATTATGGGTATACGACGAGATATGTACCATATGAGTGAAGAAATCCATGATGGATCGTGACCCACCACACCACTGCGACCCCGCCTGTCGTGCTCTTTTGTTCTTCGCGGACTTCTCCTTGTAGGTTCCCTCCTCGAATCTCCTCTTCATTGTCGCCCAATCGGCGGCAGAGATCCAACCCTGAATAGGCTCTCCCCGGCGCTCGCGATCCTTTTGGTCGAGGATCGCGTCCCTAATGAGCTTGCTGGCGATGCTGGAAAAAATAGACTCGACAGCAACGACGCGGTGGGGAGGGAAGAAGTAAGTCCGCTGAAAAAATTATAGAAGTACGTAAGTTATAACATAACATATTAAATGTTAAAAGGAAATAAACTTTTACGTACCGAGAAGTGCTCAAACCATAAGGCCTTCTTGTCGGTCGGGACATCCCTCCAGTTGATCCAGGGCCCCCCGTAGTTCTATCGCAGGAATGTACCCAGCGACCGGTGTACGGAGGAGGGATAATACCTGCAAAATAGAAATTAAAATTTATTAAACAAGTTTATAATAAATTTAAATAAATTAAATGCAACAATTTTACTTACCGTCTGGTCCGAGTACATGGCCAAATCTCTAACCTCAGATCCCCCTCCGTACGACACGGAGGATCTGTCTCAAATGGGAGCTGCAGCCTGCCCCTTCCCCGCCCCCTGCCCCTGCCCCTGTCACGCCCCGAGTCGACAAACCGTTCGTCCTCGGTGTTATTTTGCCGACTCGATCGTCCTCGCTAAGGCGTGATGCCGTATGAGTCTGGAATTGCACTCGTACAAGGCAAGAACGTTACGTTGATTTTTATATTGAAACGCTAAGTTGAAACTTCACAAATCACATCAAATTGAGATGCAGTATAGGAAGATAGAAATTTGCTTTTCATTCATAGCTTGCAACGAAGTGTAAGTCGTAATTACATTGGATGTCGTTGCGGCTACATTGATTGAAAACAAAAGAAAACATACTCGACAAGCTGCCTGAACTAACACTTTCCGTTCCATACATTCGTCCCTTTATACATACCTTCGATTGAATTGACTTCAAAATACTTTAGCATAGGAAGAGCTTCAAAACGTCTCTCCGTACTTCAGCTTCAGTTTAGAGCGCCTGCAGCACCTGGAGAATTTGGAGGAGGGAATTAGCACACTTGCTAAGTGGACGAGACGAACGCTCTTGTCTAAACCGACTCTGATTGTTAAGGTAGGCATGCTTTAGAGTTGTCTTTCTATTTAGAACTAAATGAATTCAGTTCATATCGATAGCCATCTTTGAAGTAAATAAGCATACAGTAAAATATAACAATTTATCACATTTATTACCACGGCCGTGCTCGTCCCTGCATAAAATAGAGATAGTAATTATACCTGCATAAGACAATAGATGAGCATGCTACTATCTTACATGTGGTCATTGGTGTTACACACCACTAGGGACTCAATCGAAATTGGCATGAGACGCTACCCTTTCAGCCTAGGTTGCAAGCCTTACTGAAGGTCTCGCATGCCTCGGGCCAAAGCACGATAAATTATCCCCCTAGGACGAATCGGTTTCGATGCCCCGGATACCGTTTCGAGGAAAACAAACTTGTGCACAAGCTGTCCATGACCATGCCTATGCGTGAACAGTTTAATATATATGCAACAGATTTGTATAGCGCGGACAGTATCGAACGACATTATCATTTCTTCTAACTCATGCAACGATTCATTTTTTCCAAAGCTGTACTCCCGATTTAGCGTTCCGTAGGCACCAAATTGCCCGAGGCATCATAATCCCACGATCGACGTTTTATATTATTTTGCAGCACGTGAAATAGTCTATCTTTTTACTAGAACCTTAAACTTTCTCGTTTATGTGAGAAACTTGTATTTTCGGAGTAGATTACTCTAAATCGATACGTTTTTTCTGAGTTCTTGACCTTAGTGGATTGGCATGCATTTAACTCGGCATCGTCGATTTGAATGAATTTGAAGCAAAGGAAATTTGTTTGCGGAACAGAGTAGAAAAGAAGGGCCGAATCACCCACCAAGTCCTTGGATCGTGTCGACCGTCGAAGCGCTTCGCAACGTTCAAGCTTTAGTTACGCGAGATCCTGCAATGGCACCAACACTTTTTTAGGGTTCCTTCTTTTTCCCTTGCTTCGAAATTTGTAGGTTGCATCCAGAAAAACGACCGAAAGCACTTCATCAAAACCCAGCGGCAAAAGCTCCAAGAAAACCATACAGCGGTCCGGTCCCGTCGAAGGGACTCTTATATAGAGCTCACTCGCCGAGACGCAGCCCGCTGCATCTAGGACTTATTCCAACAGAAGTCGTTCCATTAGTTGGATCGATTCTCGTAACGTCCGTCCAAATCGATTTGATCGATGCCGCAAGGTGTTATCGTTTACCAAGCTCAGCAATCGAGTCAGATGGCCATCTAAGTTTCCGACCGATCTGACTCGGCACTAGCATATTATGACGTACATCGCCTATCGAAGCGGGGCACTACATAATATACCACTAAGAAAAAGTTTCATCCCGAAACTTAAGAACAAGGGCCTGACCTTAAATTAGGCAAACAGCGAAGGGTACTTCTCCTTCATCTCTGCCTCTATTTTCTACGTCGACTCTTCAACTGAATGGTTCCGCCAAAGCACGCGGACCAAAGACATCGATCGATTTCGTAACACCTTCTCCTTACGGTCCAAAATTTGAATAGGCACCTCCGAGTAAGACAAGTCAGTACGTAGCTCCAACTGATCGAAGCTAACCACGTAACTTGGATCATGCACGTATTTTCGAAGTTGTGAGACGTGGAAAATATCGTACACATCAGCCAAGGCAGGAGGTAGTGTGATCCGATAAGCAACCGTTGTAACTCGCTCGATGATCTCAAAGGGGCGTACAAATCTCGGACTCAACTTGCCTTTAACGCCGAACCGCATCACACCACGCTTGAGTGTTACTTTCAGAAACACATGGTCCTCGACCAAAAATTCTAGCGGTCGTCGGCGAAGATATGCGTAGCTCTTTTGTCGACTTTGTATAATACAGAGTCTATCTCGAATCAAACGGACCTTCTCGACGGCCAGCTCCACCAGTTCCGGTCCAAGCACTTGTCGCTCTCCGACTTCGTCCCAGCATATTGGTGAACGATACTTCCTCCCGTAGAGCGCTTCATATAGAGCCATCTAAATGCTTGACTGATAACTGTTGTTATACGCAAACTCCGCAAGCGGCAAATACGAATCACAACTAGTCTTTAAATCGATTGTACACAGACGCAACATATCCTCTAAGATTTGATTTACCCTCTCCGTCTGACCATCTGTTTGGGGGTGGTACGCCGAACTAAAATTTACTTTGGTCCCTATCGCCGCTTGTAGGCTCGTCCAAAAACGTGATAGGAATCGTCCGTCTCTGTCCGAAATTATTGAGGCCGGTACCCCATACAGTCGAACAATCTCGTCGATGTAGATTTGCGCTAATCGATCGATGCTCCATCCTACTTTAACTGCGATAAAGTGAGCCGACTTGGTCAATCTACCAACAATGACCCAAATCGTATCATTTTCCCGTGGCGTCTTCGAAAATCCCACAATAAAATCTATCGAGATGTTGTCCCACTTCCACTCGAGAATGGCGAGGTTCTGCAGCTCTCCGCCTGGCCTTTGGTGTTCCGCCTTCACTTGCTGACACACCATGCACTGCGATACGAAAGTAGCCACGTCTTTCTTCATGCCGTGCCACCAAAAGTTTGTACGTAAGTCCTTGTACATCTTGGTGCTTCCGGGATGTAACGAGTACTTCGCATAATGTGCCTCTGTCAGAATTTTTTTCTGAGTTTGACAGTTTCAGGAATGCAGAGCCTTCCCTTTAGTCGTATCGTCCCGTCTTCGTCTTCCGCAAAATCAGTCGCCCTTCCTGTTGAAATCAGCTCGTGCATCTTCTTCAGGAATGAGTCGTCCTTCTGTGCGGTCTTTATCTTGCTAAGCAGGTTCGAACCTAACTTCAACTGAGCTAGGTGCAGGTGTCGATACTCAATTCCGAGTTCGATACCCATCGCTTCAAGGTCTCGCCGTATCTCTTTATTTATGGCCAGTGTTCCCATAAACATTCTGCTAAGCGCGTCGGCTATAACGTTTCCCTTGCCCGGCGTATACTCGATCGTTAGCTCGTAATCTTTTATGAGTTCGAGCCAATGTCGTTGTCGTAGGTTGAGTTCTCGTTACGTAAACAAGTATTTCAGGCTTTTATGATCTGTGTAGATTCTGCAAGCCACACCATAGAGGTAGTGCCGCCAGAGTTTTAACGCAGACACGATCGCCGCCAATTCTAGGTCGTGTGTCGGGTAGTTTTTCTCGTGCTGCTTCAACTGCCGTGAAGCGTAGGAGATGACTTTATCTCTCTGCATGAGTACGTACCCGAGGCCAGTTTTCGATGCGTCGCTGAATATCTGAAAGCCTTCTGGACCATCTTGAAGTGCAAGGATTGGGGCTGAGATGAGCCATTGCTTCAACTCTTGAAAGCTAGATTCACAGTCGTCACTCCATTCAAATACTACTCCCTTCTGGGTGAGGCGAGTCAGAGGCGACGCTAGTTTTGAAAAGCTCCGCACGAATCTTCGGTAGTAGCCCGCTAAGCCCAGGAAACTCCGAATATCGCTAGCCGAGGCAAATCGTTTCTAATCTACCACCGCTTCAATCTTCTTTGGTTCCACCGCGACACCTTCGGCAGAGATTACATGTCCGAAGAATGTCACACTACTCATCCAGAACTCACATTTACTCTGCTTGGCGTATAATTTGTTTTCACTAAGAATTTGCAATACCGTCTTCAAGTGTTCTGCATGCTCTTCTCGATTCTTTGAGTAGATAAGGATATCGTCGATGAACACGACTACAAATTTATCGATTTGGGGTCGGAAGACTCGGTTCACCAGATCCATGAAAGTGGCTGGGGCATTCGTCAAACCGAACGGCATGACTAGGAATTCGTAATGACCATATCGATTGCGGAAGACAGACTTCGATACGTCGTCGGACTTGATCTTCAACTGATGATAGCCTGAACGAAGATCGATTTTTAAAAATATTGACGTGCCTTATAGTTGGTCAAATAAGTCATCGATTCGTGGCAAGGGATACTTGTTCCGCACGATCGTCTTGTTGAGTTCCCGATAATCGATGCATAGCCGCATCGATCCATCCTTCTTCTTCACAAACAATACGAGAGCTCCCCACGGAGAGACGCTAGGGCGAATAAATTCGCGGTCTAGCAACTCTTGTAATTGCACCTTCAACTCCTTCAGTTCTGCTGGAGCCATTCGGTAAGGCGTCTTTGATATCGGCCGTGTATCCGGAAAGGTGTCGATGCTGAATTCTATTTCTCGATCCGGCGGCATCCCGGGCATCTCGTCAGGAAAAACGTCGGGAAAGTCTGCCACAACATCAGTCTGTATTGTGTTTGTATTATCCTTCTGCGTGTCTCGAACTGATGCCAAGTATCCCGCACAGCCGGAACGCAACATACGCCTCGCCGAGATTGCCGATACCATCATGCCGTCTTCGAGACCGTACCGCACGAATATAAGAACTCTGTCTCGCCAGGAAGACGAAACACCACTCTCTTCTCCGCGCACTCGATCGTTGCATTACAAGCGTCCAACCAATCCATGCCCAGGATTATGTCGTACTCTTTGATGTCTAGTACGACGGCATCCAAGGATAGATTTCTTTCCCCGATACAAATGTGGCCATCCCTACAAATAAAATTCGCAGACATATCGACTCCCGACGGAGTGCTAACGCAAATGTCTATATTTAGTGATTGCATGGTTATTTTATTTTATTTTCGCATAATCAGCAGATATGAAACTATGCGTCGCACCCGAATCGAATAGTACTCGAGCAGGTGTATTTTTGTAGAGTAATATACCTGTTACGACAGTATCGAACCCAAACACCTCATCTCTAGTCAATGTATAGACTCGACCTTGCGCTCCATGGCGTTGATTTGACGGGTTCACTGGTATCGCATTCGCACCTTGCAGTGTAGGCGCTTTATACGGATTTGGAACTTTTCTTGGGGGGTGTTGATTTGGCTTTCCCGCCTGACAGAATTGACTGAAGTGGCCTAGCTCGCCACATTTGAAGCATGTTCTCAATTTACAATCGGGTGCTCGGTGCCCACGCTTGCCGCATCTGTTGCAATTTACTGCGGCAAACTGACCTCGATTTTCAGACGTGTTTGGACGCTTTCGTACTCCCGATCCTCCAACGTCATTAGGACGCTTGTTGAAATTGTTGCGAACGACAGGCACGGCCCTTTGTGACATACGGCCAAAGATTCGCTCACTATCAAGTGCGGCTTCGTAGGATTCATGATAAGTTCGGCATCGTTGGTTCATGATGTCCCTACGTAATTCGTCGTTGAGGCCTTGTTGAAAACGCTCGCACCATTCTTTTTTGTTGGGTAGGAAGGCGCTGGCAAGTTTTGATAAGCTTGCATCATAATCTTCAATAGTCATATTCCCTTGCCTCAACATCATGAACTCATCCCCCTTCTGTCGACGGATGGCGCGAGGAACGTACTGCTCAAGAAAGACTTCCTTGAACACTTCCTAGGAAATCTTGGTGTTGGGATCGGTTTCACAGATTTCTTGTTGCTTCGCCGCCCACCAGTCGTATGCTCTCAGTTGTAACGGTAGCGTCGCACAGGCCACCCTCTGGGACCCTTCGATGCAAAAAGATCAAACAAGTCCTCCATTTCTGCGAGCCATCCCACTATCACATCGGGCTCTGCTCGGCCGTTGAACTTCGGCAGGTTCATCTTGCGGAACTTCTTTACTTTGAGCATGAAAGAAGAGTTTATCATTTGCGGTGGGACTTCTTCCTCGACTTCGTCTTGAACATCTTGCCTCTCTTCGGATACCACGACCGTTGCCTTGGTATTGCCGTTCATCTTGCTTATGATCTGCGTTAGGTCGTTCATTTGCTTCTGTTGCGCATCAAATTAGGCCTTGATTTGTATTTGAAGCTGTTGCTGCTGCAGTTCCATCAACTGTAGCATTTTCTCTATTGTCGTCTCGCTAGGGCCAGTACTCTTTGTGCTCGACGTACTATCCACGGTGTAGCGCCCCGCTTTCGATAGGTGACGAAACTTCATAATATGCTTGCGCCGAGTCAGATCGGCCGAGAACTTTGATGTCCATCTAACTCGATCGCTAAGCTTGGTAAACGATAACGCCTTGCAGCATCGATTCAAATTGATTTGGACGGAAGTTACGAGAATCGATCCAACTAATGGAACGACTTCTGTTGGAATAAGTCCTAGATGCAGCGGGCTGCGTCTCGGCGAGTGAGCTCTCTATAAGAGTCCCTTCGACGGGACCGGACCGTTGTATGGTTTTCTTGGAGCTTTGCCGCTGGGCTTGATGAAGTACTTTCGCGTCGTTTTCATGGATGCAATTACAAATTTCGAAGCAAGAGAAAAAGAAGGAATTCTAACAAAGTGTTGGTGCCATTGCAGGAGCTCGCGTAACTAAAGTTTGACGTTGCGAAGTGCTTCGACGATCGGCACGAACAAAGTGTAAACGGTGGGTGATTCGGCCCCTTCTTTTCTACTCTGTCCCGCAAACTAATTCCTTGCCTCGAATTCATTCAAATCGAACGATGAAAGTTAATTTCATGCCAATCCACTAAGTTCAATAACTCGGGAAAAACGTATCGATTTAGAGTAATTCACTCTGAAACTACAAGTCTATCACATAAACCAGAAAGTTTAAGGTTTTAGTAAAAAGATAGACTATTTCACGTGCTGCAAAATAATATGAAACGTCGATTATGGGTTATGATGTCTCGGACAATTTGGTGTCCACGGGATGCTAAATCGGGAGTACGACTTGAGAAAAAAATTAATCGTTACATAAGTTGGGAGAAATGATAATGTCGTTCAATACTGTCCGCGCTATACAAAACCGTTTGCATATATAAAACTGTTCACGCATTGGCATAGTCATGGACAACTTGTGCATAAGTTGATTTTTTTTCCTCGAATCGGTATCCCGGGCATCAGAATCGAATCGACCTAGGGAGAATGAATAATCGTGCTTCGGCACTGATGCATTGCGGGACCGTCAGTCAGGCTTGCAACCTAGACTGAGCGGGCCGAAATGTCGTTGAGATAGTCCCACGTGATGTGTAATATCAATGACCGCATATAAGATAATAGCATGCTCACCTATTGTCTTATGCAGGTGTAAATATTATCTCTGTTTTCATTCAGGGACGAGCACGGCCGTGGTAAAAAATATGATAAACTGCTATGTTTCACTGTATTCTTTATTACTCAAAGATGGCTATCAAATATGAACTGAACTCATTTAGTTCTAATAGAAAGACAACTCTAAAGCATGCCTACCCTAACAATCAGAGTCGGTTTAGACGAGTGGGTTCGTCTCGTCCACTTAGCAAGTGTGCTAATCCCATTCCCCCAATTTTCCCAGGTGCGGCGGGCGCTCCCAACTAAACTGAAGCTGAAGTGCGGAGAGGCGTTTTGAAGCTCTTCCTATGCTGAAGTATTTTGAAGCCAATTCAATCGACGACTTATGTATAAAGGGGCGAATGTATGGGACGGCAAGCGTTAGTTCAGGCAACTTATCGAGTGTATTTTCTTTCTATCTTTAATCAGTGTAGCCGTAACGGCATCCAATGTAATTACGACTTGCACTTCGTTGCAAGCTATGAATGAAAAGCGTTTCTATCTTCATATACTGCGTCTTATATTCTGATGTGATTTGTGAAGTTTTAACTTGGCGTATTAATATGAAAAGCAACGTAACGTTCTTGCCTTGTACGAGTGAAATTTCAGACTCGTACGGCATCACGCCTTAGCGAGGACGATCGAATCGGCAAAGTAACACCGGGGACGAACGGTTTGTCGACTCGGGGCGTGACAAATTGGTATCAGAGCACAGTTATGTTTCTTCAAATTTTCGAAAGATATTTCATTGTTGGAATATCCGTTGCGATAGCTCGATTGAATGCTTGTCGACATGCTGCGTGAAATAAAAGTATCATACAGGTAAGCCCGTAGATATTTTGAAAAATACTAACGGGTTTACTCTGTTTTGTAGGAATGACTAAGAAAAAAAATAATCCCGGCATAACAACCCAAACCGTAGATAGTACGTCGAGCACAAAAAGCACTGGCCCTAGCGAGACGACTATGTAGAAGATGCTACAGTTGATAGAACTGCAGCAGCAACAGCTTCAGATGCAATTCAAAGCCCAATTTGATGCGCAGCAGAAGCAGATGAACGCTCTGACTCAGATAGTGAGCAGAATGGCGGACAATACCAAGACAACGGACGAAGTACCCAAGGAAAAGCAAGGTGATCAAGAAGAAAAGGAGGAAGAAGAAGCTCAACCACAAATGATAAATTCTTCTTCCTTGTTCAAGACAAAGGAGTTCCGTAAGATGAACCCACCAAAATTCAACGGCCGAAAAGAGCCTGATGTGATCGTGGGATGGCTCGCAGAGATGGAGGACCTGTTTAATCTGCTTAGCATTGAAGCATCTCAGAGGGTAACTTGTGCGACGTTACAGCTGTAACTGAGGGCGTACGACTGGTGGACAGCTAAGAAGCAGAAAATCTACGAAGCCGATACAGACGCCACGATTTCCTAGAAAATATTCAAGGAAGCTTTCCTCGAACAGTACGTTCCTCGTGCCGTCCGTCAACAAAAAGAAGACGAGTTTATGACGCTGCGACAGGGAAATATGTCTGTCGACGATTATGATTCGAGCTTCTCAAAGCTGACAAAGTTTGTCGATGCCTTCCTGCCCAACAAAGAAGCCTGGTGTGAATGTTTCCAACAAGGCCTAAATGAAGAACTACGAAGGGACGTCATGAATCAAAGTTGTCGAACAAACCATGAATCCTATAATGCCGCTCTTGATAGTGAGCGTATCTTTGGCCGTATGTCGAGTAGAGGCATCCGTAACCACTTCAACAAGCGTCCTAACGACGCCGGAGGATCGGGAATAACAAAACGTTCGAACATATTCGATGACCGAGGCCATGGCAGTCAACACTGTACCAGGTGCGGTAGGCGTGGGCACCAAACCGTCGATTGCGTCATAAGATCTTGCTACAAGTGTGGCAAGGTAGGCCATATAGTTACATACTGCCCGCATAAAGTTCTGAATCAACCCAATCCACCAAGGAACGTTTCGAATCCGCATAAAGCGCCGATACTGCAAGGCGCAAATGCGGTGTCTGTCAACCAGCAGAACCAACGCCACGGAGCTCAAGGCCGAGTTTATGCCTTAACTCAGGACGAGGCATTTACGTCCGATACTATTGTAACAGGTATATTACTCTACAAAAATATACCTGCTCGAGTACTATTCGATTCAGGTGCGACGCATAGCTTTATATATGCTGATTATATGAAAGAAAATAAAATAACCATACAATCGCTAGATATAAATATTAGCGTTAGCACTCCGTCGGGAGTCGATATACCTGCGAACTTTATTTGTAGGGATGGCCACATTTGCATCGGAGGAAGATATCTATCCTTGGATGCCGTCGTACTAGACATCAAAGAGTACGACATAATCCTGGGCATGGATTGGTTGGGCGCTTGTCGTGCAACGATCGAGTGCGCAGAGAAGATAGTGGTGTTTCGTCTTTCTGGCGAGATAGAGTTCTCATATTCGTGCGGTACGGTCTCGAAAATGGCAATGATGGTATCGGCAATCTCGGCGAGGCGTATGCTGCGTTCCGGCTGTACGGGATACTTGGCATCAGTTCGAGACACGCGGAAGGATAATACAAATACAATATAGACTGATGTTATGGCAGATTTTCCCGACGTTTTTCCTAACGAAATGTTCGGAATGTCGCCGGATCGAGAAATTGAATTCAGCATCGACACCTTTTCGGATACACGGACGATATCAAAGGCGCCTTACCGAATGGCTCGCTGAAGGTGCAATTACAAGAGTTGCTAGACCGCGGATTCATTAGCCCTAGCGTCTCTCCGTGGAAAGCTTCCGTATTGTTCGTGAAGAAGAAGGATGGGTTGATGCGGCTATGCATCGACTATCGTGAACTCAACAAGGCGTGCGGAACAAGTATCCTTTGTCATGAATCGACGACTTGTTTGACCAACTGCAAGGCGCGTCAGTATTTTCGAAAATTGATCTTCGCTCAGGTTATCATCAATTGAAGATCAAGTTCGACGACGTATCAAAGTCTGCCTTCCGTACTCGATATGGTCATTATGAATTTCTAGTCATGTCATTCGGTTTGACGAATGCCCCAGCCACTTTCATAAATCTGATGAACCGAGTCTTTCGACCTCAAATTGATAAATTTGTAGTCGTGTTCATCGACGATATCCTTATCTACTCAAAGAATCGAGAAGAGCATACAGAGCACTTGAAGACGGTGTTGCAGATGCTGCGTGAAAATAAATTATATGCCAAGCAGAGTAAGTACGAGTTCTGGATGAGTAGCGTGATATTTCTCGGACATGTAATCTCTGCCAAAGGTGTCGCGGTGGACCCAAAGAAGATTGAAGCGGTGGTAGATTAGAAACGACCTGCCTCGGCTAGCGATATTCGAAGTTTCCTGGGCTTAGCGGGCTACTACCGAAGATTCGTGTGAAACTTTTCAAAACTAGCGTCGCCTTTGACTCGCCTCACCCAGAAGGGAGTAGTATTTGAATGGAGTGACGACTGTGAATCCAGCTTTCAAGAGTTGAAGCAATGGCTCGTCTCAGCTCCAATCCTTGCACTTCCAGACGGTCCAGAAGGCTTTTAGATATTCAGCGACGCATCGGGGACTGGCCTCGGGTGCGGACTCATGCAGAGAGATAAAGTCATCTCCTACGCTTCACGGTAGTTGAAGCAGCACGAGAAGAACTACCCGACGCATGACCTAGAATT
This sequence comes from Iris pallida, assembly GCA_029216955.1. Taxonomy (NCBI): domain Eukaryota; kingdom Viridiplantae; phylum Streptophyta; class Magnoliopsida; order Asparagales; family Iridaceae; genus Iris; species Iris pallida. The sequence goes on from JANAVB010025798.1 coordinate 11,002,726, forward strand.
GGCGGCGATCGTGTTTGTGTTGAAGCTCTGGTGGCACTACCTCTATGGTATGGCGTGCAGAATCTACATAGATCATAAAAGCCTAAAATACTTATTTACGCAACGAGAACTTAACCTACGACAGCGACGTTGGCTCGAACTCATAAAAGATTACGAGCTAACGATCGAGTATACGTCGGGCAAGGGAAACGTGGTAGCCGACGCGCTTAGCAGAATATTTATGGGAACACTAGCCATAAATAAGGAGATACGGCGAGACCTTGAAGCGATGGGTATCGAACTCGGAATTGAGTATCGACACCTGCACCTAGCTCAGCTGAAGTTAGGATCGAGCCTGCTTAGCAAGATAACGACCGCACAGAAGGACGACTCATTCCTGAAGAAGATGTGCGAGCTGATTCCAACAAGAATGACGACTGACTTTGCGGAAGACGGAGACGGGACGATACGACTAAAGGGAAGGCTCTGCATTCCTGAAACGGCCAAACTCAGGAAAGAAATTCTGACGGAGGCACATTATGCGAAGTACTCGTTACATCCTGGAAGCACTAAGATGTATAAGGACTTGCGTATAAACTTTTGGTGGCACGGCATGAAGAAAGACGTGGCTACCTTCGTATCGCAGTGCATGGCATGTCAGCAAGTAAAGGCAGAACACCAAAGGCCAAGCGGAGAGCTGCAGAACATCGCCATTTTCGAGTGGAAGTGGGACAACATCTCGATGCATTTTATTGTAGGATTTCCGAAGACGCCGCGGGAAAATGATGCGATTTGGGTCATTGTTGATAGATTGACCAAGTCGGCTCACTTCATCGCAATTAAAGTAGGATAGAGCATCGATCGGTTAGCACAAATCTACGTCGATGAGATTGTTCGACTGCACGGGGTACCGGCCTCAATAATTTTGGACAGAGACGGGCGATTCCTATCGCATTTCTGGACGAGCCTACAAGTGGCGATGGGGACCAAACTGAACTTTTGTTCTGCGTACCATCCTCAAACAGACGGTCAGACGGAGAGGGTAAATCAAATCCTAGAAAATATGTTGCGTCTGTGTGCGATCGACCTAAAGACTAGTTGGGATACGCATTTGTCGCTTGCGGAGTTTGCGTATAACAACAGTTATCAGTTGAGCATTCAGATGGCTCCATATGAAGCGCTCTACGGGAGGAAGTGTCGTTCGCCGATATGCTGGGATGAAGTCGGAGAGCGACAAGTGCTTGGTCCGGAACTAGTGGAGCAGGCCGTCGAAAAGGACCGCTTGATTCGAGATAGACTCTGTATCGCGCAAAGTCGACAAAAGAGCTACGCAGATCTTCGTCGACGACCGCTAAAGTTCTTGGTCGGGGACCATATGTTTCTGAAAGTAACGCCCATGCACGGTGTGATGCGGTTCGGCATGTCACTCCCATTTCTCGTTATACGTATTTTTTAGGATACGTATACGGATTTCTGACAATTGTCAGGTGGCCCGTATTTCGATTTATCTTGCTTAGCTTAGCATTGGTTTAATCTTGACTTGATTGGTTTAACTTGGTTCGTTTTGGAGTTGGCTTAGTTTATTTTTGGTTGGTTCATCATGGAGAGAACCCCCTACCTACCACCATCCCTCTTTATAAGCCCACCCACTTTTCTCTCTCCTCATTATTCCCCATAACTCTTCTTCTTCTCCATTAAAATCTCTCCCCCTCCCTAGGCAAGTGCAACTTGCTTCCACAAGAGAACCCATTTTTATTATTCCATTAGCTTCTTCTCATGTTTTTAAGACACATTAGAACTTGTCATTTTCTATTTTGAAGCTTTTATTTTTGTAGATCTAGAAATTGATCATTTTTGGATTTTGGTGATTTTGATCTATCAAACTTCTTTATTCTCAAGTTTTGATGGTTCCACGTTGATGAGAATTTCATTCTATCCAATTTTGACCTTTGAAAAGTTGGATTTGGACTTGTTTTAACCAAGTTAGGGACTTTTGAAGTTATGGGTTCAACCATGGAATTTCTGCTGATTTGGAGAAGACAGAGAGCAGTGTGCACCAGCTTTTAGCTTGTGCCACTATGATGCGCGCGCTCTTTTGCACAGCGCAGCCTGACCCGCTTGCGCGCGCTCTTTAGCGCAGCGCAGCCTGACCCACTTGCGTGCGCTCCTTAGCGCAGTGCAGCCTGACCCACTTGCGCACGCTCTTTAGCGCGGTGCAACCTGAGTCAGGCGCAACCTGAGTCAGGCGCAACCTAGCCTCGCGCAGTCTAGTGCCTGGCGTAACTTGACTTAGCCCGACTCGTTCTGGCGCAACTTGACCCGACCTTGGCACCCCTATTCTCCTGGCGCAACTTGGCTAATACCACTTGTTGGCCATGGTACCCCTTGCCCCTCTCCCTTGAGCGCATGATGTCCCCAGTTTTTCCCCTTTTTATGATTTTTGTACCCATTTTATATCCTTACGCCTTTTGATATGAACTCGATATGAAAACAATGTGTGCTTGACAAGCAATATTGACACGATAATCTGGCACGGCATGATAAGTAACTTGATAAGACATGTAAAATCTGGATAGTGGCCCATCGAGGCGCACTCCTGACAAGTAATCTGCACAAGTAACAAGTAACTTGACATGATAATTCTTGATGGTGGTCCGTTGTGACGCACTCTTGACTTGATAAAGTAGACTAACATGATAATCTCGATATACCTTGCTAAGTAAGTCTTGTCTTGACACTGTAACACCCATATTCTAAATACGTATTTTGTCAAGCTTGCATGTATTTCAGACCTGTATTTATTTTCTCGAATTTTGGCATGTACTTGTAATTGGCTTGACTTACAGATTTTGGTTCTCGTAATTGGGTTTTACCTGGCTTGGTTTATTTTGTGGAGGAGAATTGGTTTGATTTGGTTTGGTTTGGTTTAACATGCATTGGAGCACTTTAACCTACACTCCACCCTCAACACAACACAACCCACCCTCATTAAAACTCCACCTACTTTTCTCTCTCCTCTATAATTCTATCATTTATTTCTCCATCTTCTTCTTCTTCTTCCTTCCTCTACACAACACCAACACCCATAGGCAAGTACACCTTGCCACCACATGAGAACCACATTTTATTTGTTCATTAGCTAGATTAGGCCATGGTGATCAACATTAGAACTTGACATTTTATGATTTGGAGTCTCCATTGTTCTAGATCTAAGTTTCTCTATTTTCGGATTTACATGGTTTTGATCTATTTTAGTTGAGATTTTGTGGATTTTGATGCTTCCATGTGGAAGAGAATTCAATTTTACTCAAGTTAGAACTTTAAAAATCTAGATTTGGCTTTGATTTGACAAAGATATAAAAATTTGAATTCTTGGTGTTCTTGGTGTTCTTCTCGGCCTGGAGTAGCAGCCTGCAGCCTGCGCTCTTTAGCGCAGTGCTGGACTGCGCAGCCCCTCTCGGCCTGCGCACTTTAGCGCAGTGTTGACCGCGCAGCTTGCCCTATGGTGAACTGCGCTCAGCCCCATGCGCCAACCATTCCTGCGCACTTCACCCTGCGCAGTCTGCTCATGCGCAATCCACCCCTGCGCAGTTCACTCCTGCGCAGTTTGTTCCTGCGCAATCTGACCCATGCGCCATCTGCCCCTGCGTCCTGTGCCCCTGCGCACTTGGCACCCTGTGCAGCTGACACCTGCGCAATCCAACCCCCTGACCCCTTGCGCAATCCATTGGCTCTTAGAGTTTTGGTTGTATTTCTTTAAGCTTGGCTCTTCCATAACCCTGTATATTGATATTTTATTAGATATTTTACGCCCATTTTTTATCCTTACGCCTTTTGTCATGAACTTGATTTTACTTAATATGTTTGGAATGACTATTGTACATGGTATGGTATGACAAGGATCTAGCATAACACGACAGTGACCCGTAGTGGTGCACTCCTGACATGACCAACCTGACTTGATAGTGGCCCGTCGTGGCGCACTCCTGACAAGTACCCTGACATGATTTATCTTGATAACTTGATAGTGGCCCGTGGTGGCGCACTCTTGACTTGACTTGACTTGACTTGACTTGACTTGTAATATGACTTGATAACTTAATGCTGTTGCGACGGCTAACCCGACTTGACAAGAATAAGTGGCCTGGACACCGTGGGTGAATGTGTTTGTACAAATGAACCTGTCTTGTCTTGCATCATGTCTAGGACATGAATCCCTGGTTTCTCACGGTCAGGGATTCATACTGAATATGGCAAGGATTAATGACTAGATTAATCAAATAGTTCATGGAGAATTTTCCAGTTACCCGTTGCCCCTTTGGTCCCGGCCTTATATATATACTTGGGATTTGTTGCTATCCGTCGAGATGAGCGCACTTCCAGCCCGCCGTCGAGTGTGGTACCTTAGGACACATGTATCTTACTACAGTGTGTCTGCTATATCCTGCTATCTTTTCCTTTTCTTGCTGGGATCACTCAGGTAGTAACAAACAGGTAACAGGACTTGGAATTCTCACTGCATCTTGTTAGTAACTAGGCTTGTGATAACCCTAGTTAGTTAAAGTAGCAAGCCGTACTTATTGCTTGGCCGTGGTTGATTGTATGAGAATAACCTGTCTAGTCTTGTCTTGATTCCTGCATAAGAATTACTACCTGTCATGATTTTCTTATATCTTGCCGATAAATGGTGGGAGAATCCAAGTTCCGTTCAGACGAAGGGTTACAACCCCGGTCCTTGTTTGGTTTATGGGTTGTAACCTGGTTATCTGAATAGTCCCATAGTTATCTCATCGTATATCACCTGTTATGTTTTTCCTTAATTCCTGTCTTTATTACCTTATATTATTGTGCTAATTGCTGGCTTTTGTTCTTATTTCGTGGCCTCCTTTGTGGCACTTGCTCTTTCGGGGGTCTGACCCAGCTGGTTTTGTATGGCCAGATACCGGAGCAGCAGCAAAGGATCTACCTGCTTTCCAGCCCGATGGTGAACACCAGGCGTAACCAGGGCAACGAGTGGGTTTCTTTTGTTCTCCCACTCTATTGTACATTATTCTTTTGAGGCGTTTAGCCGCCGAGCAAGTGTTAGCTCGTTTGCAACTTTATTTACTGTCTGCCTATGGGCTGTAATCATGATTGGCAACTCGAAGTTGATCATGTATGACTTAACTCTTGCTAGTCCTTACATTTTGTACGACTAGCTTCATGATCATCTGGATATGTAATGTTTGGGACGCCTTACAATTGTATATTTGGTGATCTGATATCTTGTGACTATTATTAGTTGGTTATGATTGAGACAATAGGATAATTTATGACCTTAAGAGACTGATGGCTTGTAGATAAACCCTCATATTTCTAGACAGCCGTGACCGTATAGTGAGATGGATTCCATTTTATTATACGTAGCTGGCTGTGTCCGCCTCCGCTCTCCAGTATTCTGGTTCTGGGGCGTGACAGACACCGTGGGTGTTTGTGCTTGTATAAGCTACATGTCTCGTCTTGCATCATGTCTAGGATATGAATTCCTGATTTCCACGGTCTGGGATTCATACTGAATCTGACTAAGATAATGAATAGAGTGATCAAGTAGTTCATGAAGAGATTTTTCAGCTACAGGCAGTCCCGTTATCTGGACGCTCTTAATTGGACTTGTAGCCTGCCGTCGAGTAGGGCACATTTCCAGCACACTGTCATGTGTTGCACCTCTAAGTCACATAATCCAACTCTCTCAACTTGTGACCGAATAACCTGGATTAAGACTACAGGGCTTGTGGCTGTTGGAACATCTCGATGCATCTTGTTAGTAACTAAGCTTGTGATAACCCTAGTTAGTTAAAGTATTAAGCCGTACTCTTTGCTTGGCCGTGAATGATGGATGGAGTCCTATCTTGTCTAGTCTTGCCTAGATCCAGTACAGGGCTATCTCAGGATATGCTTGTTTATGCTTTACTTTATCGATAATTGGTTAGATACTAAGTTCTGTTCAGGCGAAGGGTTACAACCCCGGTCCTTGTTTGGTTTACGGGTTGTAACTTGGTTACCGGAATAGTCCGTTAGTCATCTTATCGTTTATCACCCTGCTTTCTCTAACCCATGTCTTTCGTTATCCTTTATGTATCATGTGCTAATATGCTGGTTTTAGTTCTTAAGTGAAGCCTCCCTTGTGGTACTTGCTCTTTCTGGGGTCTGACCCAGCTGGTTTTGTATGGCCAGATTTCGTAGTAGCTCCCGAGGATCTCCCTGCCTTCCAGCCAGATGGTGGCCACTAGGCGCAACCCTGGCAACGAGTGGGTTATTATTTTGCTCTTCCACTCTCTTGTAAAAATATTCTTTTGAGGCATTTAGCCGCCGAGCAAGTGTTAGCTCGTTTGCAACTTTACTTACTGTCTGCCTACGGGCTGTAACATGATTGACAAATCCTAGGGTTGATCATGTATGACTGAAACTCTTGCTAGTCTTCACATTTTGTATGACTAGCTTCATGATCATCTGAATATGTGATGTTTGGGACGCCTTACTTTGTATGTCTGATGATCTAACATCTTATAACATTTACTTACTTGCTTGAGATCGAGACAATAGGCTTGTTCATGACCATAAGAGACTGTTGGCTTGTAGATAAACCCTCATGCATCTAGACAGCCGTGATCGTATATCAAGGTAGATTATACTTCAATGTACGTAGCTGGCTGTGTCTGTCCCCCACTCTCCAGTATTCTGGTTCCGGGGCGTGACACGGTTTAAGTGGTGGCCCATGCAGGTGTTGTAAATCAAGATGTGCGAGGGTTTTACTGAATAGATGTCTCAATCAGCACTCGCCCTTGATCTCTACTCGAGTCTTCTAATTTTTCCGAAATCTTGACCTGATCACATGTTTATATCCTCGATCTATCTTGGTCCTTCCTTATTGTTTCTCATGTCGTTTCTTCAGCGGCATTGTTCCTGGTCCTACCGATCAACAAGGCGGAGCACCTCCAGCGGACCAACAGCAACCTGGAGACCAAGCCCAGCACTCTGGAGCGGCCTCCCGAGTCATGCATTCCGGGGATCCAGAGCCCCCAGTTCAACCCGTCCAGTCTGCAGAGCCTGATAATGGAACCCTGGTGGGCCACATCAGAGAATTGCTTGCATCTCAAAATCGTCGGGGCGATGCCCTGCACCAGACAGTACAAGATGCCATGGGCAGAGTTGGTTACCAAGGGAACAATGCGGCCAACAGCTTCAAGCGTCTCAACCTTCCCTTCTTTGACGGTACTGAAGATGCTATTGCTGCTGATGCATGGCTTCTGGACACAGAGGTTATCTTGGAAGCAGCTAGGATTCCTGAGAATGAGAAGGTGGCTGTTGTGCGCCTACAATTATTAGACTTAGCCCACAGCTGGTGGGCGATGCTAGCAGTTGGATTACCGACGCCTGTCTCATGGGCGATGTTCAGCAACAAGTTCCAGACCAAGTACTTCGATGCAGTAGCTCGATATGATCTGTAGACCAGATTCAGCAATCTCAAGCAGATGGGAAGGACGGTCGATGGATATGCGGTCGAGTTTTCTAGGCTTAGTCAGTTTGCTCCCACCTTGGTGGCGACCGAATTGGACCGAGCCCAGCGGTTCCAGCAGGAACTCCACCTAGAGATCATACTAGCAGTGGAGTAGTTTGAGCACCAGACATTTGATGCCGTCTTGCGAGCAGCGAAGAGGCATGAGTATACTTCTCAGAGGATAGTGGACCGAACCGGAAGTAGGAAGAGGTCCCATGGGCAGATGAGTTTGGCTTCAGCACCCGCCCCAGCAGCTAGGGCCTTGACTATTGGAGCTCCTAGGAGGGCGACCATAGTTTCATCGATTCAGCACTCGACGCCGGCGTATCCTCAGCAACAAAAGCAGAAGCAGTCTTCCACGATGGGCTGCACTCATTGTGGGAAGCGAGGGCATGTAGTCTCAGAGTGTCGTAGAGCACAGAGATTGTGCTTGGCATATAGGGCACCGAATCACAAGATAGGATCCTGTCCGAATAGAGCCAGTTTATCACCGTCAAACCTAACCAGTCCATCGGTTAGGGGACCAGCACCAGTGCAGCAGCAGTATTAGCCTCCGAGGCCATTGCCGCCTCAGGCTCAGCAGTATGCCCAGGTTCAGATCCAGAACAGGCAGAGAGGTCACCAGCAGAGGGGACCAGCACCAAGAGGACAAGGTCAAGCTATGGCTCTGACCGTAGCAGAAGAGTTAGCTTCAAGTGAAGTGGTGGCAGGTACCATTCTCGTCAACTCTTTTCCAGCATCAGTATTATTTGATTCGGGTGCTTTGCACTCATTTATGTCTGCACGATTCGCAACACGGATAGGACTGGAGCCCGAGTCATTATCAGTAAGGCTCAATATACTTACTGGTATCGGTCTTGTGGGGGTAGATAGAGTCTATTCCTCGTGTCGAATCGTAGTTAGCGGTAGAGAGTTTCTCGCTAGATTGATAGAATTTTCGATGGCCGACTATGATGTGGTCCTAGAAATGGATTGGTTGAAGGATCAATTCGCAAGAATAGACTGCCATATTGGCAGGATTATTTTTGGTATTCCAGGCGAACCAGAGTTTTCATTTTCTAGAGGCGAAGTAGAACCTTCTCCACCAGTATTGCGGATAGCAGTAGCAGAAGCAGTTCAATTTCCCAGAGTAGTAGAAGAGTTTCCTGATGTGTTTCCCGAGGAGCTTCCAGGTATGCCACCGGAGAGAGAGATAGAGTTCACTATCGACTTGATCCCAGGGACGGCACCAGTGTCAGAGAGAGTCTACAGGATGGCATCATCAGAGTTGGAGATCTTATACAAGATGATTGAAGAACTCAGAACCAAGGGATTCATTCGTGCTAGTGGATCGCCTTGGGGAGCCCCGATGCTTCTTGTGAAGAAGAAGGATGGTACGTCAAGATTATGTGTTGATTATCGTACCTTGAATTCTGTAACAATAAAGAACAGATATCCTTTACCAAGGATAGATGATTTATTTGATCAGCTCAGTGGGCAGCAGTATTCTCGAAGATTGACTTGCGGTCAGGATACCATCAGATCAGAGTCAGAGAGCGAGATATCCCGAAGATAGCGTTCAGATCAAGATATGGACATTAGGAGTTCCTTGTTATGCCATTTGGAGTGACCAATGCGCCAGCCGTATTCATGGACCTCATGAATCGTATCTTCATGCCCTATTTGGACCAGTTCGTGATAGTGTTTATAGATGACATCTTCGTCTATAGCAAGAATGAGGCAGAGCATGAGCAGCATCTTCGTATAGTTTTTCAGATTCTTAGGGAGCACCAGTTGTATGCGAAGTTCAGTAAGTACGAATTTTGGCTTGATCGCATTTCGTACTTGGGTCACATCATCACCAGAGGTGGAGTGGAAGTTGACCCCCAGAAGATATTGGCCATAGAGACGTGGCCAGCACCTAGCACCGTCGCAGAAGTTCGAAGTTTCCTAGGATTGGCTGGCTATTACCGGCGGTTTGTATCAGACTTTGCTCGGATTTCAGCACCATTAACGCAGTTGACCCGCAAGGATGTGCAGTTTGCTTGGACAGCAGAGTGTCAGAGTTCATTCGAGAAATTGAAACGAAGATTGATGACGGCCCCCATTCTTACTCTTCCAGATGGGACTGGAGGATTTTCAGTTTATTGTGGTACTTTCGGTAGAGGATTGGGATGCGTCTTGATGCAGCATGGTAAGATAGTAGCTTATGCGTCACATCAGCTTCGTGATCATGAGAGAAATTACCAAACCTATGACTTGGAATTAGCAACGGTGGTTTTCGTACTCAAGTTGTGGTGGCATTATTTGTATGGAGATCGAGTGGTGATTTTTATCGACCACAAGAGTCTTAAGTATGTGTTTACCCAGAAGGATCTAAACATGCGTCAGAGAAGATGGCTAGAGCTACTTGTGGATTATGACATCAACCTGCAGTATCATTCTGGGAAGGCCAATGTTGTTGCGGACGTATTGAGCAGAAGAGCAGGAGCTTATTTTCTAACAGTACAGCCAGAGTTATTAGCAGACCTTCAGAAGATGGGAATAGAAGTAGTTATTCCTACCAATGTGGCATTGATGGCCAGCATGCAAGATCAGTCCAGTATAGTTGAGAGGGTTAAGTTAGCTCAGTCAGCAGATTCTAAGCTTCAGCGGCTTAGAGCAGAGTATAAAGCAGGACGAAGACCAGAGTTATGCATTCACGAAGATGGTACACTCCGACATGGAAGGCGTCTTTGTGTACCTAGTGGTAATATCAGACAGGAGATCATGGCAGAGGCTCACAGTTCGCAGTATTCAATTCATCTCGGCGGTACGAAGATGTACCGAAACATCCGTCAACATTTCTGGTGGAATGGCATGAAGAGGGAGATAGCCCGGTTTGTCTCTCGTTGTTTAGTTTGCTAACAAGTTAAAGCTGAACATCAGAGGCCAGCTGGACTTCTTCAACCTTTACCGATCCCATAATGTAAATGGGAGCACATTACCATAGATTTTGTAACTGGGTTACCTAAATCCCCAGCTGGAAGAGATGCTATATGGGTTATAGTTGATCGCCTTACGAAGGTAGCTCATTTTCTCTCCTTCAGAGTTGGTCAGTCGACGGATCAGCTAGCAGAGATGTACCTCAGGCAGATAGTCAGGTTGCATGGAGTACCAGTCAGTATTGTATCCGACAGAGATTCAAGATTCACATCGCACTTTTGGCGGAGTCTTCAAGAGAGCTTGGGGACTCGACTCAAGTTCAGTTCAGCTTATCATCCGCAGACAGATGGTCAGTCAGAGCGCACGATCCAGACTCTTGAAGATATGTTGCGATCATGTACACTCGACTTCAGTGGTTCGTAGGAAGATCACATGTATCTCGTAGAGTTCTCCTATAACAACAATTTCCAGGCCAGTATCCAGATGGCACCTTTTGAAGCACTGTATGGCAGGAAGTACAGATTACCTTTATCTTGGGATGATGTCGACGAGAGACAGATGCTTGGTCCAGAGATGATTGTGCAGACAATCGAGGTGGTCAGACAAGTCAGAGATCATCTTCGAGTTGCCCAAGATCGCCAGCGCCATTGGGCCGATTCTTATCGGCGTCCCCTTGAGTTTTCAGTCGGCGACCATGTGTTCCTTAGGATCTCGCCTACCTGTGGCGTCATTCGATTCGGCGTACGGGGAAAGCTTAGTCCTAGGTATATAGGGCCGTTCGATATTCTAGAGCGAGTAGGTGATGTGCCCTATCATCTTGCCCTTCTGCCGTCGTTATATGAGGTGCATGATGTCTTCCATGTATCCCAATTACGACGGTATATTCCGGATCCGAGCCATGTCCTTGATCATTCGGAATTAGTTGTTGGTACCAACCTTTCGTATGAGAAAAGGCCCGTATCCATATTGGACCGAAGAGAGAAGATACTCCAGAACAAGACTATTAGTTTAGTCCGTGTTGCTTGGGGTCATCACTCCTTGGGTGAGTCAACGTAGGAGCGTGAGGATGATATTCGCTCATGATATCTACGCTTATTTGACTCATAAGGTATAATGTCTTCCTTATGCCTTATGTTTTTACTTCCTTGCTTGCATGAATGATTGCTTGATTGACTGCTAGTAGTAGCTTGCTTGTGATTAATGTAGCTTGTCCCGACACCTCTAGCCTCTTGATTAAATTTCGAGGACGGAATTCTTTTAAGGTGGGTAGAGTTGTCACTCCCGTTTCCCGTTATACGTATTTTTTAGGATACGTATACGGATTTCTGACAATTATCAGGTGGCCCGTATTTCGATTTATCTTGCTTAGCTTAGCCTTGGTTTAATCTTGACTTGATTGGTTTAACTTGGTTTGTTTTTGAGTTGGCTTGGTTTATTTTTGGTTGGTTCATCATGGAGAGAACCACCTACCTACCACCATCCCCCTTTATAAGCCCACCCACTTTTTTTTCTCCTCATTATTCTCCATAACTCTTCTTTCTTCTCCATTAAAACCTCTCTCCCTCCCTAGGCAAGTGCAACTTGCTTCCACAAGAGAACCCATTTTTATTGTTCCATTAGCTTCTTCTCATATTTTTAAGACACATTAGAACTTGTCATTTACTATTTTGAAGCTTTGATATTTGTAGATCTAGAAATTGGTCATTTTTGGATTTTGGTGGTTTTGATCTATCAAACTTCTTTATTCTCAAGTTTTGATGGTTCCATGTTGATGAAAATTTCATTCTATCCAATTTTGACCTTTGAAAAGTTGGATTTGGACTTGTTTTAACCAAGTTAGGGACTTTTGAAGTTATGGGTTCAACCATGGAATTTCTGCTGATTTGGAGAAGACAGTGAGCAGTGTGCACCAGCTTTTAGCTTGCGCCACTATGATGCGTGCGCTCTTTAGCGCAGCGCAGCCTGACCTGCTTGTGCGCGCTCTTTAGCGCAATGCAGCCTGACCCGCTTGCGCGCGCTCTTTAGCACAGCGCAGCCTGACCCACTTGCGCGCGCTCCTTAGCGCAGTGCAGCCTGACCCACTTGCGCGCGCTCTTTAGCGCGGCGCAACCTGAGTCAGACGCAACCTAGCCTCGCGCAGTCTAGTGCCTGGCGCAACTTGACTTGGCCCGACTCGTTCTGGCGCAACTTGACCCGACCTTGGCACCCCTATTCTCCTGGCACAAATTGGCTAATGCCACTTGTTGGCCATGGTACCCCTTGCCCCTCCCCCTTGAGCGCATGATATCCCCAGTTTTCCCCCTTTTTATGATTTTTGTACCCATTTTATATCCTTACGCCTTTTGATATGAACTCGATATAAACACAATGTGTGCTTGACAAGCAATATTGACACGATAATCTGGCACGGCATGATAAGTAACTTGATAAGACATGTAAAATCTGGATAGTGGCCCGTCGAGGCGCACTCCTGATAAGTAATCTGCACAAGTAACAAGTAACTTGACATGATAATTCTTGATGGTGGTCCGTTGTGATGCACTCTTGACTTGATAAAGTAGCCTAACATGATAATCTCGATATACCTTGCTAAGTAAGTCTTGTCTTGACACCGTGGGTGTTTGTGCTTGTATAAGCTACATGTCTCGTCTTGCATCACGTCTAGGATATGAATTCCTGATTTTCACGGTCTGGGATTCATACTGAATCTGACTAAGATAATGAATAGAGTGATCAAGTAGTTCATGAAGAGATTTCCCAGCTACAGGCAGTCCCGTTATCTGGGCGCTCTTAATTGGACTTGTAGCCTGCCGTCGAGTAGGGCACATTTCCAGCACACTGTCATGTGTTGCACCTCTAAGTCACCTAATCCAACTCTCTCAACTTGTGACCGGATAACCTGGATTAAGACTGCAGGGCTTGTGGCTGTTGGAACATCTCGATGCATCTTGTTAGTAACTAAGCTTGTGATAACCCTAGTTAGTTAAAGTATTAAGCCGTACTATTTGCTTGGCCGTGAATGATGGATGGAGTCCTATCTTGTCTAGTCTTGCCTAGATCCAGTACAGGGCTATCTCAGGATATGCTTGTTTATGTTTTACTTTATCTATAATTGGTTAGATACTAAGTTCTGTTCAGGCGAAGGGTTACAACCCAGGTCCTTATTTGGTTTACGGGTTGTAACTTGGTTACCAGAATAGTCCGTTAGTCATCTTATCGTTTATCACCCTGCTTTCTCTAACCCATGTCTTTCGTTATCCTTTATGTATCATGTGCTAATATGCTGGTTTTAGTTCTTAAGTGAAGCCTCCCTTGTGGCACTTGCTCTTTCTGGGGTCTGACCCAGCTGGTTTTGTATGGCCAAATTTCGGAGTAGCTCTCGAGGATCTCCCTGCCTTCCAGCCAGATGGTGACCACTAGGCGCAACCCTGGCAACGAGTGGGTTATTATTTTGCTCTTCCACTCTCTTGTAAAAATATTCTTTTGAGGCGTTTAGCCGTCGAGCAAGTGTTAGCTCATTTGCAACTTTACTTACTGTCTGCCTAGGGCTGTAACATGATTGACAAATCCTAGGGTTGATCATGTATGACTGAAACTCTTACTAGTCTTCATATTTGTATGACTAGCTTCATGATCATCTGAATATGTGATGTTTGGGATGCCTTACTTTGTATGTCTGATGATCTAATATCTTGTAACATTTACTTACTTGCTTGAGATCGAGACAATAGGCTTGTTCATGACCATAAGAGACTGTTGGCTTGTAGATAAACCCTCATGCATCTAGACAGCCGTGACCGTATATCGAGGTAGATTATACTTCAATGTACGTAGCTGGCTGTGTCTGTCCCCCGCTCTCCAGTATTCTGGTTCCGGGGCGTGATACGGCGTTAAAGGCAAGTTGAGCCCGAGATTTGTAGGTCCCTTCGAGATCATCGAGCGAGTTGCAACGGTTGCTTATCGGATCGTACTACCTCCTGCTTTGGCTGATGTGCACGATGTCTTCCACGTTTCATAACTTCGAAAATACGTACACGATCCAAGTCATGTGGTCAGCTTCGATCAGTTGGAGCTACGTACTGACTTGTCTTACTCGGAAGAGCCTATTCAAATTTTGGACCGCAAGGAGAAGGTGCTACGAAATCGGTCGATGTCCTTAGTCCGCGTGCTTTGGCGGAACCATTCATTCGAGGAGTCGACGTGGGAGATGGAGGCGGAGATGAAAGAGAAATACCCTGCGTTGTTTGTCTAAATTAAGGTCAGACCCTTGTTCTTAAGTTTCGGGAGGAAACTTTTTCTTAGTGGTATATTATGTAGCGTCCCGCTTTTGATAGGCGACGGAACTTCATAATATGCTTGCGTCGAGTCAGATCGGCCGGAAACTTAGATGGCCATCTGACTCGATCGCTAAGCTTGGTAAATGATAACGCCTTGCGGCATCGATTCAAATTGATTTGGACGAAAGTTACGAGAATCGATCCAACTAATGGAACGACTTCTGCTGGAATAAGTCCTAGATGCAGCGGGCTGCGTCTCGGTGAGTGAGCTCTCTATAAGAGTCCCTTCGACGGGACCGGACCGCTGTATGGTTTTCTTGGAGCTTTGCCGCTGGGCTTGATGAAGTGCTTTCGCGTCATTTTTATGGATGCAATTACAAATTTCGAAGCAAGGGAAAAAGAAAGAATTCTAACAAAGTGTTGGTGCCATTGCAGGAGCTCGCGTAACTAAAGCTTGACGTTGCGAAGCGCTTCGATGATCGGCACGAGCAAAGTAAACGGTGGGTGATTAGGCCCCTTCTTTTCTACTCTGTCCCGCAAACTAATTCCTTGCCTCGAATTCATTCAAATCGAACGATGCCAAGTTAATTGCATGCCAATCCACTAAGTTCAAGAACTCGGGAAAAATGTATCGATTTAGAGTAATTCACTTTGAAAATACAAGTCTATCACATAAACCAGAAAGTTTAAGGTTCTAGTAAAAAGATAGACTATTTCACATGCTGCAAAATAATATGAAACGTCGATTATGGGTTATGATGCCTCGGACAATTTGGTGCCCACGGGATGCTAAATCGGGAGTACGACTTGAAGAAAAATGAATCGTTACATAAGTTGGGAGAAATGATAATGTCGTTCATCTAGGTCCTAAAAATCAAGTTGCACCCATCAACAAAGTCATGAAAATCAAATTATGCATCCTTCAAGTGAACTACACAGAAGACAGATTGCGCACCAACTCGATTGCGCAGGCTGAACTGCGCACTCATCCAAGTGCGCAAGCTGACGTGGCCTCGTCATCATTACCTGACAGAGAATCAGATCTTCTGACAGCACGGAGAACGAGAAAACTGTTCGTTTATCGTGCAGCACAGTGCTCGAGGACAGCTGTACATACAGCGTAATCTGCCAGACTCTCTGCAGCGCAGTCCATCCCAGCGCAGTCCATCCCAGCGCAATTCGAAGCCAGCGTAATTCAGGTGGCACACTCCATCAAGATAACTGACAATGTACATGTGGCCTTCATGCCATCAATTACTCACCATATGGCAACTGTCTGCGATCAAGCGTATTTCAATCAAACAATGCCACACGTCACATACAGATGGTCCACGATCGAGTAACTGCCTGCGCAGTTCATTGCCAGCACAATCCAAAGTGTGCGCAATCCAACCTGCGCAGTCCAGAATAACTAAAAAGTAGTTATTTCCAGAACTCGATAAATAGAGTTTCAAGTCCTTCCTAGAGGGGATCATACACACACACATATCAGAGATCATCACCAGAGATCAGGAGTTCTTGCCAAAGTGCTGCTACAATCTTTAGAGGCTATCGTCTTCAAAGTTCACATCGTCCAAGGGATAAAGCGATCGTCATTCAGATTGGATTCATATAGTTGTACTTTCCTAAAACTATTGTAATCTTCTTACAAAGTTTGTTGAAATAAAGATCAACTTTTGTTTTTGCAAACAAAATGGCGACTCTGCTGGGGACGACTTTCTCCTCCGGCAAGGAAGTGACAACTCAATGTGACGTTGCGTCTATCGAAAAGACGCAGAAGACGCTGGTTGAAAAGGTCAACCAGACAGCCTACGAGGTGATGATCAACTCCAGGACCACCCCTCGCACTGCACCAACTTCTGCCACAAGCAAAGTTCATCCAGTGTGGGTTCCCAAGACTGTTGCGCAGTCCACTGCTTCTGCTCAGCCTGTTGCGCAGTCTATTGCCTCTGTTCCCAACACTGCTGTCTCTGTTGCGCAGTCTGCTGCTACTTCCCATGCACAGTGTGCTGCTTCTCTTTCCAGTGCACAACCTACTTCCTATGCTGCTCTGTCAAAGTGCAAGACTCCTATTCCTCTTGCGCAGTTGGCTGCAACTCTGCCTGTGCAATCCACTACTACAGCAACCAGAGTGCAACCCAAACACTCTGGCAACAAGACTCCTGCTGCACAAGCCACTGTGACTGAGACCAGAAGACTTTCTGCCAGAATTACTCATGCGCAACCTGCCAGTGCGCCATCAACCCATGCACAAACTGCGCCAGCGCAGTCTAAAAGAGATGGCCCTTTGGCTAATCTCTTCTCTTCTCACAACAAGGAAAAAAGCTCTGCTCCTCCTCTCAAGCATCCTGTTGCTCCTGCACAATCCACTGGGGGTAGTCTTTTGGCTATTCCTTCTCCTCCCCAGAATAAAGGAAAAGGCCCGTTGGTCTTTTTTCAAACTTCCTCGTCCCACGACTTAGAAGACAACAGAGGAAAACGCTCTTTAGCTAACCTTTCTCTACAAAACAAAGGAAAAGGCCCTTTGGTCTTTTCTCAGTCTTCTTCGGTTTTTACCGTAGAAGATCAATCTGAACGTGCTCCGGCATCAGTCAGTACAAGAACTCCCTCCAATAAGGGTTCTTGCCAAAGTGCTGCTGCAATCTTTAGAGGCTATCGTCTTCAAAGTTCGCATCGTCCATGGGATAAAGCGATCGTCATTCAGATTGGATTCCTATAGTTGTACTTTCCCAGAATTCTTGTAATCTTCTTACAAAGTTTATTGAAATAAAGATCAACTTTTGTTTTTGCAAACAGTTCAATACTGTCCGCGCTATACAAAACTGTTTGTATATATAAAACTGTTCACGCATTGGCATGGTCATGGACAGCTTGTGCATAAGTTGATTTTTTTTCCTCGAATCGGTATCCGGGGCATCGGAATCGAATCGACCTAGGGGGAATGAATAATCGTGCTTCGGCACTGATGCATTACGGGATCGTCAGTCAGGCTTGCAACCTAGACTGAGCGGGCCGAAATGCTGTTGAGATAGTCCCACGTGATGTGTAACATCAATGATCGCATATAAGATAGTAGCATGCTCACCTATTGTCTTATGCAGGTGTAAATATTATCTCTGTTTTCATGCAGGGACGAGCACGGTCGTGGTAAGAAATATGATAAACTGCTATGTTTCACTATATGCTTTATTACTCAAAGATGGCTATCTAATATGAACTGAATTCATTTAGTTCTAATAGAAAGACAACTCTAAAGCATGCCTACCCTAACAATTAGAGTTGATTTAGACGAGTGGGTTCGTCTCGTCCACTTAGCAAGTGTGTTAATCCCATTCCCCTAATTTCCCCAGGTGCGACGGACGCTCCCAACTAAACTGAAGCTGAAGTGCGGAGAGGCATTTTGAAGCTCTTCCTATGCTGAAGTATTTTGAAGCCAATTCAATCGACGGCTTATGTATAAAGGGGCGAATGTATGGGACGGCAAGCGTTAGTTCAGGCAACTTGTCGAGTGTATTTTCTTTCTGTTTTCAATCAATGTAGCCGCAACGGCATCCAATATAATTACGACTTGCACTTCGTTGCAAGCTATGAATGAAATATATTTCTATCTTCCTATACTGCGTCTTATATTCTGATGTGATTTGTGAAGTTTCAACTTGGCGTATTAATATGAAAAGCAACGTAACGTTCTTGCCTTGTACGAGTAAAATTCCAGACTCGTACGGCATCATGCCTTAGCGAGGACGATCGAATCGGCAAAGTAACACCGGGGACGAATGGTTTGTCGACTCGGGGCGTGACACACGGTTTGGATTATTGTGCCGGGATTGTTCCTATTTTTCTTAGTCATTCCTACAAAACAGAGTAAATTCGTTAGTATTTTTCAAAAATATCTACGGGCTTACCTGTATGGAACTTTTATTTCACGCATCATGTCGACAAGCATTCAATCGAGCCATCGTAACGAACATTCCAACAATGAAACATCTTTCGAAAATTCGAGGAAACATAACTGAGCTCTGATACCAATTTGTCACGCCCCGAGTCGACAAACCGTTCGTCCCCGATGTTATTTTGCCGACTCGATCGTCCTCGCTAAGGTGTGATGTCGTACGAGTCTGAAATTGTACTCTTACAAGGCAAGAACGTTACGTTGATTTTTATATTGAAATACCAAGTTAAAACTTCACAAATCACATCAAATTGAGACGCAGTATAGGAAGATAAAAATTTGCTTTTCATTTATAGCTTGTAACGAAGTGCAAGTCGTAATTACATTGGATGCCGTTGCGGCTACATTGATTGAAAACAAAAAAAAACATACTCGACAAGCTGCCTGAACTAACACTTGTCGTTCCATACATTCGTCCCTTTATATATAAGCTTTCGATTGAATTGGCTTCAAAATACTTCAGCATAGGAAGAGCTTCAAAATGCCTCTCCGCACTTCAGCTTCAGTTTAGAGCGTCCGCCGCACCTGAGGAATTTGGAGGAGGGGATTAGCACACTTGCTAAGTGGACGAGACGAACGCTCTCGTCTAAACCGACTCTGATTGTTAAGGTAGGCATGCTTTAGAGTTGTCTTTCTATTTAGAACTAAATGAATTCAGTTCATATCGATAGCCATCTTTGAAGTAAATAAGCATACAATAAAACATAGTAATTTATCACATTTCTTACCACGGCCGTGCTCGTCCATGCATAAAACAGAGATAGTAATTATACCTGCATAAGACAATAGATGAGCATGCCTACTATCTTACATGTGGTCATTGGTGTTACACACCCCTAGGGACTTAATCGAAATTGGCATGCGACGCTATCCTTTCAGCCTAGGTTGCAAGCCTTACTGAAGGTCCCGCATGCCTCGCGCCAAAGCACGATAAATTATTCCCCTTAGGACGAATCGGTTCCGATGCCCCGGATACCGTTTCGAGGAAAATGAACTTGTGCGCAAGCTGTCCATGACCATGCCTATGCATGAACAGTTTAATATATATGCAACAAATTTGTATAGTACGGACAGTATCGAACGGCATTATCATTTCTCCCAACTCATGCAACGATTCATTTTCCCAAAGCCGTACTCCCGATTTAGCGTCCTGTAGGCACCAAATTGCCCGAGGCATCATAATCCCACGATCGACGTTTTATATTATTTTGCAGCACGTAAAATAGTCTATCTTTTTACTAGAACCATAAACTTTCTCGTTTATGTAAAAAACTTGTATTTTCAGAGTAGATTACTCTAAATCGATACGTTTTTCCCGAGTTCTTGACCTTAGTGGATTGGTATGCATTTAACTTGGCATCGTCGATTTGAATGAATTTGAAGCAAAAAAAATTTGTTTGCGGGACAGAGTAGAAAAGATGGGCCGAATCACCCACAAAGTCCTTGGATCGTGTCGACCGTCGAAGCGCTTCGCAACGTTCAAGCTTTAGTTACGCGAGCTCCTGCAATGGCACCAACACTTTGTTAGGATTCCTTCTTTTTTCTTGCTTCAAAATTTGTAGATTGCATCCAGAAAAATAACGTGAAAGTACTTCATTAAAATCCAGCGGCAAAAGCTCCAAGAAAACCATACAGCGGTCCGGTCCCGTCGAAGGGACTCTTATATAGAGCTCACTCGTCGAGACGCAGCCCGCTGTATCTAGAACTTATTCCAACAGAAGTTATTCCATTAGTTGGATCGATTCTCGTAACGTCCGTCCAAATCGATTTGATCGATGTCGCAAGGTATTATCGTTTACCAAGCTCAGCGATCAAGTCAGATGGCCATCTAAGTTTCCTGCCGATCTGACTTAGCGATAGCATATTATGAAGTTCGTCGCCTATCGAAGCGAGGCACTACAGCCCCTGCCCCTGCCCGCAGCCTGCCCCTCGGCCTTGCCCTCGGCGTGGGCCTCGCCATCGCCCTCGCCCTCGACGTGGGCCTCGGCCTCCTCCTCAATAGTGGGGTCGGCCGCTGGAATACTCGACGGTAGCGGCATAGAAGTAGAAGGCCATAGCCTGGAATTGCTAGAGCCGGGGCCACTGCCGGCGACTAGACCGCTAGTGTATACTGGAGTGCGGAAGGATAAGGAGGACCCGGTAGGAGGAGTGGTAGATGGATAGCGTCCTCCTCGTCGACTCCCACCGGCACCGGTATCAAAGGATCCACGTCGAGCCATATCTGAAAAAAAATATTAAAGAAAATTAAAACAAATACAAATATGAAATAGAAACTAAGCTACCTGGCCACAAAAGTATATACAAAAATAATCACCAAACAAGACTACTAGCTAGACCACAAAAGTATATATAAAAATTAAGTGTCATAATCAACAAACCAGACCACTAGGCCATAAAAGTATTACAAATTTAGGTCAACCGGCCAACAAAAGTAGACCATACTACATCTGAAAATTAAACATATTCAATCCTCTTTTGAAAATTCATCTTGTTCCTCTTCCTCTTCCTCTTCCTCTTCCTCTTCCTCTTCACTTCTATCAACTTCCTCTTCCTCTTCCGATACTTCTACCTCTTCCAATTGATGAAACATGTCATGAGAAACTTTTGCTGAGTCCATATCGACAATATTTGTAATAAGAGGTAGTTCGTCTTCCTGATAAGCTATCTCGTCGACATCGAAGGTATTCCGAGCTTTAGTCTTACAGACTGTCCACCAATCTGATCTTCCGGCTCCTCGTTTTGGATAGCTGGTAAAGTAAACTAGTTGAGCCTGGCTTGCTAGAACAAATGGCTCATAAACTTGATATCGACGGCGATAATTTATGTCGACAAGACCATGTTTGTCAACTCTCCAACCTCGACCTTGGATCGGATCGAACCAGTCACATCTGAATAAGACGATCTTACAAGGTTCTATGGCATAATTGTATGTTAGTTCCACAATCTCCCGTAAGACGCCAAAGAAGTCATTGCCTGGGTCGACGTCTTTGTAGTTTGAAGATTTTATGCACAAACAGCTATTCTTCGTACAATCCAGATCCAAGAAATCGTCTCTTATTCGAGCATTTATTGACTTGAACCTGAAGCCATTTACGCAGTAACTTGGCCAGGTCTTTACTTGATAAATTGGTCCCTTGGCTATAGTTTTAATATACTCATTCTCAAGGATTGTCTCCGGACGATCAACCTAAATACCAAATAAACGATGCTAACTTAATTATTCTGTACAAGAATATACGTACAGAAAAAGTAAATTGTAAAGATATCCTTACATATGCTCTTAACCAAAAAGGAAAATGAAGTCTCATTTGATGTTCTGCTTCCTCCTCGATTGCGTACAGATTGTTGGACGTTCATCCTTAAACATGCTGAAAAGCAACGAAGCATAGGTATATTTGTTATATTGAGAAGCAACGAAGCACGCAAAATAATTTTGCTTACCCCTCTAGCTTGTCCACTTCTTTCTCGTCGCAATTGAGCAATACATATAACATTGCAGCCCTAACCTCGTCGTCATTCAGATATCTTTTTTTTTCATTTTACCAGATAGTTTTCCGTAGGCAGTAAATACTTTCAGCTTTGCCTCATTACCATCTTCATGGCCGTCGTCATTTCTGGGAGCTCTTGTTCTGTTTGTAGCAATATGAGGCTGGAAATACATGGAACGGAAGTTCAAAATCTCCTCAAGGACATATGCTTCACAAATAGAACCCCCCACCCGTGCCTTATTTTTCACCTTCCTCTTCAGGTAGTTCAACTGTCGCTCGAATGGGTACATCCAACGATAACCGACAGGTCCAGCAACAAGACCCTCATGGACAAGATACATCGGCAAATGCTCCATTGAGTCGAAGAATACAGGAGAAAAAACTCTCTCAAGTTTGTAAAGTGTTACCACAATGTCCTTCTCTTGGTTCTCTAAACGATCGACGAGCAACTTGCTAAAATAAAGATCTCTGAAGAATATGCTAAGCTCTGTTAATGGATCCCAGACTACCGACGGTAATAATTCCCGAAATGCAACAGGAATTAACCTCTCTATGAATACGTAGCAATCGTGGCTCTTCATTTCGGTCAGTTTACACTCCTTTATTGTCGACACATCTTCTTAGATTGGAGACATATCCGTCCAAAAATTTCAAGGTTTGGATCCATCTACAAAGTCTCACTTTGTCCTCATTGTCCAGCGAGTAGATTGCCTTAGGCCGCAAATTCTTTCTCTTCCCGTTGTCTATCATGTGCAATGTAGGGCGTCAGTATATTTCGGCTAAGTCCAACCTGGCCTTCTGATTGTCTTTTGTCTTTTCCTTGACGTCCATTACAGTATTAATTATGTTATCAAACATGTTCTTCTCGATATGCATGACGTCAAGGTTATGTCTAATCAGATTTGTACTCCAATATGGCAGATCCCAGAATATACTCCTTTTGGTCCAGTTATGATCTTCGCCAAATTCCTCGCAATGGCTGCTCGTTGTAGGATCTTCAATAACACTTGGGATTTCTTTTACTTGCTCCCATGTGTCCTCTTCGGACCACATTGGCGGTGGATCGTCCTTCTCCATAGCACCGGCACGGAAAGCAGTTCTGTTCCTACGGTACGGATGGTCTTTCGGCAAGAACTGCCGGTGACAATCAAAGAAGCATGTCTTTCCTTCGTGTCTCAAACGAAAAGCCTTAGTACGGTCCATTCAATACGGACATGAAAGCCGACCATGAGTGCTCCATCTAGATAATATTCTAAAAATTCTGTTTTTTCGAAGCATCATACGTGTACGTCCCTGTTTCCTATAGCTGCTTCAGCTCATCTATCAACGGCTGTAAGTACACGTCGATGTTCCTCTTCGGGTTGTTCGGACCGGAGATGATAATAGTTAAGAACATGTAAGGTGTCTTCATGCACATCCAAGGCGGTAGGTTGTACGGAGTGAGGATTACCGGCCAGCATGAATATTGGGAGCCTGAAAGTCCAAATGGGATGAAACCATCAGAGCAGAGCCCCAACCTTACACTACGCGCATCAAAAGTGAAATTAGGATATGCTCGATCGAAGTGCTTCCACACTTCTCTATTAGATGGGTGATCCAACACTCTTTCAGTCTGTTGTCGCTTGTGCCAACTCATATTTTCGGCAGTCTCTTTTACCATGAACAACCTCTGCAACCGCGACGTCAACGGCAAGTAGTGCATTGAAGCAGTCGATCTTCTAGACTTGTCTGCAGCAGTTGGCTTGTAGCGATCAGCACCACAGAATTTGCACACTTCTGCATCCTTGTCATCTTTGTAGTAAAGCATGCATCCGTTCTGACAGCAATCGATCTTCTCGTATCCCATCCAGAGGGATCTCACCATCCTCTTAGAGCGGTAGAAGTCTTTCGGTAACTTAGCACTCTCCGGCAAGATATCTGTAATCAACTCGAGCACTCTATTGTAGCATTCTTGCGACATGTTAAAGTCGGACTTTATGCTCAAGAGCCGAGTGATCACCTCTAACGGTGAATGGTCCTCACAACCAGGGTACAACGGAGTCCTTGCATTCTCCAGCAACTCCATGAACTTCGTGGCATCGGCATTCTGTGCCTCCCCAGCTGCGTCACGATTGTATGGATCGAAACTAGGCCCCGCAGCGTCGAAGACCATGTTCACGTACTCATTTTCGACACCAGTTCTGTTGTGGACATTCATAAAGGCTCCACATAAGGCTGCGCTTGGAATGCTAAAGGTATAAGCTCTCCGTGTGCGGTCCACTGGTAGTAATTCAGAAAGAAACCCTTTGTGTATAAGTGATACGTCACATCCAATTCTGGTTGAAACTTCATGTTCCGACATTTTGCACACGGATACTTAATGTCCATGCCGTCCAGGGATTGAGGAAACGCCTTCGCAAATTGGAAGAATTGTTCTACTCCGACGATGTATTCATCTCGCACACCGCACCTGTCATCTCGAATGCGGTTGTACATCCACGAACGGTCTCGCAGATACATGTATATAGCCATTTCTAGATATCTGCAAATATGAATAAACTTCAAAACTCAAACGAATATACTACATATTATGATGTAATATATGACCCACAACTAGGACCCCAACAAGTTTCAGTTGTTTGGAATATGTTAAGTGCAGTTTGGAAGCTAGAGGTTGCTAGATAATATCAGATATCTGAAATGCTGAGATTAAGGGGTCATGGCCATCAGAATTCTCCAAATATAATGCATCTCACAAGCCTAGAGAAATTGTCCAAGTCCCCATTGATAAAAATCCCTAAGTATGAGTGAACTTCTCAACTACACTATCAAAATCCTAACATAAGTAATAAGTTGTATGGATGCCAGCATCTTGTAGTTCTTTTGACATCTGTCTAACAGCAATTACAAGGACAACAAGGACATTAGAAGACATGTCGCATCCTTTCACATCAAGTGAGACATCAAGGACATTAGAAGACATGAATTCAAATGATGACACCCCAATGGGGACAACCTGAAGACATTATATATTATTCTTGTCAATTAACTGGAAATGCGGTAGGGGGACTTCATTTGCCCTGGGGATCAGGCAGGTTCTCTAAAGAGGCCCAGACACTACATAGCCAAAAGAAAAAGATGAACTTTTCAGAGAGACATCCACATAAATCTTTTCTAATCAGTGTAATAGTATGATGGTTTATCAACTCCATTTTATGACTCAGATGCAAATGACTATACACGAATGGACTTAAATGTTTGAATGCCATATCTTTCATGAATATAACTAACTTCCAATGAATACCAAAATACTAGGACTTGTCATAACATTTTAGGATTTTGCCTTAGTTTCTAGAAGTTGTTTACAATGAGGCAGCCTCAAATAACCATACAATTCATTCTACCTAAGAAGTTAGTTTATCTACTTTGCCATAGTTGGTTGCCTTTTAGCAGATGAATAATGAAACCAGTCACAATCTACTATCTCTTGATCCAAATATTTATTCCACATCTCATTTTTAGTTCTAATTTCTGATTCAAAAGCATGTATCATGAAGTCCTAAATTAAGTCTTACTCTTTCCCTAGGTTGCCTACTCATGATACACATCGTGTATCGATTTGCTTGTCTATTGAATCATGTATTATGTATCATATCGTACATCGTACATACAATAACTCTAGGAGTTTAGGTTTATATTTCTAAATCCATATAGCAACATAATTTAATATATTTTTTTCATAAACTTTTATTCATTTTATATTTACAGGTATATCTAGTTCCATAATCAAGATTCAAGTACACATTACATGACAGAAGTAAAAAAATAACAATACTACCAATTATCCCATATGCATCCTATCGGATCAACCAATACATAAGGAGATGGTAGTAATACCGTATCTTATGATATGTATCGTGTATCGTAAGTTACTAACGACGTAGCACTTTTCCACAACGTAGCCTTTCCTTTCCGTGGAGATCTCTATCTTCTCTTTCTAAAGATGCATGGTAGCTAGTCATGTGTGACCTCATAACTAAGTTTGATAGAAACTAGCTCGATCGACTTGGATCATCACGTACGATTGCATACACCATACACCATGAAAGACGATTCTTATAATTAATGAAACTCTTTGTCCCCCAGCCACCCCCCACTCACCACCCGACCACCCCCCGGACCCTGCCCCTCCCTCCCCTCCCCCCTCCACAGCCCCGCACACCCCAACCACCCCCAGCCCCCCTTCCTCACCCCCAGCCGCCCTCACCCCACCTGCTCCTCCACCCCAGCCACCCCCCACTCACCACCCGACCACCCCCCGGCCCCTGCCCCTCCCCCCTCCACAGCCCCGTACCCCCCAACCACCCCCAGGCGCCCTCACCCCACCTGTCCCTCCACCCCAGCCACCCCTCACTCACCACCCGACCACCCCCCGGCCCCTGCCCCTCCCCCCCCTCCACAGCCCCGCACCCCCCAACCACCCCCAGCCCCCCCTCCTCACCCCCCTGCCCCTCCCCCCCAGCCACCCCCCACTCAACACCACCCGCATCCCCCTGCCCCTCCCCCCCACCCCTCACCCCCCAACCACCCACAACCAAATTAGAGAGAGGGGGGGAGTTACGTACCGGAGAGGGAGGAGAGTTCGCCGCACCGGAGGGGAGAGTTCGCCGCGCCGGAGGGAAAAGTTCGCCGCGCCGGAGGGGAAAGTGAGGAGAGAGAGTGAGAGAGTGAAAATGAGAAATGGGGAGAAATAAATCCGGGGGGCAAATTTTAATTAAAATTTAGCGACGTTGTAAGGAACGTCGCAAAATTCGTCGCTATCAGCGACGTTACGGTGATGTTTAGCGACGAAAAGTTCATTTAATTAATATACGTACGTCGCTGGCATGTCGCAATTGTCGTCGCTAATAGCGACAATTAGCGACGTTTACCGTAAACGTCGCTAAATTGCAAGAATTAGCGACGTTTTAACTAACGTCGCTAATATAGTATATTTTAGTAGTGTCTAAATTGTACGCGAACCAAGATTATTCGTAAGTTGGTATTGCTAAAGTTTTAAATATTGTTATAAGTTATCGTCTTAAGTTTTTTTTCTTTTTGAAATGTCCGACGTTACACATGGGACTTTATGTACGCTGCATTGTATGTCTTTTAAAAACTGATGATTAGTTAGGTATGTTAGTAGAAAGCTTATGCCAATGATTGAAAATGATCCTACTACAATTGCATCAGGCTGCATCGACGACCGGCGGGTACAACAACGATGACAAGCGTGGAGGAGGTGGCCAATGTCGACAGTCAGGGCCGGCCAACGATGCTGGGTTGCCCTATCTAAAGCTAGTTTCGATTGCCCTAGGCCCTTATTATGACTCATCCTGAAGGGTCACTCGCGATCCTGACCTCTTGTGGGGTCATACTGAACCTGGAGATTTTTCCATGCAGAGGGAGGTAGCCAAGCTCGTAGTCTTGTCTGGCTTACCTCTTGACCGGTCATGTCGACAGTAGGTTGCTGTAACAAGGAGGCGACAAACCATGAGGATTGGAGAGGGCATAGGTTTAGCCTAGGTTCATATTTTCAAAAATTATAATTTTATTTTTTATGGTATAATATATTCAAGGGTTAATATAGTAACATGATCCTCGGGCCAGATTTGGCCTGCGGAATCATGATATTGGATAAAAAATTATTCATTTTTTGTATTTGAATGATAAAAGAAAATAGTATGAAAAGTAATGGTTCACAAAGAAAATTGTTACTCCACCGATCCCAAGAATTCACTATCTCATCCTAAGAGTTCACTTTTTCTTTCAAGTATTTGACATTTTAAAAAATGTATGAAAATTATAATTTTTAAAAATAAGCACTTTCTTTCCTTTCCTTTAATCAAATGAGGCCTTAAATATAAAGTTGGTTAATCGAGAGTGTAAATATAAAGTTGCTTAATGGAGAGTTGAACTTCAAAAAAAAATTATTTGATCAAGTAAAATTGTACCTAATATTAAAATAAAAATTGTAATAAAATTGTATTTTGCCACGCAAGACTTGTTTGCTGTTTTTGGAACTATAAGATGGATACATTTGCTGCAGCAAATGGGAAGGATGAAGGCGACGGACGGATGAACCAACAAGGCAACAATGGAAGCAGGTACAGGTAGGATCCCTTCTTGAAGAGATGACGTAATAATCTCACCCTCACCACGTTCAATAGTGACAGCAGACCTGCCGACAACTTCTAGACCTCGTTTAGTTCTCAGAATCTTAAGGTTGGGAGAAAAAAGTCATTATCCTATATTTTGGTACCAAATAAATTGAGGAGAAAAGAAAAATGAATCCAAAAAGAAAGGATTTTGTTAATATGTGTCCTAAGGACACATGTTAAGGATAATTAATGTACAATTTTTTTATTTGAAAATTGCTATCAACACTTAATAAACATTAAAAAAATAATTTTTTGTATTGAAAAATATAATCAAGATTCAATAAAATAATTTTTTAATACAAAAATTCTTCTGCATTAAGTCTTGATAACATTTTCCAATGCAAAATTTTATTTTTTAATGTTTATTAAGTGTTGATAACAATTTTCAAGTAAAAAAGTTGTGCATTAATTATTCTTAACATGTGTCCTTAGGGCATGTGTTAACAAAACCCAAAAAGAAAATGAAATTGTGGGGGGAGTAAATGTTTCATCCATCCAATGCAAGAAGGACTTATTTATCCACATTTAAGTATTCATTTTTTTTTTAATTTTTTTTGGCATTTTCAAACAACAAAAAAAAAGTCGATAGAAATTATATTTTTTTCAAAGAAAATGAAACATGAAGTAATTGATTTCCTTTCTTTTTCATTCGACGAACCAAACTAGGCCTAGTCCGACCGACCCAATCGTCGGTCCTCGATCTGGCTATGCTTATCATCAGGAAATCCGGTCCGGTTTGGCTTGGGCCAGTCCAGTCAATACTAGTCGGAAGTGTAGAAATACTTCAAAACGTAGTTTAAAGAATGAGGTTTGGTGTTTCTCCCTGTTATCAGTTCGTTTATGTTGCCTTCTTATATCTTCATGTAACATTTTTTTTTTTGCAAGTCAATTGCACGTTACTTGAATGGTGAAAAATATCCATAAATACTTCTTTACTTTTATGCTTTATTGCAAATATCCATAAATACTTATCTTTACTATTGCAAATATCATGTCTAGTAAGTTGAGGTGGGTTGTGGGTCGGGCAATCTTAAATCGGTTCGAAATTGGCCCGATGAAATCCATGTTGGACCGGCCAAGGCCCAATCATAATCCATAACTTGTCCGGCCCACTCTCCACTGAGGTCGATTTGAATTCCATTCCACATATTTGGGTCCGAATTGAACCACTCTCCCAACTGTCGATTTTAGTCCATAAAGTGATTCATAATAAATAATTGTTTGATGGCATATATTGAAATAAAAAACATATTATATGTCACTTTCCGTAAAAAAAAAAATTATAATTATTTTTGTTAGAAGAAAACTAAAATATCGTATGTGGAATCCATTCGCCTCCAACCAACAGCGTGCTTCATCTCTCCGTCAAAAAACGAAAGCACCGAACTCAGCTGGCTCTTGTCGTCAGCAAAAAGAGCTATAATCTTTCTGGGTAGGCGGACAGTCTCGGACTCGAACTGCGGAAAGATGTAAATGTGTTTGTGTGAAAAATAAGGACAGTAGATTCAAAAGACATGCAACTCAGCGTACAAAAACTCCAATGGACATCAAAAAGAAAGAAAAAAAAAAAAAAAAAAAAAAAAAAAAGGGAAAGAAAATAACACCATTCTCTCCTCCAAATTTCAAACCCTAACATTTTTTTTCCCAAATATAGAAAAACCAAGTCCTCCCATCGAAATGGAGGACAAGAAGAAGCAGGAGTTGAGCGAGGTCCAGAGCGTCGAAGGACACACCGACAGGGTTCTCTTTCTCATCCTTATTCTATGTTTTGCTTAATCGAGGAGAATTTGATCTATGGACTGATATAACTCTCTCAAATTTTCTAAATTGCGGCTAATATGGGCTTGGATATTTATTTTGGTGCCCCCGGTCTGGGCCGTGGGCTCTTGCCCCGGTGGACAATGGTCGGCTCTGGTCATAATAACAAACACAGAGGAAAGGAAATCAATTCATTGGTGTTTTCTTTTATTTGAACTATTACAATTTCCATCAATCTTTCTTTCGAGTGTTTGAAAATGTCAAAAAAAATTAGAAGTAAAATTGAATACTTAAAGGTGGAAAAGTGAATCACTGTTTGGATAGATGAAACCATTTCTTCCATTGAAAATCACTTTACTTTTCTTTTTAATTTCTTTGTCGTCCAAACAATAATTACCCTTTTTTTTCAATCTATGATTCCGCTAACCAAACGGTCTTATGCTAAAATGTTAGATTTAGCTTAAGTCTTCGAAGACATTTGAAAGAACATGTGAAATGTGAAGAAGTTCTTACAATGATGAGAAGAAGTCCTCCATATTTCATTACTCCTAGATGGAATTATCCAAATTTATAATTGTTATGCATCTTCTTGGAAAAGCATCAAGGTTCACTCTCTCCCCTATTATGATTTTAGGTCTCATTTGGTTCGCGGAATAATCGGATTGGAAAAGTAAAGTGATTATTTTTCTATGTTTGGATGTCAAAGGAATTGAGAAGGAAAGTGATTTTTCCAACAGAAGAAAAATTAGGAGGAAAAATAAATACATCCATCCAAGCAACGAATCACTTTTCCACGTTGAAGTATTCACTTTCCTTTCTAAATTTGTTGGCATTTTCAAACATCGAAAAGTAAAGTCAATTGGAATCCAAAGAATTTATTTTCTTTTCCATTCCGCAAACCAAACGTGGCCTTAAAGCAATCAGAAGTTTGGCTTATGACATTGACCTTCGTACCGATGGACAATTGCCAACCAAATTGCTGCTAAAGAAGGACAATGCCCATGACATTTCATAAGCCTTCAGCGAAAAGCATATGTAGATCTCACGAAAGAGGGGGCAGAGTGGTAGTTAATAGCTGTCCCCAGCTGACTTAACGTATTTCATAAATTTATGTGCAATCTCTTTGTTGTGATGTAATATTTCTTGTTATCACTGATTTTATGTTTTTCTGCGCGGGAGCAAATCTACTGTCCCCAGTTATCCCAACAATTGATGTGTATCAAATATGTTCTCTTAATTTTAAAAACTGTCATTAATACTCATTGAAATTACATGCATATCATGCCTTCATTTTTTTCAAGCATCTAAACAGAAAAAAAGTCAATGACCTAAATACAAAAATTATATTACAAGTTTCTATTTGAGTTCATGAATGGGTGATTATTTTTTAAAATAATTAATGAAATTTATATTTTTATAGGAGACGAGAGAGATTTGATACACAACAAAATGGGAAAGCAAATCTGATCTCCTCATAGCACTTTCAGTATCCTCATAGCACTTTCAGTATGTTTTTGCTTCTTTTGTTGCCTTCCATTCTTACTAGTGAGTTTGCAAATTTAGGAGTTGGAATGGCAATTAATATGTAGCGAGTATCCCACTTTTTGTTGGTATAGTTGAAGTTTTGTCCCAAGAGATTAAATTCTACTTGTATATCAAAATATCTTAGTTAACCTCTCGGCATCTTATTATAAATAAAGCATACCTATCATGAGTTTTTTTTTGCCATTTTAGCATGACAACTTTTTTTTTTTCCTTTTCTTGAAAGACAGCTGTGAGACTTGTGTACAAGTTAGGCTCAACTATATTTGTTATATGCCTAACGAAAGGATATCCTAATGTTTAGGGTCACTGAAAATGCATGGAGAGAATGAACATGCTTAAACAAGAACATGGTGACGTAGAGGTCACTCCAAGAATATTACTTTTAGGCCACATTTGGTTTGTGGAATTGGAGCCTTGGAAAAGGAAAGTGATTCATTTTCTTAATTTGGATGCCAAAAAAAATGAGGAAAGAAATTTGGTTTCCAAGAGGAAGAAAAATAGGAAGAAAAGTGGTTCCTCCCACCAACTCAAGGAATTATTTTTCCTCTCTAAGGATTCACTTTCCTTTCCAATTTTCTTGATTTTTTCAAACACCGGAAAAAAAATTGATTGGAATTGCAAATTTTCAAAGGAAATGAACTATCAAAGAATCAATTTCCTTTCCTTCCCTTCCGCGAACCAAACGAGGCCTTAGGCTATCTCCATTGGGGATTTCTAAATTTGAGTTTCTATCCTACTTGTCACTATATTTTATGAAAAAAATTAAAATTATCCTAATCGGTAGAGTTTTTACATAGAAATTGCATACATAAAAATAATCTTTAATGGTTTTCATTTCTATCCTAGATATCATAGAATAAATGGTTCAATTTAATGATGTGGGACCCAATATTAATTGGTATAAGAGATAGAAAAAAAAATTATGAGAGTTTCTAGACGTCGAACCCTCGTAGAAATAATTCATCCTACATGAATGCCTTCATGTAGGATAGAAATTGACATATAAACCACAATTGAAAGAAGTTTTTAAAAAAAATAAATTTCTACCATAAAAGTAGAGGAAATAGAAACCCATATTGAGATGTCTAGGCCTTAGACAACAATTGTTTACAAATGTACATATGCATTAAACGTATGACTGATTCGAACCCAACCACAAGCAGACAATAAATCCATTCCCATGGGAAATAACAATAATATAACCTTTTAATTTTTTATTTGTATCAAACATAATAATTATTATTTTTCCATTGTTAGGTTTACTGTAAAATAAAATAATTTCTATTATTGTACCAAATGCTGCCTTATTAGTACCATTGCTAAACATGAGTAACGTATTCATAACATTCTAATAAATTCAAAGTGCAGGTCCGTCCTTTTTTTGTGTGGGCTGAGAGTTGATTAACACAACGACAAAAATTTGAGTGTGCCCAGGGCCGGTCCCATGGTTTATGGAGCTTAGGACGGAATATAAAATTTGGACCTTTTTTCTCACGTAAATTTTTTTTTAGCACTTTTACAAGCAAAATTATCAATTATTATTTTTCATACATGCGACAGGAGAAAAGAACCCTCAATGAGGCTTGAATCTTCGTCTGATCATGGCCGTATGAAAAGAGAGAGAGAGAGAGAGAGAGAGAGAGAGAGAGAGAGATGGTTTTTTTAATATATATAAAATAGGAAAGGTGAAGGGACGGAACAACCGTCCTAGAAAGCTAGACGAAGAGGCTACCTAATTTTGAGCGGTTACTTAATTTTTTTTTTTTCAGATTTGTTTAAATAATGATTTCCACCAGTAGTTTCCCTTTTAGATTTATGTCTTTGTTTCAGTTTTTTTTTTTTTAAAATTTTATGATACATCTAATCTATTTTAAAATTATGGGACCTTTCAAAATTGGAGGTCCGGGACGGTCGTCCATCTCGTCCGTGCCCTGGGCCGGCCTTGGTGTGCGCTTAAAATGAACGCTTCGGAGGATACTTTTAATATGCTTATAATAAGTTAATAACCATGTTGAAGTCCTTGGCAAGACACCAATACTCCAGAGTTGCGCGAAGGTTAAGGATCATACATGCATTTGTAAGAGGAAAGAAAATATGTATTTTAGGTGAATGAAAAGAAAAAGAAAAAAAGATAATACACATGACGGGTTCCAACACACTTGACGTTATAAACTTAACCAACAATGTTGTCTTGATTCAATGGCTGCAGGCTCACACTTCCTTCCAGTGTTCTTTTGGTCAGAATTCATGTATGTTGAAGGATTTAAAAAAGAGCATGGATGTAATTTTTCTATGTTCTTTAAGTTGTAGAAATAAAATAAATACTTAAAAAGAGATAATAACAGTAGAGAGAATAAGAGGTGGATATCATGCGAGTTTGCATCAATTTGGGCAGAGGCCTGTGACCATACCGACTTACTCTGGTCAACCAACCGACTTACTCTGGACAACCATTATACTCGTGGTTTTCCTTTCTACACCTCCTTTATGTGATATGTTACTTTCTTTCCTCGTGATTTTATCCCTCCAAAAGGATTAGCCATATCAACAGCTACTTCTTCAACCTCTGATTGAATTCCATAAGCAACACTAAACAAGAAACAAACATGTGGACTGGACGTGATGCAATTATTCATATAATTAGGTCAACCAAACTTCCGCATGTTCGATATGAGCAAGCAAATTATGCCAAATTATACCAAATCATGAACAATTCAAAATATAGAAGCCATCCAGTGTCCATACAGTAGTAATTCTGAGGAGACTGAACAACAGTCTGGACTCTGGAAGCCAAAAAAACACGTGGAAATTTTGAACAAGTATACAAAATACTCTAACTGCTCAATGATAAACTTCTATGGTGAAGCCGAACCTTGATTGAGATAATGAAACAAAACCTCTATATATTTTTGCTGATATTTTGCTATAATCAAAAGAAGAAAAAGTAAAACTCTTTAGGTGCCTCCGAAAATGGCAAAGTTATTCCAACTCTCTTGCTATTCATGAGTAATCCATCTGCTTTCAGGCTAATCTTTTTATTTGATGCTGGAAAGGAATACTATCCAAAATTGAGTCTAGCTTCTCTTCTCTTCTTTTTTGCTCTGAAGATTTCCCCTTCTCTCAATACATCCAAAATCATTGCGATACCTTTATTAACTACTAAGCAGAGAAAATCTCCGTCTCTCCAACCTTCCCATCCGTTTCTTATTGTTAGTTATCGGCTTCAACAACCTCTCTGTTTCAATTTCAGACTGAAGGGATGCTTTCAACCTCCTGAAATGTCCAATGCACTGTCCGTGATCAGAAGGATCGGTACATTTGCTCCCAGAATCCAGTTTCCTCTCAAATTTAGAATGCCACTTTGCTTGCAAATAAGACAATGACCTCCATGGAGGCAAAGGCATAGAGTTCTGCTTAAGAGAATACTTGGCAGCATCGACCATTACTCGCAAGAACTGCTCTAGTCTGGACAGGGGGCCAACATAAACAACCGGAAGTGAAGTCAGGATTGCATCATAAGACTCAACTGCCCGTGCTATCTCAAAGTGGCTCCGGAAATCAATATCAATAATAAAGCGATCACAACCCCCAACATTGCCATTAACAACCACATCGATGTATTCATGATCACCTGATGTCAACAGAATAAACTACATCAAATTAGAAAGAAAAATAAAATAAAATCTAAATTATGAAGCTTCATTTTCAACAGAATCAAGTATACGAGGGAGATAAAAGTACCTCCAGGCACTTTGTCGAATCCCTGCCATCTAGATGAGCACACAG
Source organism: Iris pallida (assembly GCA_029216955.1). NCBI lineage: Eukaryota > Viridiplantae > Streptophyta > Magnoliopsida > Asparagales > Iridaceae > Iris > Iris pallida. The sequence continues at coordinate 11,038,131 of JANAVB010025798.1, forward strand.
CAGCATCGTAACCTGAAAACCTCAGCAGTTTTACTAGTGACTGACGGATGCAGCTGGCGCTGCATTGATTCTCTCCCTTGACGTAGTGAAGGTCAGTCTCATTGATAGAAAGCAGAATGGAACGCACAGCAGATGACAAATCACTTTCATATTGGTCCACGGTACGTTTATGAAACTGAAGAACAGAAGAAGCATATTATGAGCAAGTGATTGGCAAGATCTTCTTATGTTATAAAACATGTCTGACTCATTAAAGCTCCACAAATACATGTCCGTGATGAAAAGTAATGTAATTTGTATAGGCAAGGCCCCAAGTTTAAAAGAGGGTCATATCTGAAAACAAAAATTTGTATTTTAACATTTGACTGGAATTTTGAGTTCATCAAATGGTATCCAGACTCATAAGTCATAACAGTCTGCACATTGGAAAACAAATTAAGCTTTAAACTATAACCAATAGAGATGACATTAGTAATATATTCAATCATGCATGTTAACCAAACAAATGGCAGAGTCAACTGAAAAGTTCAATACTTTCTGATGGTCACTAATAGAAAATATGTGATTCGTAACAATGCAATGCCCCAGTACATGATGATTTCCTGGTAGTATTTTATACCTTGCATCCATGTCAAAATTGATATAATGCTCTAGATTATGTCAGCATGTATACACTTGAAAGAAAAGGCCGAAAACTGCACACAACCACAACTATATTTGCAGACTAAATATCAATTGGTAAATTTAAGGATTTTCAGTCAACGCAAATCTATTTGGACTACATAATTATACACTAGTTTTTCTATCATGTATTGTTTGTGTTAACTTCAAGCCAAGAAGAAATTAGAGTCTCAGGCTAATTTAGATCCTGCATAACCGGAAGGAAGACTAAATTTGGATTATATCAATCTACGCATAAACGACCCTCCTTTCGAACTAAATTATTGATCACCACTTTGCCTACCCAACATCTACATGGTTAATAAAAAGAATTGGATTGCAAGGAAGACATAACAGCATCACCAATTTATTCACAGAGAAGAGGAAGAAAACAAATTTAACGAAAGTCTTCAGATAGATCACTTACTGAGATCTTGGCCTGAACTTTTACACTGTTATTTTGGGAAGGAAAAAAAAAAAGAACACGATGGACTAGCAGTGTTAAGTCCATTTCAAGTGATGCAAATCTATACAGAAAGCACGGTTATTTTGGGAAGGAAAAAAAAGAACACGATGGACTAGAAGTGTTAAGTCCATTTCAAGTGATGCAAATATATACAGAAAACACGATTATTACTAGGGGTGAGCATTATTCGGTTTTGGACCGAAAACCGAACCAAATAAGAGATTCGGTTCGGTTTAAAAAAAATCGGTTCGGTTTCGGTTTTGAAAATACTAAATTTTCTGATTCGGTGTTTTAGGTTTCGGTCCAAAACCCAAAACCGAATAAGAAATTTTAGTTTATATATATATATATATATATATATATATATATATATATATATATATTTTAGGTATATACTAAATATATATATGTATATACTATAGGTATATACTAAATAAATTTAGGTATGTTTAGTTACTATATATATTAACAAAAAAAAAGTGCAAATAAACCCAATAAACCGAATAAACCGAACCGATTTAATTCGGTTCGGTTTGATTCGGTTATGGGACAATTCGGTTCGATTTCGGTTTTGCTTATTCGGTTTTCGGTCCAATTTGGTTTTCAGTTATTCGGTTCGGTTGGAACCGAATTAACCGAATGCTCACCCCTAATTACTTACAGCAACAAATACTAATGACACAACATTCAGCTAAAGCGACTTAATTTAAATAACAAGATCCATTTTGAATCAAAATTTCTGCCTCCCGTATATACCTCAAGAAATAACAACATAACTACTCTCCTTCAATGTGTAAATTGTTCCTCTAGCATCCATTCCACAAGAATACAGTATTAACATGTTCATTACCCTCAGTTATCTATTAGACCTTTAATGCTTCTTGCTTCAGAGGACAGCAGAGACTAGATTGTTTTAACCAAAGAGGGAAAATAGGTCAATGGAGAAAATAATATAATGAAAAGTCTAAGCTCTTCTATATGTCTGATTATGTTTAGGTCCCATGATCTTACCATTCTTATATAAATCTAAGATGAGAAGTCAATTACTTGAACTCAAGTCATCAAAAAATACAAATCTAAGATGAGAAGCCAATTACTTGAACTCAAGTCATCAAAAAAAATAAGAACAGAAACTGAAACATTCATAAAGAAAGCAAACATCAAATTCTATCAATTAAACAAAATTTGAACTATATTAAGATTTCTGACGAAAAGCCACAAAATTTCAAAACCTACATATTTCATTGTCAATTACTTCAAGAATAAGACCTCAACAAACCTAATCAAAATGGGTCCATAAATCACATTGGTCAGGCCCTAAGTTCCTAGAAATAAAACTAATAATTCCAGAAGAAAAAACACCAGCTAACATCAAATTGGCTGATTCATCTACAATTCTTCTAATGATCTCACTCTCCACGCATTCAAACTGCAGCTAACATCAAATTGCCAGTTACTCAAACTCTAATTTACCAAATTGAATATGTAGACTAAAGCAGAAAATCTTCAAAGAGAAAATAAACACCAAATTCTATCAAACACGCAAAATTCAAATCTTGAATTTACGGTAAAAATGCTAAGCAATCAAATCCTTCGACCCTTCTAAGCTCAGGCCCAGTCACAAGTCAATTTCCATAACTATAAGATAGGTGGTGACAATTCCACCCAATTTCTCAATCAGCTTACCAGTCTTAAATCTTCAAGTGATGCACAACCAAAACGAAAGGTCAGACTCAATAATTGCTATAAAATAAATAAAATATAATATAAAAAACTCGAACAACCCAATTCAATCAAATCACCAACGTATCCAAACAAACTGATCTCTGTTTGCTTGCAGAAAAATTATGAAGTCAAAGAGAAAAAACAACAAAAACTCCGACCCTTGAAATACTGCTCCTTTCTTTTCCTAAAGCTACAAGCTCAGATTATGTGAACCATCCAAGGAAGCACGGACACTCAAATAATCAGCACAGGGTGTGGTGTCACATCGTGTCAAGCACAAGACAGACTCTCCAAAATACAGCAGGACACAATAAAATCGATGTCATCGTGTCTATGCAACCATCACTGGACGAAGATTGCTGATAGTATGGAATTAAAACAAACAAATGACAGAAAATATAGTTTTCCCACATAAAAAATAATAATGTTTTGCCAGCAAAATTTGGCTATAAGGTTCGTGGAATCTTAACTACTCATAAAGTTAACGAACTTAACAATCAATACATCAACTGAACATTAATTAGCTATGGAGAGGAGCAAGACTCTCACCAGAATCCTCTCGGCCAGGTGGCTGAGATCAGCGCAGCCAGAGTCGCTGTCGCTGCTGTACTTGCCCTCCCCGCCGCCGCTCCCATTCTCCAAGAAATCGCTCACCATCACGGCGAGGTCGTGCTCGCTCTCGCTGCTGCACTTCCCCTCTCCTCCTCCTCCGCCACCGCCGCCGCCGGCGACACGGACCCAGAGGTCGCAAATCCGGCAGTCCCCCTCGCTCCCCCGCGGGTCGGGTCCCCGGGACCCGAAACCCGACATCCGGGAGAAACCCATCGGATCCGGGACCCGGACCCCGTACTCCTCCGCCAGGATCATGGAGACCCCTCCGGAAACCCTAGCTCTCGGCGGAGGATCCTCCGGGAGGAGCGAAATCTTGGCGAACCTCTCGGAGACGACGATCTTCTTCAAACTCCTTGCCAAATTGTGGGAATTCAGCATCCAGAACCCAAAATTCCTCGATCGAAACCCTAATTCTAGCTGGAAACACCTCGTATTCACGCAATTGGAAGGATTTGGGATCCTAATTTCAGCACCAAAACCCTGATTCTAATAGAAATGAGGGAGAGTTTGTCGATTCTGAATTGAAAACCCTAATTTTTAATACCAAATTATTATTATTTTATTTTATTTTATTTTATTTTCTGAGGATTAAGGAGAAATGATAGAGAGGGACGAAAGCCACAGAGCCGAAGACTGGCTATATAGAGTCCATCCGACTGCGCAAATGACTATAATGCCCCTCGTTTATGTTACTAATTACTGCATGCGTCTCTTTCCGTTGGCGGGAAATTGATAAGAGGTTTCGAATATGCCTTAACGGGTCGTTTCTTTTTTCTTTTTTTTCTTTTTTCTTTTTTCTTTTTTCTTTTTTCTTTTTTTTTTTTTTCTTTTTTACGGTTAGAGTGAAGAGATCTCGGCCGTTGGTTGTGGCTCCGTCGGATGAGATTGGCGGTGGGGTTGCTTTCGTGTCGTTACGCGTTGCCATCGGTATTTATGCATGAGAGAAATGGGAAAGAGTGGTGTGATTGTCATGGCTGTCAGATAAGAAAGGTACGCCAGAACCTTTGTAATGGATTTTTGGATTATTTCTTTAAAAAAAAAATTTGGATTTTTTATTTGTTTAGTTGAAATTAAATATTCTCCGCAGTGTTGTAACTTGTACACTTTCATGTAAGGGTCATGAACATATAATGGTTACCGAATTTGAATGGCTCTTGTGGTTACCGAGAAGAGATATAAGTTCCTAGCTGGATGACGAAAGATCAGTAGATCGAACCACTGAAGGCATATTATTTTTTCCATTTATTTAGTGGACGTGGGAGGCAGTGGACCCAACATGCATGCAACGCATCGGTTCGATTTTCGGTTCTTGGACTGAGTAACTGAATCGAACCAAAAATCGTTTAGATTCAATAATTTACCAAACTAAAACTACCTTCAATTTATATATGAGTTCGGATCGGGAGCCCCTTTTCCGGAGCCCCCTCATCCTTGGCCGTTGGATCGAGGGGACGCGCCCGCGGGCCCCACGCAGCCCGTTCGATCCAACGGTGCACGAGGGAGGGGGAGGGCTTCGGTGGGGCTCCCACTGGGGGGCTTTTGATCTGGATTCTTTATATATACTAATGTTTTCTCTAACCTAAAGCGTATTATCTCCTTCTATTCTCTCTTGCAACTTATCGCTTCTTTGAGCGCTATTTCTCTACCCTCAATCTATATAAACTAATATTTTTTTTCACCCTCTGTAATTATAATAATTCATAAATGCAACAATGTCATATATTTGTGCATTACTTACGGTTGAGGGTATTAAGTTGCATAAGATTTTTTTTTTAATTTTCACATTTTTTTTGTAGCATTCAACTGTTTTAACACAAATAGACAACATTCAACAAATCGACACAATTTTTTTGCCATCCAAGATTCAATAGTTTCACATAGCCAAATTATACCCAAAACTTACACAATTTGCATCTCAAATTAAATTGTTTCATATAAAACCCAAAATATAGGCAAAATTCATTCAATATAGCCATTACATACTAATATAACAGCCACATTTTTTATGCAAACTCTCCTCGGAAACTGCCATGTTATGAAAAACAACTTCCGCTTCACAAGTCATGGCATCCATATGATTTTTTTGGAAGGAAAAATTTAAAACATGTTTGTGAAATCTAAAGTTTATAATTTATTGCAAGTAAAAACATATATAGAGATTTAACTACTAGGTTGCAACCATATAGCCAGTCTAGAACAGACAAGATGTGAAATTAGGTAAAAGACGATCAAAGTAAAGGTATAGACTAGATAAAACTACTCTCCAGAACCACTAAGGGTGTGTTTGATTGGAAGGTGGAAAATATGTGAAAAAGAAATTAATTTTATGAAATTATTTTCCTAGAAAAAAAAATTATGAAATTTTAAAAAAAAATTATGGAAAACTTAATTTGGGTGTTTAATTGTCATTATTTTCCACGAAAAATAGTTATTTTCCATGGAAAATAATATTTTCCTATGGGTTGGACAAGTTTTATTTTCCACCATTTTAGAAGAAAATATGAAAAATGATAGTTTTTTGGAAAATAATTCCATGAAAAATATAAGCTATCAAACACTACAATTGGTGGAAAATTTATGATGGAAATATTTTTCATGGAAAAAAATCCAATCAAACACAGCCTAAGACATGAACCTTTAAATAGAAAGCACTCGACAACTTTCCTCCGAACCGCGTCAACATGAAAATAATCCTGTATACATGAATTAACCAAGCAGTTTCGTTCCATACCAGAAGACATAAAAGACATTCCATATTCAAACAATATGCCATTCACATTTATTGATGCAACTGTTTGGTTGGCAGTAGGTGACCCGCAAGTGCCACCTCTTCTATTGTAACTGGTCGGTGAAAGCAGTAGTTCGGATGTTCGGTTGGATGCAGCAAGTGTAGGGTAAGTGTCTAATCGCTGCAACTGCATGGTAACTATTCTATGCATTTTCTCAACAATCTTTTGCATCACAAAATTGAAGGAAGTGCATGGTAAATGAAGAGAGAGCGAGAGAGAGAGATCTGCGAATCCACCGTGCGGCCACCCTCAACCACCATTCGGAGAAGGGCCACCATCTTCAGTGTCCTGGAACCGTGCAGATCTCGGTCGTCGTCGTCGTCGTCAAAGGATCTCGGCCGCTTGTGATGGTCCCGGTCATCGTCGCCACAGTCATCATCGTCGTCATCATGGGGGTGGCTTCTGTGATGGTCATGGTCATCGTCATCGCAGTCCTCGTCATCGAGGAGCTCGACCACTTCATCATCACCGCCGTCGAAATCCTAGTAAATATGTTCGAATCCGGCCTGCGAGCACCGACACGGCCACCCTGGTCGCACCGTGAGCACTGACTCTCATCTGACTGAACGTCATGGCAGACGACCTCGAGGAGCACGGGGCCCACACGCAGTCAGCGGTGAGCAAATCTGATCGGTGGTGGTGGTGGAGTGAGGGGTTGGCGAGAGAGAGTGTGTATTGAGAGAGAGAGAGAGAGAGAGAGAGAGAGAGAGAGAGAGAATGACCTGACATTAAAAAATGGGATTATATCACTTGCGGTTACAAAAAGCAACTTATCCAAAAAAGATTGTAACCAAATACATTTTGAAAACTCATACGTGCTACAAGTGTACTACAACTCATCATATTGTAAGTGCTAATTTCACACTTTCGAGAAGTTACCGCTATCTAAACAGCCCCGAGCATAAGTTTGGATCAGTTGTTTGCATTAGTTTCACATGATTACTTTTCTATGTTTGGGTGCCAAAGGAATTGAGGAGAAAAGGAAATTGATTCCTAATGGAAGAAAAGTTAGGGGAGAAAATGATTTCATCAATCCAAACAAAGAATCATTTTTCCACATTGAAGTATTCGTGTTCCTTTCCAAATTTTTTGGTATTTCCAAACATTGGAAAGTTAAATCAATAAAAAAATTAATTTTTCAAAGGAATAATACAAGTTCATAAAATGGGAAAAAGGAATAATACAAGTTCATATTTAAACAAATGATTCTTAACTACCAAATGATTTTTGTTGTTTACTTGTGCCCAAATGTATCAGACATGAACATGAACCTTACTACCAATTAGGAATTTGGAACATAGAAATTTACTGCAAATTTTAAGGATTCCGAACATGCAAACATGAACTTTAAAACCAATTAGGATTTAAAGTTGTATCAGACATACAAACATGAACTTTAAAACCAATTAGGATTTTCGAACACGAATTTAATTTACTACAAATTAAGGATTTCGAACATGGATTTTACAACCTATTAGAATTTTCGAACATGTTTTCAATTGTAGATATTTTCGTACAAGTTTAACAAGAATTAACTAAAACTGAGAAGTGTACAGAACCGACAAGTTTGGTATTGGCGATAACTTGACAAACACGGAGTTATCCGTGTCTACTATGACTGACACGTGTTGCCCACGTCCTTGATATTGACCTTGAAAAGCAATAACCAAGGGTCAAGTGTTTTGTATAATATTTTCTAAGTGTGTTAAACGACACCACGTGCCGGTCTTTCATTGATTCCGTTTGTTTAATCGTATTAGTAGAAAGATCATTTTTTGGGTCCCACGGCTCAACCAATGAGAGGATGATAACGATTTAGACTGCACAGTCGTCCCACTCAGTTTGTGTAGAATTTTCCATTCGTTAATTTCTTATCCAAGAAGTGTAGATTTACAAAACAGGCTTTGGGTTTCTAGAAAACATGGTACAAAGATGCTTGAAGAGGTTCCTAGTTGAATTGTGTTTGTCAAAACGAGGTCAACCGGTTTATATCATTTGTATTATTGGTCAATGGCTTATAAACCATTGACATAATTTTAAATATATGTATTTGTTCTTAAAAATGAAACTTGCATATTATATCGGGACAACTTACACTTCCTCAACAAGTTATGCTTAAGTTGATTGTCGAACAATATATTTGATACATCTTCCATTCTAAAATACAAAAAAGTGAATCCAACCAACTCCGGATCAAAATTATATTAAGACCTCATTTGGTTCGCGGAAAAGAATGTAAAGGAAACCAATTCATTGGTATTTTTTTTCTTTGAAAAATTACAATTCTCAGTGACTTTCCTTTTCGATGGTACAAGAAAACTTCAAGGTGAAAAAGTAATTCTTGTTTGGATGGATGGAATCATATTTTTTTTTCTAATCCCACTTAGGGGCGACCACCATGTCGTCCTTTGTGTAGATAAGTCCGTCCTTTAGCCAGAACCTTCGTGTTTTGCCTTCACGAACGAACTTCACTACTACTTGTATCAATGGGTCCTCAGCCACACCCACTTTGACATCGATCCAGAATGTCCCCCTTGAGCGAGCACACCGCTGCAAGCTCGACCTTCCCGCTGAGTGCATCGACCACTTGGTTCTCCTTATCGGGCTTGTATCGCATATACATATTGAACTCGACCAAAAAGTCTTGCCATCTCGCTTGCTTTGGAGACACTTCTTCGGGAACTGAAAATAGATCGTGACAACATTGTCCGTCATGAGCACGAACTTGGTGCGGGAATCACTTTTATTTCCTCCTTAAATCCTTTGGCACCCGAACATAGAAAAGTAATAACTTTTCTTTTTCAACCCTATGATTCCGCGAACCAAAGGAGGCCTAATAGTCAAGTCAGCTGTGTATGACCAGACCAGAATCTAGGTACTTCTTACATTAAGGTTACTTTTGGTTTGCGAAAATAGAGCATTGAGAAAGAAAAGTTCAATTGTTGTTTTTTTCCTGTATTTGAATGTCAAAGAAAATAAACAAAAATAATAATTCACAAAGGAAAAAAAAAAGGGGAAAAAATAGTTTTTCCACCGACCTCACCCCAATGATTCAATTTTCCATCCCAATAATCATTTTTCCTTCCAATTTTTCAGGCATTTCAAAACGCCAAAAAAATGGATAAAGGTTACATTTGGTTCGTTGAATTAGAACATTGAAAAAGAAAAGGCATTCATTTATTGTGTTTATAAGCAAAAGTACAAAGAAAAATAATTCTCAAAGGTAAGTAAAAATGGAAATAGAAAAAAGTTACCTCCATCCACCCCCAATCCTCCAATGATTTAATTTTCCATCCCAATTTTACTTACATTTCTAAATGCCGCAAAAAAATTTGATAAATATTATAATTTTTTAAAGAAAAAAAAAATAGCAAAAAAGTAATTTTTTTTTCTCTTACTTTCCGCGAATCAAACAGTGGCCTAAACTCTACTGATTACCATTACCAATATAAAATATCTCATAAAATCTCCTTTCTTCTAGGCTATCGTCTTCGTCTTCCCTCTACTTTCATACTAAAATTTAGTGGTTTTGATTTCCAAATATTTGGGAAAACCGACTGGGCAAAAGTGAAAACTATTTACTTTTAGAAGGGCAAAAAAAATCTAGAGATCATATTATATGGAAAACAAAAGGTTAAGGAGGGGTGACTGACTCTATTTTAATTCCTGTATCCACTATTTGGTCTTAGTAGAGTCAGAGAAATATGGAAAATGGGTAGGCAGTGTGACCACTTCTTCATGCAAAATAAGTGGTTCTACTTTCCCACTTCCTCAATGGCATCTTTAGTAAAGAAGAAGAGAAAACTATATGCACTAGTACTTTTAACTATTCTTTAGTACACTAGAAAAAGATTGATTGGGGCTACCTAAAGAGTACTTTATTTTAAATATGTTTGCAATAATAATAAGAAGAAAATTATATAAGAAAAGGACTAAAAAACCATTAGCTTTAGAAAGACCTACCTAGTAATGATAGCATTTTAAAGGCTTTAGGCAGTGGGTAAGAGCATCTCCAACCCTATTGTCTTGTTTAGGTGGCTCCTATGTGGCATGAGCCACAAGACAATGTCTTGTTTATGTGACAAAATTATATCTCAAAAGACAATGAGATAGAAAAACTTTCTCCAATGCAAAAGTATTTGAGGAGACAATAGAAAGTATTTTTTCCAACTTCCAAGGCAACTTTTAAGACAACTACTCATCTTCTTTCTTTTTTCTAATATTTTTTATTCATAATTGATGACATGGAAGAGAAGACATTGTCAAGTGCATTGTCTAGAACAAAACAATCAACTTCACAATGTCTTCTTTAATTTTTGTCACATAAGCTTCACAATTGACTTGACAATTGCATTGGAGAAGAACTTTTGAATAAAATTGTCTTTCCTATGTGACAACAACTTTTTCCCAAAGTCACAATAGGGTTGGAGATGCTCTAAAAGAGCATCTCCAACCCTATTGTCTTGTTAAGTGTTGTGAGTCTTAGGTGGCTCCTATGTGGCATGAGCCACAAGACAATGTCTTGTTTATGTGGCAAAATTATATCTCAAAAGACAATGAGATAGAAAAATTCTCTCCAATGCAAAAGTATTGAGAAGACAATAAAAAATATTTTTTCCAACTTCCAAGACAACTTTTAAGACAACTACTCATCTTCTTTCTTTTTTCTAATATTTTTTATTCATAATTGATGACATGGAAGAGAAGACATTGTCAAGTGCATTGTCTAGATCAAGACAATCAACTTCACAATGTCTTATTTAATTTTTGCCACATAAGCTTCACAATTGACTTGACAATTGCATTGGAGAAGAACTTTTGAATAAAATTTTGTCATTCCTATGTGGCATTAACTTTTTTCCAAAGTCACAATAGGGTTGGAGATGCTCTAAAGGGAGGCAATAGTGACATGTGAGTAACATGAAAGCTCCTTATTATTTTATTAAATTGATATCCAACCTAATATAATCCATCCTAGGACGAAAAAACAAAATACCTAATTAATCAAGGTGTCTAGTGGGTCAGTTTAAAAAAACCCAACATCTATATTTGTTAGAGTTTGTGATATCAAATTCAAGACTTAGTCCATTATGTATTGTACTACAGTTCGATCCATGCAAGAGGATTCAAGTAATAAGTGACATCTATTCTAATGCACGATACCACGATTTACAGTCGTTGTTGGTAACACATTCACAGATTAGTTTTACTGCTTCCGCTTGGCAGTTTCGACGCCTATGTTTCTGCTATTAGTGGCTTCGGCTGCTATCAAATATAATAGCAAGTTCTACTTTATGTTTGAAATCAGTTTCGGTTGTCTTTATAAACATGTAGAAAAAAATACCTCAACATGTTTAACATCATAAAATAAACGGTCATTTAGGGTTACGTGGACCTACATTTTGATTATATAATTTAAGATCATTCATCCAAAAAAACTCTTCAAATTTTCTTGGACAATAAAGAGCCTACGATGAAATAACATGATACATTTTTTATATATAAATTTGTATTACATCTACGGGAAAAGAAACATGAAGGCCTCCCAAACTTGTAAATTTTAGGAGAAAATCTGATGAACATATTAAACTATATTCTATAAAAGTTTAGCCCACAGCAAAGCATTTGGAGGCCTCTGGCAAACTCTTCCATCAGCTGTTAGATTCCACCTCACGACAAATCAATAGATTTTAACGTTAGGTGGCTGCTAGAATAATAAAATAAATAATATTTTAATTTTTAAATCATGTCTGCTTTCTATAACTTAAATGTGAAATATATTTCCTAGTCCCAGGTCGGTCCTCTCCTGTCCTCTCTCCCATGTGTTTATTGTAATTTGCCAGCAGACACTCCAAATACAAATTAATTATTATAATTGGATTACTGAAAGAACCTTCATGGCGCTTAACTGGCAGTCTAGCAGACTTCTGAGCACCCCACTAGTGAAGCCCACAAGAGAGAGTTCATGAAACAAGCTAGAACCTAAGGAACAAATTGTGAAATTTCAGATCAGTAATTCTTATACAAAATATATACACTGATCAGTAAAGTTCTGGATTGACACAGTAGTGATTAGAAAACATGATACTAAGCATCATTATTACATTCACCTTGTCATCATACTTTGTCCACAATTTCAGTCACACCTTGCTTATTCTTTCTATCCTCGTGCATTTAGCTGCCAGAAGGAAAAGCCTATCTACCTGCCAACTAGTTATGTTTTTCATGTCGCTATCTTGACTAGGAATTTGGCACTAGAATAGAAACCGATCAATCCTTTCTACAGTGGCATCCACATGTTACGACGACTTGAGGAGCAATAAAATAAAGGTGAGACCTAAAACAAAAGGGCATTTCTTAATTTGAACACCCAAACATATCCTTTCTACAAAAAATATAAACAGAGGCCGGTGTCGTGAATGAAAACATAAACTCTCCTAGTCATTCGTTATTTTGGGATTATACACTCATCCATATATAGCATATGGCAATTGATTAAGATTCTGACAATAACATCTAAAAAGAACATTTCTGAATCTCAAGAAACCAATTACATCCAACTACTTATCAAATAATAGAAAGCAGAAGCTTACAGGAGGTATCGAACAAATTGGTGTCACCGTCGTTTGATCTGAAGCTAAGCCAGGTGCTAAACCAATATGGAACCTTGGGTTTTTTTTTTTAATGATAAAGACAGATTGATAGTGAGAGCTAGGCATGTTATGCGGCAATATGAGCCCTTCAAGAACTGGACAGTCGACTTGATAATGCTCTGCTTCTGAACGTCCCTCTGCATGCAAACAGAAGGTTGGATGGACATTCTGGGAGACAATCGGCAGACGCAAACTATAAATTAAAAAGCATATACATGTATGAAATGACAGACTGGGTCTTTCCAAAACTGCAGGGAGCATTTACTTGGAAATGGTTTTCGAAGAACAAATGTAGACACCCAGCAAACATTATTAACTATTAAGGATAATGATGCGTTATGTACGACAGAAGAGTTCTTTAACTGATAAAGAGAATCTGCACCCATCTTGGAAATATAATATTTTCAAAGCAAGCTTGTATGTCTGGTAGTATGAAAAGAAAGTGTGCAAGTTAATAAATAGGGAAATGGACATCTAATATAGACTGGAATAGCCTAAAGAAATAGAGAATAGAATATGATTGCCACTGACCCTGAAATGTGACACGATATATGCATACATCTACCAAGTGGCACAGCAAATTGGTTATAGTTCCTTTCAATTTTGAGGCAATTATTGAGATTAAAGAAGCAAGCTGCTGCCCAGGTCTGCAAACAACCTTGCAGAATAAGATCTCATAAATTGCTGGAAAGCGGTACAATAACTCATGAAACTCACTGAATGACATTTGATATATTTTTTGAGATGTCCTATGTTATGCATGGGACCTGCATTGCATGCCTTTTGGGCCCAGTGCTCCCAACTCCCACCATTTTTTATAAATGAAAGGAATAATACGCCCCCTTAGCTCGATCCACTGATCTTCCGCCACACAGTCAGGGTCTTATGCCTCTCCCCGGTAACCACAAGGGTCACTTGAGTTAGGCTATTAGTTTCCATTAAATAAATCAAGATCCTTTCAAATCAGTGACATTTGAGCATTAAAAGAAATGAGAGAATGCTTGAAAATAAAAGTAATGTTGCTGCTTCTAGTCGATGATTTTGCACTAACAAAATTTGGGAGATACAAAAAAGGGCTGTGTCAGTGCCACAAGGCTAAAGCTTATTATGCAGGGTATAGGGAGGGTCAATATGTATCCACAAGACACGGTGACACGTATTGGTAGAATCTTTAGGACAGTTTATAATCAAGTTTGGAATATTGAAAAATGAGAGCAAAGTTATTAGTTTCTTTCATGTTTCTCCTCACAAAATTATTGATAAAAGAAACATCAAAATCTTTAAACTTAACTTGATATTGGGAAAATAAACATATTGGACCTGTGATTTAATCTCTCCAAGGAGTACCACAATGTACAAGAATGATTTACCAGTCTTAGAAATAATTAGGGAGTACCCACACAAAATGCAAATGCTTTAGAAGAAAGGATACACATGCAGTTCTTTTTAGGGGAAATTTAAATTTTTAGGGGCATAGATGAAACAAGTCTGTTAGAAGACATACATGCAAAATGACCAACCAACCCATTAATAATTCCCTTTCCTCCCTCTACTCATTCCCTGCTGCCACTACTTGCTTGTGGACTAAGAAGTACGGACACTAAAAATTCACGTAGTGTCCATATCGGACATGTAAGGTACACGCCACAAACTCTGAAATACAATAGGACACCCCAAAATAGGTGTTGGGTTCTTGTCGTCGTGTATAAAACATGTTGTGTCGAATCCGTTTATGTACAACCATGTAGACCATATTCACATATTCATCTCTCACTCTCCTCCATCCTAAAAAATCATCCCTCCATCCCGCATTCGGCTCACAAACTCATGCGACCAATCCCCTACCAACATTCGGTATGATGGCGACTTCCTACCTCCCTGGGGACGAGAACCCCACAACTATTGCCTCCTCCAGCTCCTTGCTCGTCCGACCCAACACCGTTAGATTAATTTTTTTTTAATGAGAATGCTTATCAAGTGCGCTTATGTTTTTGAAAAGCACTCCCAAAAGTTTCATGTTAACATCTTATTAAAAAAATTCAAAAGCTAGTTTGATTGACGCAACATTTGAAAGCAAATGGAAGATTGCATTTAAAAGCTGCATATGTTGTCGCTTTCAAAAAGCAGCATGAATCACAAACCGTGTCTTCATAGGTTAGGTTCTAACATGTCGAAGCAAACCTTATTTGAACTAGAAGTCGACTCGTTTAACTTAAATAGCATCAATATGATAAAAGTACAAAAACATTGTGTTCTTTTGTGGGGCTAAACAGATTTGTTCATAGGAACTAGTAGTAATACTATATAAAGATTCATCCATTTTACTATTATTACTAGAACCTATGTGAGGAATCTTTTAAGCCCTACAAAGTGACAAAAGTTTTCCACTCTATACAGGCAGGTACATATAAGATTTGGTTCGACCCCTTAGAACCCAACCCACAAAGATTGGTTTAGAATTGCTTTTGCTTTTCGAGAAGCAATAGCATAAATAGTTTTTGAAAGTAGTCTCTCATATACTTTCAAAAGTTGCCATAAATAGAACTAGTTTTTCAAAAAAAATTAATAAGAAGCTTTTGGGACTGCTTTTCAAAAGTATAAGCAGAAGCACTCATGATAAACAATCTCACTTAAAAAATATAAGAGGACAGTGGTGATGTGGTGGCCGATCAAAGCAATGGAGAGATGGAGGAGACAGTGGTTAGCGGCTTCTTGTCGTCCGGGAGGCAGGAAGAGGGAGCTGTGACATGTGAAGGTTGGTAGAGCAGTTTTGTGGGAGGGGATAGTCGCACAGGATGAATGGGCATAGAGGAAAGCGTAGGGGGGAGAAACAGTAGTATTAGGTGGAATAAATGGTGATGTAGAGTTGGATTAAGGTTAGGTTTCTCTTGGGAAGAACGAGAGAGGATAGTGTGTGAGAGAGAGAGAGGAGGATAGTGAGAGAGAGAGACGAGTATGTGGATAATGAGAGAGAGAGAGGAGGATAGTGAGAGAGAGAGAGACGGGTATGTGGCTATGGTCGACGGGCAAGTGACGGCAGCAAGGGAAGAGTAGAAGAGGGAGGAAAAGAGGAATAAGAATGATATAGAAAGAAAGAAAGAAAGAAAGAAAGAGGGAGTTATTAATGGGTTGGTTGAGTTTTTGCATGTATATCCTCTGAACATACTTGTTGCATATATGTCCTTATATTTTTAAATTACATTCAAATCCTAAACAATCGCGTGTGTATCCTTTCTTCTAAAGCCCGCACATGTTATGCAGGTACTCCCTAGTAATATATAAAATTATTTAAGGCAGTTGGAACCTCTAACAATTGAAAATCTAACGATCCTTATGGTGAAACAATTCACCTATGTCACTAATTATACAGAATATCCCTAAATAAAAGGCACTCCAGGAGATTGGCTGGATGTAGAACTTTCTTTTGGTTGAAACAATGAAATTAACTCACTGCAGTCTGCAGCTAACTTCATGTATACATGTAATTCAACACTTAGCCCCTCTATACCTACGGCTTCTTCTAATGTTGGCAATCCACTATCTATACCATCTACCTTCTAGAGATTGCCTGCTGTTTCTCTGTTTGATGAGGTCATTAGTGGGTCCAATAAGACAGCGTAGGCTAGTCATCGATTGCCAATGCACTAATCTCTTTTGAACAGCTAGCTTACTTTGCAATCTTAACAACCTGATCGAGTAACAAGCTAAGAATTGAGGACCAAGTACCATATTGCCTCAACCACTAGATTTAGTCTTGGTTAGGTATCGCTTCTGCTTTTCAAAAAGCAGAAGAACCAGAACCAGGTTAAGAGAGTAGTCTCCACCTGCTTTCATAAGCTGTACCCAAAATGAAGTAGCTTATCAAAATATATAACAAAAGCTGGTGTAAGCAAACAGCTTTAGTGCGACATTCTGGAAGAAGAAAAGAAGAAGTAGAAGCACCGAAATAAGTTAAACCCAGCCTTAGCCAGCAAATAAACTGGAATTCGACCCTCCTTAATATTCTTGAGATAATATTGACCAATCTTGTCCAACCAATTAGTGGCCAAATAGGTGATCAAATTCTTCCTATAGGCTATAGCATTTACAGAACAGCATAAGAGAGACCTATAGACCCCTCTCGAACTATTCAAGTTTATTTGCTACCTGCTTCAATCCTTAGGTGCAAGTGATATTCCATTGTTGGGATATATAGGACATCATACCTCAAGTTTAAACTCGTAATCATGAGTTGTCTTGCAAAAGTGAAACGTCACCTGAATATGAGTAACAACAATATAAGAATCCATAATATCACCGCGTATATCTCCAATCTCATTTACCATAGACATACTTATACATTACAAAGTGCTTGATCTTCCATTGAACCTCCCTTTCCATTCAATGTTTTTAGTGGGTTCGGTTGCCCCAAGCCCGCCCTTGGCCCGGTCCGGTCAAAACCAGGTTGGCTTGACCCAGGCCAGGTAAATGGACCAACCCGGCTCGACCCACCCCCAACTGCAAGTCGGACTAGGTTTTACCCCCCACCTGGGCCCGTATTGCTGGGTTTCACCCCCAAACCCAACCCGACCCGGTAAGCCTCATCCCCCCAATGTGCAATGCCCCTATAAACTAAGGGTTTGAGAGAGATTTTACAATTTCATCTCCCCTATTAATTAAACGTTGGAGAGTATTTTGGTTAAGAACAACCGTCATATTTAAGGTTATTTTGGTAATTACTGAAAATGACCAAAACAACCATATAGCAGCTACATTCCATGGAATTTTTTATCATTTGGCACCCAAAAATTCCTTTAAATATGAATTAATTTATCCAAATTTATCACAACAACAAAAAATTCTCTCTTCTAATACTTACAATCAACTTGTGTTCTATTCAATAAAGTAGCTACTTTCTAGAAGCCGAAGTAAAAGAAAAATCACAAGAGTTCAAAATTTTTGGAAGCTTCAACTTAATCAACCACCACCAAGCTGCAACAATTCTACATCCGGCTTTGAAAAAAATTATGTTAAAATTTAAGTACTTTTATTATATTATATAAGTAGTTAATTTTGATATTTTAAATTGATTAATTTTTTAGATTACATTTTTATTAAATATATATAGTATGGATCCTAATGATTCTATTGGCTCTAACCAACACTTTAATAATCTTTTGAAACATTGTTAAAATGTTTATAATACATTTGATAATAATTATTATTTTAATAGAAAACGAATGACCATTGATACAAATGTCACGTCTAGAAATAGAAATATTAAAAGTATTGTTCCAACTACAACAAGATCCTTGGGAGTATTTTGTTAAATTATTTGTCACGAAAAAAAATGATGAGGGACGAGAAGTCTTATATTCCATCAACTAAAAATGAATGCTAGAGGTGCACAATGCAAGAAATACCAAAAAAACTTTAAATGGAGAAAAAATCCACACAAAAATTTTGAAGAGACATCATATGATTATAGTAGTTGTTATGGTAAGAAATCGATTGATGCTAGACAAACACACTTAAGCACCGGTGCTCAAGGATCTTTACTATGATCATTTATTTATTTGATTGTTCGTAACAAAATTAACTCAACAAAATATATTATTTGTGACCTTTCACATTTGGTGAGAGTGAATTATATTTTAACTATGCAAGTAGTAAACTAAATTCTTATTTTATTACAACTTCTAGAAGTACTAGAGCATAAGTTGTTAATATATTTGAAAAAGAAAATGCAGCTTTTAAACAAAGTTTTAAAAATATTAGTAAATTTTATTTAATTTTGAATACATGTACTAGCAAACAAAATCATACTTTTGTTTGTATCATGGCAGATTATTTAGAAGCGAAATATTTTTTACAAAAACAAATTATTTGTCTAAGACCATTGAAATTTTCGTACACTAGAACTTCAATATGTGGAGCCAAATTACATGTTTTATGTGAATAAGATATTCATAATAAAAAAACAATTTTTTATAATGTTAGTAATAATACTTCTCGTATCAATGTTTTGAAATCTCAATTTCTATCTACATTATGACGACTTTTTCATGTAAGATATATTTGTCATGTTGTTAGTTTAATTGTACAAGAAAACTTTCAATTTTTTTCAAACAAATTTAGAAGAAAAAAACATGTCTAATTAGTATGAACACTTCACCAAGTAGACAACAAGAGTTTAAAACATTACTTGTACAATATGGTTTAAAATAAAATTTACGAGATCTGTTAAGAATATACCACATAGATGAAATTTTACCTATTTGATGTTAAAATAGTGTATTAAATATAAAGATGTTTATTACACACTATATCAATGCAAGTTCAAGTAGTGATTACCAATTAACTAAGAATGATTGGTTAATTGTTACTTCAAATTTTGAATTTTTAGAATTATTTTACAATATTACGTGTATTTTATCAGTAGTTTATTATCCAACTTCTCCTTTAGTTTTAAAGGAGATCATTAATATTTTTTATTTATTTGTAAAATATAGAAATATTTTGCTTTGGATTATGTCATTTCTAAAATGGAAGTAGAATTTCTAAAATATTGGCGTGATATACCTCTTTATATTGTTTGAGTGCGGTTTTAGATCCTAAAATAAAATTAGATGGTTTATTTATATTGTTAGATAATTTTCATGACAATATGAACATTGAGATAAGTAGTATAAAAATAAAAATTAAGAATCTTTAATAAATATGAAAAAATAGTTATATCGAACCGAACCGGTTGAACCGTTCAAGTTTGTAGCTCTGCTTTAATTTCTAAGTTATCTCATGCTAAGAGTATACTAGAAAAGAAGAAACAAAAATATTTTTTTCCCTCTCAACTCAAGAATTGTCTTTGTATTTAAACTCTTATGATGAAAATATAACGATTACTAATCATATTTTTCAATTTTAGAGCGATGGAAAACACACAAATATTTATCATATACTTTCTTCTTTGGCACGTGATCTTCTAATGACCTCGGTGTCCTAAGAGTATACTAGAAAAGAAGAAACAAAAATATTTTTTTTCCCTCTCAACTCAAGAATTGTCTTTGTATTTAAACTCTTATGATGAAAATATAACGATTACTAATCATATTTTTCAATTTTAGAGCGATGGAAAACACACAAATATTTATCATATACTTTCTTCTTTGGCACGTGATCTTCTAATGACCTCGGTGTCCACGGTAGCATCAGAATCTTACTTTAGTACAGGTTCAAGAATATTAAGCAAGAAGAGAAATAGGATGCTATCGAATATTTTGGAAGTTTGTGTTCAAAATTTGGTTCGTACGGAAAAAATGACTCAAGATTTAGAGAGATGAAAATGTCGATGCTAATGAAATAGACTTTCAATCTCTTACTATAAATGACGCTAGAGGAGCTGAATAATGAAGTGGCGAAGACTTGTAGAGTTTGATTAGTTTTTTCTGAAAATCGAAGATTTAAAGATATCTAAGACCATAGCAAAGATTCAAAAGCAGCTTGACATGAAGACCGAAGGCTGAAAATCAAATTGAAGATGAAATTTGTACTTTCACACTTTTAGTTTTTCTAAAAATAAATAAAATTGTCATTAAATTTCTCAAATAAATAAAATTAATACAGTTTCTTTATTTCCATTAATTGGTTTTTTCGTTTCTAAATATATTTTTTATAGTCAAAGACAATATCCCAAAGCCCAACCTTTTTTTTTTGTTTTTTATGAGAAAAAAATCGGGCCACATAGCCCGGTCAAGCCCGATCAAGTTCATATCGGGTTGTGGATCGGGTTGAGTTTAGGATTTCACTGTTGAGCTTGGCCCGTACCGTTCCCCTTAACCGGGCCAGACCAAGCACGGTCAAACCCAGTCAAATCTGGGCCCAGGCTGGACCGACCCAGCCCACTTAACACCTTGACCTTTCATTGACCGGAATGTAAAGAAGAAATGATATAGAGCTCTCATAATAGTTTTACTCATTAAGCTTCATGGTAGAAAGCTAAACAATAAACCAATGAAATCACACCCCAAAACATCAATCCGCCAATACAAAAAGAAACTCACTAATCACTAACACACAATTATAATTTTTTAAATCACAGCAGTGTTGATGCAAGGCCTGAACAGTTTTGTTCTGTGCCCCTTATTCAGAAGTCAAATAGTTCAGAATTACATTTTGACATTTCAAAAGAACACTAAATTTCTAGAAACAGATTCAATGTTCTTCACAAATTGCAGCATAAGAAAATGAAATTGGGGTCTACAAAGTATAATTATATATTAAAAAGTAAAAAATGCAATACCTATCCTTTTGCATGTCTGTTTGCTTTCTTCAAGTAGCTTTAGATCGACGTAGATCTCGCTGGAAGAAGAAAAAAATACAAAGGATGTCTTGAGAATAAATCATTATGTCTATGAATACTTTCTAAAGCTTTTTTTTTTCTCTAAAGCTTATGATATCATGAGCAATCTCATTAAGGGAGCCAAAAGCACCTTCAGAATAAATTTAAAACTGAACCCTTTGACTTTCTATTAATCAATTTGAGGCTAGGAAACACGGATACTCCAGAAACCTAGGCCTTGATCATGTCAGATATGTATCGGTCACGAATCGGACACTCCAAAATACACTAGGACACACCCTTGCCGTGTCCTTACCATGTCATGTCCTACATGTGTCCGTGCAACTTAATTCAGAGGGGAAAATACCTTGTATTTGGGTATTTGTTTCATCAATTACCATTAGTGAAACAATGGGAGACTTCTCCCACCGTTTGTCTCAAAAAAAAAGTATAGGGAAAATGCAAAATAGCATATGAGATTATGAACACAGACATAGCACATGTAGTGAATGGACTGCAATTCATAAATAATCAACGTCCAGAGTTCGTGTGACCTTGTCCGTGACTTTGATGTAGCAGGTAGGTACGATACAGTTGCCAGTCTCACAGCAAATTTTTCGACATAGATCAGTGCAAAATGTAGTAGCATGAAAAGGAACTTCAAATAAGTCAGTTTCACAAAATCATTCCAACTTAGATCCGAGGTCAAGAGAAAAACAACATTCCAAAGTCCAATCCAGAAATGCATTACTCTTCTGGCATATTTCCTAAAATCCAATTGAACTTAAGCAAACTGTTTGAAGATTGTAACCAACTTTGAAAATCAGAAAGCATACCCGTTGGCCTCGATCGACAACATGTGTCCGTCTGTTTGCTATTGTCTCGGGCTGCTGAACCAGCTCCGGGCTATCATGCTTATAGAAAGCTTGCAAGGCTCTCACAGTAAATGGCCGCACTATATTTACTTCCATTGCAGATAGATTTGTAAACTGCAAGAATCAAAATATAGAAGGATGTCAAAGGATGTCTTCTGAGCTAATTAGATATCAAGCACAATAAAAGATAAAGAGTTAGTCGGTAGGGTGGTAGAAGGAATATGCCACAACAATTCTTTGTGGATAATTATTATCAGATGGGATACAAGAGATGTGTAGACACTGATGAATTAAAGGTAGCAATGTTGACAGACATCCTTCCTTGATTGCTCTACCCAGCCAGCTCAACAAGAAATTACCAAAGGGAATATATATGTTTAGCTCATAATTACATTGGAATATTACAAGCACATTATTAGGAGGTGCATAGTTGCATACAAAAGATATGTGTATTATTAACAATAAGTTACACTGTCATATATGAGACTCCAATAGAGCAAATATTCATCCGACATGTTCATGCACGAAAATTATGGTTAAACGTCAGCATTTAATAGTTTTTAATGGTTATGCTAGATGAATATCAAAGTCTTAACCACTAGCAACTTCTAAAATATCAGGGCACAAACTAATTTTCAGTGAAAAATGAATAAGATGTCGTTGGAAAGAGAATAAAATGATTTTTGAAAAAAAAAAAACTCATATGATCAAGAAGAAGTAGAGATTATCGATAGTGCTGACGACTCTCCATAAAGAGGAAAGAGTAGAGTACGTGCCTGATTGTCCATCAGGAACCAAAGAAAATAATGCAGGTATATGTTTTAGGCATTTAATATAGCAATATAGCTCCAAATTTCTTCTTGCTTGGACAAGAAGAGGAAGCAAGATGTCATGTTTTTATTCATACAAAGACGAACGTCATTTCTCTTAAATGGTAGTATCCGTTCAAGGAAAAGATTCTGCAAATAGATTAGCAAGCAGAAAATAGCATATCAAAGTATGTATCTTCTCCACTCATTGTCAAAGAATATTTGTATTTCCATCTCTTTCATAACATAAAAAATGCAGATACAAAATAGAATTTATGGTGCCTAACAAATTCATTCACTTACTCCGCAAAGAGAATAATGAAAGAAGAGAGATGGGTTAATGTTAGCAGAATACCCTCAATGCATATGTGCGAGCAGATATTGTCTCCAAGCCCATTTCAACCTTATGGAACCTAACATCTCTGATGTCCTCAATCAAAGATCTCACCTGTTACATTATATACTGGGAATGAAGAACTCAAATCATAAATGTAGTTATCAAGCATTCATGACCCAACTTACCATATATACATTTGGGATGTCATCGTGAGCACTGTAATCCACCAAGTTTAAAATTGGTGAGTTACTAACAATAGCTAAAAATCACAAAAAGAGATAAATATCTCACGTACTGATCGAATAAAAGCCTTGAAATTTCAACGTAATGAAATGGCAAGGGCTGAAATACTCTAGGAGACTTCCTTTCTTCCTCCAACACCTCTGTCAGCTTCTCTGGCAAAAGATGAGAGCAATCAGCCAAGTAATCTCAATATGGAAGCAAGGCTCACTATTCCATTTGTATTGACATACAAAGGAACAAGATGATAGAAAAGGAGTGAAGTTGAAATTGGTGTATATCAGCACAGGTAATCGATCTGACTTGATAAACAAGATACAACAAGAAGAAGGTAAGATACAATTGGCAATTTCCAAATATATGGCATGGCAGCAAACATGCAAATATTTCAGATAACCAACAAAGGATATGACAAACCTTTGTTTCAAATGAAGAAACTAAATAAGAAAGTCAAGATTGTTACTACGTGTCATTAGATGCAACCTGCTGCATGCTAAACAAAAATCTAAAGGAAGAGAATTCAACTGCAGGTCTTGTAACATGATAAACCTAGAGCATAACTTTGTCAATTTGCCGTATAACATAAACCATGAGGATACCTCGGAACATTGAAGCATGTGAATGTGAATACCGTAGGTAAGCAAGCAGCCAATAATGACCAGATACAAGAAGAAAGCATTTAAATGAACCAGCAGCCAGTCAGAAATTATTCTGTGGTGGATAGAATCAGATGGAGTGGCAATATATGCCATATATACTAATTATAACAATACTACACAAGTAAACAGGTCTCAACTGATAAATATGTTTCCAGTTTCAGTGAAATCTAATTTTCAATTGTTCAATAAAAACATATTTAACTAATATTTTTGTGACTATACTATTGGATTAATAACATTGTACTAATCCTGTAGATATGAGTCTTGAAGAGGTGCTTCGAAGACCAAAGGAAGCTCAAGATCATGTAGACATCAGTCTTGGACTTGTATCAACGGAAGTGATGGATTCCAGCTACGGCATGCTCATGACAAACCGGCAGGTTCTCATTTTCACTTTGATTTGGGTTTGTATGGTGATGGATTTTATTCCCACCATCCTTTGATGCAAATGATTTTCATTCCAAATAATGAAACCATATTTACCAAGGCAAGGAAATACGACCAGTGTGAGATACAAATTCCATGCTGGAAAAGTACAAAGTTTGAGGAATCTGGAAACATGGGCATTTTACTTTATAGCCACTATCTAACTTCTGTCGCGCGTGTGTGTGTGTGTGTGTGTGTGTGTGTGTGTGTGTGTGTGGGGGGGGGGGGGGGGGGGGGGGGGGGGGGGGAAGATATAAGCAAATCATAATTGATAATATCATCTCATTAAGACATTGCTCATTGCCTCGATGTAATTCTGTCCAGCAAAACTCCAATATGTAAAATAGGAGAAGATTGGAAGCCATCAAAACCACTTAGTTCACCCTCCAAAGGAAAGAGAGGGGGGGGGAGGTTCATATATGTTACATAAGTTCTCAATATGTTTTCTCCAATCTTATGTTGAAGTTCAGTCATTTAAAAAAACTAAATCAATGTGCTTGACTTCAACTGGGGAGAGAGAGAGAGAGAGCTTCAAGCATTAGATTTGGCTACTCTTACCCATTAGTTGTAAGCTTTTGTATCGACAAACACGGAATGAATCTCCTCCATACTTGTTCCGTCTCCAACTATCTCTAACACCATTAATCACGTTGTGGTTCTTTTAAAGGGGGGAAATTGTGACTAAATTTGGGTTGGACCAAGCTGACTACATGAGGATCAGCTTGAACAACTTCTGGTATGTTCAGGCCTAAAACACCAATCGAGTATGGTGCATAAATAGGACTGAGCATTGAAATAAATGCAGGTTTTAAAGCTCTGGTTTGTATATTTTGGTTTCATGGGAGATTGGAGTTGGTGGATGTGATTTTCTTTTGTACATAACTACAATATGTGCATAATCGTTGCAAGGATTAACAAATAGGCCGATATCTACATCAGGTTTGGTTCAAATCCATCTGAAACTACACGCCGATCCGCCTGTATCGGGCTTGTAGAAAACTATGTTGTAATGCTTCGTTGATGAGGTTTAGTACATATTTAAGATAACTTTTCTCGTACAACTCTATCCAATGTGCGACTAAAGTAGACTAAGTAAATTCATAGACTCACTAGCTCTGACACTCCCAATCAGGCTGGAGCATGAGAGTGGCAATGATGATTGGGGCTTGCATCCTGGAAGATGCTTTTCAAGCCAAAAGGGAAGTATGCCCTTAAAATTGGGGAAATACTCACTCGTATAGATCTTGACCCTCCCATGCCAACACTGGTGGGAACCTTGTCGAACAAGGAAATGACACCTGATGGTAAGCAATACCAATGTGGATTTGTTAACCAGTCTAGATAGTTGACCGAGTCATTCGGTCTAACTTGTTCATGTAGGTGGAATTTTTCATAGTAAAATATCAATGTTGCCCTCACCTGGACCTGTCAATGTCAGACACACTATCATATATCTTGAAATCGCAAATTCTCATTTCTTATGAGATCTAGATATCAATTCGACTCAAGCTGTAGCTATGAGGGTTTAGTGTTTAGGATTTAGCATTATGTTTCGACCGTTGGATTTACCGTTCATAAATAAAATATGAAAAATTTTGAGTCGCACCCCACTTAGATGGTCTATTTGTGCGGTGCATCCCACATTGTTTGCTATATGTATAAGTAGTCCCACTTTGGACGTTTTCCGTCAGTTTTGACGGTCAGCCGTGTTTGACCCTTAAAAAGACGAAAATGTCCCTCTTCCTCCTCCCCCCCCCCCCCCCGCCGCTGCCTGCCGCCGCCGCCGCTGGTGGACGGGGGAGGGGCGGCAGCAGGGGGGAGCGTGGGGGGGCGGGGGCGGAGGGGGGCGAGGTCGGTGAGGGGGAGGGGAGGGTCGGGGAGGGGGAGGTCAGGGAGGGGGCGGAGGGGGGCGAGGTCGGGGAGGGGCGCGAGGTCGGGGAGGGGGCGGGCCGAGGTCGGGAGGGGGTCGAACGTCGGGGAAGGGGGAGGGGGCTGTGATCGGGGAGGTGGCGGGCCAAGGTCGGGGAGGGGGGCAAGGTCAGTGAGGGGGCGGGCCGAGGCCGCCGGGGGGGGGGGGGGGGGGGGGGGGGGGGGGGGGGGGCTTGTGATGTCAGGAAAGAAGACAATGGAAGGAGGGTTATTTTGGTCCAATTTTTTTTAATGAAGAACGTCCAAAGTGGGATGACTTATACATATAGCAAATCCAAAGTATGATAACTTATACATATTACAAATAATGTGGGGTGCATCGCACAAATAGACCATCCGAGTGGGGTGCCACTCAAAAATTTTCATAAAATATATCCAATGCTCGTGAACAAATGATTAGGGTTTAGGATTTAGCATTGTGTGCTTTGGAGCACGAATTGCCACGAATAAAAGTTAATTTGACGGTATAGTCGGGCTCATTTCGGATCTATTATAAAAATATTCAGGATTTTATGTCGTGTCCTTCCGTGACACAACTGTGAAATCGAGATAGGGTCATCAGTGCATTACCTACGGACATCCAGTCCGGAGCCCGGATCGTGCAGTTCCCGCGTTTCTTCATAGCCACGGCGAGCCACATGGGGACTTCGGCCGGCCTCGGTGGGACAAAGGGACCAAATTTCCCCTGACAAATTGTAACCAATTTTCAGTACATTCGCTAGTTCCTAACAACGCTTCTCAAATGATGGACTGCTGCAACAGAGAGAGAGAGAGAGAGAGAGGTGGGCTTACGGAAATTAGCTCTAGAGCTTCCATCGTGATGTTGGGGACGATCTCGACGATGACGTCTTCTGCCAGGAACTCTAGCTCTGGAGGGGTGAAGATGGAGATGTCGGAGTCGGACTGGCCGGCCATTGTCTGTGTTTATTTGGGGGGGTGGGTGTAATCTAGGGTTTCTGGTGGAGTGGAGGAGGAAGAGGAGAGGTGGGAGAAATTGGGACTTTTGGTGGGAAAAAGGAAACCCTACAATTTACATTAGGCGGCTAGTTTGGCGCTCGATTCAAAGGCTTTCAGCGCATCTGCCAGGGAAACAGGTGGGATGGCACTGGATTCTAAGAGCATCTCCAACCCTATTGTCTTGTTTTGTGTTGTGAATCCTAGGTGGCATGAGGCACAAGACAATGTCTTGTATAGGTGGCAATGTTATATTCACAAATGACAATGGGTTTAAAAAGTCATCTCCAATGCAAAAGTATTGAGAAGACAATACAAATATTTTTTTACAACTTCCAAGACAACTTTTACTCTTCTACTTCTTTTTTATAAATATTTTTATTCACAAATGATGATGTGGACATAAGACATTGTGAAGTGCATTGTCTAGATCTAGACAACCAACTTCACATTGTCTTTGCCATGTCATTGCCATGTCAACTCCACACTTTATTTCACATTTGCATTGGAGAAGTACTTTTGAAAAAAATGGTTGTCATTCCTATGTGGCAACCATTTTTTTCAAACTCACAATAGGGTTGGAGATGCTCTAAGGCCCCGTTTGGGACTTCCACAAGAACGGCCAGACTCTGCTTTTAACAAATTTAGGTACAAATTATGATCATAGGGGTGGGATCTCGTGTACTTTGCACCTCTTTATATTATTATTAGTCTATTTGATACTTATAATCTCTACTATTATAATACGACTATGCCTAAGAAATGAGACGTCCACTTCAACAACAACAACAACAACAAAAAAATACAAAATACTTTTATCTACATTAACATATAACAATTCGAAAATATATTCAATATTTATATTATATTTAAACTAAGTACATGATATTAATTAACTAAACACATATTCAAAAAATTAAAACATATTTATAAAAAAACTAATTAAAATATATTCAAATTAAATTTAAATTATTTTAATATAATTAAAATTTTATCTAAACTTTTAATAATATTTTTTTTTTGCACGTGCAACACACGTGAATATAACTTCTAAAATATTAGTCGTCGGGGCACAAACACAAATAGTAGTGAAAGAAAAATAATATCACAAAGAAAAAAAATGAGAGATGGAGATTTTAAATTAGTATAAAAAATTAGCTAGTATATGCTTAAAAAATTATCGATAAATATAACACGTTTGTTCAATAATGCGTTACACTACAAATTAGTGATATACGTATACTTTGATTATAAATTAGTATAGATATTAAAACTTGGCTAAATTACAACTTGATACCCTCAACTATCATTGTTTTTCAACTTGATACCCTCAACTTTTATAGGTACTAACTTAATACCCTATTTCAACTTATATTTCTAACTTGATACCCAAAAAAAAATTATTCCTAAACTACCCTTCTCCCTCCCCCCACTAGCCCCCGCTGCTACTCCCCCCACCCCCTCCTGCCCCGCTCCCCACCTCCCCCTCCCCCCCCCTCCCCCCCCCCCCCCCCTCCCGCTGCTACTTTCTCCACCCCGACGGCCATCCCCCCCTCCGACGACCACCCCCCCTACCCGCCCCCTACCCCGCGCGCTGCGCGCTCGCCGTCCGCTGCCACCCACAGCCGGAAATAGAGGGGGGTTTGGGGAAAAAGAGAAGGGACAATTTGGTCCATTTTTTTTTTCATGGTATCAAGTTAGTACCTATAAAAGTTGAGGGTATCAAGTTGAAAAACAATAATACTTGAGGGTATCAAGTTGAAAAACAGTGATAGTTGAGGGTATTAAGTTGTAATTTAGCCTTAAACTTTAACAAAATATAATTCCATTGTAGTTGTTAGTTTCATGTATATTGTATTAAAAAAATATACATGCATGACACTGTTGTTAGGATTTTATTTTAAATTTTGTATCTAATTATCCCGTCTCATGTTCCATGATGTGGCAAATTTCAACTGTGTATTTCAAAATACGAGTCATTATTTATTGTCTTATACGCATGGAAAGTAGTAGTTCATGTTGGGAAAGAAACGCGGAAACCTTTCCCCAAACCGGAGAATACCTGCGAGAGGACCGAGCAATACAACGCACGAACCCAAAAACAACCACACAAAACAATCCACGCAGACACAGAGAATTTTTGACGTGGAAAACCCTTGCGGGAAAAACTACGGGACGATCGGAGTCCAACCCTGAGAAGCCTCCACTAATGGAATAGAAGAATTACACCCTCTACAAACTCCTCCCGATCCAAATCGGATCCCCACAACACTCAGAAGTAAGAACAATGATTACAAGGCTATGAAGAGCGAGAACGACGAGTAGAGATTACCCGTACGCGATCTCCTTCGAAAAACGACATTCAATCCTCCGTCTTCTCTCCCGAAGTTGCAATGGCACTCTTGCCTCCTTCTCTCTCTTTTCTTCAATGTTCTACGATTGTGTTACATTAGATTAGGGCTTGGAAATCCCAACTTAACTCCCTAATCCCGCAACAAATCTGGACCGTTTGATTTGATCCAGTGGTGAAAAATTACCCAGATTTCTGCCTCAGCCCCGACAACACAGAGTTCGGCCAGAACTCTGTGTCGGGCAAACAGAACCTACCGGCAACATTCTGGAATGGCCATACCGAGTTCGGCCAGAACTCGGCCTGGGACCGAGTTCGGCCCGAACTCGGTGGCCCAGTTCCAGAACCTCCCTCCGAGTAGCAGCAGCAGCAGCAACTCTTCGTTGCCTACTTCCCGAGCTTCTTCGACATCGGACGGCGCTCGTCGCACTCCGGGATCTTCTCCACATAGGTTGGGAACCCCACCTACTCCAACAAATCTCCCTCTTCACAACTATGGGGAGGATATCGTCATCCCGACGATCTGCCTGCAGTACTCAAACTTTCCCCTTGGTAGAATCTTCGTGAACATATCAGTTCCGTTGTCATCTGTATGAACCTTCTCAAGCTTCGCGTCCTTCTTCTCAACCACATCTCGTATCCAATGATACCGAGTCTCGATGTGTTTGGACCGGCTATGAAACGTCTGATTCTTCACAAGGTGAATAGCACTCTGACTGTCGCAAAGCAAAGTATACTGCTCTTGCTTCAGTCCCATTTTCTGCAGCAGCTTCTTCATCCACAGCAACTCCTTGCAAGCCTCCGTCGTCGCAATGTACTCTGCATCTGTCGTCGACAAGGCAACACACTTCTGCAACCGCGACTGCCACGACACCGCTCCTCCCGCAAACATCATCACGTAGCCCGAAGTCGATCGCCTCGTGTCTACATCTCCAGCCATATCAGCGTCGGTATACCCAACCAGCTTTGGCTCGTCACCACCAAAGGAAAGTCTCCAACCAGCAGTGCCCTGAAGATATCGTAGAATCCACTTGACCGCACTCCAATGTACCCTTCCAGGATTTGAAAGATACCTGCTAACCGTACCAACTGCATGAGCAATATCTGGCCTCGTACACACCATGGCATACATAAGGCTTCCCACAGCTGAGGCATATGGAACCCGCTCCATATTTTTTTTTTCGTCCTCGGTAGATGGACACTGCTCCTCAGTGAGCTTAAAGTGAGCCGCAAGGGGGCAACTCACTTTCTTCGATCCGTCCATACCGAAACGCTGAAGTACCCGATGAATATACTTCTTTTGGGACAAGTATAGCAGCTTGGACTCTCTCTCTCGGCTGATCTCCATCCCAAGAATAGTCTTCGCTGCGCCCAAATCCTTCATAGAGAAGGCCGCGCCCAGTTGGCGCTTCAGCTCCGCTATCATAGTGGCATTCCGACCCACTAATAGCATATCATCAACATAGAGCAATAAAATGATGAAATCATCATCGACAAAATATCTCACAAATACACAGTGATCCGACGTCGTCCGTGCATAACCATGCTCCCCCATAAACGACTCGAACTTCCTGTACCACTGCCTCGGAGCCTGCTTCAGACCATACAAGCTCTTCCTCAACCGGCAGACCAAATGTGACTTGCCCTTCTCACAGAATCCCTCTGTCTGCTCCATGTATAACTCCTCCTCAAGATCACCGTGGAGGAATGCCGTCTTCATATCCATCTGCTCGACCTCCAAGTCGAGACTGGCTGCTAATGCTAGCACCACCCGGATAGACGAATGCTTGACGACAGGCAAAAGATCTCATCATAATCCATGCCTTTTTGCTGACCGTAGCCTTTAACTACCAGCCTCGCTTTGTATCGAGGGCGAGTAGCATCATCCGTCTGCTTCACTCTAAACACCCATCGATTCTTCAAAGCATTTTTGCCTTTTGGCAACCGCACCAGCTCATAAGTGGAATTAGTGTGCAAGGAACTCATCTCCTCCTGCATGGCCTCCATCCACTCATACCTGTATTCGTCTTCCATAGCCTCTGCAAAACTTTCGAGCTCTCCCCCGTCAGTCAATAGCACATACTCATCCGGTGAGTATCTCGTAGATGGTCGACGATTCCTGTCACTCCTCCTCAAAGGAACCACTGGTGCTGGCTGTATACCGACAGCCTCCTCTTCCTCAGGAACTACCTCTCCGGCATGCTCATCCTTCTGAAGAACGCCCTGACCACCATCAGCAGGTTGACGATCAAGGTTGGGAGCAACTCCATGTACCGGCTCCCCCATAACCGGATCCTCTACGATGTCCTCTGGAAACTGCTCGAAGCGAAATGACTCTAACTCAGGCAATTCTTCAGCCTCAGAAGGCGTCTCGGAATCCTGAATGTTGGTTCATGGTCTGATCCTCGACGAACACCACGTCCCTGCTTCTGTAGAGCTTTCTTCCCACCGGGTCGTAGAGTCTATAGCCAAACTCATCCCGACCGTAGCCGACAAAGACGCATCGCCTCGTCTTCGGCTCAAGTTTGGTCCTCTCGTCCTTCGGTACATGCACGAAAGCCTTACAGCCAAACACTCGCAGGTGATTGTATGACGGTTCTTTGTCGTACCATACTTTGTCAGGCACATCACCCTACAAAGGAGCACTAGGAGATAAATTAATAACATAAGCAGCTGTGAGAAGAGTCTCACTCCAGTAACTGCCCGGCAAGTTTGCTTCTGACAGCAAACATCGCACCCTCTCCATCAGTGTCCTATTCATGCGCTCCGCTACACCATTGAGCTGAGGTGTCTTTGGCGGAGTCTTCTGGTGTCGTATTCCTTGCTCTCTGCAATACGCATCAAAGGGACCGATGTATTCGCCGCCGTTGTCGGATCGAACACACAACAACTTCTTGTCCGTCTCCCTTTCAACAGAGGCCTGAAACTCCTTGAAAGTAGGCAGCACCTGATCCTTGGTCTTTAAGGCATAGACCCAAACCTTCCTGGAACAGTCATCAATAAAGGTTACAAAGTAAGAAGCACCACCAAGAGATTTTACCTTCATAGGACCGCAGACATCCGAGTGAATCAACTCGAGCAACGCCGGCTTCCTCGAACTTGGGTAACTTTGGAAAGACATCCTATTTTGCTTCCCAGCTAAACAGTGCGTGCACTTCTCCAACTTTGTAGACTTGAGCCCCGGAATCACCTTTCTGTTCACCAAGTAGCTCATTCCCTTCTCGCTGATATGGTCGAGCCGCCTGTGCCACAACTCGGTAGACGCATCACTGACTGCGTTCACCTCCTGTGCCCCTTGTGCGCTCCCCTCCATATAGTAGAGACCGGACTTCTTGCTTCCTCTGGCAATCACCATCGAACCCCTGGAAAGCTTCCACTGACTGTTTCCGAAGAGACTGAAGAATCCCTCGTCATCCAACCTTCCAACCGACACCAGGTTGAAACGGATATCAGGGACATGACGAACATCTTTGAGAACAAGAACCGCACCCATCTTCGTTCTCAAATGCACATCTCCAACGGCAACCGCCTTCGACACATCTCCGTTGCCCATCTTCAATACGCCACAGTCGCATGTCGTGTAAGTGGCAAACAGTACCCTATTGTGAGATACATGTGCTGAAGCCCCTGAGTCCACCAGCCAAGAATTGTCATCACAGGCGAGGTTAGTAATGACCTCATCACCTACGACGATCACATCGCCTCCATGCATCGAGGCCGCCGCTGTAGTGTTCTCTTCTTGCTTTTCCTTGTCGCCCTTCTTCTCTCTCTTCCAAGCGAAACAGTTCCGCTTGATGTGGCCCT
Organism: Iris pallida; assembly: GCA_029216955.1. Lineage (NCBI taxonomy): Eukaryota > Viridiplantae > Streptophyta > Magnoliopsida > Asparagales > Iridaceae > Iris > Iris pallida. The sequence goes on from JANAVB010025798.1 coordinate 11,071,736, forward strand.
TCTTACCACAATGGTAACACTCTGATTCCTCGTAACGACCTTTGGACTTCCCCTGCTCTTGTCTCTGCCACCACCTGGACCCCTGCTTTTGTCCCTTCTGCGGCTCTCTGAAACAAGTGCCTCTGAGTGGTAGGATGTGGATGAAGTGCCCTGAGAACGTCTCCGCATCTCTTCATTCAACACCCCGCTCTTGGCAAACTCCAGACTGACCATGCCCTCTGGAGCAGAAGCGATCATAGATACTCGTACGGTCTCCTACGAGTCTGGCAAAGTACACAGCAGCCACAGTCCCTGAACTTCGTCGTCGAACTTGACTCCCATAGAAGATAGCTGGTCAACCACGTCCTGGAACTCACTCAAGTGGTCCAAAATAGACGCCCCATCCTTGTATCGCAGACCCATCATCGTTCGAATCAGGAACAATTTGTTTACCCCGGTCTTCTTCGCATATAAGGATTCCAGCTTATCCCACAACGTCTTCGCGTGCTCAATATTGGCAACGTGGTTGTACACGTTCTCGTCCACAAACTGTCGTATGTACCCACACACTTGTATATGCTCGAATGTCCAGTCCTCCTCGGATTTATCACTGGGCTTCTCGGATGCAAACACGGGTAGATGCAGCTTCTTGACAAACAGCAAATCTTTCATCTTGCTCCGCCAATAGTGATAGTTGGTGCCGTTCAGGTTCACCATGCGCACCGGCTTCGCGTCCATCTCTCCTCTCTAGTTTCTGTCAACTCCTGACACCCTTCTGAATTCCAGAATCTGGCTTTGATACCACTCTGTTGGGAAAGAAACGCGGAAACCTTTCTCCAAACCGGAGAGTACCTGCGAGAGGACCCGAACAATACAACGCATGAACCCAAAAACAACCACACAAAATAATCCACGCAGTCGACACAGAGAATTTTTGACGTGGAAAACCCTTGCGGGAAAAATCACGGGACGATCGGAGTCCAACCCTGAGAAGCCTCCACTAATGGAATAGAAGAATTACACCCTCTACAAACTCCTCCCGATCCAAATCGGATCCCCACAATACTCAAAAGTAAGAACAATGATTACAAGGGTACGAAGAGCGAGAACGACGAGTAGAGATTACCCGTACGCGATCTCCTTCGAAAAATGACCTTCAATCCTCCGTCTTCTCTCTCGAAGTTGCAATGGCACTCTTGCCTCCTTCTCTCTCTTTTCTTCAATGTTCTACGATTGTGTTACATTAGATTAGGGCTTGGAAATCCCAACTTAACTCTCTAATCCCGTAACAAATCTGGACCGTTTGATTTGATCCAGTGGTGAAAAATCACCCAGATTTCTGCCTCAGCCCCGACGACACAGAGTTCGGCCAGAACTCTATGTCGGGCAAACAGAACCTACCAGCAACATTCTGGAATGGCCAGACCGAGTTCGGCCAGAACTCGGCCTGGGACCGAGTTCGGCCCGAACTCGGTGGCCCAGTTCCAGAACCTCCCTCCGGGTAGCAGCAGCAGCAACTCTTCGTTGCCTACTTCCCGAGCTTCTTCGACATCGAACGGCGCTCGTCGCACTCCGGAATCTTCTCCACATAGGTTGGGAACCCCACCCACTCCAACAGTTCATGTGGTTTGTATGGTGGAAGGTTACTAGAAAGCAAGATTTAAATCCTCTAAGAAACAATTGTTGTCGCTCGGTTCTTGAAATGTTTTCTTATGAACTAAGCCTTAAAGCAACTATGGATTAGGAAAAAAAATGTAAAGTAGTGCGTTGATGGCCTACTTAGTGGAGAACTATTATTAAAACCGTCCACAAAGTAGGAAGTTAGTCCCTGAAAAATTGTCCATGTTACGTTGTTAGTGGACACTTATGTTATCCTATGGAGTTTTTAGTATTTAAAGGTTTTGTTATTTCATTTGAGATAATGAGCTTCGTACGAGATATTATTTTCCATAAAAGAAAGCACAACAACAATAACGAAATATAGTCCCACGTCAAAGTTATGTCCGACTTCAACACGGTGTCAAAGAAGTATTCCAAAAGTTCTATCAAGTTCGTTGGTTCATGAGAGCAAATCGACAGAAATTATTTAATGTTGCTTTTAGCAACGATTATCTTTACCACCCCAACAATATTTTATCTTTTATCGTTTTTTTTTCGTATTCCACTATGCTTGCAATTTGTATTTGCTTATTGTGCTCTAGTATTGTTATTAATGTAAGGTTTATTGTTGTTGAAATGACAACTTTTTGGTTGAAGTATGTAATACCTCTGTACGAAATTATGTGTTTTTTTGCAACAATAGTATTACATAGAACATTTCACCAATGTCCCAAAATATCATTGATGACGTGTAAACACGTCTATATACTACAAGAAAAATGATCATTTACGGCGTGCGAAACGCGCCGTAAATGATCTTTCACGGCGTAGATTTTGATGACGTAAAAGGCCATGCCGTAAATGACCATATTATTTACGGCGCGCATTTGAACGCTGTAAATAACCCTCTTCATCTTTTTTACAACGCACATTAGAACGCTGTAAAAAAGATGAAGAGGGTTATTTACAGCGTTCAAATGCGCGCCGTAAATAATATGGTCATTTAAGGCATGGCATTTTATGGCACCAAAATGTACGTCGTAAAAGATCATTTACGGCACGTTTCACCTGCCGTAAATGATTTTTTTTTTTTTGTAAATGACCCCTTCCATTTTTTATAACGTGCTTTCGAACGTTATAAATGACTCTCTCCATTTTTTTACAACACGCATTCGAACGTTGTAAATGACTGTTAGGAATAAAAAATATATTAAAAAATTTGTGGCCATATTGAGCCTAAAAATCAAATTTATTTTCTTAGACATTAATGATATGTCGGGCATTAGCCCTCAAATTTCTCCAAAACAGGATGACTATATACTGTGCACATGTGAAAATCCATTTCTTTCAAATGCTTGATCGGGAACTTGAACATCCAATCTCAAGAATAGGGAGACACTGTCCAGAAACATCAAGATGCTATAAAACTTCTACATTTTATTATAAAAGGCTTACTGACACTCCGATAACACTGTCAAGGCGTTTCTCAAGTTACAAGATTGCACTCGATTTTTGTCACTCTCGTTTTCCGTTATACGTATTTTTCAGGATACGTATACGAATTTCTGACAATTGTCAGGTGGCCCGTATTTTTACTTATCTTGCTTAGCTTAGCCTTGGTTTAAATCTTGACTTGATTGGTTCAACTTAGTTCAACATGACTTGGCTTGGCTTGGTTTGGTTTATATTGGGTGGAGATGAGAGGGGTTGCTATATAAGTCAACTTCTTCTCTCTCCTCCATTATTTGCATTTACTTCTTCATCTTCTTTATTTACTCCTCTCCACCTACACCCAAGAGCTCTAGGCAAGTGCAACTTGCTTCATGATGGATCTTGGATTTTATTATTCCAATGTCTTCCTCTTCTAGTTCTAAGCCTCTTTAGAACTTGTCATTTTTGGTTTTGATGGATAGATTTTTGTAGATCTAGGTTTTGCCCTTTTTCATGATTTTCTTGGTTTTGATCTATAAAAACATGGTATTTTTGAAAACTAATTATTCCATGTTGTAGAAAATTTCATTCTATCCAATTTTGACCTTTGAAAAGTTAGATTTGGACTTGTTTTGACCAAGTTATGGACTTTTGAAGATATGGGTTCAAACTATGGAATTCCTGCTGATTTGGAGAAGACAGTGAGCAGTGTGCACAAGCTTTTTAGCTTGTGCCACTGTATTGCGCGTGCTCCTTAGCGCGGCACAGCCTGACCCAATACGCGTGCTCCTTAGCACGGCGCAACCTGAGCCAGGTGCAACCTGAGCCAAGTGCAACCTGAGTCAGGCGCAACCTGAGTCAGGCGCAACCCGAGTCAGGCGCAACCTAGCCTCGTGCAGTCTAGTGCCTGGCATAACATGACTTGGCCCGACTCGTTCTGGCGCAACTTGACCCGACCTTGGCACCCCTAGTGCCTGGCGCAACCTATTACCCTGGCGCAACTTGGCTAATGCCACTTGTTGGCCATGGTACCCCTTGCCCCTCCCCCTTGGGCGTATGATGTCCCCAGTTTCCCCTTTTTATGATTTTTGCACCCATTTTATATCCTTACGCCTTTTTGATATGAACTCGATATGAACACGATGTGAGCTTGACAAGCAATATTGACATGATAATCTGACACAACATGATAAGTAACTTGATAAGAGATGTAAAATCTTGATAGTGGCCCGTCGAGGCGCACTCCTGAGAAAATTTCATTCTATCCAATTTTCGAATACCGATCATTTACGGCACGCGAAACGCGCCGTAAATGCGCTTTTACGGCATACATTGTGGTGCCGTAAAAGCTCATGCCGTAAATGAGCCTATTATTTACGGCGCATTTAGAAGGCCGTAAATGTAAACATATTAACGCCGTAAATGTTTTTTTACAGAATCTCGACAACCATTTACGACATCTTTCGTGTGCCGTAATTGCTCTTTCATGGCATACATGTGCGCGCCGTAATAGATATTTTTCACTGAATTTCGACAACCATTTACGACATCTTTCGTGTGCCGTAATTGCTCTTTCACGGCATACATATGTGCGTCGTAATAGATATTCGTGTCACGACCCGCTGCCCAAATTGTTGGGCCAGGCCGAGGCATGCCCAGCCTACGTTGAGATAAAACGTAGTAAGATGTTCTAAAGACAACATGATAAGACTAAATGTGCTAACAGTTCTATAAGTGAAGAAGAATCATAAATGCTCCAAACACAAAAGTCGTCGTATATAGTAAAATGTCCAAGTACAAGTGAACTGAAATGTAAAACTGGATACATGTCCAGTTACAAAATGATATAGTCTAATACATGTCTACTCTCAAAAGTCTAAGTAAACAAAAGACAACTAGGCGAGGTTCCCTGCAGGAACATCCTCGTAAAGCAGAGCCGGGTCCTCGGCAGTATCTCCATAGTATGTGTCACAGAGTAACTCCTCCTCAGTAAGGATACCTACAACGTTATCCTGTCAGGACGGGAGCAAGTACTAAATCTAACAAACATATAATACTGATCATGTGATGAAAAAGAAATGACATATCATGTTGGTTCAGTTTTAGGTATGTTTTAGCATGGCGATAGATATACATTTTAAAGTTTAAAACTGTAGTAGGTGAGTGATCAGTCAATAGGTAATCAGGATGTACAGCGGTACATATCAATTTTCTGATATGCACATACGTACACATAACGGCATCGGTGTATATCCATACACAAACGCGGGACCAGACATACGACACAGATACATATAGAATGTAACGGTGCTCGGTAAATACATACGGAGAAGGGGGTCATGATCACGTACACTACTAGCAGTTTCCCCTTAACCCGTTATTTAAGCATGTGAGAGATCATGAGATACTATATAAACATGGTAGAAACTGAAAGTAATACAACATGTGAAGTTCTAACTTGCTACCCCAAGGATCAGCATTTAACATGGTTGGTGATTCACAGTTTTATGGTTTATAGCAGTATGTAAAGTTCGTAGAAAGTACTTGTCTCTAGCAAAACAAAACAAAACAAGCTGTGATGACAATGCTATGGATGTCTGGTAGCTCGTCACTGTAGAAGTAAATACAACAACTTAGTTTTACACTAAGCTAAGACACTAGGACACTAATTTGTGAAACACGACTTGTGACTGGACACCTAGCCAAAATGATGACTTGGCATAGGAGACCAATGTGGGGTGACACACTATGTTAACTAACTTTCTAGGATCTTTATACTAGTGAGGGATGGGGTTCAACACGACTAAAACTCCAAATAACACAAAAAGCTACAAGTCGTAATTAATCAATAAATAAATCAAAAGATCATTGTGTTCTAACAATTTTGAAGTAGACAAAAAGCCTAGTTTTTCTTAAAGTAAAGTACTAAAGTGATCCTTGTTAATCATAGAAATTTATTATAATTTTTTTGGAATTTATTAACCAGTACAAATATTTTATAAAAATCAGTTTTCCTAAGTATACAGAAAGTGGGTTTTGGTTTCATATGCCTAACTAGTGGCAAAACAGTAAATTAAATACTACAAAAATTATACTAAATTAGCCAACTTAACATAGTATCTAAAAACTATTTTTCCATAATTTTAGCAATATTTTAAGTATTTTTAGAAAATCAAAAACAGCAATGCACACAATAATTAATTATCTGCGTATTTTGTCCATGTATATAATTTGAACCAAAGTTCAAATACAGGACCCAAGGCCATGAATCAAGTCCAATATGACTTGTACAGGTCTTGAATGTGTGAAAACACATTTGGGCTCAAATACCCATGCTAGGCTTGGACACCAAATGGTTGCAGTAATTTAAATACAATAAAAATACAATTTGGTAATAGTCAAAATAAATATTATTATTTTAATAAGGTAAAGTTTTACATAGTAACTTATAAAAGTATGAACATTATTTATATAAATAATTTACACTAAGCTAAGTAAAATACATATAGGAAATAATACATATATATAAATATAGGGATATTTATATATATAGGAAAATGCTCAACTATATATTATATATATATATACAAATATATGTATATATACATACATATAAGAAAATACTTAACTATATAATATATATATATATATATATATATATATATATATATATATATATATATATATATATATATATATATATATACAAAATAATGTATACATATACATATAATAGTATATATATAATAATATATATATATATACACAAAGAAATATATATACATAAATATATATGTATACATAAGACATATATATATATACATACATAAAATAATAAAGTATATATATATATATATATATATATATATATAAAACAGCAACTATATATACCTAAATATAGTATATATATTAATACATATATATATACAAAAATATGTATATACATATATATATAAATAGATATATATATAAAAGAAAAAGAAAAAAGGAAAAGAAAAAGAAAAAAGGAAAAGAAAAAGAAAAAGAAAAAGAAAAAGAAACAGCAGGGGCCGGGCTCGAACCCGAGCCATCACAGCGCGCGGGGGGGTGTGTGTTTAGCTTAGGATGGGCTAGCCAGGGGGTCAGCCCATCAGTTGTGTTAGGGAAAGGGTTGGGTTTATTTTATTTCGTTTTAGGTTAGGTTAATAATAAAAAAATATAAAATTCGTCCTGTGTCCTGACAGTTAAGGACACAGGGTTTTCTCGTGTCCGTGCTTCGCACGACACGCACGAACCCTAATTCTCGTGTCCAGCTACTGGACGAACATCCCCGTGTCCTGGCGAGTCTCATATGTGAAGACGAGACTCGCACGACACGAATCGAAGCTGACACTTACGTGTCCGATCAATCCAGGGTGAATCGAAGGTCGGAGACGGCGGAGGAGACGTCGGCGTCACGGCGCTCCGGTGGCGCTGGGCACGGCTTGGTGCGGCGCGTCGGATGGTGGTGGTGGTTGGCGGTGAAGGTCGACGGTGGGGTTGGGCGGAGTTCGTCGGAGTAGGATTAGGGTTTAGGAGTTTTGTGGAGGAGCGAGGGGCTGTGGCGGTCGTCGGTGGTCGTGGAGGCGGTAGCTAGGTCGGGGGAGAGTGAGGAGTGTTTTATAGGGAAAGGGGGCGGTCGGGGCAGCCGGAAAAGGCGGGGTCAGCCGGTCGTAGTCGGTCGGGGCAGTCGTCGGTGGTGGGTGAAGAGCTGGAGGAGAGAGAGAGTGACGCGGGGGGGGGGGGGGTTAGGTTTAGCAGTTAGGTCCCTCAGGAATTAGGAAATTGCACTCCCTATTTAAAACAATCTATAAATTATAAACTAATATACTAACAATTTAATTAATTGCAAAACACTATTAAAACAATTCGGAAAATTACAAAATGCTATTAAAACATTTAAATAAATTACAAATTGATATTTTTAATATATAAAACTTATTTAAAATCATTTAAAAATTCTAGAAAAATTTCTAAAAATCTAAATAATTATTTTAAGGCTAATTTGTCACAAAAAATTAATTAACACTAATTAAAAATAAATTTTGAAAAACAGGGGCTTACAATTCGCGCTGGGTCAAATACGGCGTATAGATGCACGTCGTAATAGTTATTCGCACATGATCAAATATAGCATACATTGTGATGCCGTAAAAGATATTTTTGATAAATTATATTTACCATTTATGACATATGTAGCGTGCTGTAAATAATATTTATAAAAAAAATTGTCAAATAATAATAATAATAATAATAATAATAATAATAATAATAATTATTATTATTATTATTATTATTATTATTATTATTATTATTATTATTTCCATACCAATCCCTATTTATTTATGCAAGGATATCAATGGTAAACAAAGTATATAACATAGCAAACATAAGTTAAAGAAATAGTTGATCACTGGCATATATCCCAATCAAACTACAAAAGTGAAACGTAATTCAAAAGAACCCAGACACGTGATATCATAAAAATAATCGGATTCAATAGCCAAAATACATTAATAGCAAACAAAAGGCCATGCCAAAGTATATCATGCGATATTTATATTATAGCAAACAAAAGGCCATGCCAAAGTATATCATGCCATATTGTTTCATGAACTACAAAAGTATTTTAGTACTGAATAAAAAGAACAATACAATATGTCAATACAAATTGAGCTTGTTTCATAATTTGTCCTACCAGAATAAAAATGTAAATTGTCTTCTATGACAAATTTCGGCTCAAATGGTTGCAGAGGTGAAGCTTCAAACACAAAACCCAAATTTTTTTCATTGATTGATAACCTGCACAAACATAAAATGTATTTTAGTTCATTATATCCAATTTGATGTATATATAAACACAACAATGAAATAATATACATAAATAAATGATTATTATGGGCACAAATTAATGTATGCATAAACACAATCATGTATAAGTTTCGGTTCATTATATCCTTCATTTTTCAGTCCCAGTTTCAATCTGTTAAGTTTCCACTTATATGCTCTAAAGGAACACTTGAAGTAGATAGGCTTGATTGATTCTTCCAGTGCTCAAAGCTTTAATGTACCTTCAGAAAAAACTTGCTTTAATGTAGCTTACCTAGCAAGAGTTACTGCCCTTTAATACCTTGCAAGTGTTTACAGTATTAGAGGATGCCTCAAAATCATACATAGATCTGAAAGTCCTCATGGTTGCACATGGATCCCATGCCCAGACTCGATAAGTCCAATATAATTAGACAAATAATGTTCCGGAATGTTGTGATCATTAGAGGGATATATCGTAGAAATGTTTGATGAGAACAAACCTACCTCCTAGAGATAGGCATTTGTTAGATCATGCTTGATTCTACATTTAATGAGACTAAATTTACCTCCTGGAGACAAGATTTGTCCGAGCATCATCAATTGCCAAGCCTGTTACTTCATGGTATTAGACAAATAAGTACTTTGCCTAGCAAGATCCCAAATAAGTACTTCCTGGTATTAGACAAATAAGTACTTTCTGTTACCTAGCAAGATCCCAAATCTACAGACATATAAAAGAACCCAAATCTAGTAGATCGGATATGGATAATGGAATACATGAGAGGTGTTTTTTAGAGAAGAACTCATAATTGAATTTCTTTCTTTTTGTTCTCCTCTCCAACTGGGGAGAAGAGTAGAAAGGTTGAGCTTCTAAATCACCCATGATATTACAATGAAAAAGGACTTCCTTTTGTAAATCAAGGAGCATGAGCATATCAGCTAAGAAGGTTGAGGAGGCTGAAGCTCCCTCTAGTTCTTAGAAAAGAAGAAAAAAATAGTAGAGCCCCCCTCAAAATCATCATACACAGTATCGGCCGATACCAATACGTATCGGTTTTGGCATGTTCTTTTCCAATACCAGTCGCTACGGTTACCCCGATGTTGGAGGTCTCTTTCCTAGTCAAGTCGGTAGAGAAAAATTGAACAAAAGGGAGACAAGTATAGAAAAATAGTGTCAACACTATGATGGTTTTACCGAAGATTGACTATGCAACTATTACCGTTTCATTGAAACATAAGAACATGACAATACTTGATTGAAACATATCAATGACTAAAGAAAAAATAACAGATTTTATGCTTGTCTGTATTGCAATCATAATTGAAACAACTCAATGGAAAGAACTAATCATGTATAAGTTTGGGTGTCTGTTATGTAGTATGTACACATGCACCAATAGACAAACTTGAGCCTCAAGATAAAAAATTTAAGTTAGGAAAAGAAACACTAGAGTGACATTGCCAATTGTTTAAATGTTTAAACAGGGACAATGTCTGGAAAATGGAGAAGCTAAGGGTGGATCAGGATTTATTCTTGATGGTTTTCCACGAACAATAAGACAAGCGGTAAGAAATTTATATCTATAGAAGTATTACATATATGAATTAGCTTGCATCTTGATTTTTCTTGTTGGTGTCTGAAATTTATTGAAATATTCTTACACCTGACATTGGTTTATTAGTGAATTTACAAGATTTGTCATGTTTCTCAATTCTGAATATATTGATTCCAGTTGATGTTATCAAAAATGATGTGCCTTAATTGTCTAGTGCACCTGCAGATGTTTATTATTGAACATGAGCTTGATAATACTATAACCTAGCTAGAGGTTGTTCACAATGAGATGAAGGCAACGTGGACCTCAAAATTGTCCTGAAATGAGTGGGCTGAGGGAAAGAGGAGAAACTATGCATGCTAAACTCTAAAGCTGTATATACAAAATGTAGCTCTATCATGTAATGTGTATCGTATGATACAGTAACTGTAGGAATTTTAGGTCTATACTTCTAAATCTATATAGGAACACAATTTAATATAATTTTCTTATAGGAACATGGTTTAATATAAATTTTATCATAAACATTTTTACTTGTTTAATCTTAAACAGGGGAAAATGGCAGACCTGGCATATCCATGGCTCCCCTCTTGCCTCCTCCACACTGTGCATCAAAACTCATTACTCGATCTGATGATACTGAAGAAGTTGTGAAAGAGGGACTAAGGATATACCATGAGAAGGTACTGCTTTATGCGCTTCTCAGTTAGTATTTTATTCCTTATGTCTGGATATCATTTCTTGAATTTGTCAAGAGTTCTAACAGTTACTCTATGAAATGTGCTCTGTTCCTCATGAAAATTTCACACAATTTTCTGAAACAGGTCTATTCTTAAGAATCTAACTCAAGTGCCTTATCAATCATAATCTTGAAATAATACACAACACAAAGAGAGACGGCAGGTAGTTCATTCCATGTGCCATATTTTTAAATAAATTATTGTGTCAATTTGTCTAACAATACTGTCATGTTCTTATTCCAACGGTACTTCACAATGAGAAAGCTTGGTTTGAAAAAACTGAGAATGGTGTCGTATATAGATACCATGAAGGCACTTGAATGAGGAATTTGGAAAGGGGTAATACCTGTTCTAGGAATAAGAATATGAGAGTATCAGAGTGGTATCAGATCATAGAGTTTTTAGAAAGATAACATGTGTGCTAGTATTTATATTTAGATGTGTATACATGTACAAATATATGTTTTGATGTATGGGTATATAGTGACAAGTTGTCAAATGAAACAAAATTAACGTTGGCAAGAAGTTCCAGAACACAACTTTGATAAAAAGAAACTATTTTAGGTTCATACATGAGGTGTTCTCACCTTAAGCATTTGATCATGTGAAATACTGCCAAGATATTTTCTATCACTTGAAAAAGCTGCAAGCAAATACATGAAAGAAAATAAACATGAAGATACGTTTAAGGGACAAATCAGAATGTCATGTAGAATTGATCATAATAAACATAAAGAAAAGAGGCAGAAAATAATCTAATTTGAGAAAAATGCAGTTTTACCTCAAATAAAGAAGGCTAATCCAATTTGGTGTATTTGATAGGCCATGCAATCGTACTTTGTTCAGCACAAGCAAGTTTACCAAACTCAGATGTTGGTCGATACAAAACAATGTTATCAATCACATCGCGAACCCAAACTTTCCAACAATCATGGCCTAATGGAACATGATGGACCAATGCACTTGGATCTGTTGATGCAATTTCAGCAGTAGCAACAACTTCTTCATCTTTTGCAAACCAACTAAGCAATTTGCACATCTTATTCTCAAGATTAGAACCTTTAGCACCACTCGCTAATTCATTTTGTCTTCTTTGTGCTCCTTCACTACCAAAATCTTGTGTACTTGCTCCACTTGCTTTGTTGTTTTTTTTTCTTTTGTCCTCTCTCACTAGCGGAAATTTGAATGTTTTTTTTGTTTTGTGCTCTCCTCGTTATCATCCTTTTGTTTGCTTTTTGATCTCTCATTAAAAGATAGCTGATCGTTGGGATTTTCTTTGCGTTTTCTTTTTGCTATGTCGTTGGCCGAATGTTGAATACTTGTGTTTTTCTATAGTCATTATATTAAATAGGCCAAATATTAAATTTTGTTATCAAATGCAACGACAAGACCAAAAGAAAAGTTAATATAAATATTTCATAAACTTACAGAGTTATTTTCTCCTTTGTCTAACCGAACAAAGAGATCTTTCACTAAGCCCTTCAAGCTCTCCACTTCATTCTCTAGTCTTTTGACTTTATTGTCCATATGAATTTGACCATCCACTTTTGACGGATTTGCTCCAAATCCAAGCCCTCTTACTCTTTCTCGTGGATTCGGACCAAGTACTTTTGCAACAGCATCATTTGTTATAGTATTCCTTTGTGAAGGGTCTTCCTCAGCCTTATATTGCTTTACTTGTTGCTAGAAAAACAAAAATTGGAGATATAAGAATACTAAATTATAAAACAAACAAAAGTGAGCTTAAATATATCAAGATATATATTGTTACCACTATTTTCGAGTCTTGAACTTCCCCTTCTGAATTTTTCTTTCGTGCTTCATATGCATGAATCCAAACATCAGCCCTTGAAATTGCATCAGGTGTTGTACTTTTTTCCTTCTACAAAGTAAATTTTTTTAGATAATCAACAGTTATCTCACATTTTAAAGAATATATTAACATAAACTATTATTCTTACCAACTCCTCTTCAACAACGGCAAAACTTTTTCTACTTGTATGATGCACTAAATCAAGTTGTTTTGCTCGCATCTCTTTGAATTTTTCAGCTCTTTCCTACAAAAAAATTGGTGATATAACGAGATACAAAAGTATTTTAAAAAATGAAGTATGTACTACAAAATCTCAAAACTAGAATTACCAAAGAATTAGGACTTGTTCTGGCTTTAATAAATTTCATCCATTTATCCAGAGATTCAATATTTGCAGGTTTGAGAAGACTAGCAGCACGTTGTAGGCCTACCACTTTCGCTTGTATCCTCACTTGTTTCACCAGATTGGATCTCCAATCTCGCCAAATCTTAAGTAGCTTTCTAAAAGTATAGTCCTTGTGGCACTCATCAACAGCAAATTTTGCTACAAAATATGGTCCAAATATGGTGGTTAAATATCATGTAAAATATAAGAAAAAAATCAATAACAATACTAACAACCTTACCGTTACATGTTCCCAAATCTGATCTTTGAAGTCTACTGAGACATCCTTCCATTTAGTCATATTAACTGGTAGTAGCTCTCTTGCCGTCACGCCAAGGAAAGAACTAAACTTTGCAGCATTTTCCTTGATAGGCTGGCCTCTATGGTTGAAATCAAGGGGCAGAGGAGCATGTTTTGCTTGTTTCCTATCTGCCAAACATCTTGCCTTACCCCTAGGTGTTCTTTTTGGTTTTTTCTGCGTTGAACTCATCTACAGAACCATTTGGTAATGTGTTGGATGATGTTTTAGGTGGAGAGTTGGAATCTTCATTAGAAATGTCATCAAATATTGGTAAGGATCGGTTCTTTTTTTGTCTACATGCAATAATAGCAGCAATTTTTGAAGCTTTTCGGTGCTTTTTGGTTCTCTTTGCAGCATTGTTTGAGCACTTCATCAAAAATACAAAAAATAATTGAGCAAACAATGATATTAGCTATTAAACATATCATGTCAAAGATAGTCTGAAGTTTCTAAAGAGTATAGCAACAAATGCAAAGATCATAGACAGATAATGAATAATATCTAAACTTAGATGTATAATGAAATAATATCCAAACTCATAGACTGTTAAATGTTGCTCCACCTTCCTCTTTTACTGCACCTGCAGTTGTTAGTTTCTTCCTCAGTGATACTAATTTGGTACCTTTGCCTTTGATCTCAGGTTGTATGGTCATTTTAAGAAGCCTTCTCTAGCAATCATTATTGCTAATAGGGTGGTTGTAGAGGGATTAGAATTAATGATGATAGTTTTCTTGTAGGTATCAGAATTGGTTTTGCATGTATAGTTGCGTGGTTACGAGTCACGACAGTCTACAAGTTCTGACTGGATTAAAACATGGAAAGCCTATAAGCAGACGACTAGTTAAAAACATGTATAAATATTTAAAGCAATGTTTAACCAGGTTTCTTCTCTCTTCTGCACCTTAAAACTGTAAAATATATCAAAACCTAAAGCTCCACAGAGTTAACCTTGTTATAGCTGAGTTCTCCATAGTTTTTTTCGTCTTCAGTATTGCCCATCTTTGAATGTTCTTCCCTTTGATTTCATTCGGAACTATCTTCACCTATGTTGCATGGATACTCCATGGGAGACTGTATCCGTGCCTGTATCCGACAAGTATTGGCAAGATACTTCTTTGATACTCTAGTTGGATATGGCTAAGATATGTTTAGGCTCATTGAGACTCAAAACACATACTTGGAAGTAATTTTGACATATTTGTGATTATACCAAACGTAATTGAGATATAAGAAAGTTATATTTTCTTTTTTGCATTTAATCTTTTCTAGAACATTTTGAAACCTAGTCATTGTCCAAAATATGCTTAAATATGGATATTATCAAGATGTATTGTATAAAATATGTATAGAAATATGTTTTCATGTGTTTATATAGCCGTATCGTACCCGTATTCCAAAAAATTTAAAAATGTCATATTCCATATCAGTATCTTATACGTATACGGGTCTATACAACCTTGATCTTTACCAGTCTCTTTTATACGTTACAAGGTTTCCATTAGCCTAAATAAATTGATGTTTGTAGAGTTGGATTTTAGAGAGTGCTTTGGTATTCATACTATTGTTTCCCTGTAACCAAACAAATATTATTATTATTATGCATAAATGGTTTTAGAGAAGCACACATTTCTAACCTTCAGTATCTTCTTTAGCTTAAACCAGTATGTATGAACATTTGTCAATAAGGGAAGCATCATGATTCATGATACAGACTTATTTCAGTTACAGAACCCATAGATATCAATATAGGATTGGGCAAATTTTAGGACTGGTGCATAGCCTACAACTGATACATAAATGCAAACTTCCACATCTACAGTTAGCCTACAACAGATACTCAATGCATTAGTATTTTTCTCAGGATGACTCACCCCCCCCCCCCCCACACACACAGACATATAATCTGAAAATATAACATAGCAAACCTGTTAATAAAACATGACATGGGTATGATACACTTGAATGTCATGGGTATGGGTTATCTAAGGAACTTACTTCTTCACCATTTTTTGCCATCTTATTGACCAAATATTTACTTTCAGACAATTTGATCAATCTTCAGAGTCTTTACCGTCTTCACTTTCAGCCTGTTAATAAAACATAATAATTCATTAGGCTCATAATGTAAACATTTGATCAAACAATTACTCATGCTCAATATTGGTAATTATATAAATAACATTGGTATAATTACCGATAAATAAGATAATTCTTCAGGATCGCGTAGTACACAATCTTCATCATCAATATCCAAGTTAAGTTGTGATACATCTAAAGAAGTGCATGGCATGTATTCATTCCCGTCATCCGTCTCATTCTCATAAAAACCTCTTGGTGGTGCTTTCAATACAACATACCAATTCGATGTGTCTGACTCTCTGGAATAAAATACTTGTTTTGCTTGTGATGCAAAAATAAATGGATCCCTCTCAAACTGATGTTGTCCTTGGTGGAGGTTAACTAATGTAAACCCATCTTCGACTTTGATACCATTTTTTATATTTGCCCAATCACAATCAAATAAAGGAACTTTAATTTTGTAATAGTCCAGCAACATGATATCTTTTATGATACCATAGTAAGTTACTTTTCCCATTACTTGTGAAGTATCTTTCGCACTTGCTCGACACATGGTTTCTGCTTCAATAGAAATCCCACAATTTTGTGTGCTTTTCTCAACATCCTTTGTGTGAAATCGATTTCCATTAATAACATAACCAGAATAGAACATTACTTCCTTCTTAGGCCTACATGCAAGCCATCTAACAATATCTGACATTGGACCGCTAGTGCCATTTCTAACTTCATTTCCCAGTCATTCACTAAATGTGTTCATATGTCGCTTTTCTAAAAGAGATTCATTCTTGGCTAAGCGTTTATCTAAACGTATAAGCTGCTCTTTGTGCATTCTGGAACAATTAAAAAAAGATAATTTAGAGTGTGAATAATGAGAAATAAAAATTGAAAAATAAATTTAGTACTTTAGAATTATAACTTACTCTCTCCATGGATCAACTTTTGCAGTATTTTTTAGAACATAACGATGAGCGATCTCTAACATAGAAGAAGTCATTGAATCTTTTGTCCTACCCTGACCAAGTGGTCGTCCTTCTACTATTGTGCTATCTTCAAAATCCTCATTACGCCTATATTGATGTCCTATATCAGCTGCTTGTTTTATGTATCCAGAACAAAAAAGTGTCAACTCATCAGCTAAATACTTCCCTGCTATGCATCCTTCGGGATTTGAACGATTCTTAACATATCCTTTTAGCACCTTCATATACCTAATCATGATTTAAAAAATTAAGCTTTGTAATCAATTAAATTAGACTATCATTAATATAGTATTCTATCATAAACAGATCCTTACCTTTCAAAATGGTACATCCATCTGAAAGGTACCGGTCCAGCAATTAACGCTTCTTGTCCAAGATGAATAGTTAAATGGATCATAATATCGAAAAAAGAAGGAGGAAAAAACCTTTCCAGCATGCACAAAGTCTCAGCAATTTCATCTTCAAGAAGCTATAGTCTATTTTTATCAAGTACCCTTTGACATAATTGATTAAGAAATGCACAAAGACGAAAAATAGCAATCCTTGGTCCCTTAGGTAAAAGACCTTTCAATGCCACTGATAACACTTGCTGCACTAAGACGTGACAATCATGGGACTTGAGGCCATAAATCTTGTGGTCTTGTAATGACACTCGATTTGCAATGTTAGAACTATAGCCATCCGACAATCTCAAATTTGCTAATCTCTCACAAAATATATGCTTCTCTTTCTTTGAAAGTACATACGGAGGTATAGTACCTTTAGCACTAATCTTATCATCTTTGAGATGTAATTTTTTTCTGATGCCCATCACCTTCAAATCTTTTCGAGAATTCAAGTTGTCTTTCATTTTCCCCTTTATATTCAAAAGAGTGCCAATAATACTCTCACAAATATTCTTTTCAATGTGCATCACGTCCAAATTGTGTCGTAATAGTAAAATCTGCATTATGAAAAGAATAATATTAAATTTAACAATTAAGACTATTAAGTTTTTCAATCTTAAATATAAATGAACAAAAAAATACCTCCCAATATGGTAATTCAAAGAAAATAGATTTCTTTTTCCATCGCTTTGTAAGCTATGTAGGATCATCACCATCATTATAATCGGTATCTTTATTTCTCTTTCTTTTTCTGTTTTCATGTTGTTGGCTCTTTGATTTTCCCCAAACATTTACAATATTGTTGACCACTTGAAGAACCTCTGAACCAGTTAATTTTTTAGGCCTCAAACGATGCTCTTCGGTTGCATCAAACCAAGTTGCTTTCAACCGCAATGGATGATTAGGTCGAAGAAAAATTCTGTGGCACATGTAAGCAAATTTTTTTCCATTCTTCAGCCATTTTGAACATGTCTGAACACCACACACGGGACATGCCTTTTTACCCTTTGTAGAATATCCTGATAAATTTCCATACGCTGGAAAATTATTTATTGTCCACATCAAGATAGCTCTCAAATTAAAAGTGGTCTTAGTGAATGCATCATAGACACTAACTCCATTGGAAAATAACTCTTTTAAATCTTCTATAAGTGGTTCCAAATATACATCTATATTATTTCCTGGTTGCTTCGGACCGGGGATAAGTAATGACAAAATTAAATTCTCCTTGGACATGCAGAAAGATGGGGGGAGATTATAGGTGGCCAAAATCACTGGCCAACAACTATATCTAGAACTAAGATCACCAAAGGGATTGAATCCGTCGGATGAAAGACCGAGCCTGAGATTACGAGGATCCGCTGCAAAAGTTGGAAATTTACTATCAATCTTCTTCCATGCAAACGAGTCAACTGGATGGCGCATCATGCCGTCCTGACTTGTGTTATTGTAATGCCATGTTAGTTGTTCTGCCTTTTCAGATGATTTAAACATTCTCCTAAATCGAGGTATGATTGGAAAGTATCTCAAGACCTTTACAGGAATTCCTTTACGAACCTTTTTAGTTCGCTTATTAACCTTCCATCGTGATTCACCACATTTTGGACACATCTCCATATGTTCGAAATTTTTTCTAAATAAACAACAGTCATTCACACAAGCATGTATCTTCTCATACCCCAAATCAAATGCCTTGAGAAACTTTTTCATGGAGTATAATGAACTTGAAAGTATGTTATCATTTGGTAGAATATCTCGAATGATGTTAAGAAGTTCATCAAAACCAGTATCAGATAGGCTATACCTAGATTTATACTTGTATAACATAACCGTTGCAGACATCTTTGTGATAGTACAACCAGAATATAAAGAAAGTTCTGCCTCCTCCACTAAATCTTTCAAATTAGGCTCTATTTCATCTATAGGCTCCATAACATCATCATTATCGTCAAAAAATGTATCTTTGTACATGTTATAGGTCTCTGGGAACTCTATATTTCCATCTTCTAATGTATTTGGCTTTTCCCCATGAAAGATCCATGTAGTGTAACGAGGATGCATACCATTTACGATTAAGTGATCATATACAGTATCAAAATTATGGTATTGTAGGTTCATACAATGGCTACAAGGACATTGAGTCTTTTGTAGATCTACCTTACTTGCTTTAACCATATCAACAAATCTCCTTGCACCATCATGATAGGCTTTACAAGTTCTAAAGGAAAAAAAAAACATGATAAGCACAAGGAAAAAATTCAATTTTTTTCTTTAAAAGAAACGACAGATAGTATATTCATAAGATTATATAGTTCAGAGATTTAAAAATAACCTTGAAATGTGTAGCCAACTTTTATCCATGATGTCTCTATTTTCCTTGGGAATACTCCTTATTAACTTTAAGATAGAAGTTTGCATATCAAAGATAAATAGCCAAAGATCAATTCAAAGTGCGATGAAATATATAAGATATATATAATTGCATGCATTCGTAAAACGGCTGATATGCTTGTATATATTTTTCAAGAGCATAACTCAATATACATGTTATAAGCCATCAAGAAGTTACAGACATGAAGAGAACAATCCTTGGAAATTGAGTAGTGACCATAAGACAAATAACACTCCAAAAGCAAAGTAAACAACACATAGCAAACTAAAAACTCCAATACACATAAAAGATTAGACCGACAGGCAGAGATCATGGATATTCACCAAGTCAGACATCTAGTGATAGAGACTACACTACATATAATCTCACAAAAGCAGAATGCAGGCTTCTTCTTCTTTTGCAGCATATATATATATTTATTTTCAATATCTAATGCATATATCTAAAATACTCTCCAACTCTCTCCAAAGAAAATGCAAACAAAGAAAAGTCAGGATGCAAACTATATGGGTCACCGGTACATATATGTTGGGGGTAGTTTGGATGTGCGGGATCTAGAGTAATAAATATGTATCCTTCAATGCTCATGATCTTTAACTATAGAGTATTTACATGGACTTCAATAGACACTTTGGGGACAAATTATATTCTTTAATCGATTTATGAATGGTTATTTATAGAAATATTCAGCAGTAACGAGAACGTGAGCGTATCATTTTCTCAATAAAGGAAGAAAAAGGTAGAACCAACTAGAAATAATAACTGTAACGAGAACGTGAACGTGAGCGTATCTTTAACTATAGAGTATTTGCATCGACCAAGACCTCGACTTCAATTTCACAAGGACGAAAGAAAAAAGTCGCCCAAAGTCGGGACAACAGCAAAAATATATCAAAGGATAGCAGCGACCCACATCAGCGACCCCAAATCGACCAAGACCTCGACTTCAATTTCTCAAGGACCAAAGAAAAAATTCGTCCAATCTTTTTTTTTCCCTCTCAAATCTTTCTTCCCACAAAACAGAACCAAAATCCACAGAATTTAAGAAAACCCTAATTAATTAATTAATACACAAGAACAAGAAGATCCACGAAAAATAAACCCTAATTAATTTAAGAAAACCCTAATTAATTAATTAATTAATACACAAGAACAAGATCCACGGAAAATAAAACCCTAATTAATTAATACACAAGAAGATCCACAGAATTTAAGAAAACACTTATTAATTAATACACAAGAACAAGAAGAAAAGTTGGACAAGCACCCAAACCCTTGGGAGAAAAAATGGTGACGAACTAAACTAATTACTACAAAAGTTTAACAGCAAGATTTCTTACACCAAAACTGAAAATAATTAAAAGTTCACATGAAAAGTATCATATCAAGATTCAAGTGTCTCTCTCTCTCTTTCTCTTCATCTCAACAACGTCCTCAGCATGCTCCAAAAAAAAAAAAACGTCCTCAGCGTTATTCTTCCCACAAAACATTTTTCAACATAACAAAAATCATTTTTTTCTCGATCGTCCATGCCCAAATCTTATGGAAAATCGATCGTCTAACTTTAATATAGAATTCTACAAAATATTTCTCAATACAACAAAAATCTTTACCTTCTCTTCTCTATTGTTCCTCTTCCTCTTCTTCTTCTTCCTCCTCTTCTTTCGGTTTTCTGGATTTTTGATTTTTTTTCCTTCTCCGCCCTTCCTCTTCTTCTTCCGATAGGGTTTTCTCTGGGTTTGCTTTTGGGTTTGGGTGGGGAATACTTTTATTAAGTTTTATTGTTGGCAGGAGGGGCGGGACTTTAGGAATAGGTTAGAAAATCGTGGGAGTTTACTAGTTTGCTGGCCCTAATTTAGAAACGGGCGGGATTATATTTCGTTGATTTGTTGTTTTTTTTTGTGGCTCTAATATTTCGTTGATTTGTTTATTTAGAGCAAAAACCGAAACAAAAAATTTTAGGATCAACACACGACTAACTTCTATAAATTCTTTTTTTTAACGTCTACCATTGACTTATCTATAAAAACATTAATAATTAACGATTAATAATTAATAATTAATAACTATAAATTATAATTAATGATTAATAATTAATAATTAACAATTGATAGTTTTTTATTAACAATTAATAATTATAATTATTGATAAATAATTAATAATTAATGATTAAGTAACTATATTTAAATATTTTAAAAATAGTAATTATAAATTAATATTATTATGATTAGTAAATTATTAATTAAATTATTATAAAATATGATTCTAATTGTGATTGAAATAATATTAATTAAGATTATAATAAAATAGTTATTAACAAATTATTAGTTAATATTATAATAATACTAATAAATTATTAATTATGATTATAACAAAATTAACTAATTAACTAATTTTTTAATTAATAATACTAAACATAGGATATGATTATTAATTAATATCATAATAATACTAATAAATTATTAATTATATTATAATAATAATATAATAATACTAGTGAATTATGATTATTAACTAATTAACAAATTATTAGTTAATATTATAATAATACTAACAAATTATTAATTATGATTATAACGAAATTAACTAATTAACTTATTTTTTAATTAATAATACTATTTTTTATTAATTAATAATACTAATAAAATAGTTAGAAAGTTAGAAAGTTAATTTACATAAACTTTGTGGGAAAGTTAATTTGAAAGAAGATTTTAGAGAAACAATTACATAGGAAAAAGTTTCTCAGAAGAATCAATTGCACTGTACACGACGTGCACAAATGCATGCCATAAATGAGCTATCATTTACGGCACTCACAAGTGCATGCCGTCAATGAAAAATCATTCACGGCGTGCACAAATGCATGCCGTAAATAAGTTATCATTCACGGCGCACATACCTGCATGCCGTAAATACGTTTACAATGACGGCTTGCATACAAAACACGCCGTAACAAAGACAAAAAATAACTCATTTACGGCACACAAATATGCGTGCCGTAAAAGTGTGTCATTTACGACACGCAGTTACTGCATGCCGTAAATTGCGCGCCGTAAATGCTACATTTTCTTGTAGTGCATGTGTTGCACCTCTAAGTCACCTAATCCAACTCTCTCAACTTGTGACCGGATAACCTGAATTAAGACTGCAGGACTTGTGGCTGTTGGAACATCTCGATGCATCTTGTTAGTAACTAAGCTTGTGATAACCCTAGTTAGTTAAAGTATCAAGCCGTACTCTTTGCTTGGCCGTGAATGATGGATGGAGTCTTGTCTAGTCTTGCCTAGATCCAGTACATGGCTATCTCAGGACATGCTTGTTTATGCTTTACTTTATCGATAATTGGTTAGAGACTAAGTTCTGTTCAGGTGAAGGGTTACAACCCCGGTCCTTGTTTGGTTTACGGGTTGTAACTTGGTTACCGGAATAGTCCGTTAGTCATCTTATTGTTTATCACCATGTTTTCTCTAACTCATGTCTTTCGTTATCCTTTATGTATCATGTGCTAATATGCTGGTTTTAGTTCTTAAGTGAAGCCTCCCTTGTGTCACTTGCTCTTTCTGGGGTCTGATCCAGCTAGTTTTGTATGGCCAGATTTCGGAGTAGCTCCCGAGGATCTTCCTGCCTTCCAGCCAGATGGTGACCACTAGGCGCAACCCTGGCAACGAGTGGGTTCTTATTTTGCTCTCCCACTCCCTTGTAAAAATATTCTTTTGAGACGTTTAGCCGCCGAGCAAGTGTTAGCTCGTTTGTAACTTTACTTACTGTCTGCCTACGGGCTGTAACATGATTGACAAATCCTAGGATTGATCATGTATGACTGAAACTCTTGCTAGTCTTTACGTTTTGTATGACTAGCTTCATGATCATCTGAATATGTAATATTTGGGACGCCTTACTTTGTATGTCTGATGATCTAACATCTTGTAACATTTACTTACTTGCTTGAGATTGAGATACTAGGCTTGTTCATGACCATAAGAGACTGATAGCTTGTAGTAAACCCTCATGCATCTAGACAGCCGTGATCATATTGCGAGGTAGGATTCACTTCAATATACGTAGCTGGCTGTGTCTGTCCCCCGCTCTCTAGTATTCTGGTTCTGGGGCGTGACAATTTTATTCCTGAATCGAAGAAAGCTTCGTATAATTATGTGAGCTACAATCCACTCCTGAAGAAAGATGCATCCAGATGAAATATTGCTCCCCTAGTTTACAATAATACATACACTAAGCTGATGCCTGGGCCTTTGAGGTATCATCTTGTAATCAACATGCCAAATTAGCAGGTACTGCTACATCAATCATCTTAAGATATGCCAATTTCAAATCTAGAGAGAATAGAAGTCACAAATATGAATATTGTATCCCTGCAATTGGTGGTGTAATGCAAAGTAAAACATAAGCTACTACAATTTAATAAATAGATTGAAAACAAATATAAGTACAATAATTAAAACTTTACCTTAAAAATGCAAACAAGAACTAAAGCTACCACACCAAAAAAACCCATGTGAATCATAGTATAGTAAGAGTTATAGGTGAGGAAAATTTGAAATATTTTGGTGAGAGAACCCACTGCAAACAAAAAACAAGAGTTAGACACCATGGAGTCCTCTTATTACCATAGCAACAGTTTTATGAGCAATATATGAAACAAAACTTTAAAAATTAACATTAAATACATTTTCTTAAACATTTTGTAGTTAATCGTATCACCTGTCGTGTGGCCTTTTACACTGAAAATTAACAAATTTAACACGGTAAGAAAAAACTATAATCATAATAAATCAAAATGTACGTACTTTTTGTAGATGAAATGGTTCTTTTTCTTCTTCTGTGATGTTCATAACATCAAGAATCTCCTCAGTTTTAGGAAGGCCTTGAAAAATTTATAAATGTCTAGTAATAACATAAAATACATTGGTGTATCTATCACATTCTTGCATGATATCAAGTCTTACAAATGATAAGCCAAATGTTGAAAGTTAATGTAGAAAATCAAGGCTTCCACCAGCAAGCCAAAACAATGTCATCACAAGAACATAATATGTGAGAATCACTTGCTGATGCCACAACCAGAGGTAGCTCAAAAAGACAATGATTCTTTGATGCCATAGCACAGAGAAACGGATTCTTTGATGCCACATCATATAGAGAATCTGAAAGGAACTCACTCTTTGATGCCACAACTCAAGGACTAACCGTTACAGTACATAACATCAGAGGCAACTCAAAATATGCCGACTAACAAAAATAATACTTTGATGCCGCAGCACAGAGTGCACACTACCAATTGAAGAATGCCTATACAGAAATTAGACTACAGTACTTGTAAAACCGACAGAAACATACAGATATCCCCCGGAATCGGAGTGAAGTTATTCTGAATCAAAACTATTTCACATAAACCTACATGAAAAGTAAATTATTTCTCAGCAAAATCCGTATTACGCCCCGATCCCGCTAGGGTCGTCCGTCTTGCCTGGATCCCTGCGGGATCGATCGTCCTCGCTAAGGCATGATGCCGTGCAAGCCTAAGTTGCGCTTGCACAAGGCCATGTACCTGCACAAAATAACTAGTCAAGAAAAAAAACACGCACGCACCCATTAGTTAAGCAAAACACACGCACGCACTCATTCATTTCAGAAAACCAAATATTAGACACAGAAATTTGAAATAAAAATACTTCTTTTATTGATAACTTGATAGGAATACAAGTACAAAGCTTTGCAAACTTAGAGTGCCTTATATTGGCTACATGATTCTCTTTGAAACTCTCTTTTGAAAATAGCCACAATGCCCATACATGATATCCCTTTATTACAAGCTGGAATTGAAAGACACCTTCAAAGGAAATAAAAACTTAAAACTTGACTGGAATGAAAATAAAACTTCGAGGCAGTCCACAGCTATACTGGGCTAGACGAGCTTTAGTGCCTCTCCTGAAATCCCCCTGTCTCCTTTTGCTTTCTGAAAAGGATGTCCACAACGTGGGTCAGCACACATCATGTACTGGCGAGCGGCTCTTCGCCGAAACTCACAAATATCTGCACTAATTCAATATGTAAAGCTACACATTTACTAGTGATCTTTCTACTTGTCTAGGTTCTTTTTAACAATTCATAAAAAACATAACAGTAGAAATATTCATAACCAACTTACCCATCGTCGACAGTCATCCCTGCACAAAATAGGTTAGCACAATTTGCATATGAATATATGAAGCATACTTTACCATCATCGTTCATTGTTAGGTTTTGCAATAAGGATTTGTTCACATGCATGTCCTAACTACATGGTGGTCCATGGGCCCGTCCCCCATGATTAGCCGCTGTGACTCAATGGTTCAGCTCGTCGCTAAGGACACAACATTCCCGAGGTGTAGCATTTACCCCGAGGTGCTATTACAATCTCTCCTAGGTCGATCGATCCCAGGTGCCCCCAGAATCGTCGAGAGACTATTTCCTTGTTAACAAGTTGTCCGAGACCAATACATGACTTGTTCTTTCTATCAGATAAAACCTAGCAGTGCGACAGATAGCGACCAGTTCATAACTAGCCTTAATCGTTCGGTCATTCATTTGCATTCAGTTCTCATTCGGCCATTCGATAGCATTCAATAATATTTTATTTCCTTTGCAGTCATTCGTTAGCATTCATTCTTTTTCTTATCTTTTGTTATTGAGGTATCGTTAATCACAGGGACAAGGCAACAGAGTGGACTAGAGATCATTTTTATTAGGACGTACAAATAAATGCAAGCCCGGTTAAAGCAACTCACCAAGATGAATCTTAGTTGAGAAAATGAGGGACTTCACGCGCCGTTCACGAACAATTCATGCAGCCTATATTGGCACCAACAGTTGATTAGCATACTTCGTCTCTTTCTCTCAAGATTCGGAATGAATGCGAAATGCGATGAAAGCGAACAATGAAAACCAATCATCGAAAACCAACACGAAAACGCATTCATCAAAATCAAGCAGCGAAAGAAAACATCCAACAAAACTCTTGGATTCATTTCAATAGAAGCCAATCCATCAATTGAAAAGGTTCATTGCATTTCATCCGTGATCAATCGATACCGGCAAAGGTTTCACCAAATACTCAGTTCAAGACTAAGTCAGCAAGCCGTAGGTATTACATAGTGGACCGCGAGGAGCGGGGTACTACAATTCGCATAATAAATTGTAAGGGGCAAAAGAGAAATTGTACTTGGTTTTAGTATGTCATGTTTCAACAGATAAGATATTACTCTCTTTCGAGAAACCGGGTAAAACTTCAACCAGGAGAACACCACCCAAGTAAACAAATCAAGCCATATACAACAACAAAATAATAGCATTCAAGAAGCAACGTATACTCCAGATTGGCCTTCAAAAAGTAAAGAATATGGTTTTTAGAATAAATTTGCAGAAGAACAAGACATGAATACAGATAAGATTATTTGTATGTTAGCTGAGAACTATACATTAACACACCATGTTCATACTAACAATTGACAAGGAGAGAACACACTCTGGTGCAAACGTCCTTAAGTATCTAGGCACAAAGTGTACAAGAAAGACGAGCAACTAAACAAAGCAAGGTACATTCGACAAGAATAAAAAAACAAAATCCTCTAGATCTCAAAGTTGCTAGTGTTTCTTTCTTCTAGGTTGCCCCTATTTGTGACTTCTATTCTCTCTAGATTTCAGAAAAGAAAAAAAAGATAATATCTCATCATGTAAAAAATGTAAAAATCTTTAAAAAGTAATAGGCATATTAGTGATGTGCAACCCAGATAGAAAATGTATACAACATGAACATCCAAACATTTTGTGACGTGACATGGAAAATCAAATGAGATGTATATACAAGCTAATTATTTAAATGGATTGAAACAGTCCACAAGTCCTTAATTCATAATAGGAACTTCTATTGCCAAATAATTATGAAGTTTCATAACCTTCAAATGGAAACATCATGTCTTTTAGTGAACCATACATTATATGCAATCAATTGGAACAGTCAAAAAATCTAACAACTTAAAATGTTTCGATTTAAATAAAAGAAAGTATATACATACAACATTAAAAAGCATCTTAATTCTGTTATACAAAAAATTAGTGAAAACATCATTAGAAACCACATTTCATTTGTTCTAATTATAAAATGATATTTCTTACAAATTTAATGGAAAAATAATATAAATATTTTCTTTTCCTTTTTAAAAAGTATGTGAATGAAAGGAAAGGTCTATTTAGGGTTCAATTTCCTGCTATTTTCTAGATTGTATGATCATTTTATCATGATCAAGACAATATTTTCATATGAAAATCAAACTTCAAGAATTGCATATGTACTTTGCTACAAGCATAGTCCTTAATACAACTGGTAGAGTGAAGAAAAAAGGCACCTGCTCAACATTGGTAATAGTTGCTTCCTCGTGAATGTTAGAGCACCCACACTTCACAATAAATTGCAAGTTCGTTCATGTGTATGATATAATTTGTCCCTCACATACAACACGATAAGCTCACTTGGAGGAACTTGTTTCCAAAATTTTGTGATAACAAAAACTACAAGAAATAATTAGGAATGCTTCTACCAACATTTCGGAGGAATTATGAATGTTACAACATTCTATAAATTAACTTGGTTTAGGAGTTATGAATAACAGAACCATAGTGTAAAAAAACCTGAATCGCCAATGTCAGTCCTAAAATTGATTTTCGATACTTAGCTAATAAAGTCTCTTTTGCAAACACAACGCCTCGTCCAGTAGCAACATCCCTACCTAATGAACCACCGAGGTCGTAGAGTAACCATTAAATAAAGCAAAAGTTGTCCTATAATCAGGATGCAAATTCTTAATGGGGGTATATAATATTAGTTTTATGTACTTTTGCTACTGACTATTGACTTTTCGAAGACAACAGCAAGTAAGTGGCCATGGAACTTGGAGTACTCATCTAAAATCTATACGGTAGTCTGAGTATCATTAACAGATTATGAGAAGGCTTAGATATGTACAACTGACATTTGCTTACTGAAAGAAAGACAATTAGTAGACAATAGTGTAGCTAAAATATGTACATGTGCATTAGTTCCCATATCAGGGGTAGGAACATCTATATGTAGCCAATAAGGTCATGAATCTTCCGAGTGAAGACATGTCTAATAAAGACACCTCTAACAAACAAGAAAGAAGAAAAAAAACAAGCACAACTGCAATTTGCCAAGGAAAATAGTTATAAGCAATGCCTGGCTTTTACTTGGGAATCTAGATAATTCTTTGTATCATTAACAAGGAAGATAACAAGAAAGTAATTACTTTGTTACTAGAAAAAGAACTAAGACCCCTTCGCCCCCAAAACACACACAAAATCATACTGACCCTCTGAATCAACAACAACAACAATTTTTTTAATCCCAAATTTGGGGCTTCAAAAATATTTTCAATGCGGCAATACATCAACATATTTATTTGAGTAAAATCCAATACTGAACATGTAGTAACTATTCTCGCATATGCGAGGGCAGTGAAGTTATTGTTGATAACAACATGGATACCTATAGATTCATAATAAAAAAAATCATTGAAGACATAATCAAACCAACATCTGTCATCTGCCCTTGTTTTTCTTTCACCTGGTTCTAATGTACTTCACGATTACCCATCCAAAACTAGCATAACCCTTCATACTTTCAGTGGCTCAGTGATACCTGACCTTGTTATTAATACCTAATAGAAGCATATTGTGGAACCATAAAAGAATATCCTAATTAAGAAATCGGTCCGATGGTATCTCAACTCAATCAACAATGCTAATGTACACCATTTCATATCAAAGAACACTCTTAAGGCCTCACTTTGAAAATAATTTTGGGGTTCAGTGGAACTAGGCCACCAAACTTCAAATATTTAAAGTTCTTTTGGAGTTCGACGAAGCTCATTCTAACACCATAAGACCCTTCAAACTAGATTTAGCAAAACTCCACTCCTCTTATATTTTTATGAATCTCCATTTTAAATCCCAAGACTCCAGATTCTAAGGTAAACCTAACCTAAAGATCTTGCTTGTATTACTATCCAACAACAAGAACAACAAACCTTTATTCCTAAAATTTTAAGGTTACTATCCTATATTCCAACCAACACAGCAATACACACAAACACTACAGAAAATTACCAAGATCCAGTTTTTATTTAGCATCAGGAAACAAAAGAAGTAGCGAAAGGGGGAAATAAGAACCAATAAGCATGCTCGTAGCCCACGACGAGTGCGGTCGATCTCCTTCATGAGGATCCTCTCCAGACATATGGCGTACATGTCGCACCCCTCCTCCATATACGCCAACGTGTCGCCGAAGAACCTCCAGATCGCATCGTCCACTCACAGCCCTTCTCTTTCTATCTGTAGTGCCCCGTCCCGCTCAGTCAATCGGAGGAATCGAAACGCCGACGACGTTCGGACTTAGCCTTGCAACGGCTTGCTCGGAGACATCGCTCGGTCGAGGCGATCGCACGCTCAGGTGGGGTAGTTTCGGTGAACTTGCCTCATCTTTGCCTTCATATAATAAATCGCATGTTTTCAACTTGCACAAGTAGGCTTAATAATAAAAGAGATGAATCCACATAGCTAAAGGGAGTAATCCCGACGGGTCGAATTGAGTTAGAATTTGGAAAGGTCCAATGGTCGACTTAGAGTTGGTGCACTGCGTACTTTGAAAATGATACTCGGTCCTTCGTCCCGTGGCTTGGAAGAAGGAAAGTTGGTCTTCGGTGCAAAAGCTAAGAGTTAGCCTAAGTCATAGGCGTCGCCCGCATAAATGCTCGATAAAGCATGCACGCTCCCACTGCGCAAGGCTTGGCATAGCCTTTGCTCATCCCTCGGGTTAAGTTGTAGGCTTGAGTAAGTTAGGCAAAGTTATGCTGGTCGACCTAAGTCATTCCAAGTGTTGTCCCACTCATTCTGCGGTTGTCAAGTTAAATAGTCCCACGATCCCAAGGTCCGTCATATGAAGTATGACTTGGGCGATAGCGTTGCGTAGAACACGAGTCGGTTTAAGGCACGAGCCACGGTTGGTTCAGTGGAAAGTTAGCCACAGTCTGTTGATACTTAAGGAATCACATTATGTTCAAGTTAAGTTGGAAGGCTATGCAGTAGCCGTTCCCTGAGTTCAAAGAATGTTAAGTCTAAGCGATGGTTAGTCGCCGAGAGGAAATATATCGGGACTGTAGTTCAGTCGCCGAGGTAACCCTGGTTTGGGCTCTGCGAAGAAGTATGAAAAGTGGAAGAAGCAAAGCAAAGGAACTAAGTGATGATGATGAGACCATGCAATTACGTTAAGTCTAGAAGTTAGCGTAGGCGCGTGGTCATAGACAACTTGTCGACAATGGCGATGTTTCTTCGAGCGGCAACCCAGGGCCAAGGGACCGACTCGGCCTAGGAGGAAACACGGTATAGCCGAGCTGGGTAATAAGCAATCGGTAGGTCAGAGACTTGCATCGGGGATCGCCACCTGCGGTGCAAGGGTCCTAAATGCCAGGCTATATCCATGATGGCTAGTTAATGTCAGTGACCTTTCATATAGATGTGTCAGCGCGGGCGGCAATCCGCGTGTGTGCCTTTGGACTGAGTTGATTTGAATGTGTATATAGTAAGAAAGACACAATGTTTGGGCCTAAAATTTAGCTACAACGAAGGCAGCGTGCTTCGGCACGAGGTATGGCATCGAGTGTTAAGTCGTTGGCATAGAGTTGCATGAGTTAAACTTGGGCTGTTGCGAGTTAAGTCGAGAAGGGCCGTAGGGCAAGTTGGGTGAAGTTACGTTGAGTTGCTGGGCACGACCTCGAAATGTGAGGCACGGCCGCGTTGTCAAGACTAAAGTATAGGCAAGACTAAGCGAGGAGGCGCTGCCTCAGAGTTATTAAAGCACGAATCGAGTTCATGGCACGATCGAGTCGTTACGTCACAGAGTATGGCACGGAAGATGTCACTTCCCGTTCCCAGAATACGTATTTTAATACATGTACTGCTTTAATATATTTATTTAAATATTTATCATGTATTGTTCTATATTTAAATTCCTTTACTTCACGTTAATTAATTTTCTGTATTTTACTTTCAGCATTTTAATTTCTGCTTTACTTTTGGGTTCGGCCTGAGTTGGTTTATTTTTCAGCCATCGGGTGGTTCAACTCTCCACCTACCACCACCCCTTCATTTAAAGCCCCATCCCCTTTTCTCTCTCTTCATTACTTCTTCTCATAACTCTTCTTCTTCCTCATAAACCCTCCCCCACCTATCTAGCCGCATAGGCAAGTGCCAACTTGCTTCTTAGTGGATCTTCATTTTTGTTGTTCCATTGTCTTCCTCTCAAGATTCTTAGATACTTTAGTAATTAGCATTTTTAATTTTTATGGCTCATTTCATGTAGATCTAAGTTTAACGCATTTTTGGATTTCTTAGGTTTTGATCTAGCAACTTTATTATTTTTCAAGTTTTGATGGTTCCATGTTGTAGAGAATTTTGTACTATCCCATTTTGACCTATGGAAGTCCAGATTTGGGCTTAGAATGAAAGATTTAGAGAGCTTGGAGACAATGGCTTCCATGGTTCTGTTCTCGGAACTGGAGAAGACGAACAGTGCTTGGCCGCATGAGTTTTACATGGCGCTTTCTGGCCGCATGAACCATTTAGTTCTCGACCGCATGAACATGTTGCATTCTGAGCCTCATGAGCACATGATCTCTCTGCCGCATAAGCGCTTACCTTCTTAGCCGCATGACTTGTTAGTTTCT
The DNA here is from genome assembly GCA_029216955.1 of Iris pallida. Classification (NCBI taxonomy): domain Eukaryota; kingdom Viridiplantae; phylum Streptophyta; class Magnoliopsida; order Asparagales; family Iridaceae; genus Iris; species Iris pallida. Next base: position 11,104,000 of record JANAVB010025798.1, read on the forward strand.
TAGCCGCATGTACTCATCCAGCCGCATATGCATTCAGTCCATTCCAGCCGTATAAAGCTCAGCTTTCCAGCCGCATGGCCGTATGACATCTCAGCCGCATAGGCTTAGTGATTTCCAGCCGTATGTGACTTTCATATTCCCAGCCGCAAGTGACTTCCATATCCCGAGTCGCATATGTATATTCTCAGCCGCATAGGCTTTGTCATTTCAGCCGCATGTGATTTACCATCCCCAGCCGCATGAGCAGCCTGGCCGTATGGACAATCCTGGCCGCATGGCACTTTTCCAGCCGCATGGCTTTAGCACCCGCATATACTTCTGCTTGTCGCTAGCCGCATAAGATTGTTCTCCTTGCCGCAGTTCAGCCGCATAGACTAAATTATCTTGAGCCGCATGAACCAATAATTTTTCGACTGCATAAACTCTAGCCCATAATGCCTTTTGACTGATTCTTGTCCCGGATTGACATTGATTGACATTGATTAACATGGATTGTTATCTTAGCATTAATTAACATTAATTGTTACCTTGGCATTAATTAACATTGATTGTTATTAATAATTGATCATGCGTTCCTATTTGGAACTAAGAGACTGGCTAGTCGTCTTATTGAATTGAATGAATGAGACACGTTCATATTTACTATGAACTATTGTAATCGACTGGCTGATCCCGAACATTGGCATACAGGCACATGCAGGGCTTCAATTTATTTATTTATTTATTTATTATACAAAAGCAGTATGTGTACTTTATGGTCAAGGCATGATTATCTCGTGGATAGTTTTGATTGTTGCATTATGCTATGTAAGACTTACAACCTAACCGCACGGGTATCGTTGTAGAGTTGTGCATGTCGTGCTTGTACGAAAGTACTCATTTTGAATGACCATGATCCACGACATGGGAGTTCACTTAACATAGTGTAGCACACAGTTTCTAAAATGAGGGTAATCTTGAACTTTTGTATTTTTATTTATTTAATAATGATATTGAACCATATTATAATTTTTGGTGATTTTTAATTAATTTAAAACTATTTAAAATCCTGACTTGTGATTTTGATATTTTGCTAGTGTAACCCTAGAGACTGTATGACCTAGAGACTAACCATGACCATGGGGACCTAACCATGTGATTGGGATGACTAATTATGACTTTTTAGCCTAGGGGTATTTTAGTCATTTTGACAATTTTGTGGAATTGTGTTTTATATTAATAAAATATGTGCTAGCTAATTATTAGAGACTTGACCTAGAAGTTTAGCCTAATCTAGATTAGTCTTGAGGTTAGAATCATGATTAGGACATTCCTACTAGGTGCCAAGTTTACAAATATCTAGATATTTGGATTGGTAAGATATTTTACATAGATATTTCTAAAGAAAACCTACTTTGCATGTAAGCCTTTGATCTAGACTTAATAGCTAAGTTAGAATCATGGCCACACATTGTGAACCCTAGCAAAACCCTAATTCTTACACCTATGACCAGCCATCAAGCCATTTCCTCCCTATTTAATCACCTCTTCATAATTCCTAGCCTCTTTTAAATACCTACATAAATCCCTACTTATGTTCTTCCCCAAACCTTCACAAATTCCTTATTTCTCCACCAAATTAGACCAAACGAATTGCGTTGGACTCCCCTACAATAGTAGAGGCTAGTGGGGGCTTGCTTGCGAGAAGTGGAGCGCGTTTGTACATCGCTCGAGGAAGACGACTTCTCATTTCGGGAGCCTATTCATTGAGGTTTCACCCTCAATAGGTAAAACCTATCAAACACCTATAAATTCCCAATTTCTTTCCATAGATACATCAATTTAGGGTTCCCCTAGGTGTAGCCCAAGTTTGGTAGGAGTTCGTGTCTATTTCGTGTCCGTATCGGACACGTATCTGTGTTTTTAAACTTGTGCTCGACGAAATGCCACATAGGAAATTATTTTGTTAATTTTCAAAACTAATTACATGTATGTGTAGCCTAACATGTGTATATTACAACCCTAATCGAATGAGTCGATTTTAGTATAGTTTGGACACGGTTTTAGGGCTTGGACACGCATCATGAGTCACCGCACGGGGCTCGTGCGGCTGTCCTGCTGCTCGGGTGTCCTAGCGGACACGACACGGCACCCCGACACCTGAAAATTGGTGGGTGGGTGCGGGCAATGACTGACACCATGCCCAAGAAATTTCGTGAGCCCTCGATCAGTGTGCAGAAAGAAATCGCGTGTGCACTGAATCGAGCCTTGCGCGCACAGTCGAAAAATCGACACTGATACGCTGCGATTTCTTTGGACACAAGACACTTGGACACGTTGCAGGCACATGTGCGTGTAGCCCTACTCTGGGCGAACACAGAGACACGACCACGAGGTATCTCGTGTGTAGGTCCTAAAAAATCAAATTGCACACATCAACAAAGTCATGAAGATCAAGAAATGCATCTTTCAAATGAACTGCACAGACATCAGATTGCACAACAATCAGATTGCGCACACTCGACTGCGCACTCTTTCAACTGCACAGGCTGACGTGGCAGTGTCATCATTATCTGACAAAATCAAATCTTTTTGACAGCTGACAGCACGAAGAACGAGGAGACTGTTCGTTTATTGCGCCGTACAGCGCTCGAGGACAGCTGTACATGCAGCGCAATCCATGCTAGCGCAATCCATCTCTGCGTAATTTGAAGTTAGCACAATTCATGTGGCGCACTTCATTCTGACAAAAGCACATGTGGCATTCATGCCATCAAATGCTCGTTACGTGACAACCGTCTTCACACGATCATGTGCATTTCAATCAAATGATGCCATGTGTCCAAGACAGTTGGTCCACGACCAGACAACTGCCTGCGCAGTCTGATGCTGCGCAATCCAGTTCCTGCGCAATCCAGCTTGCGTCATCCAGAATAACTGAAAATTAGTTATTTCCAGAACTCTATAAATAGAGTTTCAAGTCTCCATTCAAGGGGATCAGAGATCAGAGATCATAAATCAGATATCAGACATTAAAGTTCAGAGAGTTCAGGAGTTCTTGCCCAAGTGCTGCTGCATTCTTCCGAGGCTTTTACCTTCAAGTCAACTTCAGAGGCTACAGTCTTCAAAGTTCACATCGTCCAAGGGATAAAGCAATCGTCTTCTAGATTGGATTCCTACAGTTGTACCTTTCCCAGAATTCTTGTAATCTTTTACAAAGTTTGTATCAATAAAGTTTCATACTTTTATTTTTGTAAACAAAATGGCGACTCTGCTGGGGACGACTTTCTCCTCCGACGAGGAAGTGACAACTCAATGTGACGTAGCGTCTATCGGGAAGACGCAGAAGACGCTGGTTGTGAAGGTCAACCAGACGGCCTATGAAGCTATGATCAACTCTAAAATCAATTCTCGTAATGCAACCACTTCTGCCACGAGCAAAGTGCGCCCAGTATGGGTCTCCAAGACTGCTGCGCAGTCCATCAACTCTGCTAGCAAGCCTGCTGCGCAGTCTGCCAGCAAGCCTGCTGCGCAATCTGCTGCACAGTCTACAGTTGCTGCCACTAAGACTGTTGCACAATCTGTCTCAACTACTCATGCGCAAGTTGCTGCTGTCAGTGCACAGAAGACTTCTTATGCTGTCTTGTCAAAGCATAAGACTCCTCTGCCTCTGGCGCAATTGGCTGCCCATCTTCCTGCACAAACTGATGCTCCAGCAACTAGAGTGTATCCTAAACACTCTGTGGCCAGAAACTCCTGATGCGCAAACCACAGTGTCTGTGGCCAGAACCAGAAAGTCATCTGCCAAAGACTCTCATGCGCAACTTGCCAGTGCGCCATCCACCCATGCGCAAACCATGCCTGCGCAATCCAAGAAAGACAGCCTTTTGGCTAATCTTTCTTCTTCTCACAACAAAGGAAAGAGTGCTGCTCCTCTCCAACACCCTGCTGCTCCTGCACAATCCACTGGGGGTAGTCTTTTGGCTATTTCTCCTCCTCTCTAGAACAAAGAAAAAGGCCCTTTGGTCTTTTTTCAAACTTCCTCGTCTCATGACTTGGAAGACAACAGAGGGAAACGCTCTTTAGCTAACCCTTCTTTCCAAAACAAAAGAAAAGGCCCTTTGGTCTTTTCTCAGTCTTCTTCGGTTTTTACCGTAGAAGATCATACTGAATGTGCTCCGGCATCAGTCAGTACAAAAACTCTTTCAAACAAGGATTCTTCTCTCCATGTTAAAAGAACTTGTACTGATCAGAGAGGTATTCTGCCTACTCCGGTAGCAGAGTTCCAAGATCTCCCAACCCTCAAGATTTTTCGTTCCAGACAGGGAAAACTGCTGGTGTCTCAGACAGAAGCCCCTGGGGGTGAGTTTGCTGATTTAAGAACATATCTTAATCGACCAACTTCGGTAAAATGCAAGCAGCCAATGCCGAAGACCAAATATCATCAGAAGCAAACTTCCAGGATCAGAAATCTAGACACTTATGCTAATGAAGTAAGCACTTCTTTGTATACTCAAGGGACAAAACATTTGAAGAACCGGAATCATGTTCCAAATGTTATCAAAGAACAAGTCCCTCGAACTTTTGCTCGTCCTGTTGCTGTTCCCGATCTCCGAGAACACCTCCAACAAAAGCGGGACAACAATTCAACACTTCCAATTCAACCAAGTGATCATCATTACTGCAATCACAAAGTTGTTATTAAGTGTTGTTGTCAAACAACAAGACGATCTGTCTTCGATCGTTTGAACTTTCCTAACCCTGAACCTATGTCTGAAGATGAAGACGAGGTTTTATACGCCTCCATCAACATGACTTCCAGAGACACTGGGGGTAGGAAGTGCTCCAAGCATGGGAAGCCTCGCAGGCCAAGCCAACGGTACTTGGATTTACTCCAAGAATCCTCTGAAGGAGTATTCCAACATACCCGTTTTCGAAGCCGAGACACAATCGGTCAAAGGAATCTTCAAGACCTTTCTGGTCGTTTTCTTCCTTCTCACTCAGGAGATGATTCTTTCTCCGACTATGATGCATACAGCGAAAGCTCAGAACAGACGGTATCTTCCACTGTACCCAGGGAAGTGACAGCGTATGTTGTCAATGAAGATCCCGATGCTTCCATTTCAGCTAGCCAAGAACAAAGAATAGCTGCACTAGAAGATAAGCTGAAGACCATGGCTGAAATGGTCGCCAGTATGCATTCCATCATTGTAGCTCGGCATACAGTACCACCGACCGTACTACCTGTAAATCCTGAAATCATAGCATCGTCGGTACCTGTCAATGCTGGACTGGGGGTAGCATCTCTTCCAACACCTCCTGTACAAGTCCAACCTACACCCAGTCAGTCAGGTGCTGGGGGTAGTGCTTATCATGCTGTTCCTCCTCCTACCACTGTGATTCAGCCCCCTCCTTCTACATCAGTAGAAGATGCCAATGAAGCTGTGAAGCTCTTGCGAACTCAGTTCGAAGCTTTCAAGGAGAAGGACAACTTGCAAAGACTGGGGATCAAGCAACCTTACCCAGTTGAATGGAAGGAAGTTCCATTTCCTCCGAAGTACAAGATCCCAACCATCTCGCTGTTTGATGGCAGTACATCTCCCAGTCAGTTCATCAACCACTTTGAGGTTATGACTGTCCAACTTCAACCAAATGATGCTCTTCTTACCAGAGTATTCGTCGGCTGTTTAGCTGGCGTAGCATACGATTGGTATAGAAGCTTGCCCGATGGTTGTATCACCTCCTTCTCTGGCTTAAAGCAAATCTTCTTGGAACGATTTTACGAGGGATCAATGACATGACTATGTCAGCCCTCAATAAAATCAAACAGAAACACAATGAAACTGCTGAAAGTTTCATCGAACGGTTCCGCCGTGAAGCTTTGAAGATGCCTCCTGGAACTCCACTGCTGTCACTATTGATACTTGTAAGGCAAATCTTCTGCCCATCATCAGCATGTGGACAGGGTCTACTCAATTCCAAGACTGGCCATCCTTTATTGTCAATGCTAAAGCTGCTGAAGTTAGCGCTGACAAGTTCAAGCAATTAGGGGTACAAATGTCTAACCCCGACCGGGATGAACATCAAACATCAGGTGGTGGCAATCGCCAGAACAACCGCAAACCAAAAGAAACTTTGAACATTAATTTGAACAAGAACAAAAAATCTTTGGCGGTTAACGTAGCTCCTCCTACGTCCACTTCTACCCCTTCAGCACCTCCATCAAGAGAACCTCGTCCCAAAGTGGAGTATTCCTTTGACGAGAATGACACAGCTAGTATCTTTGATTGCTTACTCAAAAGCAATAAAATTCAACTTCCAGATCCTAAGAAGCCCGATGAAGTCGGTAAGACTGATCATCCCAAGTACTGTGTCTATCACAGGTTCATCGGACATCCCACTCGAGCATGTTATGTACTCAAAGGCAAAATTCAAGAGCTGGTCAACGCTGGTATTATCATTCTGTAGCAAGATGAGAAGACTGTTACCGCAAACATGGTCTCAGTTTAATTCGGTGACTTCCCTCCGCAGATGGTACAGCATGGTGTCATTCCTATCCCTAAAGCTACTCTTGAGATCGAGAATCTCCCTCCTCCACGAAGTGAAGGTCTCGTCCCCTTGTCTCTTGACAATGGCGAGATTATGTGGATTCATCCAGATCTTGCTTCAGAGTTTGAAGTTTCCTCTTCCTCCAAGAAGAAAGATCGCTCCAAGAACAAGACAAAGATTTGCAATATGGTGTCTTTTGACCCCATAGTTGATGAAGAAATCTTACTAGGCACCAGATCAGGGAAAGCCTATCTAAAAGATTACCCCGAAACTCAAGAGAATCCTGCTTCTTCTTCTTCTGAGCCTGCTCCAGTGCAGCCTGCTTTTACTGAGGATGTTCCTACTGCTTCCTCACCGGTTGTGATACCCATTCCTTCCAAGCCAACGGTTGCTGACAAAGGCAAACAGCAAGTCCGTTTCGATAAACCTTTGAAGAAGACATCTCCTTCCGGACTTGAGAAGCCTTACAACTTTGACATATTAGCTCAATTGGCTAATACACCAGCCCGGTTGTCAATCTTCGAGCTCTTGCGCCTTTCCAAAGAGACTCGGGAAACTCTGAGCTAGGCTCTTATGCAAGCTGAAACCTGTTTAGCCCTTCTGAAGAAGCCAAAAGCAGAACCAGTCTCTTGCCTCCATTGCCACAGCGTGTTGGAGCTAATTCCGAACATCACTTTCACTCAGGATAATATGCTGCTGGAAGATAACAGGCACGACCGTCCACTCTACTATACAGGATATGTCGACTCGATGAAAGTCGATCGTATCTTGATAGATCCAGGGTCTGCTCTCAGTATTATGCCAAAAATAATGTTGGATGCACTGAAGATCCCAGTGCATAGTCTTTCCAGTACAATAACCACCATTCTCGGTTTCAACCAAGGAAAGAGTGAACCTTTGGGCAAGATTCGTCTAAAACTCCAAATAGACAATCTTCACACAAAGGTTACTTTCTACATCATTGACAATCACGGTTGTTCCTACAATGCGCTGCTGGAAAGATCATTCTACACGAGCATAACATTGTTCCATCAACTCTTCATCAATGTTTCAAATATGTTGATGACAATGGAGAAGTTCAGAAGGAAGTTGTTGATCTCTATCCTTTCAAAGGCATTGAGGCATACTTCAATGATGCACGTATGTACAAGGACGAATTCATGAAGGTTGTCCTATCTCTGGACACTGAAGAAGAGCAAGAAACAACGCCTAAAGATACCCTCATCATTCCTGTCAAAGGGTGTGTTTCTCGTCCTCAATCTTCCAAGCCACTGGCTATTCACTTGCCAATCCAGAAGCAATCTACTGATGATGATCAGGACAAAAGGGAGCTCACTTCCTCTGAGCCGCTTGTTATTGACTTACGACGTAACAAGGACAAAAAGCAGCTTATTTTTTCTGAGCCCCTTGTTATAGATCTATCTCATAGCAAGGATAAAAGGGAGCTCACCGCCTCTGAGCCGCTTGTTACCGACCTCCGTCGTAACAAAGCTAATCCTCCTCCACGTTCTTCTTCTCCCCCTCTTGTAATCAATCTGACTAAGCCTGCTAAGGCTAAAAGTCCTGCTGTAAATACTAATGTACAAATCAATGAAAAAGCACCTACTTTCCAGTATACTGATGTCATTTATCATACTAAATGCTATTTGGATATGTTAGATAACTATCAGTCATTTACAATGGGAGTTGTGCAATCTCTTCAAACAGAAGTTTCATGTGAACACCCAAAGGATTCATATCGTATTGTTCCCGCTCGCAAGAAAGGCGAACGTCCAATACTTTTTAGTAAAGGACCGGAACAAAAATTCAGCTATACAGATGATAGCAAAGTTAACGACACGGGGCATCTTCAACTTCGTCGTTACAGTCAACAATCAAAAGACATCGTCCGAAAGATGGGTTACGACTTCAAGAGCGGTCTCAACTACGGTAAGGGTAGAAAGACTCCTCTTCGTACGGCTGTTCCAAAAGGAAAGTCAGATATGTACTACAGCAGGACCAAAAGAGGTCTCGGATATGCTTCTCCTCCGATTTTATCTCCAGCAGGCTCCGAATCGGATAGCGAGGAACGTTATAACTCTTCTGATTCCAGATCGTGGGATTCTGACACCAGCATCGGTCAAGTTCATCGGCTGACTGTATCTTCTAACATGGTCTCCGTCGAACTTCCAGAAGGCTATGACGAGGATGTTGAAGAAAGTTCTGAAACAGATCCTTGGGCTCAACGAATGGATACCCAATGGGAACTCCGATTCGAACAACGGGAACCTCCTACTGAAGATCAATTAGTTCAAATTGATGTAGGGGAGAATGGGTCACCTCGTCCTATATTCATCAGCAAGAACCTTCCAGAGGCGGTCAAGCAAGAATTAATTCTTCTGATTAAAGAATACATTGATGTTTTTGCCTGGAGTTACGAAGACATGCCAGGACTGGATCCTAAAGTCGCTACTCATAAACTGAACATCCTGCCAAATGCAAAACCAGTCAAACAACAACAACGGCATTTCAAGCCAGAAATGATGGACGCAATCGACGACAAAGTCAAGAAGCTCATCGCTTGTGGCTTTATTCGAGAAGAACAACATCCTGATTGGGTAGCTAATGTTGTCCCAGTTCTAAAGAAAACTGGCAAAGTTCGAGTCTGCATCGACTTCCGGGATCTTAATGAAGCATGTCCAAAAGATGAATTTCCTCTCCCCATCACGGACGTCATGATCGACAACACCTGTGGGTTCGAAAGAATATCTTTCATGGACGGATTCTCCGGATACAATCAGATTCGGATGAATCCTGAAGATGAAAAGCATACTTCTTTTCGCACTCCTCGTGGAGTCTATTGCTATACTGTAATGCCGTTTGGTCTCAAGAATGCTGGTACAACATACCAACGAGCTATGAGTACCATCTTTCGAGATCATCTGCGCAAGACTGTCGAATGCTATGTTGACGATATTGCTGTCAAAAGTTGTCTAAAGGAAGATCACATCCAAGACTTGAAAACTATCTTCAATCTCATGCGCCAGCATCAACTCAAAATGAATCCCACCAAGTCATTCTTGGGTGTCTCTAGTGGCAAATTTTTCGGCTTCGTCATTACCTGTAAGGGTATACACGTGGATCCAGAGAAGATCAAAGCCATTCAAGAGATGCGTCCTCCACGCAACCTAAAAGAGCTACGAGGATTCCAAGGTTGACTTGCATACATCAGGAGATTCATTTCGAATCTGTCTGGACGCTGCAGACCATTCACTCAACTCATGAAGAAGGGTGTTTCTTTCGTTTGGACCAAAGAATGTCAACAAGCATTTGACGACATCAAGCGGTATCTCATGAATCTACCAGTCTTGGTGCCACCAATCTCTGGCATACCATTCTTAATGTATGTTCGCGCTATGGATCATTCATTGGGTGCCTTACTTGCCCAAAAGAACAAAGAGGGCCATGAACAGGCCATCTATTATCTCAGTCGTACTATGATTGGTGCTGAACACCGTTATAGTCCGGTAGAAAAAGAATGCTTAGCTCTCATGTTTGCTGTTCAAAAGACTCGACATTACATCATTGGTCAAACCATTCATGTCATATCCCGAGTCAATCCTCTTCGGGTACTGATGAAGAAACCTAGCACACTCAACTCTCGGCTGGCTACATGGGCCATTCTGTTAGCCCAATATGACATGATATATGTTCCACAAAAGTCTGTCAAAGGTCAAGCACTGGCAGATTTCCTAGCGGCTCATCCTGTGCCCGAAACATCTAAACTCTACGATGAAATTCCAGATGAGACATTGGAATCCAATGCAGTCTCCGAAGAATTTCCAACCTGGCGTCTATTCTTTGACGGTGCATCCAGAATCGGACCCAATGGTGCCATTGTCGCAGGAGTCAGAGTTGTCCTCGTCTCTCCCAATGGGTCAGTTATTCAAAGAGCCTACTCCCTAGATGAGCCTTGCTCCAACAATGCGACAGAATACAATGCTCTACTTATTGGCCTTCAGCTAGCCAAACAACTAGACATCGAGTATCTTGAAGTTTATGGTGATTCTAAGTTGGTTGTTAACCAGGTTAGAGGAACCTATGAAGTTCGCCATCAAGATCTGGTGCCTTACTTTGAAGCAGCAATCAACATGGCTACATCATTCAAAGCTTTCTTCATTGAATATGTACGCCGAGCGTGCAATACTGAGGCAGATGCTTTGGCCAATCTTGCAGCAGTCTTAGCCATTCCTATCAGAAGACAACAGGTAGTGGTCATCTCTAATCTAGAATTGTTTTGCGTCGAAAACAATCGTAACATCGAGTTCAATAATCTTATTGAAGTCAATGCTATCAGTGAAGATTGGAGAACTCCCTTCATCGACTTCGTAGTCCACGACATACTCCCTGAAGATCCCAAGGAAGCTACGAGTATTCGTCGAAGGTCTTTGCGGTTCTACTACAATCAGACCACCAAGACTCTCTATCGGCGAACTTATGACGGCCTACTCTTGCGCTGTCTTGCTGGTGAGGAAGCAAAGCAAGTACTACATGAGGCTCACGATGGCATTTATGGAGTACATCAACCCGGTCCTAAGCTACAGGATCGCATTCGACGCATGGGTTATTACTGGCCCTCTATGGTTTCTGACGCCATTGATTATGCAAGAAAATGTCGAGCTTGTCAAATCTACGCAGATTTCATTCATCAACCATCGGAGTTCCTTCATCCGACAGCTGCTTCCTGGCCTTTCGAAGCTTGGGGCATGGACATTATTGGTTCCATCAATCCTCCTTCTTCTAGAGGACATCGGTTCATCTTAGCAATAACCGATTACTTCTCCAAATGGGCTAAAGCTATACCTTTGGTTGAAGTCAAGACCAGCAGTGTCATCAACTTCGTCAAACACCATGTCATCTATCGCTTTGGTGTACCTCGACGAATCATCTATGACAATGGACCACAATTCATCAGTCAGAAGTTTACGAGATTCTGCGATGATCATAGGATTGATAATATCGCTTCGACAGCTTACAATCCTGCTGCTAATGGCTTCGCTGAAGCTTTCAACAAAACTATTATCAAGCTCCTCAAGAAGTTTGTATCTACTAACAAACGAAATTGGAGTGAAAAGCTCGGTGAATGTCTTTGGGCCTATCGAACTACAGTCCGCAACCCCACAGGCTTTACACCTTTCTCTCTAGTGTACGGTTGTGAAGCAGTTCTTCCTCTGGAACTTCAAATTCCTTCTTTAAGGATTGCCATTGCTAATGAACTCCCTACAGAGAACAACGATCTTCTCCGACTTCAAGAATTAGAAGCGCTCGATGAAAAGCGGCTATTAGCTCAACAGCATATTGAGTTGTATCAAGCCCGCATCTTGAAGACTTTCAACCGCAAAGTTAAAGTTAGAGCCTTTCAGCAAGGGGAACTTGTTCTAACGGTCAGGCGTCCTATGACTATGACTCACATGAGCAAAGGCAAGTTCGACGCGAAGTGGGAAGGACCTTATGTTGTCAGCAAAGTCTTTTCAAATAGAGCATATCAACTTGCAGAATTAGATGGTCGAGTTGCAATGATGCCTATCAATGGCAAATTCCTTAAGAAGTATTATGTATAAATGTAAATGCTTGTAAATCATCAGACAAGTTCAAGTTCATAAATAAAATCCAAATTTTATTTCATCATGAATGACAAGTACATGATATCAAGGAAGATCACTGTCATCCTTTTCGACATTAGGGCGGGGACCACTACCGTCCTTATCAAAGACATAATCGGCAAAAGAGCCGAGAACATCTTTGCTGGAACCCACGAGGAACTTGCAAGCAGCTATCCTCATGGCCTCTTCTTCTTCAGTCTTTCCTGGTTCAAGCAAAAAGTCCAGGATATCTGGTTTGGGAGCAGACGAACCTTCGCCTGCCTCTGCCTGCTTTGGCTGGACCAATTCGGCCGGATGTTCTTCAACACCCGTTTCAACTTTCGGGGCAAGTTCAGCCTTCTTGGATGCATCTTCAGACGATATTTTTATGTTGAATAGTGGAAGTGCTCATTCCTATCAGATTTCTGTTCTATTTATAGACAGAGATTCTCAAAATAATGAAACATCATATTCATCCGACGGTTCATCCGTTCATTCATCATCACCTGACGGTTCACCCGTTCATTTATTGTCGCCCGACGGTTTATCCGTTCATTTTCATCTGACGGTTCATCCGTTCATTTATTATCACCTGACGGTTTATCCGTTCACATTCATCCGACGGTTCGCCCGTTCATCCACATCCATCTGACGATTCGCCCGTTCGTTCACATTCATCCGACGGTTCGCCCGTTCATCCACATCCATCTGACGGTTCGCCCGTTCATTCACATTCGCCCGACGGTTCGCCCGTTCATCCACATCTATCTGACGGTTCGTCCGTTCATTTATTATCACTTGACGGTTCGTTCGTTCATCATCATCCGACGGTTAATCCGTTCATTATAACGATTTATTTTCGTTCAATTTTATTTACATCAGCAACTTGTCATCCTCGATTAAGTTGTCTATTTGAAATAATAATATTCGACAAATTATATTCTGCCACGTCCATATTACCTCTGAGCAGATATAATGAATATAATTATTTTCTACAAAATCATCAAGAAATATATTATGTCCTGTACATCGCTATTATTTGTATCTGAATAAGATACGCAAGAAATAATAGAGCTACAACAAAAATGTCTTTTATTGATCAAAATTTGAGACATTACATGCATAGTATGAAGAAAGACAAAAAGATACAAAATAGTCTTTCTACTAAGACGGAGGCTTTATTAGATTGTTGATCTGTTGTTTTAGAGTCTGCAACCGTTCTTCACGTGTTGCCATCACTTTCCTCCTGGCCTCTTCCATTCCCGATTCTTCATTAAAAACGGGCATAGAGACCATTCGGCGAGTGATTTCAGCATTATGTGCTGCTACATACTCGTTTCTTTCCTGAGTAAGAGCATCAATTTGTTGGACTGCTGTCTGGTGCTCTGTAATTTCAGTTTCTAGTTCCTCTTCGAGACGAACAATCTCCACTCTCAGATTAGCAATTCTTTTCTCTCTCCTCTCAGCAGCTGAGATCACCGATTCTAACTTGGAATTATATTCAGCAGCTTTTGTAGTATAAGCATCCAAGAAATTTTGGAGGTTCACTCTTTCAATTGCCGCTGCTTGAGCCATTTGTTCAAACTCGACCTGCACCAAAGGTTCCACTTCCCCTTTGTTGAGATCTTTATAATTCTTCATAGAGATTTCCAGCTCATTTAATATATGTTCAAGGAAGGTGGCCTGAGCTTCATCACCTTGTTCCCGAATGGCATTCACCAAGAAAGAGGTCGGACCTCTAACCATGTAGAAATCTGCATCTTCTTTATCCATCATTCTATTAATCAGTGGTCCTAAGGACTCGAAAAAGCATCTGGTAAATGACTGGACGACAAGCTGATTAGTCGCCAGAGCACCAGGAGTCGCAGCTGCTCCTGTTGATAACGAAACCGCAGGACGCTCAGTCTCTCGTGTCTGAGCAGCAGGCTCCTTGAATAAGGGAACCAAAGTGGAGCTGGTTGCTCCTCTTGGTTGATCCTCTGCAAAATTAAATACTGTCACTTTGCCTATCATTGGCTATTATCAAAGAGAATCAAAAGTGAAAGCAGTCCAACCATGGGTGGATTCAGCAACAGGTCTATCATCTGCAGGAACAGACTGTAACTGAGCAGAAGTAGCTTCAGACGCTACGGCCTGGCTACTCCCTGCTTCAGAGCCACAAGATAAATGGCGGCTACTACTGGCAATTGTCGTTACCAGTACTATGTCCATGCATGTTTGAGGAGCAGAAGAGGACCTGGGTTCTGTATGGATAAAAGTAATGATGTTAGCTATCAAGTTATTTATTAAAAGAAGATCGCTAATTTCATTACAATACCTTCGGGAGCAGCAACTGGAGTTTCCTCCAAATCCACCTCTTCATCAGCAGTCTTCTCTGGAGATCTTGGCACCTCAGCCTCCTTTTCAGGAGTCGGGGTGTCTCGAGGTGATGTCCGAATTTCAACATTTTCTTCCAGATTTTGTGTCTCATCAGCAGCTTCTGATGAGGCGCTTTCCTCATTCTCGCTGTCCTCGGGAACCTCTTCACTAGCAGCATCAGCAGTATGATCAGCTTCTGTTTGATAACCGAAGTCACAGCCATATAAAGCTTCGATCATCAAACGATCTTCTTCTGCAAGGATTGCTCCAGGGGTAAGAGGAATTTGAGTAGTCTCTGCAAGGATTCCCGCTACAGCATCTAGCATGATTGAAGACGAAACTTGTCTTCTGCGGACCAACCTTTTCCTTCTATGCAGAGGTCTCTCAGGACTCTCTGCGTCTATTGTCTCGACTTGTTTTTGAACAGAGGTCGGTGTGACAGCTTCTTCCTGCTGAATTGTCTCGGCCAGCTGCCGAGATTGAGATCTGGTTGTAACCTTTTCCGAAGAATGATCTAAGATCAGTTTCTTCTTTGCAGCCGGGACGGAAGGCTCCTCTCTCCTTCTCTTCTTGGCTGGAGATTTAGCAACTTTCAAAGAAACGCGCAGTGGCGCGTTAACCTCTTCAGGGAACATAGCGTCCCTCGAAACTTCTAATGGAGCATCCACTGGCTCGTGCACCTCATCATTGCCTGGAAGTGATAGGATGACTCCTCCTTTCCTCAATCTTGTTACAGACGCGAAGCTATCCGCAAGATTAAAATTCTCTGCAAAAGTGTTCGCTGATGTATAGAACACCGAATAGGTGAACAGCATACGAGGGCCATGACTACTGTTCACCGGCATCGAGAACGTTGCTTTCGTATCTCGAGCGTTGTAATAAGCCCAAGCTCAGGCTCCATCTATCAAGAAACCTTTTCCTTGTAGGCATGTGATGGCATTACCTACGTGGAATTGATCATATCCAAACTGCCGAGCAAACCGGCTGGGAAGATATGGCTCCAAGAAGCATTCTTCTTCAAATCGATACACCAGGTGGGATGGACGAATTGTCTTCAACCAATTAAAAGCTGTACGACTCAAAGGTTGCATCTTTGAGTCAATCATGTTGGTCGGTATTTGTTCATATCCGGCAGGAGGATAGGTGCAATAGAAGTTCCACCCTTTACCCAGGTTCAAAGCATATCTGCAATCTCTCAAAGAAGTGTATCTCCACTTTCCTTGAGAGTATCTTCGCAAAAAGCTGCCACCAACTGGTCCCATGTTGGGGTCCATCAAAGTAGGATGGTGTAGAAGCAACCACTCGAGCAGATAAGTATACGGCAATTCTAGCCGAGGAAACTCTTTCTCGTCCTTAGCTTTCAGCATCAAATTGACGTAAAGGCGGAGACCGGCGTTCAATCTACATGTCATCGCCGATAAAAGATCCATCTTATAGCCGAAGACTAGTCGAACGGCTGCAAAAAGAACATCGCGATGGAAGCGGTCTACAGCACTTGATCCAGGAACAACGAACCGACGGAGCCAGCACGTCAGAAATCCTGCTAATTGGGCTTCTTTTGACATGAATCTATATCCCACTCTCATATAACTCTCGAGAGTGTCCCCTTTCTTTAGAGGAGGACATTGATAATCGTCCTTGATCTTTTCATCCAAATCCCCACTTACCTCCATCAACTTAACCACTTCAGTGCTGCTCAGTGGTTTAAAGAAGTCGGGATGGCAGCTATCATGTTCCTTGGTCTTCTTCTCTTTAATATGGTTGAGGAACAGATAAGGCAACCATTTTGATGAATAGCAGGTATTGGATGTACCGCTTTCATAAAACAGAGAACAGATTTTATAATGACATAGCAGTTCTTCGAAGACTGCTACCATGTCTGCGTTCTCTTTTCGAAGTTTGTCCAATTCATCATTAGTTGGGACAAATTCTTCATACGGGGCATCCCTCATCGGCAAGTAAGAGAGGTACTGCATCTCATGAAGGGCAAACCCGATCTCTCCGCAGGAAGTCATAAAAGTCCCAGTCCTGTAATTGTATCTCTCTGCTAAAGTCAGGAATAGATGTGAATTGGGAGCAAAACCGTAGACAGTGGCATGCACTGCTTGATACAAGTTAATTTGTTGAAGTTCGTCTTCAAATTTAGTCAAGATCCAATTTGTTATACAATTCCATCTCTTAAAGTCTGGGTTCACCAGTCCAGTTAATCTGAGGTCTTGATCTGGGTATCTCCCTTCAACCTTCGCAAACTTATTTGCGAATATGGGAACTCTCACGGGCATTAACAAAGAAGAATTTTTCGGCGGAATACAACCGGGCTTCAAACCTCTGAGCAAGACACTGTATCGTTCTGAAGAACTGTAAAACATGTCTTTCTTGTCAGACCCCTTCTTCACATAAATCTTTCCTGGACGGGCATCCTGAAAAGGTGTGAGATTCCATTCCATTCTCCTCGGATAGCTTGCATGAGCATATCGAGACAAGGGAAGGCAGCGGGAGACATCTGGTATAGAGATTGTTCTATCTTTCTGATGGACAATCCGTTTTTCCATCCGTGGCCTTGGCTGAGAACTCTTTTCAAAAGCCTCGCCAAACAAAAATAGGGGCTTCTTGTGAATGATGGCATCTACCGACTCCAAGGGTTGTCCATTTATCAGACACAACAGAGTTTCATTATCTTGGGCAACCAAGATAGCTTGGCGGGAAGCTGGCAAATCATACTGTGGATAGTGCACATGGGACAAGTCCTCTTTGTATTCTGATTCTGAAAGAGTCCCTACAAAGTTTTCGTACCCTGGATCTTCTCTGGTATTAACTGCATCAAACAGAGAAAACAAAAAATTTAGCATAAGGAAAGATCAAAGATGCAACCATTAGATTGTGCAACTATCAGATTGCGCAACCTCAGATTGCGCAAATCATCAGATTGCGCAGCAATCAGACTGCGCAGCAAAATAGTCGTCAGATTGCGCTGGCATTTTTGCGCAAAATAGCAAATTGTGCTGACTTTTGCTAGCGCAGTTCAACCGATTGTGCGAGAAATTATTCTTCATAAAAATGAAGAATAAATGGTTTCGTGCAACCAAAACCCTAAAAAGGGTGGCGCAGTATGATCACATCTCTAAAAAGAGATGGACTCTGAAGAACAGTGAAATCAAAAACCCTAAAAAGAGTTTTGATTGGGTCATCTACCTTCTAATGCGGGATGCACAGTCTCGTGGCGAGAAGCACGTCGCACGACCCTAGCCGAAGACTCGGCGGGGGCCTTGCCCTTGGTAGCGGCGGAGGTTCGCTTGGGAGCCATGAAGATTTGATGAAGAGGAAAGGAAGGAATAGCTCGAGACTTTTCTCTCAGATCACGAAAACAAAGTAAAGAATAAAATAAATATCGAAGAGAACTATTTATAGCTTTTCGAAGAGTAACGGCTGCCTCAGATTGTGCCAACAAAGTCGGACTGATCTATCCGATTGCGCAGACAGCTTAATACATGCGCAATTTGATTGAAATTTCAAAATTCAAAGTATTTCGAAATTTTGAATAAGTTCAACTTTCGAAAACTTTGAAGGGGGTCATGTAGGTCCTAAAAAATCAAATTGCACACATCAACAAAGTCATGAAGATCAAAAAATGCATCTTTCAAATGAACTGCGCAGACATCAGATTGCACAACAATCAGATTGCGCACACTCGACTGTGCACACTTTCAACTACGCAGGCTGACGTGGCAGTATCATCATTATCTGACAAAATCAAATCTTTCTGACAGCTGACAGCTGACAGCACGAATAACGAGGAGACTGTTTGTTTATTGTACCGCACAGCGCTCGAGGACAGCTGTACATGCAGCGCAATCCATGCTAGCGCAATCCATCTCTGCACAATTTGAAGTTAGCGCAATTCATGTGGCGCACTTCATTCTGACAAAAGCACACGTGGCATTCATGCCATCAAATGCTCGTTACGTGGCAACCATCTTCACACGATCATGTGCATTTCAATCAAATGATGCCATGTGTCCAAGACAGTTGGTCCACGACCAGACAACTGCCTGTGCAGTCTGATGCTGCACAATCCAGTTCTTGCGCAATCCAGCTTGCGCCATCCAGAATAGCTAAAAATTAGTTATTTCCAGAACTCTATAAATAGAGTTTCAAGTCTCCATTCAAGGGGATCAGAGATCAGAGATCATAAATCAGAGATCAGACATTAAAGTTCAGAGAGTTCAGGAGTTCTTGCCCAAGTGCTGCTGCATTCTTCCGAGGCTTTTGCCTTCAAGTCAACTTCAGAGGCTACAGTCTTCAAAGTTCACATCGTCCAAGGGATAAAGCAATCGTCTTCTAGATTGGATTCCTAAAGTTGTACCTTTCCCAGAATTCTTATAATCTTTTACAAAGTTTGTATCAATAAAGTTTCATACTTTTGTTTTTGCAAACATCGTGTCGTGTGTCGTGTCCTGGACCGACTCGCACACGTGCACGAGGCTGTGCGTGCCTGTGTGTGTCTGTGCGTATTCGTGAGTGTCTGGATATGTTGTGTCTTGTTGTAGGGACACCACACGACCCGTGCGACACACTGAAACATGCACGACACTTTACCAACCATTAAATTAGATTTTTAATTGATTTTTGAACTAGGATTGGGGTCTCCCCATTTTTCTGATACGGTAACAGTTTTCAGTTCTTTTTCTGATTCTTTTAATGCATTTTAATCGATTTAAATATAAATTTTGCAATGATTATATATGTGTACATGTCGGGGATATTAGACTTCATGTCTGCGTTCAATGTGGAGAAGATTGGTTGAGTTTTGGGTGTTTTCGAGTGTGGGATTGGAATTTAGGAACAAAAACTGAGATTTACCTAGTATATGTAACCTGGGATTCATTTGTTGTTGGTTGGGGTTCTTCACAGTTAAGCTCATTCCCAATTCCATATGTTCAAGACTGAACATATTCAATTCTTAACTTAAAACTAAATTTCAGTTTAAGTAAAAAACCTGAAAAACACACAGGCCATTTCCCTTAGCACTGTCACACACATTCATTAGTACCTAAACACACACACACAACCTAAAATCTGTCACACACATTTTTCTATCATTCACTAACACACACCCTATCCCAATTACTGTCACAGTTCACTCTCACACCAATCTAAACACACACACACACATGACAATGCATATTTCCTGTCACACTCTCACACACATGCTCACTTTAGCACACACTCATACACAAGACATTATCACACACACACACACACACATTGCTATGATTCACACACCTATGTGACACATTGCCCATTTACATATCTACCCCTCTATGCCTATGTGTACATATATATATATATATATATATATATATATATATATATATATATATATATATATATATATATATATATATATATATATATATATATATATATATATATATAAATTATCTAGCTTATGTGTAATGTATTATATAAATGTGTAGTGTGATAGTGTAGTATGAATTAGAAAATTCATTAGCCTATATGTGTTTGGCCCATGGCTTAGGTGGAATAGCCTATGGCATGGGGTGTGATACACTTGTGTATCACTAGGCTAGTGAGACTTGTGTGGTATTTAGTTAGTTGACCTAGATTGACTTGTTAAACCTAGGTTTGACCAACCCAGACTAGTTTGACCTAGTTTAACCCTGTTTGACCTTGGTTGACCTAACTAGACTAGAGTTGACCTAGTTTGACTGCTAGGGTTGACTAGAGTTGACCAAAAGTTGACTTTAGCCTAGATTGACCCCAAACGTCATGTAGATGCATTGTAGCAGTCTATTTCATTATTTTAGACATATAGTGACTTGTACTGTTCTAATAGGAGGCAGACACCACTCCTCGAATAATATATTCTCTTCAGACACTCAGGATATCAGGCGAGTACATTCTCTGATCATTTCATACTTGTTAGGATTTATATTCTTGTTCTAGATTACTTTACATGATGCTGTCACGTCATTATCACGGATTGGTACTATATGGATCTTATCATGCGATGTTATCTCCCTCGGGGTGTATCAGATACAGTTGTCATGTGCTTTTCACGAACATCTTGTATTTCATGTACACCGCTTTCATGTATACTCTTGTGCAATCTTGTACTCTCATGATCACGTGAGCAAACATGATAAAAACCTCTTGTACAAGGTAACGTAACTTGACTGGATCGTTGTGTAGTAATTAGGGAGGGTGAGTAGGAAATGGTTATGTGATCAAAATCCCATATTGTGAAATCTTGTGAAATTATGTATATATCCATGGTACACTCACGTATGATGTAGTTACCCTTGTATTGTCCTAACCCGTTTATATAACCATCTCATGCTCTAAATCACAGGTTACTTACAGTTCTTACTTATCATATATATATATATATTTCCAGTTATCAAATCTCTATCGTTTTTATATATATTTTTTTACAGTCCATGTATCTTACTCTTGCATGCTTTATATTTCCCAACATGATATGAACTGCGTGAGATGTATTTGTGCTCGCTCCTGTCCTGACTGGACCTGTTGAAAATATTAAAGATGATGATGGTGACTGCCCTACCTTCTATGGGGCACATGAGGGTGACCTTCAGGAGCCTGAGGAGCATCTAGCTCAGTAGAGGGTGCCTAGTCTAGTCTAGTATTTATAGTTTTCAGTTTGTATCGGATTGTTCCGATTGTTAGTTGAGACTTAGTTATATTTCAGGACTTGTATTTATTTGTGTTGGACATCTATTTGTGGGGTGTGATAACTCTATTTATATTTCAGTTTCTTCCTTTTATCTGATTCCATATCGTGCTCTATTTTTCCTAGACTTGTGATTGAGATATAGAATTGAGATATTATATTATACCTCCGTACGGAGATGATATGTTTATATCATGTTAGATGTTAGATATTATAGACGAACTATACAGCGTTCTACCGCCGACACTGCGACGTAGGCTGGACGTACCCACGTTCTCGTGCCCCTAATCAGGGTGCGGGTCGTGACACATTTTTGTGGTGGCCCACGCAGGTCGAGAGTTAGAGTCGCAACTAGTGCGATTTTTCGTAGTGGTGCTCGACTTAGAGTGCTGCTACGAGCCTGCTATTAGAAATTTGGTCCTAGTTATTACTACTAGAATTTCTCAATCACACCTAGGAAATTTCCGATCTTTTGATTATCATAATGACTCTCCTTGTATTAAATTAACTGTCCTTCTTTGATAATATCTTCTCATGTGCCATATTGATCTCTTTGTTTCAATTCGTCTCCAGGATGACGAAGACGCACCCGCAGGCCGCTGGATCGAGTAGCTTGCACGAGAGATCTGACCAGGCTGAGGAGGAAGTTCAGGAGACTGTCCCAAGTATTTCTACTATTCCGGAGGCTGTGGCAGTTGTACAGAGAGGTCTACCACCTCCACCCCAGAGGGTTACGGTCGTTGTTCCAGAGATACTGCCGCCGCCACCTCCGATACCGACGGATACACACCATATGTTCCTTCTCCTTCAACAGATAATGGAGACTCAGCGAGCCCAGGCAGAGGCATCGTAGCGTCAGATCACGGAGGCATCACACCGCCAGACTGAGATATTGTGGCAGAGCATAGAGAACTCGCATCAGCTTGCACTGGCAGCCGTGGAGAGAGTGGCACCGGGTACGGTACAGGGCCCTACCGGCCAGCAGCCGTACCAGCAGCAGTCTAGGCCAGGGACAGTATCAGATTTTAGGAAGATGAGCTCCAGGGACTTCACGGGCATGGAGGGCATCCTTTATGTAGACGATTGGCTAGAGGACGTGCATCAGAGTATGGAGCTGGCAGAGCTTCCGAGAGGACTTTGGGTTTCAGCTGCAGCCAGCCGATTCTTTGACATCGCTTTGACGTGGTTCCGGACAGACCCTCAGGTGTCAGTGAAGGGTATATCATGGGAGAACTTCAGGCGGCTCTTCAAGGAGAAGTTCTTCCCAGATGTGGCTCTCACAGCGTTGGTGGGCCAGTTTGTGGGTCTAGTGCAGGAGAACTCGTCGGTGGACGAGTATGCAGCAGAGTTCTTCCGTCTTAGCAGGTTCGCTTTCGATCTTATCCAGGATGAGGGGCAGAAGTCTCGTAAGTTTCGTAGGGGACTTATTCATGCAGTGCGCACCCGCACCTCGGGTCGCCGTAACGTGACGTTCGATCAGATATTGATGGACGCGCAGATTGCAGAAGAGGACTTCGGCCTCAAGCCGAAGAGGGATAGTGATGCCTTAGGGGCTAGTTCTAGTGCAGGGCCAGCCAAGCGCCCTCACATTTAGCAGAGGCCAGTTCAGCAGCCATTTCAGGGCCAGAGACATGTACTTCACCAGCAGGCACCCAGGCAGCAACAACACACTATATATAACTTCTGCAAGAAGCAAGATCACGGATGGGACGACTGCAGGAAGAGGCAGGGCCTGTGTTTGCTTTGTGGTTCAGCAGGGCATCAGTTGAGGGAGTGTCCCAAGAACTTGGCACGATTGGCTCAGGCAGCAGTAGGAGCTAGGGCTCCGACAGGGCAGCAGACGGGACCACCGTTGCAGACTCAGCAGCAGAGGTTTGTCTAGCATCAGTGGCAGGCCAGGGGAGGCCAGCCGGGGCGAGCTTTCGCCATGGCAGTCGATGATGCACAGACAGAGGGAGAGCTGATTGCAGGTCCCAACCTTTTCGATTCCATTTCCGTATTTGCCTCCTTATAACTGTCTTGAAATTCGATTCTATCTGTTCCTTATAGTTGATAAAATTTGTTCGAATATTTCATTGTGATTTATTTTTTTCTGAGATAAGTCGTATGGGCTAGGTCATCTCGATTATGGGATCTAGAGTCTTCTATAGTCATGTTAGCTGGTATAGAAAGGACATATAGTCGGATTTTGGACGTATTTCTCGGGTGTGAGAATTTAAGGTTTTCGCGGCCAAGCATGTGGCAATGCAAAAATTTTAAATACCATGATTCTAGAGGTATGTACCTTAGTCGAGGACTCTGTGAATATCGTAGCCTTGCTCACTAGTATGACAAAGATTCCGAGTATCATGATTTTGGACAGATGCATATGATTATCGGACTGTGTGTTTGAAAATGTGATTGTTGGGGTGTTTGACCTAGAAGGAGTACGACCATTTTAATTTCGAGGACGAAATTTTTCTGAGGAGGGTAGACTTGTAGCACCCAGTTTCTAAAATGAGGGTATCTTGAACTTTTGTATTTTTATTTATTTAATAATAATATTGAACCATGTTATAATTTTTGGTGATTTTTAATTAATTTAAAACTATTTAAAACCCTGACTTGTGATTTTGATATTTTGCTAGTACAACCCTAGAGACTGCATGACCTAGAGACTAACCATGACCATGGAGACCTAACCATGTGATTGGGATGACTAATTATGACTTTTTAGATTAGGGGTATTTTAGTTATTTTGACAATTTTGTGGAATTGTATTTTATATTAATAAAATATGTGCTAGCTAATTATTAGAGACTTGACCTAGAAGTTTAGCCTAATCTAGATTAGCCTTGAGGTTAGAATCATGATTAGGACATTCCTACTAGGTGCCAAGTTTACAAATATCTAGATATTTGGATTGGTAAGATATTTTACATAGATATTTCTAAAGGAAACCTAATTTGCATGTAAGCCTTTGATCTAGACTTAATAGCTAAGTTAGAATCATGGCCACACATTGTGAACCCTAGCAAAACCCTAATTCTTACACCTATGACCAGCCATCAAGCCATTCCCTCCCTATTTAATCACCTCTTCATAATTCCTAGCCTCTTTTAAATACCTACATAAATTACTACTTATGTTCTTCCCCAAACCTTCACAAATTCCCTATTTCTCCACCAAATTGGACCAAACGAATTGCGTTGGACTCTCCTACAATAGTAGAGGCTAGTGGGGGCTTGTTTGCGAGAAGTGGAGCGCGTTTGGACATCGCTCGAGGAAGGCAACTTCTCATTTCGGGAGCCTATTCATTGAGGTTTCACCCTCAATAGGTAAAACCTATCAAACACCTATAAATTCCCAATTTCTTTCCATAGATGCATCCATTTAGGGTTCCCCTAGGTGTAGCCCAAGTTTGGTATGAGTTCGTGTCCATTTCGTGTACGTATCGGACACGTATCGGTGTTTTTGAACTTTTGCTCGACGAAATGCCACATAGGAAATTATTTTGTTAATTTTTAAAACTAATTACATGTATGTGTAGCCTAACATGTGTACATTACAACCCTAATCAACTGAGTCAATTTTAGTATAGTTTGGACATGGTTTTAGGGCATGGACACGCAGCACGAGATACCGTACGGGGCTCGTGCGGCTGCCCTGCTGCTCGGGTGTCCTAGCGGACACGACACGGCACCCCGACACCTAAAAATTGGTGGGTGGGTGCGGGCAATGACTGACACCATGCCAAAGAAATTTCGTGAGCCCTCGATTAGTGTGCACGAAGAAATCGCGTGTGCACTGAATCGAGCCTTGCGCGCACAGTCGAAAAATCGATACTGATACGCTGTGATTTCTTTGGACACAAGACACTTGGACACGTTGCAGGAACATGTATGTGTAGCCCTACTCTGGGCGAACACAGGGACACGACCACAAGGTATCTCGTGTCGTGTGTCGTATCCTGGACCGACTCGTACACGTGTACGAGGCTGTGCGTGCCTGTGTGTGTTTGTGCGTGTTCGTGAGTGTCTGGACACGTTATGTCATATTGTAGGGACACCACACGACCCGTGAGACACACTGAAACATGCACGACACTTTACCAACCATTAAATTGGATTTTTAATTGATTTTTGAACTAGGATTGGGGTTTCCCCATTTTTCTGATACGGTAACAGTTTTCAATTCTTTTTCTGATTCTTTTAATGCATTTTAATCGATTTAAATATAAATTTTGCAATGATTATATATGTGTACATGTCGGGGATATTAGACTTCATGTCTGGGTTCAATGTGGAGAAGATTGGTTGAGTTTTGGGTGTTTTCGAGTGTGGGATTGGAATTTAGGAACAAAAACTGAGATTTACCTAGTATGTGTAACCTGGGATTCATTTGTTGTTGGTTGGGGTTCTTCACAGTTAAGCTCATTCCCAATTCCATATGTTCAAGACTGAACATATTCAATTCTTAACTTAAAACTAAATTTCAGTTTAAGTAAAAAACCTGAGAAACACACAGGCCATTTCCCTTAGCACTGTCACACACATTCATTAGTACCTAAACACACACACACAACCTAAAATCTGTCACACACATTTTCCTGTCATTCACTAACACACACCCTATCCCAATCACTGTCACAGTTAACTCTCACACCAATCTAAACACACACACACATGACAATGCACATTTCCTGTCACACTCTCACACACATGCTCACTTTAGCACACACTCATACACAAGACATACACACACACACACATATAAAATTCACACACACACACACACACACACACACACATATATATATATATATATATATATATATATATATATATATATATATATATATTATCTAGCTTATGTGTAATGTATTATATAAATGTGTAGTGTGATAGTGTAGTATGAATTAGAGAATTCATTAGTCTATATGTGTTTGGCCCATGGCTCAGGTGGAATAGCCTATGGCATGGGGTGTGATACACTTGTGTATCACTAGGCTAGTGAGACTTGTGTGGTATTTAGTTAGTTGACCTAGATTGACTTGTTAAACCTAGGTTTGACCAACCCAGACTAGTTTGACCTAGTTTAACCCTGTTTGACCTTGGTTGACCTAACTAGACTAGAGTTGACCTAGTTTGACTGCTAGGGTTGACTAGAGTTGACCAAAAGTTGACTTTAGCCTAGATTGACCCCAAACGTCATGTAGATGTATTGTAGCAGTCTATTTTATTATTTTAGACATATAGTGACTTGTACTGTTCTAATAGGAGGCAGACACCACTCCTCGGACAGTATATTCTCTTCAGACACTCAGGATATCAGGCGAGTACATTCTCTGATCATTTCATACTTGTTAGGATTTATATTATTGCTCTAGATTACTTTACATGATGCTGTCACGTCATTATCATAGATTGGTACTATATGGATCTTGTCATGCGATGTTATCTCCCTCGGGGTGCATCAGATACAGTTGTCATGTGCTTTTCACGAACATCTTATATTTCATGTACACCGCTTTCATGTATACTCTTGTGCAATCTTGTACTCTCATGATCACGTGAGCAAACATGATAAAAACCTCTTGTACAAGGTAACAGAATTTGACTGGATCGTTGTGTATTAATTGGGGAGGGTGAGTAGGAAATGGTTATGTGATCAAAATCCCATGTTGTGAAATCTTGTAAAATCATGTATATGTCCATGGTACACTCACGTATGATGGAGTTACCCTTGCATTGTCCTAACCCGTTTATATAACCATCTCATGCTCTTAATCACAGGTTACTTACAGTTCTTACTTATCATATATATATATATTTCCAGTTATCAAATCTCTATCGTTTTCATATATATTTCTTTACAGTCCATGTATCTTACTCCTGCATGTTTTATATTTTCTAACATGATATGAACTGCGTGAGATGTATTTGTGCTCGCTCCTGTCTTGACTGGACCTGTTGAAAATATTAAAGATGATGATGGTGACTGCCCTACCTTCTATGGGGCACATGAGGGTGACCTTCAGGAGCCTGAGGAGCATCTAGCTCAGTAGAGGGTGCCTAGTCTAGTCTAGTATTTATAGTTTTCAGTTTGTATCGGATTGTTCCGATTGTTAGTTGAGACTTAGTTATATTTCAGGACTTGTATTTATTTGTGTTGGACATCTATTTGTGGGGTGTGATTACTCTATTTATATTTCAGTTTCTTCCTTTTATCTGATTCTATATCGTGCTCTATCTTTTCTAGACTTGTGATTGAGATATAGAATTGAGATATTATATTATACCTCCGTACGAAGATGATATATTTATATCATGTTAGATGTTAGATATTATAGACGAATTATACAGCGTTCTACCGCCGACACTGCGGCGTAGGCTGGACGTACCCACGTTCTCGTGCCCCTAATCAGGGTGCGGGTCGTGACACATAGAGGCTATTGAGTTAAATAAAATAATGATTGCATGGAGAGAATGGATTCCCGAGTTCTTACATGGCATCCCTCTTTGGGACTATTAGTGCCCGACAGGCCGGCTGGTTCCCACAGATACTGTAAATCTGCCACACGGGCAGGGAACGGTATCTGCTTATATTATTTATTGTACATTGTATATTGATGACGGGCGTTCCGCTGGGACTCATCTAATTTATGATTGGCACAATTGATTGATTGGATAGACTAGCCTTGCTTGCACATAGTATGAACTGAGGAATCCTTATTGCATAATTCCAGGATAACTTGGAACTCACAGTAGCAAGCCTAGTAGTTGAATGGCCGTTTAAATTGATTTGTTTGTGTACTGTACCTACTTTGTTGACTACTGAGACGACCAGAGTATCAGGACATGACGGGTTAACTTTTGTCCTTGTTTGGTTGGGAGGTTGGTTCAAAGTGTCGTGATGTTATACGAATCCTAGTAGCTAGCAGAGATCTATTATCATATTCTCTTATTACTAGTTTAATTCCTCATATCGTGCTCCCTTGCGATACTTGCTATTAGATGTCTAACCTCTCTGGTTTTGCATGGCCAGATTTAGAGCCGGTCCCCGAGGACTCAGCTTACTTCTACCTCCAAGATGGTCAATACTAGAGGAATGATCGCATGAGGACTCGAGTGGATTTCTTACTTCCCCACTCGTTTTGTTATTTACTTTATACTTGCCATTTGGCACCGACATGTTAGTCAGATTGTCTTGTAATTACTTTTGCATAATTGTAACTAAGTCAGACTGCAGCTGATGACAATTGTGTATACTTTGCTACATCATCTGGCTATGTTTTGTAAAACCAAATATCAAAAACATTTTGATTTAGCGTCTGTGACGCCTTACTGCTTTATCTTACATGTTCTCTATTACTGTTTCTTGTTTGAATGATTGAGACAATAGATGTGAAGTGACCATAGCGAAACTTTTATGTAGTATGCACCCCCTCGTCTTTTAGACAACATTGATCGTATTATACGGTATTTCTCTACCCGTAATACGTAGCTGCCTGAGTCATTCTCCCGCTCTCCAGTATTCTGGTTCTGGGGCATGACAGAAGACAAGTATGAGTCGGTGCGTTGACAATACAAGCACGAAAAAGGTCTAGAGGCAAGGAAATAGGGTCTATCATGTAGTTACGTCTCTGATTATGGCCGTAAGGCAAACACGACTTGATAGGTTAACGTTATTGGCACAAGAAGAGTCTAAAGCAAAGTATGAGTTAACGTCGTTGTGCAAGCACGGGATGGTCCCCAAACACAAGTATGCCAAGGCGTCTGTCATAAAATTGATCTTAAGACAAGACTAGAAAGACAATTGATAAGTAATGGACTATGTTGCACAAAGTAAATCAAACGTGTTGGTTTTGTATGGGTGGACGAGGAGCTCATTCCACCAGTACAGTTGAGTACTGACACCCACATAGTTTACATGTGCAGGCACAGGTAGAAGCTCGTGGCGCGGAGCTCGTTTGGATGCGTCGAGGCACGGAGTTCCTTGGCGATTCGAAGCGTGCGGTCGTATGGAGTCAAGACTTATACGGGACATAATGTATGGACATCGCCTTCCGAAGCTTTCGCTGGCTCAAGCATTGTAATCGAGAGATGAGAGAGAGCAGAGTGACTTGTAAAGTGAGAAAAGTGAGCTTGAGTGTTTGTAATCTTGGCCTTGCGCCTCCAATGTAACCGTTGTTTCAATATCAATAAAGAACTTCTTTGTATAATTTGTGTTTGTTCTAAATTTTCGCTGCGTGTTCAATGTCTCTGCTTAGGACTTCTGTACGACAACCCCGTCGTAGCCGCTGAAATCGGCCGTTATGGAATCCGCCGTGCACGAGCGCAATCTAGGCTCGTACGACATCACGCCTTAGCGAGGACGACCGCTCCTACGGGAGTGGGGCGTGACATAATGGTATCAGAGCACGGCTTTACGTCCTTGGACTTTATTTCGATTCTCTCAGTTTTGAAAGCTCGTTTCGAGACAAAAGAAGTATACGCTCTCTCTCGTTGTGCCTTGGGATGTTCCATACAATAAGTCTAATATTTTTAAAAGCTCGTATAAGTACTCGGTTGAACGGGATCGATAGGCGAAGGCCTTTGTGCCAAACCATGACGGACTTCAGTCGAAATAAAACTAAAATGCTAGAAGTTAGCAAACGCAAGGCGTGCTTGAATAACCTTACGCTGACAATGGCGAACGAGTACACGAGACCAAAGTATAGTTCGAACGGGATGGTTATGCACGCAGCCTTTTG
Organism: Iris pallida; assembly: GCA_029216955.1. Classification (NCBI taxonomy): domain Eukaryota; kingdom Viridiplantae; phylum Streptophyta; class Magnoliopsida; order Asparagales; family Iridaceae; genus Iris; species Iris pallida. Next base: position 11,133,956 of record JANAVB010025798.1, read on the forward strand.
GCTAAGTTGTGCGGAGTATCGCGCATCTAGACCTTCTGGTGGAAACGAGTTGCGAGCGAGATCGATTATCGCTCGAACGAGAATAAGTGAGCATGCAAACTCGAATATAGTCTGCACGGGATATCTATGCACACGGCCTTTTGGCTAAGTTGTGCCGCATGTCGCACACCTCGACTTTTTCGTACAATCGAGTTGCGAGCGATATCAAGTACCGCTCGATCGGGAACGAAGCTACACTTAGAGTGTATATCGATAGGAACGCTATCAAACTAATGCTTAGGCGTGCACGGAAGATTGATTTAGATTTTGAGGAATAGTGCGAACGAATTAGTGCGTCGATACGACGTGAGCGATTACGTTAGAGATTCGTTGAACGAATCTGAAATATGTCTTAGTAAATGATACGAATGTGATTGTGGATTAAATAGGATGGCTCGAATCTGAGTGTTGTATGAATTTTCTTGAAAATCATTCGAGCAAAATTGAGGATTACGAGTAACGGTGAGTATGTCGGCGAGGCGATGTGATCGCGCAAAGCCTTAGAACGCGTCACGCTTAGTTGGTCGTGACTTCGAATGTCCCGAATGAGACGTTGTTCGGACAACTTGTCAATGGACAACGTAAGTTAGAAAATGACTCGGAACGATGAATAAAGATGTATGTCTTTATCGAGGAAGCTAGAGGATAGCACTTGTGATTTCAGATTGGGTCAAATGAAATATGACTTGAGTTTTGGAGAACGATATTGAAACTAGCTTGAGGAATAGCGATCGAACTTGATCTTAGATTGAATCAAATGGAATTATGGTATATCCAGTTCGGACAATAGCATCAGTCGCACGACTCAAAATTGGTTGCAAAGGAAGATCGTCAGGTTACGCATATCGTCGATGGTATTGAGGCGTATCAAAGATCGATATACGATAACTCGGGGATACTCTGACTCGGCGAATGACGATCGTACAATTGTTATTGTTCGGTTGGATGCTATACTTAGGATTTTGATTGAGATAAATGTTAGACGAAAATGATCGTGTCTTGATGGTTACGCGGATAACCACAGCGTCGACATTCTTGTCTTGCGCGAGCGCAACTCCAGCCTCGCACATGCGTTGCGTTGGATTTGGGGCGATTGTTCCGTGTGAGCGCTGACATGGTGATTCATGTCGCGGGAATGATCGAACTCGGAAAATCAGGATGCGGCAACTTTGATTGTCTCGACTTGTCGGTTTGATGCGAAGAAAAATTTAAGAATGTTAGGACTTGCGATTGATGAATGAAATAAACTTGAGGATTGAGTAGGTCCAATCCGCGCATCGAGAATGAATTAGTCTAGACTCGAACAAGAGTTACGTCCCGATGAGGATGATTATCCCGCGGGAGCGTGCATGGTGATTCATGTCCACCGTAGAAAATCTGACTCGCGTGAGATCGGGACGCAACGTATTGTTAAGTCAGATGACCTTGTGATCGATTACGTAAATTGGGATAAATGACTTAGGGAGTGTGGAATGTGAATTATGTGTAGCTCCCCTTCCCGAAAATTTTGAAATATTCTATTTTACTTATTTTAATTAAATGGTGATTTTTAGATTTTATGAATAATTAATTATTATAGCTAATTGTTATATATATACCGTTATTGGTTATTAAATTTCGTTATTATTATTATTGTTATATATTGGGATTATTATTTAATTATATTGTTTTTATATTATTTTATTATAAATATACTATCATATATGTGTGTAATTGTGTGTATATGTAAATGTATTAAATAAAGGTATACATGTGTATATAAATATGGATATATATGAGTATGTGTATATATAGTATTATGTAAATATATATACATATAAATGTGTATATACGAACACATAATATATGTGCGTATATATATAGATAAATATAAAGGAAAATATGTGTGTGTGTGTGTGTATATATATATATATATATATATATATATATATATATATATATATATATATATATATATATATATATATATATAGATATATATATATATGTATAATATATAAATATATAGATATAAAAAAATATATAGATATATATATATAGATATATATATGTATAACATATAAAAAAATAAAAATAAAATATATATGTATAATATATGTATACATATATACATATGGTATTAATAAGAAAAAGAATAAGAAGCTGTTAGCAGCCAAAGCCCGAGCCACCACAGGGAAGTCAGCCCAGGCCCCAGACCACCTCGGCCCAGGCCCAAAGGCTAATCCATAATCCCCTGAACCCGAGCCGACCCAGGCTGCTAATCCCGACCCCCCGTTCAAGTATATATGCGAGAGAGCGAGAGAGAGAAGAACTTCGCAAAACCCTAGGATTCCTCGACGCCACCCAGACCTGGGCGCACCCCTCCATGCGCGCGCGCGGCTGAGCGCCACCGCCGTGCCCGACCGATCGCCGGAGGCCACACGCGCGCGAGCAAACCGCGAGCAATGGCAGCAGCAGGGCGACAACACAGTAGTCGCGAGCCGAACTTCGTGGTACGATTTCTCTGTCGATTTTTGTTCATATTCGATCCCGTAAATTCGTATGCGTAGCCTATATAACCACCTAAGAGACCCTTCAAATAGATTCGAAGATACTCGACTGGATTTTTCAGGAAATCAAGTCGAAGATCACGAAAAACCTGTTAAATTGAACCTAGTAATTGATTCAAACACCCAACTTGGCGTCGAGTTTCCCATCAACCTATTCTTCGAATCCACAAACTTCCAGAACAGAAGTTAACCACAATATATAGGGCTAGAAAAGTCCAATAGGAGGGTAGTAAAGTTTTGCGTTGTACAGAGAAATATACAGATGTAAACTTGGTCAAAAACCTGTTTTTTAAAACAATAAAATCTCTTGATACGACGTGCGTCCCGCTAATCTGGGCGACGTGATCACGAACCGAAAGCATCGAAAGCTACATAACGGCTTCGTGGTCGTGTGGACTTTGACGGAATTTAAATTGGTTGTATGTGCGCGACGAATTTGATGTGTATCCGTCGAAATTCACCGTATCGGTCTCTGTGCAAGTTTTTCAATTACTTTGTGCACGTTCATCAGATCGAGACGAAACTTATACCAACAGGACCGTATCGTTTTTCTGGTCCTGTATGCTAAGTTTGGTCCAATTCTGAGATAGTTGAATCAGACGCCGTTTTACACGGGCCCCACGGTCCTACTCAACGGGCGATTTTGTGCACGGCCCGCCGGAATCCAAGTTTGGACATACGGTTGGGTTCGTATCGAAAAACCGAACCTGTTGACATATAGTTTGATGACTTTAGAGACCGTTGACTCTGGCATACTTTTCGGTACAAAGCGGGTCCAACGGCGGACATCGTTTTTGCCTGAAATTACCGTTTTGCCCCTGTGTCCAGAATTGGACTTAAGGACAAACAATCCTAGCTAATTTGACTATTCTGAGAACGTTGGTAATGTTTATTTCAGCATCTGGAGACTTCTGCATGTGTTGACTGATTGTGGCTCATTTAGTGGTATGTTATTATTGGTTTCACCAGCTAAGGACCTCAGGCAAGTGCACTTTCTGATTGCTTTCCGATTCATAGTAGTCTTTTCATTTTATTTCTATACATATATCTTACTGCTTGTTGACACGCTCGTCACACGGAGTAGTCGGGAGGAGAAATATCTTAGTAAACATGTGGACTACCCAGAAATATCCCCAAAATGTATATTCTTGAACGATAGCAGCTGCACACGACACGTGCAGTGAGCCGAATTTATCCCCTAGCCGTTCACATGTCGAAACAGATATTTCACACCACATAGGTAGATGTCTTTTATTTTTTCTTTACTTCTCTATCGTGCCATGTCATCAGTTATCTTCCAGTTTTTATCTCTCATATGTTATTTTCATGTCTTGTTAATTCTATTATATTTTTGCATTGCCGTCGGTTTGTGTACTTGTTCTATTCCTGACTGGAAACCAACATTTTTCAGGTTTAGCCGCGATCACTCTTAGCATTGGGAAGGCTTGGGTATGCTGAGGTCAACCTAGAAATAGAAAGCAGTTGTATCATTTTCATTAAATTGTGAGACTTTGTATTTTCTTTAAATATAAATGTAAATGTTGTAATAAATCTAGAAATATGAATGAGCAGCAAATGTTATATCTTGAGCATTTATTTCTTGCGGGCTTGACAGCGTTCTACCGCCGACTCTGCGGCGTAGGCTGGCTTGGACACGTCTCGTATCCGAAAAAATGGGTGCGGGTCGTGACAAGTTTTTGTGGTGGCCCATGCAGGTCTATCTTCATAAATTATGCGAACTCGTGATGGTACTTAAGTTAGTTGTACCTTTGCGAGCCTGCGCCCAGGAAATGCTCATTCACAATTAGGATTAAAATAATTTAGGAGAATAACTAGGACTAGGTGTCCCTTGTTCAAATTGATCGTTGGGTAGTTAAGGTTATTAGATAGGCCGTGCAAGTTAGATAGCTTGCTCGATCCCTATAGGTACACTATTACCTTTGATATGACAATGTGGTCCAATGTGGATATACTATTCGCTTAGTATGTTAGGCTTGCCTATAATTAAGGCGTTAATTTTGATAAACTGTTTAATTTTATTTTGCTTTATTAGATATAAATCTTATATCATAAGATAGAATTGTCTATTTTAAATTCTCTTTTGCTGTAAGGAGTTAGTTTATAATTTCTGATTCTGTTATTTCTGTATGAATCCCGAGTTAGATTTGATTCAAAGTTTTTACCTCAACTATTTGGAATATATTTGAGATAAATGTTAGGATGTCCTTATTTTCCTTGTCGTCAGTTAATTCCCCCGGTCAACCTTTTACTTTAAGGATTGAGACTTACAGGCAGGCGTTTACGCTTTCTACCATAGTCAACTAAGTCGAATCCCTAGCAGCTCTTTGACGTTCTTATGAATATAGTTAGAGTAATTAAACGACTGCGATGACTAGACAGCAGCGCACTGTCGCCAATTACCTGAGAGCGGAGAGTATGGGTTCACTGCAGCCAGCAGCGCACTGGCAAGGCACAACCCATAAAATTGAAATCATTTCGAGGATCATAGTCTATGGAACATTGCTAAAACTATGTTCTCGTTGACCTCTTTAGATCTTAGATACCCTTGTGACAATATAGAGTAGAGTACCTGATAGCTTATCACACCTGAATCACGGAACCAAGGGTTTGTCACAGCCAGATTATATAGGCGAGGCATAATTTTCGGTAAAATGACTTCAGACGGGATTACAAGTTTAGGGTACCATAGAAGATAGTAGGATGCCTATATAAGCAAGAACACCAGGTAAGGTTTTAATTCTCTCAAAACTCGAACTACTTGTCCTCTTTTCAAAAAATTTGCATACTTGTATTTTGACTATCTTGACCAACGCTGCTATTACAGCATAGCTTTTGCAAGCTTACTCTTTTATCAAGCTTGATTCCAGACCTATATTTATTGGGGACGCCCGCTAACATATTGTCTAATCAGAATCATTGTATTACGGTCTGATCAACCATGATGCATTTGGTTCGCTTTTTATTTAATTACCCTACGTGGATTGAGATGTAGATGTCTCTAGGATCTCATCTGCGATTGCTTTGACAATTTCTCTTGAATTATACATTCGTCTTTGAATCACGTAATTGTATTCAGGGACATCTCTCTTGAACTCTTTATTGTTTTTGTCTTTCACTGAGTAGAAAGACGAAAGCTCATGATTGATAGATAGATACAGAGTATTCCCCATTGCTATGATAGTTGTATACGCAAGTGTAGCTACCATCGGCCAGCTCAGTGACTGGAACGTTGCCTTGAGTTACTCGTCCTCCCTTCTTGATCTTCTAGTCATTGGAGTCCGGAAATGAGTAGGATCTTTGCCTTGATCAAATGTCAACCTAGGAGACTACCTATTCTCAAGAGACCAAATGTCGTGAGCATCTAACCATTTGTTTGAAGCTTGGTTTAACTAGAACCATTGTGACAATAGTCTGGCAGGTTTGGCACAAATAGAAATGCATGACTCAGTTGTTAGAAATTCCTTTATGTGATGTGCCTTAGAGTTGGTTATCCCGTCGATAACTCTTGTATACTATGGACGAGTGGGTCCTTCTATCTTATCGACCATGTATCATTGTACACACTCATTTTCCATTTATTAAGGAACGACCCTTGACTCGACTTATATCTACCGTATTCCGTTACGTCGTGCCTTATTTTCTATTAACAAGAGTCGAGGTACAGTATCCGGACTTTGGAATCCTTCTAACCTCGTTACTCCTAAAACCATATCCTAGCTTCTAAGGTGGGTAGACCATAAGCCTTCTAAAATTTTTGGGATATACGAGGATTACCTATTTATTAGAATAATTTCTATTAGCATGGTAATTAGTGTCCCATGAACTCCCACTTTTCGTTTAGATCATTTTATGTCCCCGGCCGTGTCACCAATATTCGGAGCACGAGACCAGTTGTTACCTTCCAACAAATTTTATATGCAAGATCTAGACGAGTCCACCTTCATGTAGGTATATCATGTCCCACTCAAACCCGTCCCCTTGTACTCTATTTTTGTGGTACGACTTTCAGGACAAAAGGATTAGCTATAACCCTTACCATAATGCCGGTACATTTTCCGACTTCCATTAGAGCCTCAACTTCGACTTAATTCCTTCGACCCAATATATGGTTGTGATCTACTCGAAGCCCACTACGCACATGCCACTAGTATGCCATCCAATTGAGACCTCATGTGCTACTTAAACACAAAAGTCACTGAAGACGCATTTTGGGCTTGAGGGACCTAGCTAACCAACTTGACGGGCAACTAGCTCAACCCTTGGATAGAAACCTATTCTAAGATACCCTAATCTAGTAGGAAGAGTTTATTATTGGGATCTTGTCCAATCCATATAGATTGAAACCCAATGTTCATCCAACCAACGACTGATGTCCAAATAGAGAACCCATTAAGACCCAGTAGAACCCATCCATGCATACTCCCGTATTTGGACTATAAGACCGAACTAATTGAAATAGGTCCCTATACCTATTATGTAGCCCCCACCTCTTAGACTGTGAAGACATTCGTAACCCTTATCTGGAAGTCGCGAGACGATCTTGTAGTGCACCTTTATCCTTTGCTCGTGTGTTTAGATAACCACGGAAAGGATCACAATCTTGACTTCTCAAATTCCATTCCATTATGGGATCTTATTTGAATTAGAAGTTCGAGAACGAGACTTCTATATTGCACGGATTGCAAGCCCCACTCTAAAAGCTTTATTTGATTTAGCAGGTGACTGGACTAGAGTAGCCCAATCTAGCGAATAAGTCAATGGTTCATAAACCTTCTCTCTATCTGCATCATTGGATACTCTACCACCCTTAAGACTTCATAATTGCCCTCGACTATTCTTTCTTACCTTCCCGTCCTTCCTATTCCAGAGTGACGAATGATCATGCTTATTAGGATTTATTAATATTTCTTAGCTACTTGTGTAAATTTATTGTTTGTTAAATTTTGGGTTGCTTGATAGATACGAGAGGATTATAGATACCATATGCCTAGATCATTGTTGGTATGATTATTAGAAACCAGTTAGAAGATTTTAAGATTTTAGTTTTGAGGAGTAGTGTGACCAAAGGTGGGTAGAAGTCCTCAAGAATCCGTAGTTACGAAATGACTAAGGGATGATGTAAATTATTTTGAGGAATTAAAATTTAAGAAGAATAGGGTTAAGGTAGATTTTCTTTTGAACTCTAAGGAATAGTTACGAATTAGAATTTTGAGGACGAAATTATTTTTAAGGTGGGTAGATTTGTAGCTCCCCTTCCCGGAAATTTTGAAATATTCTATTTTACTTATTTTAATTAAATGGTGATTTTTAGATTTTATGAATAATTAATTATTATAGCTAATTGTTATATATATATACCATTATTGGTTATTAAATTTCGTTATTATTATTATTGTTATATATTACGATTTTTATTTAATAATATTATTTTTATATTATTTTATTATAAATATACTATCATATATGTGTGTAATTGTGTGTATATGTAAATGTATTAAATAAAGGTATACATGTGTATATAAATATGGATATATATGAGTATGTGTATATATAGTATTATGTAAATATATATAAATATAAATGTGTATATACGAACACATAATATATGTGCGTATATATATAGATAAATATAAAGGAAAATATGTGTGTGTGTATATATATATAGATATATATGTATAATATATGTATATACATATATACATATGGTATTAATAAGAAAAAGAATAAGAAGCTGTTAGCAGCCAAAGCCCGAGCCACCACAGGGAAGTCAGCCCAGGCCCCAGACCACCTCGGCCCAGGCCCAAAGGCTAATCCATAATCCCCTGAACCCGAGTCGACCCAGGCTGCTAATCCCGACCCCCCGTTCAAGTATATATGCGAGGGAGCGAGAGAGAGAAGAACTTCGCAAAACCCTAGGATTCCTCGATGCCACCCAGACCTGGGCGCACCCCTCCATGTGCGCGCGCGGCTGAGCGCCACCGTCGCGCGCGGTCGATCGCCGGAGGCCACACGCGCGTGAGCAAACCGCGAGCAATGGCAGCAGCAGGGCGACAGCACAGTAGTCGCGAACCGAACTTCGTGGTACGATTTCTCTGTCGACTTTTGTTCATATTCGATCCCGTAAATTCGTATGCGTAGCCTATATAACCACCTAAGAGACCCTTCAAATAGATTCGAAGATACTCGACTGGATTTTTCAGGAAATCAAGTCGAAGATCACAAAAAACCTGTTAAATTGAACCTAGTAATTGATTCAAACACCCAACTTGGCGTCGAGTTTCCCATCAACCTTTTCTTCGAATCCACAAACTTCCGAAACAGAAGTTAACCACAACATATAGGGCTAAAAAAGTCCAGTAGGAGGGTTGTAAAGTTTTGTGTTGTACAGAGAAATATACAGACGTAAACTTGGTCAAAAACCTGTTTTTCAAAATAATAAAATCTCTCGATACGACGTGCGTCCCGCCAATCTGGGCGACGTGGTCGCGAACCGAAAGCATCGAAAGCTGCGTAACAGCTTCGTGGTCGTGTGGGCTTTGTCGGAATTCAAATTGGTTGCGTGTGCGCGACGAATTTGATGCGTATCCGTCAAAATTTACCGTATCGGCCTCTGTATAAGTTTCCCAATTACTTTGTGCACGCTCATCAGATCAAGACGAAACTTGTGCCAACAGGACCGTATCATTTTTCTGGTTCTGTATGCCAAGTTTGGTCCAATTCTGAGACAGTTGAATCAGACGCCGTTTTGCGGGTCCCACAGTCCCACTCAACGGGCGATTTTGTGTACGGTCCGCCGAAATCCAACTTTGGACATACGGTTGGGTTCGTATTGGAAAACCGGACCTGTTGACATATAGTTTGACGACTTTAGAGACCGTTGACTCTGGCACGCTTTTCGGTGCAAAGCGGGTGCAACGACGGACATTATTTTTTCCCGAAATTATCGTTTTGCCCCTGTGTCCAGAATTGGACTTAAGTACAGGCAATCCTAGCTATTGACTATTCTGAGAACGTTGATAATGTTTATTTCAGCATCTGGAGACTTCTGCATGTGTTGAGTGATTGTGGCTCATTGAGTGGTATATTATTATTGGTTTCACCAGCTAAGGACCTCAGGCAAGTGCACTTTCTGATTGCTTTCCGATTCATAGTAGTCTTTTCATTTCATGTCTATACATATATCTTGCTGCTTGTTGACACGCTCGTCACACGGAGTAGTCGGGAGGGAAAATATTTTAGTAAACATGTGGACTACCCAGAAATATCCCCAAAATGTCTATTCTTGAATGATAACAGCTGCACACGACACGTGCAGTGAGCCGGATTTACCCCCTAGCCGTTTACATGTCGAAACAGATATTTTACACCACATAGGTAGATGTCTTTTATTTTTCCTTTACTTCTCCATCGTGCCATGTCATCAGTTATCTTCCAATTTTTATCTCTCATATGTTATTTTCATGTCTTGTTAATTCTATTATGTTTTCGCATTGTCGTCGGTTTGTGTACTTGTTCTATTCCTGACTGGAAATCAACATTTTTTAGGTTTAGCCGCGATCACTCTTAGCATTGGAAAGGCTTGGGTATGCTGAGGTCAACCTAGAAATAGAAAGCAGTTGTATCATTTTTATTAAATTATGAGACTTTGTATTTTCTTTAAATATAAATGTAAATGTTGTAATAAATCTCGAAATGTGAATGAGCAGCAAATATTATATCTTGAATATTTATTTCTTGCGGGCTTGACAGCGTTCTACCGCCGACTCTGCGGCGTAGGCTGGCTTGGACACGTCTCGTATCCAAAAAAATGGGTACGGGTCGTGACATTATGGCTTAGCGATAAATTGTGTCGTAGCGTGTTTGATTTGAAAGGATTGATAGGCAGATTATGTCGAACGTGTTCGAAGAGATAGACTATGCAAAATGGCTTGATGAACGAGTGATATCGATACGTCAAGGAATTGTTTGGACGTGAGTTGTCGTAGGATGGCTTTGCTGAACAACTCGGACCCCGTGCGACGAATATTGGGATGTGCGTAGAAAATAGATGCTCGATGTTTAGAAATTGGAGTGATGCGAGCTTGGGTAGAAAATCCCGTACCATCAATTTAGTTTGACCTTAGGATGGGGTCAGTGTTGATATTGTTGTTTGGAAACTATGATTCCAGTACTGACGGAAAGACATAGCCTAGCGGTTAGGCAGACGTCCGAGTGCGAAGCGATAGAAAATTGTGGAGGCACCACTTACGAGGCTCGGTTGACATGCATGTATATTAAAGACGCTTGAATATGTGCACGATCCGACTCAAGTGGTGATGGCAGATTCTCTGTCACGAGGCTTGGCTGAAATGCATATATTTTGGAGATGCCTGAAATATGTACACGATCCAACTAAGTGATACGTTGAATCAAGTGAGACTTGAGGAACGGGAAAGTGTCGAGGATTAAGATCGTGAGTTTCGAAAAAATATCGATGGTAATGCGATCATTGGATTGAGACGAGTTTGAACGTTGGTTGATCGGTTGTTGTGCCTTACGACTAAGTTAGCGATAAGCATGAGCGTGGCTCGGGTTGAGGAAACGCATAGGAGTAGTATTTGTGTGCGAGAAACGTAGAATGTTGAATCAAGTTATAAGCCGATAAGTGTACTCAGTAAGTTTCGAGGACGAAACTTTTTCTGAGTGGTATATGATGTAGTGCCCTGTCCCGCTCAGTCAATCGGAGGAATCAAAATGCCGACGGCGTTCGGACTTAGCCTTGCAACGGCTTGCTCGGAGACATCGCTCGGTTGAGGCGATCGCACGCTCAGGTGGGATAGTTTCGGTGAACTTGCCTCATCTTTGCCTTCACATAATAAATCGTATGTTTTCAACTTGCACAAGTAGGCTTAATAATAAAAGAGATGAATCCACATAGCTAAAGAGAGTAATCCCGACGGGTCGAATTGAGTTAGAATATGGAAAGGTCCAACGGTCGGCTTAGAGTTGGTGCACGGCGTGCTTTGAAAATGATACTCGGTCCTTCGTCCCGTGGCTTGGGAGAAGGAAAGTTGGTCTTCGGTGCAAAAGCTAAGAGTTAGCCTAAGTCATAGGCGTCGCCCGTATAAATGTTCGATAAAGCATGCACGCTCCCACTGCGCAAGGCTTAGCATAGCCTTTGCTCGTCCCTCGGGTTAAGTTGTAGGCTTGAGTAGGTTAGGCAAAGTTATGCCGGTCGACCTAAGTCATTCCAAGTGATGTCCCGCTCATTCTGCGGTTGTCAAGTTAAATAGTCCCACGATCCCAAGGCCTGTCATATGAAGTATGACTTGGGCGATAGCGTTGAGTAGAACACGAGTCGATTTAAGACACGAGCCACGGTTGGTTCAGTAAAAAGTTAGCTACGGTATAATGCCCATATTTCGTATTACGTATTTGGAATACGTGTACGTATTTTGACCCCTATTGCATGTCTTTCTGCTTGATTTATTTTGACATTTCATTGATTGGTTTATCTTGGTTCGGTTCGGTTTGTTTGGCTTGGTTCGGTTTTGCTTGATTTTATGTGAACCAAACCACTCCCACCTACCACCACCTTCATTAAATATTCTACCACATATTTCTCTCTCCTCATTAACTCTTCTTCTTCTTCACCATTACTTCTCCACCAACCTGAGAGAGTGGAGAGCTTAGGCAAGTGCATCTTGCTTCATGGAGGAAGTCCATTTTTTATTGTTCTATTGTCTTTCTCATGTGTTTCTAACCCACTTTAGTACTTAGCATTTTTCATTTTTGTGGTTAATTTCTTGTAGATCTAGTTTTGTGTTATTTTCGATTTCCATGAATTTTGATCTATCAAACTTACATATTTTTGCTAGTTGATGGTTCCATGTTGTAGAAAATTTCATTCTGCCCCAATTTGACTTATGGAAGTTCAGATTTGGACTCTGGATGACGAATTCATGGAGCTTGGAAGCACGGCTTCATGGTGTTCTTCTTCTCGAAAAGTGGAGAAGTGACAGTTCTCTAGCCGCATGACCATTCACTAGAATGAGCCGCATGGCTTTATATAGAATTGTATTATTTAATCTTCTATGCATTTGAATTGCTTGCAGCCGCATGGGAATTTACTTGGCCACCTTAGCATTAAATGCATACACGTGGGAGCAAGCTTAGCATTAATGCTTGGCCACATTATCATGACTTGGCATTTAATGCTGGCACCCATAGCATTATTTAATGCATTAGCATGGCCTTACAAAATTGCTGGCCGCATGGATTATGGAAATTAATCCATTTCAGCCGCATGCATTGGCAATGCATGTCAGCCGTATGAGTTGTGGAAATTAATCCATTTCAGCCGCATACATTAGCAGTGCATGTCAGCCGCATGCATTAGAAAGCCTTTAGTATCAATGCCTATTTTAATGCATACTTCAAATGCATGTTCAGCCATGCATTAAACCTTTAGTACTAATGCATATTTTAATACATACCTTTAATGCATGTTCAGCCATGCATTAAATGCCTTTAGTAGTAATGCATGATCCAGTCATGCATTCATGCACTTAGTATTGATGCATACGTTAATACATGTCCAGCCATGCATTAGCAAGCTCGTTCTGCCGCAGGCATTAGCAAAGCATTAACAAAATGCATTAGCATTTAATGCATTATTTAATTGTATTAATTATTGGCATGCATGACATTAGCATGCTTGGCCGCATGGCCCTTAGCTTTTAGTTACATTCAGCAACTTAGAATGGCCGCATGGCCTTTTTTTTATTATTGCATGCAACAACTGGCATGCATTTAGCAAGCCTGGAATTATTTGTTGGCCATGGGATTATTTGTTGTGAGCCGCATGGCCCTTGCAATTAATTTGCTTGACTGCTTAATTTAGTGTGGCCGTATGGGTATATATATTATTTATTGGCCGCATGCATATAATTAATGCTTGTAATTGCAAGCATCAGCTTGCATGTAAATTGCTTGCATGCTTATATTTAAATTATGGCTCACATGAATATTTAATTCCTAGTCGCATGGTGTACTTGCATTAATTGTGGGTCCCACTATCTTTTGTCTTACTTGATTTCATGTCCTTCTTGTTATATTGGTCGCATGGGTGGCCTTCCACTCTCTTTGGCCGCATGTATGTTCTCCCACTTTTGGGCTGCATGGGGTCCACTTTGATCGTTTAAATGTTTTATTTGCCCAAATTTTGGCTCAAATTTCTTTCCACTCCCAACATGAAAGTTGTAGAGTTTCTCCTTGGCTTCAAGAATATATATATTATATTATATTATTATTTAATTACGCAAGTTTCTCCCCTCCTTGATAACTTGACATGACTTGATAGTGACCCGCCGTGGTGCACTCCTGACATGATAATTTGACATGATAACTTGACATGATAATTCTTGATAGTGGCCCGCCGTGGCGCACTCTTGACATGATATATTTCTCGTAATGCTGTTGCGACGGCTAACATGACTTGACAAGAATAAATGACCTGGACACCGTGGACGATTGTGCTTGTACAAATGAATCCGTCTTATCTTGCATCATGTCTAGGACGGAAACCCCTGAGTACCACGGTCGGGGGCACCCACTGAAATCGACTAAGGCTAACAACTAGAATAATACAGTAGTTCATGAAGAGACTTTTCCAGTTATCTGTTGCCCCTTTGATCCCGGCCTTATATATATATATATATACATGGGACTTGGAGCTATCTGTCATGATGAGCACATTTCTAGCCTGCCGTCAAGTGGGGTACCTCTTTAGGACACATGTATCTCACTACAGTGTGTCTGCTATACTTATTTTTTTTTGCTGGGGTCACTCAGGTAGCAGCAGGCGGGTAACTGGACTTGGAAATCTCTTTGCATCTTGCTAGTAACTAGGCCTGTGATAACCCTAGTTAGTTAAAGTATCAAGCCGTACTTATTGCTTGGCCGTGATTGTTGGATGGAGTTCAATCAGTCTAGTCTTGTCTTGATCCTGTACAAGATTGTTACTTGACCTGATTTCTTATATTTATCTTGCCGATAAATGGTGGAAGAAACCAAGTTCTGTTCAGACGAAGGGTTACAAACCCGGTCCTTGTTTGGTTTACGGGTTGTAACCTGGTTATCTAAATAGTCCTATGGTTATCTTATCGTATATCACCCGTCATGCTTTTCCTTAATTACTACCTTTTATTATGCAATTATATTCTTGTGCTAATTTGCTGGTTTTAGTTCCTAAGTGAAGCCTCCTTTGTGGCACTTGCTCTTTCTGGAGTCTGACCCAGCTGGTTTTGTATGACCAGATACCGGAGCAGCACCAGAGGATCTACCGACTTTCCAGCCAGATGGTGACCACTAGACAGAATCCTGGCAACGAGTGGGTTTATTTTGGCTCTCCCACTCTATTGTAAAATTATTCTTTTGAGGCGTTTAGCCGCCGAGCAAGTGTTAGCTCGTGTACATTTTTACTTACTGTCTGCCTACGGGCTGTAACATGATTGACAGATCCTAGGGTTGATCATGTATGACTGAACTCTTGCTAGTCTTGACATTTTGTACGACTAGCTTCATGATCAGCTGAATATGTAATATTTGGAACGCCTTACTATTGTATATTTTGTGATCTTACATCTTGTAACATTTACTTTACATCTTGTAACATTTACTTACTTGCTTGTGTTTGAGACAATAGGCTTGTTATTGACCATAAGAGACTGATGGCTTGTAGATAAACCCTCATATATCTAGACAGCCGTGACCGTATAGTGGAGTGGATCCCATTTCATTATACGTAGCTGGCTATGTCTGCCCCCGCTCTCCAGTGCTCTGGTTCTGGGGCGTGACATGGTTTAAGTGGTGGCCCATGCAGGTCTTATAAATCAAGATATGTGAGGGTTTACCGAATAGATGTCTCAATCAGTACTCGCCCTTGATCTCTGTTCGTATTCTTGAATCCTTGAAATTCTTGTCCTGATCACATGCTTGTAATCGTTGATCTGTCATGGTCCTTCCCTATTGTTCCCGATGTCGTCTTCTTCAGCGGCATTGTTCATGGACCTGCCGATCAGCAAGACGGAGCACCTCCTGTGGACCAGCAGCAACCAGAAGATCAGGCCCAGCACTCAGAAGCAGCCTCCCGAGTCTTGCCTACCGGGGATCCCGAGCCACCAGTTCAGCCTGTCCAGCATGCAGAGCCCGATGATGGCACATTGGTGGGTCTCATCAGGACCTTGTTAGCTTTCCAGTATCGTAGAGGAGATGCCTTGCACCAGGCAATGGAAGATGCTCTGAGCAAAGGCGGTCGTCATGGGAACAGTGCAGCGAACAGTTTCAAGCGCCTGAACCCTCCATTCTTCGATGGCAGTGAAGATGCTATCGTCGTAGATGCTTGGTCAGGACACAGAGGTTATTCTAGAAGCAGCCAAGACCCCGGAAGACGAGAAGGTGGCCGTGGTGCGTCTGCAGTTACTGGATCTTGCCCGCAGCTGGTGGGCGGTGCAGGCCGTGGGATTAGTGGCACCCATTGCTTGGGCAGTATTCCGTGAGAGGTTCCAGACCAAGTACTTCGATGCGGTGGCTCGGTACGATCTACAGACCAAGTTCACCAATTTGAAGCAGATGGGCAGGACGGTCGATGGTTATGCGGCCGAGTTTTCTAGGCTCAGTCGGTTTGCTCCCATCTTGGTGGCAACCGAGTTCGACAGAGCCCAGCAGTTCCAGCAGGGGCTCCACTTAGAGATTCTGCTGGCAGTGGAGCAGTTTAAGCATCAGACTTTCGATGCGGTATTGAGAGCAGCTAGGAGGCACGAGTATACCTCCTACAGGATCGTGGACAGGACCGGGGGTCGGAAGCGATCTCACGGCCAGATGACCCAGTCGACAGCACCAGCCCCGGCAGTCCGGGCTTTGACAATTGGAACTCCAAGGTAGGCGGCCTCAGTGACGTCGGTCACGTCCCCTCAGCAACAGAAGCAGAAGCAGTCTTCCGCAATGGGATGCACTCATTGTGGGAAGCCAGGACACGTTGTTCCAGGGTGTCGCAGAGTACAGGGATTGTGCTTGGCTTGTGGAGCACCGGACCACAAGATAGGGTCCTGTCCGAATAGGGCCAGTTCATCATCGGCCCAGACTAGTCCCTCGGTAAGGGGACCAACACCAGCACCAGCACCAGTGCAGCAGCAACATCAGTACCAGCCTCCGAGGCCATTGCCGCCTCATGCCCAAGTCTTCCAGCAGTAGAGATCCCAGCAGTACGCCCTGGTCCAAGCTCAGATTCAGAACCGGCAGAGAGGTTTCTAGCAGGATATCTTCCCTCTTTCTCGTGCCTTCGATTTCCTTGCTTACATATATGATTACATGATTGATTGCTTAGTATAGCTTGCCTGATATTAGTATAGCTTGTCCTTGCATCTCTAGCCACTTGATTAAATTTCGAGGACGAAATTCTTTTAAGGTGGGTAGAGTTGTAATGCCCATATTTCGTATTACGTATTTGGAATACGTGTACATATTTTGACCCGTATTGTATGTCTTCCTGCTTGATTTATTTTGACATTTTATTGATTGGTTTATCTTGGTTCGGTTCGGTTTGTTTGGCTTGGTTCGGTTTTGCTTGATTTTATGTGAACCAAACCACTCCCACCTACCACCACCTTCATTAAATATCCCACCACACATTTCTCTCTCCTCATTAACTCTTCTTCTTCTTCACCATTACTTCTCCACCAACCTGAGAGAGTGGAGAGCTTAGGCAAGTGCATCTTTCTTCATGGAGGAAGTCCATTTTTTTATTGTTCCATTGTCTTTCTCATGTGTTTCTAACCCACTTTAGTACTTAGCATTTTTCATTTTTGTGGTTAATTTCTTGTTGATCTAGTTTTGTGTTATTTTCGATTTCCATGAATTTTGATCTATCAAACTTATATATTTTTGCTAGTTGATGGTTCCATGTTGTAGAAAATTTTATTCTGCCCCAATTTGACTTATGGAAGTTCAGATTTGGACTCTGGATGACGAATTCATGGAGCTTGGAAGCACGGCTTCATGGTGTTCTTCTTCTCGGAAAGTGGAAAAGTGACAGTTCGCTGGCCGCATGACCATTCACTAGAATGAGCCACATGGCTTTATATAGAATTGTATTATTTAATCTTCTATGCATTTGAATTGCTTGCAGCCGTATGGGAATTTACTTGGCCACCTTAGCATTAAATGCATGCACGTGGGAGCAAGCTTATCATTAATGCTTGGCCACATTATCATGGCTTAGCATTTAATGCTGGCACCCATAGCATTATTTAATGCATTAGCATGGCCTTACAAAATTGCTGGCCGCATGGATTATGGAAATTAATCCATTTCAGCCGCATGCATTGGCAATGCATGTCAGCCGCATGAGTTGTGGAAATTAATCTATTTCAGCCGCATGCATTAGCAGTGCATGTCAGCCGCATGCATTAGAAAGCCTTTAGTATCAATGCCTATTTTAATGCATACTTCAAATGCATGTTCAGCCATGCATTAAACCTTTAGTACTAATGCATATTTTAATACATACCTTTAATGCATGTTCAGCCATGCATTAAATGCCTTTAGTAGTAATGCATATTTTAATGCATGATCCAGCCATGCATTCATGCACTTAGTATTGATGCATACGTTAATACATGTCCAGCCATGCATTAGCAAGCTCGTTCTGCCGCAGGCATTAGCAAAGCATTAACAAAATGCATTAGCATGTAATGCATTATTTAATTACATTAATTATTGGCATGCATGACATTAGCATGCTTGGCCGCATGGCCCTTAGCTTTTAGTTGCATTCAGCAACTTAGAATGGCCGCATGGCCTTTTCTTTATTATTGCATGCAACAGCTGGCATGCATTTAGCAAGCCTGGAATTATTTGTTGGCCATGGGATTATTTGTTGTGAGCCGCATGGCCCTTGCAATTAATTTGCTTGACTGCTTAATTTAGTGTGGCCGCATGGATATATATATTATTTATTGGCCGCATGCATATAATTAATGCTTGCAATTGCAAGCATCAGCTTGCATGCAAATTGCTTGCATGTTTATATTTAAATTATGGCTCGCATGAATATTTAATTCCTAGCCGCATTGTGTACTTGCATTAATTGTGGGTCCCACTACCTTTTGTCTTACTTGATTTCATGTCCTCCTTGTTATATTGGCCGCATGGGTGGCCTTCCACTCTCTTTGGCCGCATGTATGTTCTCCCACTTTTGGGCCGCATGTGGTCCACTTTGATCGTTTAAATATATTTTTTGCCCGAATTTTGGCTCAAATTTCTTCCCACTCCCAACATGAAAGTTGTAGAGTTTCTCCTTAGCTTCAAGAATATATATATTATATTATATTATTATTTAATTACGCAAGTTTCTCCCCTCCTTGATAACTTGACATGACTTGATAGTGACCCGCCGTGGTGCACTCCTGACATGATAATTTGACATGATAACTTGACATAATAATTCTTGATAGTGGCCCGTCGTGGCGCACTCTTGACATGATATATTTCTCGTAATGCTGTTACGACGGCTAACAAGACTTGACAAGAATAAATGACCTGGACACCGTGGACGATTGTGCTTGTACAAATGAACCCGTCTTATCTTGCATCATGTCTAGGACGGGGACCCCTGAGTACCACGGTCGGGGGCACCCACTGAAATAGACTAAGGCTAACAACTAGAATAATACAGTAGTTCATGAAGAGACTTTCCCAGTTACCTGTTGCCCCTTTCATCCCGGCCTTATATATATATATATACATAGGACTTGGAGCTATCTGTCATGATGAGCACATTTTCAGCCTGCCGTCGAGTGGGGTACCTCTTTAGGACACATGTATCTCACTACAGTGTGTCTGCTATACTTATTTTCTTTTGCTGGGGTCACTCAGGTAGCAGCAGGCGGGTAACTGGACTTGGAAATCTCTTTGCATCTTGCTAGTAACTAGGCCTGTGATAACCTTAGTTAGTTAAAGTATCAAGCCGTACTTATTGCTTGGCCATAATTGTTGGATGGAGTTCAATCAGTCTAGTCTTGTCTTGATCCTGTACAAGATTGTTACTTGACCTGATTTCTTATATTTATCTTGCCGATAAATGGTGGAAGAAACCAAGTTCTGTTCAGACGAAGGGTTACAACCCCGGTCCTTGTTTGGTTTACGGGTTGTAACCTGGTTATCTGAATAGTCCCATGGTTATCTCATCGTATATCACCCGTCATGCTTTTCCTTAATTACTGCCTTTTATTATGCAATTATATTTTTGTGCTAATTTACTGGTTTTAGTTCCTAAGTGAAGCCTCCTTTGTGGCACTTGCTCTTTCTGGAGTCTGACCCAGCTGGTTTTGTATGACCAGATACCGGAGCAGCACCAGAGGATCTACCGACTTTTCAGCCAGATGGTGACCACTAGACGGAATCCTGGCAACGAGTGGGTTTATTTTGGCTCTCCCACTCTATTGTAAAATTATTCTTTTGAGGTGTTTAGCCGCCGAGCAAGTGTTAGCTCATGTACATTTTTACTTACTGTCTGCCTACGGGCTGTAACATGATTGACAGATCCTAGAGTTGATCATGTATGACTGAACTCTTGCTAGTCTTGACATTTTGTACGACTAGCTTCATGATCAGCTGAATATGTAATGTTTGGGATGCCTTACTATTGTATATTTGGTAATCTTACATCTTGTAACATTTACTTACTTGCTTGTGATTGAGACAATAGGCTTGTTATTGACTATAAGAGACTGATGGCTTGTAGATAAACCCTCATATATCTAGACAGTCGTGACCGTATAGTGGATTGGATCCCATTTCATTATACGTAGCTGGCTATGTCTGCCCCCGCTCTCCAGTGTTCTGGTTTTGGGGCGTGACACACGGTCTGTCGATACTTAAGGAATCACGTTATGTTCAAGTTAAGTTGGAAGGTTATGCAGTAGCCGTTTCCTTAGTTCAAAGAATGTTAAGTCTAAACGATGGTTAGTCATCGAGAGGAAATATGTCGGGACTGTAGTTCAGTCGCCGAGGCAACCCTGGTTTGGGCTCTGCGAAGAAGTGTGAAAAGTGGAAGAAGCAAAGCAAAGAAACTAAGTGATGATGATGAGACCATACAATTACGTTAAGTCTAGAAGTTAGCGTAGGCGCGTGGTCATGGACAACTTGTCGACAAGGGCGTTGTTTCTTCGAGCGGCAACCCAGGGCCAAGGGACCGACTCGGCCTAGGAGGAAACACGGTATAGCCGAGCTGGGTAATAGGCAATCGGTAGGTCGGGGACTTGTATCGGGGATCGCCACCTGCGGTGCAAGGGTCCCGAATGCCAGGCTATGTCCACGATGGCTAGTTAAATGCCAGTGACCTTTCATATAGATGTGTCGGCACGGGCGGCAATCCGCGTGTGTGCCTTTGGACTGAGTTGAGTTGAATGTGTATATAGTAAGAAAGATACAATGTCTGGGCCTAAGATTTGGCTACAACGAAGGCGGCGTGCTTCGGCACGAGGTATGGCGTCGAGTGTTAAGTCGTTGGCATTGAGTTGCATGAGTTAGACTTGGGCTGTTACGAGTTAAGTCGAGAAGGGCCGTAGGGCAAGTTGGGTGAAGTTACGTTGAGTTGCTGGACACGACCTCGAAATGTGAGACACGGCCGCGTTGTCAAGACTAAAGTATAGGCAAGACTAAGCGAGAAGGCGCTGCCTCAGAGTTATTGAAGCACGAATCGAGTTCATGGCACGACCGAGTCGTTACGTCACAGAGTATGGAACGAAAGACAAGTATGAGTCGGTGCGTTGACAATACAAGCACGAGAAAGGTCTAGAGGCAAGAAAATGGGATCTATCATGTAGTTGCGTCTCTGATTATGGCCGTAAGGCAAACACGACTTGATAGGTTAACGTTATTGGCACAAGAAGGGTCTAAGGCAAAGTATGAGTTAACGTCGTTGTGCAAGCACGGGATGGTCCCCAGACAAAGTATGCCAAGGCGTCTGTCATAAAATTGATCTTAAGACAAGACTATAAAGACAATTGATAAGTGATGGACTATGTTGCACAAAGTAAATCAAACGTGTTGGTTTTGTATGGGTGGGCGAGGAGCTCATTCCACCAGTACAGTTGAGTACTGACACCCACATAGTTTACATGTGCAGGCACAGGTAGAAGCTCACAGCGCGGATCTCGCTTGGATACGTCGAGGCACGGAGTTCCTTGGCGATTCGAAGCGTACGGCCGCATGGAGTCAAGACTTATACGGGACATAATGTATGGACATCGCCTTCCGAAGCTTCCGCTGGCTCAAGCATTGTAATCGAGAGATGAGAGAGAGCAGAGTGACTTGTAAAGTGAGAAGAGTGAGCTTGAGTGTTTGTAATCTTGGCCTTGTGCCCCCAATGTAACCGTTGTTTCAATATCAATAAAGAGCTTCTTTGTATAATTTGTGTTTGTTCTAAATTTCCGCTGCGTGTTCAATGTCTCTGCTTGGGACTTCTGTGCGACGATCCCGTCGTTGCAGCTGAAATCGGCTGTTATGGAACCCGCCTTGCATGAGCGCAATCTAGGCTCGTGCGGCATCACGCCTTAGCGAGGACGATCGCTCCTACGGGAGCGGGGCGTGACATTATCCATCTATTCAATCATCCATATAAAAAAACCATAAATTAATAACAAGGGCAAACCAAGAACCCAAAAAATTTCAACATCAAAACCCTAAAATCTGGAGTAATAAAAAACCTTGAGTACTTATCGAGGGTTTCAAGACCCTTTCGCTTATGGATTTCGAAGAATATCTTCATCAAGTAGTAGTAGTCGTTGACCTTTGTGGAAAAAATTAAAAGAAATTCAATCCCAAAATTGCAGATTCTCGTTCACGACCTCCTATGCCCAAACCCAAACCTAAATCGATCCATGAAACGAAAGAAACCCTATAAAAAAAATTACAAAATTCAAGGAGGACCGGTCGTCGTTCCTCACCGTTCGTTCTTGGCGAGCTCGACGAGCACGTGCACAACGCGCTTGGCGGCGACACATTTGGTCTCCCGCCACAAGAAGCTCCCGCCGAGGACCCCCACCTGGGCCCCGATCTCCACCCCTAGACTCTGTTCGGAGTGGGGACAGATCTCATCATCCACCTCTATCGTCGTGGCTTCCGCCGTCAAGGGGACCTCTTCGAGCTTCCGCTTCTGGCCCTTCCTCGTCGAGCTTCCTCCATTGAAAAAAATCTGGAGAAGAAGAGGAGTGAGAAGAATGAGTTTTTTTTTCCCTTTAGAGGAGGGTTTCACTCAGAGGGAGAATGGTTTCAATTAAAGGAGAGGTTTTTTTTCCTTATATGAGAGCAGTCACTTGTGGTTTCCGATGGACGCAACTAGTAGGGAAACTGGATAGGGGTAATTAAAAAATATCTTTCACAACGTGCTCACGCACGCTGTAAATGAGTATTCTTTCACAACATGCAAAACTACATGTCGTAAATGAGTCTTCAATTACAACGCACAATAATATATGTCGTAAATGAGTGTTCAATTACAACGCACAATATTGCATGCCCAAAATGAGTCTTTAATTTACAACACGCAAAAATGCATGCCGTAAATGAATCTTCAATTACAACGTGCAAAAATGCATGCCGTAAATGAGTCTTCAATTACGACGTGCATATGAAACACGCCCTAAAAAAGATAAAAAAAATAACTATTTTACGGCGCACATATTTGCACGCTGTAAAAGAGTGTCATTTACAACGCGCAACAATTGCGCGCCGTAAATTGCATGCCGTAAATGCTACATTTTCTTGTAGTGTATATACGTCTCTAAACAACGCTAAACTTCCCATATTAGTGACATTTAGCTACGTAGCGACACATTTAGTGACGTTTTTATACACGGTGGTGATGTAGTTGTTGCGTTGCTAATAAAAAACATCAACAACAACAACAATAGCTTAAGGAAAAGGTGACAATGCACTATATAAATATAGCACACATAGATAACAACTCATAGAGGTACTATAAGACAACAACTCATGTAAACAATATCAACAAAATCATAACCTCACACAGACTAAAGAAAATCAATAGAATACAAAATATCACAAGTATGATCATGGCCGGCCCTAAGTTAATGGGGACCCAAGGCGAAACATCCCAAATGCCCCCCCCCCCCCCTCTCCCTCTCCCCCATACGTAATGTAAAAAAAGTGTAAATATAAAAAAATGTTGCTAACACAAATATTTGAACCAATGACCTCTAAAGTACAAGTATATCATTATAACCACTTCACCACAACATTCTTTTGTTAATAATAGCACATGATACATACTACTTCTACTGTAGATAGATCAATGTTGGTGCCCCCTTTCGTCTGAGGGGCCCTGGGCCGTCGCTTGGCCTGCCATGGGCCAGGGCCGACCCTGAGTATGATACACAATATAAGAGAGCACATAATATCACAAACTATCTAAATATTGTCTCGATATATTTTGCAATGATCTTTTTTTTTTTATAAGATTTGTTAGATGTATAAAAATATATTATTTTTCGTTATATATTTGCCAATTATTTTTTAAAATTTTTATATTCCTTTCTACTTGCTTTAGACTAATAGAAAATAAATGAGAATAGGATATTGTCGCAATATATTTTGCCAAAAGAATTTTACTTCAGTTCATTTGCATTGTTGATTTTCCTTGGCCTTAGTTTACTATAACACGTTAGTGATGACCGCAATAATTTATGGAATGTCATGAGTGGATCTCACTTTCAATTCATAGCTACTTCCCCCCTCCTCCCTCCTCTCTCTCTCTCTCTCTCTCTCTCTCTCTCTATATATATATATATATATATATATATATATATATATATATATATATATATTTTGTGCTTATGTACGATAATGCATGCCACCAATGCCAATATCTATCAGACCCTCATAAGAGAAAAAAGTTGAGCCGTGCTCACAAAAATTTTGCTCGAAGATGATGATGAATAATATTTTGTTATTAAATTTTTGTCATCCATGTGATTTCTTATTGAAAAATTATCCATTTTTTTAGTAAGTTCGGATGGATGTGATTTCCTATCAGATCCTCATAAGAGAAAAAGTTGAGCCGTGCTCACGAAAATTTTGCTCGAAGATGATGATGAATAATATTTTGTTATTAAATTTTTGTCATCCATGTGATTTCCTATTGAAAAATTATCCATTTTTTTTAGTAAGTTCGGATGGATGTTTTATTTCTTAGATTGGATGGTATGAACATTTATAATAGAAAAAAAAGAAGCTATTATGTTTATTTTTATGTTGTTTTTCTAACATAAAAGATGGTATAAATATTTTTAAAATGCATTTCGACACTTACTTGTGGATACTTTGGAGTTAAAATAAATCTCTTAATATTTCTTAATTAGTGGACCACCATAAATTTTTATTTGTTGGTTTACAGTAGAAAGAAAAAAATTATTTTAGAGAAACTTTAAAGGAATCGACGCTTGAATCGGCACTATATGCTAGTCTTTTATTATTCGGTTTGTATAGATCCGACCAATGAAAGGTTGACACGTAACATACGGTTTGTCCAAAACGTCCAAATCCGGCGTAAGCGAAGCTTGTTTATGGGCTGATCATGATAGAGCTGGGAATGGAGGACCTGGTAGAGGCAAGTAACTATGGGCTCATTATTTCCTGTGGGCTCCGAGGCAGTGGCAACTTCGTTAATATAGTCGGGTTCCTTTGGGTATTCATCAACACTCAACAGCGAGAAAGGAATCCCCTGAGATTCGCACAATGGGTGCTCCGTCACGACCTCAAGGATCAGCTATAGCTGTCCAAACAGCATACATCGAAAAAAAAGAGAAAGAATAGAACACGTTATTCGCGGTGCAAAAGCGACGTGGGCCCCACGTATATTTTGCCCGCGACGAACTTTCATTTTTCGGAAAATTTTACGAGAAGTATAAAAGTTATAAAAAATTACGTAAAAGACATCAAGTTTGCAAAAATTTCAAAAAAAAGCACCGTCGCGTCCAAAAATAGGGCGTGAAAATTTTTCACGTCCTAATTTAGGTCGTGAAAAATTAAACTTCCTTAATCCTCCGCATCACTTACTTTTAATCTCCCGGAATTAAAAAAAAAATTTTAAAAAAAAATGAGCGCCCCATTTTAGGACGCCGAATTTTAATGGAATTAAAAAATAATAATAATAAAAAGAACGCCCCATTTAAGGGCGCCGAATTTTGGCCACCTAATTTAAAAAATTAAAAAAGAATTTAAAAAAGAATTAGAATTAAAAAGAATAATAAAAAAAATGGGCGCCCCATTTAGGGGCGCCGAATTTCAAAAAGTATTAAAAAAAAATTCGGCGCCCTCTGTCCAGTTCAGGACCATGTTGATGGTCCCTAATTATTAGCCCAAGGATTAATTCCTTACTGTGAGTGTGAGATTGTTTGTTTATATACGTACTTTGTAGTAATTATCTCCAACTTGAGAGGAGATAGCTATACATACATACATACATAGAATTTTTTTTTAAAACTTTTTGAAATTCGGCGCCCCTAAATGGGGCGCCCATTTTTTTTTATTCTTTTTAATTCCAATTCTTTTTCAAATTCTTTTTTAATTCGTTCCAATTCTTTTTTAAATTAGGTGGCCAAAATTCGGCACCCTTAAATGGGGCGCTCTTTTTATTATTATTATTTTTTTAATTCCATTAAAATTCGGCGCCCTAAAATGGGGCGCTCATTTTTTCTTTTAATTTTTTTTAATTTTGGGAGATTAAAAGTAAGTGATGCGGAGGAGTAAGGAAGTTTAATTTTTCACGACCTAAATTAGGGCGTGAAAAATTTTCACGCCCCATTTTGGGTGCGACGGTACTTTTTTTGAAAATTTTACAAACTTGATGTCTTTTACGCAATTTTTTATAACTTTTATGCTTCTCGTGAAATTTTCCGTTCATTTTTTGCCATAAAACTATTTGCTGTGCTACAGATTTCAGCGGATCCCAAAGCCGACTCCGTCACCTGCCATTTGCTAAGTTTTTTCTAATGGACAAAAGTACCCCCCTGCCTGTTATTTTATTCTTCTGTCTGAGTCCTAGTACGTTTTGCATATATGTCAATTAAATCTACTTTAAAAAAAAGAAGAAAATTTTTGAGTGGCACCCCACTTGGTTGGTCTATTTATGCGATGCACCCCATATTGTTTGATAAATGTATAAGTAGTCCCATATATCTGACGAAAAACGTCATTTTTTACGGTCAATGATGTTTGACCATTAAAAAAAGACGAAAATGCCCATCTTCCTCTTTGTCTTCTTCTCCGAATTGTCGCCACGTCGAACAGGGCTAGGCCGCGCGACCCGGGTAGCACCGGGAGAGTTCCGTTGAGCGCATTGCCGGACACATTGAAGACGCGGAGGGAGGGGAGGTCGGGGTCGGACGGGACGGGACCGGAGAGGCCCCCGTTCGCAAATTAGTGATGAGTAAATTTACTGAGTAACTAGTGATTTTAATTTTTTTTGGGAGAGGAGAGTTCCATTAGTGATGAGGGAATTTCCAACGCAAATTAGAAAGCACGTTACCATTGGGAGAAGGAAATTTCCTCACACCCCACATCTCTCTCGCAAATTTACTCAGTATATCTATTAATGGTTGAGAGTTCCATCACCTGTGGTTCCATCACCTGTGTTCTAATTTTTTTTGTTTTTTATTTTCCTTTCCTAGGAACTAGTGATGATGGTGGTGGTGGTGGTAGTGGTGGTGGTGGTGGTGATGAACGCAAGCAGCGGCGGGGCCGAGGTGAGGGCGCGACAGCGGCGGGACCGGTTTGGGTTTGGGAGAAGATGAGAGTATTTTCGTCATAAATTATCGGTCAAACCCTGTTGACCGTCAAAAGTTACGTTTTTCGTCAGATGTGGGACTACTTATACATATAGCAAACAATATAGGGTGCAACGCATAAATAGACCATCCAAGTGGGGTGCCACTCAAATTTTTTCAAAAAAAATTAAATCTACTATATTTTAAAGGATTTTTTTGACTTGCCCCTCACTTTATTTACCCCATTTTATGGTACACCCCACTGTTTTACAAAAATGTACAACACCTCCCACTATGGACAAAATCCGTTAAAAATATTTTTTTTTACCAAAATGCCCTTGTCTTCTTCCTCTCTCCTCTTCCCGCCTCCGCTCCCCCCTCCCCGCCATCGTTCCCCCTCTCCCCGCCACCGCCCCCCTCCCTCCACCACCGCCCCCTCCTCGCAAGCAGCGACGGCGGCGGCAACAACAACAGCAGCAACGGCAAGCAGCGACGGCGGAGACGGGAAGGGTGGAACGCACGGCGGAGGCGGGGGCGGTGGCCGGGGGGGGGGTGGGTGGGTGGGGAGGAGGTGAGAGGAAATAGGAAGAAAAAAAGGGAGGAATATTTTGGTTTTTTTTTTTTTTTCAAAACGGTTGACCGTTAATTTCTGACGAATTCCGTCCAAAGTATGGGGTGTTGTACATTTTTGCAAAACATTGGAATGTACCATAAAATGGGATAAATAAAGTGGGGGGCAAGTCAAAAAAATTCTATTTTAAAAAGATGTCCTAAAAATTTAAGGTCTCCTTTGGTTCACGGAAGGGATGAATTCTTTTGTATTTTTCATAAAAATGGAAAAGTATAATTTATGTCACATTTTCTTTTCCTTGTTTGGTAAAACAAGAAATTCATTTAGGAAAGACCATTGATTTTCTTTCTAGTGTTTGGTTGGTGCATAAAAGGAAAGCAAAAATATATCAGTGTTTCAATAATATATTATGTGTTCAGATGAAAGAGATCTAAAATATGAGGAGTTAATGGTAAAATAAGTAATAATACATGGTTATTGTTTGTCATATTTTTTTTTTTTACTAAATGTTGAGAAAAAAATCATGCCGAGAGGAACCATATTTTCTTCTATTTTTTTCTCTTTGTCAGGAAAATAATTTTCACGTTTGCAGCTAGCCAGCTACCAAACATAGGAAAGGAACAAGTTTTCTTTTCTTGCTTCCTTAAATGGGTGATATTACTGACATTCCTAAAATGTCATTATGTATTTTTTATTTTTTTATATCATTCAAATTTTACATCTACTCCTGCATTAAATATGACACTAATTTGTCCATGCATGGAGGAAGGAGTTCATGATGACATTTTAGGAGTGTCAACAATGTTAATGTAGTAACATATTTGAAATTTGAATGATAGAAAATAAAAATAATAATACAGTATGACATTTTAGGAGTGCCGACATATTTTTTTATCATGGTAAATATATTTTACTTGTATGAAAACAAAAACTAGGTTCTAATAAATTTACAGGCACCGTCAGTGTTAATTTATAGTTTCTTTTCGCAATTCTAAATCAAATTTGATGATGTTCAAGGGATTAATTTGCAAATTATTATCTCGAGCCTTGTTAGCAATCACCCGAATAAAACTCGTATTATACGCGAATTTTTTCGTATCTTTCATAAACGTATAACACTTGCATATTTTTGAGCAAATCAGTACATCAATTTTAAACATGCGGAATTTTAAACGTGTTCTGTATAAGTTATTGATAGAT
The DNA here is from genome assembly GCA_029216955.1 of Iris pallida. Classification (NCBI taxonomy): domain Eukaryota; kingdom Viridiplantae; phylum Streptophyta; class Magnoliopsida; order Asparagales; family Iridaceae; genus Iris; species Iris pallida. The sequence continues at coordinate 11,163,163 of JANAVB010025798.1, forward strand.
TTGACACAATAAACATGTTAAAAACCTGTTTAATTAACCAAATTTGATAACATATTTAAAAATATGAAGTTTCTAACATAAATATATATATATATATTTTTGAATATTTGACCGAATTTTTGAACGTATTTTATTTGATCTCCGATTTATATTTGTACTTTTGCTGTCCTCCAATTGCTAACAAGGATCTCGAGGGACATAATGGTAATCTGAAACAAGCAGCATGGTGGTCCTGCCTCTTTTTCCGTCATCCTTCTCATTATATAATGAACCTCCTCAAACCCCACAATCTCATCCATAGCATTCTCAGCCAAACAAATCCCTCTCTCATCTCCTCCGATCCGATCCGAAAAAAAGAAATGGGCAGGAAGTTCTTCGTCGGTGGCAACTGGAAATGCGTAAGAATTCTCTTCCACTCCCAAATCCTAGTTTTTTATTTTGTTTGTTTTCATCTTCAATCGCGATGAAGCCCTAGAAATAAGTAATATATGATGTATTTCCTTAATTAGTACTAATATATGATGTATTTCCTTAATTAGTACTAAGTACTAACCAAATGAATCGATATGGATTTGATGATTTCAGAATGGAACTGATGGCGAGATCAAGAAGATCGTGGCCACGCTGAACGACGCCAAGGTCCCATCACAGGACGTCGTTGGTATGAAATTAGAATTTTGTTTTTATTTCTTTAATGTATATATTGAAATATTGTAGTTTAGATCTGCAGTTCTTATGCTATTTGAAGTATATTTTGCGTGCGTTATTTACACGTTGAGCTGTTAAGTGGGGATTTTGTTGTAGTAAATTCTGGGAAAAAAGATATGATTTAGTTTCGATTAGCATAATCACTCCAAAACAGTTGCGGTGTCCGTGTTCATGTCATTGTCGTATGTGTCGGACATGCAGTGGATGCGACACAGTCTAAATCGGGACACATAAAAACGATGCTTTCCCGTGACATCGTACTCATCTAGCGGAAGCTGTGGTATTTGCAAAAGAGTTATTTTGGATATAAATCATTTAAACTACACATATTTAAAAATAGTTGCAACGATCTCATTATTTGCTTCGAGTCCCCAAGATCGAATGGGGGAGTGATGAAATACGCTTTTTCTAAACAAGTTTAGTTATAAGGGCTCCTCTAACAAACTGTGTATTTGTAACAAGAGAATTCTTTAAGAGAGGGAGAGAGACGGCGGATTTTGACATGACCATTGACTTTCATGCAATGGTTATTTTCCTCTATAATATCTTCTTTTTTGTTATGTTCCACAACGTCTACCCAATCAGCACTGCTTGCACTCAATAGCAGATTATTGATGGGAGCCCTGATTACCTGGTTCGTTTATAAGTTTGCATAGGAAATGGTTGTTACATTCTGAAGAGTCAGAGGTACCTGATAGCCGGTGAGATGAGAGTATCTTCAGACACTATACAGCGGACACATGCTAACCTCTACACTGAACGGATACGGATAGTAAGGACACACAACATGGACACGACACCTATTTTGGCTTGTCATAGTGTATTTTGGAGTGTCCGCAGAGTGTCCAATACGTATCCGACAACACAGGCAACAGTTTTTGAGTGTCCATGCTTCCTAGTTTAACCGCATGTTTTAGAAGCTAAAACATTTTTTGTAAGACTGGATTTTGAAGGTACATTGTAATCCTTCAAGTAACAAAAACTTTCACATTTTTCCTTCTGCCACATCATAATGCAGATGACTTGGTTTATGTGTCCTTGCACATCAATCATTATTTGATTATATGTATATAACATGTGCATGGGGCTTATTATATTGAAAATTTTGTTTTCTGTGTGCACGTCTATATTTTTGTAATCGGAGTTCAGTTTCTTGTATTGAAAATTTTGTTTTCTGTGTATATGTTCAAATAATCAAATGTGCATCTTACTCTTGTAAGAACTATTTATTATTTGTCGTTCCTTTCTTGTCGGACCAAGAGTGATGCACCCATGAGCTACATCAGGCACATGATCACACCTTGCTTACTTTTGGAATTTCTATTTTTTTTTCCTGTACTATACGATAATGGTTAAAACATTATGGTTATCGTGATAATAATAACCTTCTCCAATCCCTTGCAGAGGTTGTCCTGAGCCCTCCATTTGTTTTCCTTCCTCTGACGAAGGATTCTTTGCGTAAGGATTTTCATGTTGCTGCACAAAATTGCTGGGTAAAGAAAGGTGGTGCTTTCACTGGCGAGGTTAGGTAAGAATGCAATTGTCATGAATTCTGGAGAGTTTATTTATATTAGCTTTGCTATCTTGTATTTTACTAAGTTCTCAGGTACTAAACCCAGCATGCTCCCTTCTAATTGTACAATTTTATTTCGTGTAGTGCGGAAATGCTTGTCAATTTGGGCATTCCTTGGGTTATACTTGGCCATTCTGAAAGAAGGGCTTTGTTGGGCGAATCAAATGAGGTAAAATTTGTGGCAGGCATCATTGTTAACATACAATATGCTCGTATTAATATTGTCCAGGAATCCAAAAGTGTTTTCTTCCTTTTGTCTTATTGATATCTCCATGTAACGATAACATCTACTGAATGCTTGTTGTCCTAGATCTCGTGCAAGTTTTAACATCTAGATTGGATAGTACAAGTTCCCTATAACTTGTTTTCTTGTGTCTTTGAACATCTTAATAACTCAGCTGTGAGGCTGTGAGCGGCATGATTGGCAAAAAGTCCCTGTCATCCCTGTTAATCATGACAGCTAAATCCTGTTTAGACTTAATTTGTGTTATATTTTACCCTAGTAATAATAGATTTCACAACCCTATGCATTACATTCCAAAAAAGACCATGTTGATTTTTCAATGAATAATGCCATCTATATTTCTATCTGTTTGTTTGATATACATTCTCACTAGTTAATATGAAACATATACCAATATGAATATTTTATTGCCAACCATTCTTACCGCCAAACATTTTTACCGATCTTATTTGGATTGCTTTGTTTTGGATGGACAGTTTGTTGGAGATAAAGTTGCCTATGCATTGTCTCAAGGTTTAAAGGTAATTGCTTGTGTTGGTGAAACACTTGAACAAAGAGAAGCAGGATCAACTATGGATGTTGTTGCTGCACAGACGAAAGCAATTGCAGGTAACCTAAATTAAATATCAATATATATGGGTTCTCCTTCCCCTGCCTCTCTATTTTTTTTTTGTCTTTCCGTGGTATCCTACAATATTTATTTGGTAAATATGTATGCCTTCTCGTGGGCCACATTTCTCAGTTCTTAAGAGGTTTGTATTGGTAGTATCTTGCCAGCTTCATTCAGTCATGAGGTTTATCTTGCAAAATACAAGAGAAGGATATTAATGTTATTAATTACTTATTCCATAATGTTCGCATTATCTTTTTGGAAATGATGCAAGTTGTACCTATTCCCGTTTTGAGGGTTGGTAGTGTGGCCAGAGGCTTACTTGCTTCTAAGGCTCTGCACCTTCTAACATAAATCAAAGATGTTGAATTGTCTTAACGCAATTCACAGAGACGTGAGCTATCACTGATCACATCATAACTAAATTTACATTTTACTGCATGTATCGTCTTTCTGTGCTTCACCGCGGCAGATGAGAAGAAAAGGAAGGCTGAGGACTATTGAAGAGTAAGATGAATCAGGAATGGTATCAGGATAATATAAAAGAGTAAGATAAATCAGATGAGATCATGCTAGGCCTTCAATGGTGAAACAAATAGGTCAGGATGTTATCTTGTGAAAAAAACTGAACAAAAATCAGAGTAATAGTAATTAGTAGCCGTGGCAATGTAAATACTAGTAGAGTTAATTTTTGCTATTGCAACACATTTCCTGAAAGGATACATCATATGCAATGTACCCTTTTTGCGATCTACCTACGTTATGATTGGATGATAGTATGAAAGAATTGAAGTGATTTTACAGCACTAGATCTCAAATTCAGTTCCCCATTTGTTTAAAGGAATTCTGAAAAGTAAAGATCTCAAACAATAAGTTAAAATATATACAAATTGACTTCATTTACATGAATATGATTATATATTATCTGACATGCAACTTCCGAGCCGATTGCTATAAAATTGTAAATTTATAATTTAAAGATTGCAAGTAAAAAATACTCTTATGTAAATGGCCAGCTTGTTCTAGGTTCGTCTTTTGCAGGGCCTACCCTGGCCATATGCCAGGTAGGCACCAGCTCATGGCCTATTTTTGGTAATAGGCTCTTACTAGGACATATTTTGAGGTTCATGATATCTTAGTAGTAGATTTTGAGGGCCCAGTTGCATAGTTCTTGTAGTGACCCAATAGTGTAACTTCCATTTAGGGGCCTAGTTCACAAGGAAAGTTTGACTTACACAACAACAACAAAAATCCAACCTATGAGTCTCATTTATCTGAATTTGATAGTGTATATTTGTTTTAAATATTTTTGTGCAATGTATGACTTCGCTTATGATGATTTTTTAAATACGTATGTAACCGAAAAATGTTATGGGGCCTTAAACTCAGTTTCACAAATGGCACTCTAAATCTCAGGATCGGCTGTGGTATATTGCATTTATGGTATGTGTTAAATGCATTGGAATCTCATACATTATTGTTGCTCATACAGACCGGATATCAGATTGGACTAATGTGGTAGTGGCCTATGAGCCAGTTTGGGCCATTGGAACTGGCAAGGTTGCATCTCCGGCCCAGGCCCAGGAAGTGAGTTCTATATAAAATTTACTTGGTTTCTTTTATTTGCGGTAATGTCTCCTTTTTTCTGCTTGGTTCCTTTATGATGAAATAGTGACTTGTACTATTGGAAGATTTTATCTGCTCCCTTGAAATTCATCTTTCTTGTTTCACGGACAGATAGGGTATGGTTCAAGTTTCATTTATTAGTTTTATGGTTTAGTGATTAGCAGAAATCTTTCGGTGCCTTATTTGTTGTATAGTTTGATACCTCATCTCCCCTGAAGAAAACTTAATTAGTCAGATAATCTCTTACTCTTATGATACTACGTTCATTTACTTCACTAGGTGCATCAAGCAGGGTTAAGCCTTCGGTCGAACTATATTTGTCTTGTAGGCATCTAATTCATGGGGAAATGAGGTATCAAGCAGGGTTAATTGTAGTTAGGGATCGAGTCCTACTCAAGGAGATGACTACAAAACTATTCACAAATCTAAACAATATTAAGTTTGTAGGTATCTAATTCATGGAGAGATGAGGTATCAAGCAGGGTTTATCGTAGTTATGGATCAAGTCTGTTTATTCTACCCTTGTTCTGTTGGTCTTTGTTCTAGCTTTACTCATCCAAGGCCATTTATGTTTCCTTTTTCCTACCACTTGTCCTAACAGGTGCATATAGTAGTATGTTGCAGACGTCCAAACTATAATCGTCTCACCTTATCCTCAATTGCTGACATCAGCTCTAACTTCATACAAATGCAGATATTTCTTTACCTGTTTTTTGTTTATTGTTTTGCAATTCATCCGTCTCAGAATTTCATTTTAATTGTCCTCTTTTTTTTGGGAACATTGTTTCTTGGTTGCTGAACTTTGGGACCATAAGAATGGCTAGGCTTGTAGGTGTCTTCTAGACCAAGGATTTTCTATAATCACAATGCATCACTAGAACACCCATGGTCATCCATATTGTTTACGTTTGTGAACAACATGCTTCTCAATGCCGCCATCTTGATGAACATTCATCCTAAATTGCAAACGTCGTGTTTAGAGTATTTCTTGGCCATCACTCTGAACTACTCCCTCATTTCTTGATTCAGTTTGCTACATTTCATATACTCTGTTTTCTGAAGACTCTAGATCTATATGTAGAGTGCAAGTGAGAAAGAATGTGTTTAATAATGGAAAGGAAGGAAGATGCATAAAACTGGGTGTTTATTTTGCAATTACACGAGTAAAACCGATAACACATACAATATACCTGCGGAGGCAAGTATAACACCTCCTGGTACTGCCATGGACGGGTTTCATGTGATATTTAATTACCGTTTCTTTTCATTTTTGCAAAATGTTGTATCTAGAGTGCAAGTGAGAAAGAATGTGTTTAATAATGTAAAGGAAGAAATATGCATAAAACTGGGTGTTTATTTTGCAATTACATGAATAAAACCGATAACACATACAATAGACCTGCAGAGGCAAGTATAACACCTCCTAGGACTGGCATGGGCGGGGTTCATGTGATATTTAATTGCCTTTTCTTTTCTTTTTTACAAAATGAGTAAAATCACTCATCCTTCATGATAAAGGAAAAGCCAGCCTAGCACCATGTTTATACTATAGCTGCTTCTCAAGATGAATGGAAATCACCCTTGCCAACATGAAAAATGTGCGAAAGTCTAGAGCCCCCCCCCCCCCCCCCCCCCCCCCTATGAATCCATTAAAAAACATGTGGTAGTTAGTTTCTCTTTCTCAAAATGAGGAAAATAAGAAAAGAAATCACTTGTAGAGGAAAAATCAGCCTGGCACCATGTAACAGCTGCTTCTCAAGAAGAACAGAATCATGCTAGCCAAAATAAAAACAATGTGCAGCAGTCTAGATCCCATCGGTGTCCATCTACAAAACGTAAACCCCAAAACTGATTATGTTTTAGTTAAACAAACCAAATCCACTGGTGCAGATGGATCATTTGGTGCAGAGATTACAACACATAAGCATTGTGATGCCATTTGAAGTTGGCAGAGGAAGAGGGGGGGGGGGGGGGGTGGCTTTCACATCATCTCATCACCTTTTGAATTGTGCGGCAGGTACATGATAATTTGAGGAAGTGGCTCCACTCAAATGTGAGTGCCGCAGGGGGGGGTGGCTTTCACATCATCTCATCACCTTTTGAATTGTGCGGCAGGTACATGATAATTTGAGGAAGTGGCTCCACTCAAATGTGAGTGCCGCAGTTGCCGAGTCGACTAGAATCATTTATGGAGGTATGCCCAAATTCATATCATTATATAACCATTACTAATTTGAACATATGCTTAGGTCGGATATCTACAGTTACATGGTCTTTGTGCCAAATGAGATTGTTTTTCCTGCACTTCTAGAGCATGTAATGAAGTGTTACAATATCTAAACTGTAGGTTCTGTAAGTGGAGCAAACTGCAAGGAACTGGCAGGCCAACCTGATGTTGATGGGTTTCTAGTTGGTGGAGCTTCTTTGAAGGTAAGAGATTTATTTCTCTCATTTAATAAACATTGCTGCGTGAATTTTGTTAAACACATGGCACAAAGATATGCTATGACATGAAATGTTGGATAAAATTTGGCCCAACCCTTGTTTCTGATTATATGCCAAGTGCTACCTGAAAAGATGTGTGGTTTATAGTAAAAGTAATTATTATGAGAGAGTCCGATGTTTTCTTGATGGGTTATTATTGTGTAGGTGAAAGGTGTTATACTTGTTACCATGATTTATATTGAAAAAAGAAAGAAAGAAAAGAGCTATTTACTTCTCAATCTCACCCTCGTTCTTGTATAAACAGCCGGAATTTGTGGACATCATCAATGCTGCTACGGTGAAGTCTGCCTAGGGGGGGTATGCTGGCTCATCCACCGTTAGGTCACATGCTGTACTGAAGTTTTGGTGGAGTTGTTTAACCTTTAATTTGGTGATATCTGTTTCTAAAGCTTGCCTTTTGTAGTAACCTGCGCGAGACGCAGTGATACTTGTTTTGAAGCACATGAACACAGGCTTCCAATATTAATAAACAACTTATTTTCAACCATCCTTTGGTATACCAGCGATCTGATTCTGCTATATATGTAACCTCATATGAGAAACTCCTCTGAATATATCTCCGGGTGGTTCTTGTTCAGGTTAACCTATTTGTTGCATGTTACTATACATGTAGATACCAGCCACCAAGTTTGAAATAAAAGAGTGGCAATAAGATTACTTCTGTTCAGTGCATAAGCTTGTCGTGTTTTCTTATAGTGTTTTTCTAGGGGCACCGCACATTTTACTGGGGGCGTCATTTTACTAGGGGACAGTCCAAGTTTGAGGAACTTTTACCGGGGGCATCCCAAAAATTACTTGGGGCTATCCCAAACTTAGGGTTTTTTCCTCCTCTTTCCTCCTCCTTCCTCCAGCCGCCGCCTCCTTCCTCCTCCGCCTCCTTCCTCCTCCTCCGCCACCATGGGCTTTCCTCCTCCTTCCTCCACCAGCCGCCTCCTTCCTCCTCCGCCGCCTCCTCCTTCCTCCTCCTCCTCCTCCCCCGTTCTTCGGCTTCCTCCTCCGCCTCCTTTTTACTTGGAGCTCGCCTGGGCGAGGGCGAGACGGGACGAGCGGCTCGGGCCAGCGTCGGACAGCGGTGCTGGGTCACGGGAGAGGACGAGGAGCGGGTGGCGGCCGTATAGGTCGCGGGCGGCGGCCGTATAGGTCAGAGGCGGCGCCGGAGAGGAGGGTGACGAGGGTGGCGCTGATGAGGGACGCGGCGCCGACGAGGCCCTCGACGGCGGGGCGGCTCTCCAACTTGAGCTACTTCTGCTGTTTCTTCTTCTTATGACTGCCAACATGCTGACAGTCCTAGGACTGCACTGCCAACTTGCTGGCAGTGCAGTCCTAGGATTGCCAGCATGTTGGCAGTCCTATTTGCTGAAAAAAATTGGGCTAGTCCCAAGTAAAAAAATGGATGGCAAACTTGTAATTTTTTAACATTTTTGGGCTAGTTCCAAGTAAAAAGTGTGGTGCCTTAGAAAAAGCCTTTCTGGGCTTGTTTGGTAAAATGGATTTTGTTTTGGATTTGGATTTGATAATCCAAAATTCAAATCCAAATCCAAATCATGGATTTCCAAATCTAAATCCAAAGCAAAATCCAACTCCAACCAAACATAGAATTTGGTAAACTAGACTTATGGTTAACAATTATGATAATAAAAATACTATTTCATAAAATAATTAATTAATTAATTAATTACTATTATTATAATTATAATTATAATTATGATTAATAATTAAATTATTAATTTATCTATTAATATATTTATTAATTATTAATTAGTTTTAACTAAAAATTTAATATAACAACGAAATTATTAAAAAATGACTATTTTTTTCCTCCAAAATTTAACTTTCCAAATTTTGGATTTGGTTATACTTTCCATATCTAAATCCATCTCCAACCAAACATGGGATTCCATAAATTTAACTCCAAATCCACAAAATCCTAAAATCCATCTCCAAATACGGTTTACCAAACGGACCCATATTGAATTTGGGCAGTAGCCTGTTCAGCTTTGTACGATGCCAAGTTCAAATCGGAGCTGTGATTCTGGCAGTTGTATTCCTTTCATATGGCTTCTGCATTCATATTGCTTGGACATTTCTTCAAAATAATGAATGATTTATTTAGATCTAGTTGGGTTTATGCATTTTTTTTGGGAGTTGTACGTTATGAAGTTTTTTCATAGATAATGATATTTGAAACCAATGCTTTTCCTTTTTTTATCTTATTGCGATGTCGTGGTGACACACGGGATTTTGTGTTCGACGTGTTGCATGCCATTTGGTCACACGCACGCCCACCCGCACCTTAGAGACCGTCCATCTATCCAACTCCTCGCTGACCACAAGACCAGCTGAGATTAATGTCTTAATGTTGGTGTTTATTTATTTATTTATTTATTTATTTTATATTCTAGCATTGACCCTTAATTTGGTTTGGAGGCCTCCATCGATCACCAAGAACCAGTGAATTGTCTTCTTCAAGGTTGTCAAACTCGGTGGCCATTTGAAGACGTACTCATTTGATGTCTTCAACTACTTTTAAGGAGGTGTTTAGTAGGTTGTATTTGAAATGCAACATTTGTTAATACTATTTCTACCGTCAAATTACCGCAACAACAATTATGACAACAAATAGGGAACTTTTCTTTATTCAATGTTCTTTATTCAATGTAATAGAGCGACGATCAAACAGTATATTTTCCTTTACATCATTCTAAATAGTTGTGTACAACTCATAATTTATTTATATGCAACTAAATAATAAATTTGCAATAACATTTAAGATAAGAAATGCTAAATGCGGCATATTTGTATGAGATTTTTACAAGTAACCAATCAACCCATATGATTGTCTAGGAGAGACATTTTTCTCGTGTAGTTCAAGTGGGCATATGTTAAGAGGAATAAGAAAGATTGTTGCGATTCTACAACAACATAATAAAAACTTGCAACATATTTGGAAGAAGCCATTCCAAAATTCCAAATATAAAGAGTTTATGGTTTGTTCATGGTGGCCAATGCACCTTAAGCATAAAAAGAATATTTGTTGCACCTTGTAATCGTAATTGACTAAGGAGGTGGTACTCAATTAGAAGGATTTCGTCGCCAAAATAAATAAATAAAATTAAATCATGTAGATTTTTAAAAGAGTTTGACGGATTTATTGGGATTTACTGACATATTTCAAAGAAGTTTAAAAGACTTCGATGGTTTGTGTAAGGATTACTACGATTTCTTTTTGGATTTTATACTTTTTCATACAAGTTCAAATCAAAGTTAGTATATTCGTTACAAACACTCTTCTCTCCTAGTTTTGTTATCTCATTGTTGCAAATAAAAAGAATTGTAATTTGTTTAGTTTTTTTTTTCCATTTATATCAAAATGATTATTTTTGATAGAAAAATAATAAAGGTAAAATTTAATTAAATAAAACCGAAATGGACCAATATTTAACCCAGAAAAAACAATTATCCTCCGCTGATAGACAAAAGTTCACATGCGGGTTAATTAGTTGTACCCCCCTATGGTTTGTATGTATTTTGGTAACTGTTCCCGTTTTTTCAAAAATAAAGAACACCCCCCTGGCAGCTTAATTTTTCACTCATTTTCTTCTATGCACCAGGGGGTACAACTAATTAACTTTATAAATCAGGGGGGTGTTCTTTATTTTTAAAACAACAGGGACAGTTACCAAAATACGTGCAAACCATAGGGGGGTACAACTAATTAACCCTTCACATGCTTGCATTGTTAGCATATACCGGAAAAGCAAAAATCTTCACAATTCGTCTTTATATCCACATCCATAACACTACAAGCACTAGTTGATAGGTGAAAAAATTGACCATTGCAATAATGCACATACTAACAGTTGTTCTCCTTACTAACAGTTGTTCTCCTTGATTAACAAGATGTTAATAACATACAACAACAAAACAAAAATATGTTACTGCATACTAATTGATAAGATAAATAGTCACACGATTGATCAATGTCTACTTTCGTTCGTATTATTGATAATCTTCATTCATCAGCTATTGTAGTCATTGCATTCTCCATTTTTTTTTTACCCAATATAAATAAATTAACTTGCAACCAGAACAAGAGGATCATCTATACCAGGATAAGCTTGACAATTATAGAGATAACAGTTATGAAGTTTTCTAGAGTACCGGTTATAAGCGATCCAATTTTGGGTGGTTTTTAAGTAGCAGCTTTAAAACTATTCCCATCCGTGCTTGGTAATTTACTAACGAGCAATTTTAAATTTTTTTTACACGAATAAAATTAAATAGGGAAGGATATTAGTAGTTATAATTATATATTTCTAGTGAGGATATAAATGAAATAAAATAATAAATTTTTTAAAAATCTATCGATTTTGGGTGTTTATAAAGTCACTCAAAATTACATTATATCTGTTTTGGAGGATTTTTGAGCGGACCAAAACTAGTGCCTAAAAAAAAATCAACAAGCACATGTTTTCATAAAAGGTCGGTTCAAAAACACCCATAAAGTCATAAACCGGTGAAAACACCGTTAAATGATGTTAACTGAGCAATGCTACAAGATTTATGTCACGTCCCGCTTCCCATATTTGAAACGGTGACGCCATAACACATCTCCAGGCTACGCGCCGAAACCGCGATTGTCGCCTGTAATCATCAGCAAGAATGAAAAATACAAGGAGTTTACATGGTATTAATTATAGTAAAGTTATTATACAGGAAACTTTTCCAACAATGCTTTTACAAGTTTATTACAAAAGTAAATTGCAAAATAACTACGATACTACTGGCCATAACTGTAGGTAGTCCAGACAGTTACTCCTCATTGTAGTGCGGCGATACTTCGGCGGAGGCGTCTTCTTCTTCTCCTAGTGAACAAAACTAGGTCGTTTAGAAACGACAAGCAAGTCCTCGGTCAAGGGCGATGAAATATAAATAAATAAAATTGAAATATGCGATTTTCTTAAAAAAAAAGACTTGTGCAACTGCATATATGTATGAATATAAATATATATATATATATATATATATATATATATATATGCCCTTAATTTTACTAAAATGACACATGTAACCATCATCCTACTCCAGGGATTGTGAGATTTCCGAGCTTCCCTTGAGCTTTCTGTAAGATTTGCTTCCCTTGAGCAAACTGCCTACCCAAAGTAGGTATGAGTTACTTTTGGAGTAAGATGAAATCTAATACAATGCATTTGAGAACAATAATCTGAATAATCCTCTAGATGCTTCCCGTGAACAATCCCGTTAACCTGGGATCAGGTTGTGAATTCCGAGCCTCCCTTGGGCTAAACCATCTATTTGATGTTACTGTCGAAATAGATGCATTGATTTCCGAGCCTCCCTTGGGCTAGTACTCTCTATTTGAAAATAGAAGTACGGATTTTCGAAATACTGATCAGCTTTTATTGTTATTATGTTACGGGATATCTAGGGATATTCAGTTGTTCTCCCCGCCCAATGCTTCCTATATATGAAACTTTCTAAAATTTTCCGAAAGTCAGAAATTTAACTATCTCTAGAATTTCTCAAAAATTTTGGCAGAGTCTCCTTTGTATGTAGGAGCCCCGAAAATTTACAAGAAGCAATTTTTATAATGACAGAAAAATATGGGCTCGCCGACCCCTTCGGTGGAGCAACTCTCAACACCGGAACCACGCAAGTAAGTATTGGGCTCGCCGACCCCTTCGGTGGAACAACTCTCAACACCGGAACCACGCAAGTAAGTATTGGGCTCGCCGACCCCTTCGGTGGAGCAACTCTCAACACCGGAACCATGCAAGAAATAAAGAACAGAAAGAAACTGGGGATTTATACCTGAGCAGGCATTTATTACCTTTCCTTTAGCAATAGATCAATGCGCGGCTTACAAATGGCTTTGCAGTTTGTTAAATAGAGCAAATATTTATTTAACTATGCAAGACTTTATAATATATAACCATATATGTACAGGTACAGATATATATGTATGTATATATGTATGTAGATACATTTATAAAGATATATATATATATATATATATATATATATATATATATATATATATATATATATGTATGTAGATATATATATACATATATATGTATATTTATATATATGTAGGTGTAGATATATATATATATTTATATATATATATATGTATATATATGTATATATATATACATGTGTAGGTAGTATAACGAGAATTAAAACAAAAGAAACTCTTCCATATTGCATGAAGTAGGAGAATGTAATATAAACGAAAATTATTTCTAACTATAGATATACACAAAATTGAGTAACTCCGTAATGAGTAGTGAGAAGCAGGGTCCTTTTTACCTTTCCGGCGTACGGTCCAGTTGTTCAGTTCCAAATTTTTATGACAACTTACCATTGGAGAGTCCCATATGTTCATTTGTGTTTGTTTGTTCATGGAGAGTCCAATAGTTCATGTCCATAAATCGCAAGTCCAAAGTCCGTGTTCAAAATTGATTTCTCTACTTGTGTCTATTTGATTATCCACTTGTTCGAAATATCTTACCATAAATATTTAATACTTTTGTTTATGTCAAATTAAATATTTACTAGGAATTAGGATTTGCAACAGTTTAATATATCATGACTTGATTTAAGTATTATTAAATTTCAGAATTTAACTAAACAAAATTCAGAGATATTATCTTAACTTATATTCCATTCTTATGATATGAATTTTCAGATTTTTTGAAGATTAAACCATATACTTCAATTTTCTGGTATTACCAAATTATTTATGAAACTACAATTTCAGAATCTTAGCATGAAAAATAAAAGAATAAATATAATTTTCATTAACCTAGAGGGAAGAACTTGAGAAGAAGAAGGAGGTGAGGACTTGCTTCCAAGTATTATTCTAACCTCCAAATACTACCAAAATCTTTAATTCTTATGATTTTAACTTGTAATTTCGGAATTTTAATGAATTCATAATTATTCCAAAATTAACTTAAATGATCAATTAAGAATCTTCAAGAGAAGAAGGAAGGAAAAGAGGACTTGCCTTGGGGAAATATATTTGGGTTTGGAATTGGAAAATTAGAGCTTGGTTCTTCCATTCTTCTTCATCTTCTTCTCCAATTTCTTCTTCAAGCTTCTCCCCCCCTTTTTTTTTTTTTTGAAGACTAAGGGGTTAGGGTTTGGTGATGGTAGTGGTGATGGTGGAGATGGAGATGATGGTGGAGATGGAAATGAAGATGGTGGTGATGGAGGTGAGCGGCCAGGAGGGGGCGGCCGGAGAGGGGGTGGCCGGCGGCGGCGCAGGCGGGCGGCGGCGGCGCAGGCGGGCGGCGGCGGGAAGTCCGGCAGCAGCAGCGGGAGTAGTAGAGGGAGGAGGAGGAAAAGAGGAAGAGTGGAGAAAGAGAGAGATGGAAGGATGAGAGAGAGAGGAAGATATATAGAGAGGGAGAGAGAGATCGAGAGAGAGAGAGAATTCGAGGGAGAGAGTCTGAGAGAGAGAGATGAGAGTTAGGGAGATGAGAGTGAGAGGGAGAGATTTATAGAGAGAGGGAGAGAGTTCGGGAGAGTGAGGGAGAGAACCGAGAGAGAGTGAGAGAGAGAAGCTTCGGGAGAGGGAGAGAGGGGCGGTGGAGGTGAAGGGGCTGCTCCTCTCTCTCTCTATTATATATGTATATAATTTCTTTTTTTTCTTTCTTCTCTTTTTTTTTTTTTTTTTTTTTTTTCTTAGGGTTTTTTTTTTCCTTATAAAAATTTCAGAAAAATAAGAATAAAATTATTATTATTATTATTATTATTATTATTATTATTATTATTATATCAATTATTTGTTTAAAAAAATTTTGAGCAAAATATTTAAGAAGATGGAATTATAATAAAATATTAATATATTAATTTTTATTTTTTTTTTTTTTTTTTTTTTTTGAAAAGCAGCTATGACAATTTAAATAAAGCATTTGCTGAGCACAATCTAGGATTAGGATTCTGAGTCAAATAAAAAAAAAATGAGACAAAGAAGAAGAACGATAAAAAAATCAAACATAATGACGTTGGAAGCAAATTTTACAAAATCGGGTGTAAATTAACTAACCACGAATTTGAAGAAGTATTTTAAAATCCTTTTTAACTAACAACGAATTTCAGTGGAGATTTTTTTATCTTTTTTAATTTTGTTTTGAATGTTTGATTGACTGCAACCCCGAAAACAATTTCTTTTTCCAGTTACAAGATCCCAATAATACAAATGTGTAAAATGTTCATAGAAGGCCTGGATTCTGTCTTTTTTTTAATCCATAATTCTTTTTATGAAATAATATATTTTTAAGAAATTAGATGTAAAGAAAATTGATTTTTTTTAATATAGACTTTAGGACTGTTTAAAATTGACCAATTGGCTGAATTTTGATATATGTATATATTTAAAAAAACAATACAAAATTTATTATTATTCATATAAAAATTTCCGTAGTTTAAAAAACATAGACAAATTTATAGATAATTTGCTATTATTCGTATTAAAATTTCGGAGGAATTTTCACTCGGTCCGGCAGTTTTTCTGTTTTTAACCGGACTGCTCCTGACCTGCTTTCTTCCTCCTCCTCCGTCTTCCTCTCCCCCCCTCCGAAACCCTAACCCTCGCCCTAGATCCGATGTTCGGATCGACGGCGGCGGAGAGCCTGAGAAAGGCCACCTCCCTCGTCCTCCGCATCGGCACCGACGCCCACCTCTACGACGACCCCGACGAAGTCAGCATCGCCCCGCTCCTCCACAGCAGGTTCGACTCCGAGAAGGTCGAGGCGCTCAAGAGGCTCCTTGCGCTCATCGCCCAGGGATCCGACGTCTCCAATCTCTTCCCCCAGGTCACCAAATCTTCACACATCGACAGATCAATCGACCTATCGGTCGGTAGCCTCCGAGAATTCGAGTGTTCTGTGTTTGATCTCTTTTTGATTTTTTATTTTTTTTTGCAGGTCGTGAAGAATGTGGCGTCGCACTCGCTGGAGGTGAAGAAGCTCGTTTATCTCTACCTTCTTCATTACACGGAAAGTATGGTTTTTTTTGGGGCAAAATATTTGTCGTTCTTCGTTCCAGTCTATTTCAGAAATCACAATTCATCAAGACTGTATTTGTAACTAAATCTTTAACTGAAGAGTGAGGCATAGTTTGCAGTATCGGATGATACCGATACGATACGGTTTGACATGTCCTGTTCGATACTGACCGATACTGATACTAACCGATACTGACGATTGAGTCTCTTTCCAAGTCAATTCAGCAGAGAAAATTGAATAAAAAAAACCAGTTGACAAGGATGTAAAAGTATAGTAAAGTTGTAAAAGCATATAAATGAAGAAAAAATATTTATCGCAGGTAAACCAATCAACAAGGTGACTACAACAAGGGTGACTATTATTTCATTCAATTTCAAAACTACTAAGAAATAGTACAACAAATACTTAAAATTATACTTAAATGTATAAAATATATATTTTTCTAAATATTTAATAATTATTTTGTTTCCAATATAAAAAAATCCGATACTCCGATCGAAGTCGTCGATAATGTCGATCCAGATAGGGGTGTCAACGGATGCTTATCGGTACGGACAGGACAATAGCCGTATCCGTATCCGATTTTTTTTTGTAATATCCGAATCCGATCCGATATCCGAACGGATATCTCTTTTGACACTCCGAATTCGTAACCGTCTAGTTTAACGGATATCGGATAATATTCGATTCGATTAGCTAAAAAATTCGAATGCTAGTATCCGAATATCCGAAATCCGAAATATTAAAAATTTAGTTATTATCCGAATATCCAAAAACCAAATTCAATTTCTCTACATATTTGAGCCCTTTCTTCTTATGTTGTAAATTGTAATTAATATATATTACTATTATATATAAATTATATTATAATTATTTTATGTAAAAGTTAGTTGAGAATAAAATACTTTAATCTTCTCTATTAATTAATATATATTACATATACATCATACTATAATATATATAAAATTTTGGATATCCGAATCCGATATCCGAATTCGATATCCGAAATTTGTAATTTAAAGTCGGATCGGATATTAACGGATTCGAATACCTTAATATCCGAATTTGTATCCGAAAATGGATAATATCCGAAAAATATTCGGATATCCGAATCCGATATCCGAAATTTCGAAAAATATCCGAAAGTTCGGATACGGAATCGGACCGGATTCGAATTTTCGACTATCCATTGACAGGTCTAGATCCAGATACTCATAGGAAGGTCCGATACCGATACTACGAACCTTCAAGGTCATATCCAATCGGCCGATACAATGTGTGGTAGCCCCTTTAATTCCCATATTACTATGATGTACGGACACGGACATGACACGGCGAAATGCACACATGGCGGCACGGACACACCGCAAATTTTGGTACGTCGTGTTGTATTTTTGAGTGTTTGTGTCCGGACACACCGCAATTTGCCCATGCTTCGTAGCTGCAGTGTGATCGGATATTTTATAGATCAGCTTACCTGTGGTTTTATTTTGGTATTTACTGGGTACCGACAGTAGCTAAATCTGCTTTCCAGATTCTAGTGGTGGCGTCTAGTTGGAAAGTGGCATACAACATACATTTTACAGTTATATCCTTGGATGGAACCTTCAAATCTTCACCCATCTCCTATTAGATGTCAAGCTTCTCAGAGCAGACACTATGCACACGATGCACCTTCACCCTAGGAATATATCACCATATGCTCTATTGGTGGCCGAATGGAAGTTAGGCTATGCCATCTCACATTCTTGTAGCAGTTCAGTTATGAAAAGTGCCGCTTATCTGATTCTGTTACTTACACGCTACACGTAGCAACATCTCTATAAACTCCACCTACGAAGCGCACTTGCTCCAAAAATTGTTGACGTATTGTGTTGTCCCGGACATGTATTGTGCACGATACACACACAACCACAAAATGCCTAAGACAACAAAATAGGTGTCGTGTCCATTTTATCGTGTCTTTATTGTGTCACGTCATATATGTGCTCGTGCAATGTAGAACTCCACCAAGGTTCTCTACCACCACCACCACCATCATCCAAGACTTATCCCATCAGAATGGGGTCGTCTATGAAGTATAGGAAAGCTCAATACAACATTTTGCAAAGTTTTATTACCGGTTGTCTACCAGATTCCTAGCCAATGTATCTATGAGTGTGAAAGGATCATGCCATAAAAGCAACCAAATTCCTAGCCAATGTATCTATGAGTGTGAAAGGATCATGCCATAAAAGCAAGTGGCTAATTGGCAGGTATGACTTACCTTTTGGATTGCAATTTAAGTTCATACAACCAAGGAGCACAAGTTCCCCTAGACTAATAAAGAGTCTAGATGAAGAGTTAAGATGAAACAATTTGCTATAGAAAATTGCATTCATCTCTATGACACATTACACCGAAGATTGAATGAATGACAATCCCCAAACCAAGGTTTCTCTACCAAGAAATCTTTTTAAGTCCAGATCCTAATTCATCAAATAATGTAATGACACTCCAATTCCCCCTCACCCACCACCGAGCAGTGCCATTTAGGATGATCATTTGTAACTCTCTGACTTATAGGTGGAGTCGAACATCTTCTACGAATTGTGAGTCCTAGTAAGCACCTATAGTTAACTGTCATTGGAGATCACTCTAACAGTTCCAAATGGTTGTATGCCTGTCATGTGGCACCATAGTTTGCCAAAATACTATGAGAGAGATGGGGTAGAAGCTGTAATGTTGATGTATAAGTGCCTTCCGTTATTTTGTGTGCTCTTTCTTATGTCTTTACTTTCATGGAGAATGTGTATGGTCATGGGATTCAGATTGATATTGCTTTAATATTTGATTACATTCATATGTTTCTTTTTTTGTTGGATCAGGCGCCCAGATGAAGCTTTGCTGTCAATTAACTGTTTCCAAAAAGACTTGTCAGATATAAACCCCTTGGTGCAAGCCCTGCGTGCTATGGCAGGAATCCGGTTGCACGTGGTGGCTCCTCTTGTATTAGTTGCAATTGGAAAGTGTGGCAGGGATCCATCTCCATATGTTAGAAAGTGTGCTGCCCATGCACTTAAAAAACTTCATGATTTGCATATAGAAGAGAATACTTGTGCCATCGAGGAGGTTTGCTTATATTTTTATCTTTCTTGCAACTCCTCCTTTGGCACCAGTAATGTTAATGTTTCTTTGTAACTATAGTTCTTGATATTGTGCAGCTTGTAGGTGTCCTGTTAAGTGACAATTCACCAGTAGTAGTTGGCGCTGCAGTGGTTGCTTTCAAATCTGCTTGCCCAAACAATTTGTCTTTGATTGGCAAAAATTTTAGAAGGTCGTGTGAGACCCTTCCAGATGTCGATGAGTGGGGACAGATAATTCTGATAGAGATTCTTCTACAATTTGTAATAGCTAGGCATGGATTAGTCAGAGAATCTATTATATTCACTTCAAATTCCAGTATGAGTTGCCAACCTGACAAAGGTTCTGCTGATGTGCCCAACACGGTAGATAATGATTGTGGATTTACAAGGGGTGACATGTCTGATTTCAAGTCAAGTATGTCAATGTACAGATATTATTTTGAGGGACAAGAAGAGCTTTTATCTTTCCCTAGTTATGGAAATGGATGTGGTGATAAGTTGAGCATCCTGGCTCAGACTTCAAGTGAAAACGACAATGTTAAGCTTTTGTTGCAATGCACATCGCCTTTGTTCTGGAGTCAAAATAGTGCTGTTGTACTTGCAGCTGCTGGTGTCCACTGGATTATGGCCCCAAAAGAACAGGTCAGGAGGATGGTTAAGCCTCTCCTGTTTCTTCTAAGATCAATTTGTCCCTCAAAATATGTGGTTAGTTGCAAATTGTCTTTTACGTTTTTAACATGCCAATGCCACTTCATTTCTTATAAATCCACTTATTTGGTTTTTGCACCTACACTGTGGGTTGTTTGTCCAGAGTAAGACAGTTTTAAGTTTTTAGCAACCAATAAACAGATAGGTTACAAGTTCCTGAGACAAAATTAATTTGCAGATACAGGGATATAACATTTGTATAATATAAACCACGTGCAGAAGAAGGAAATGAGACCAAGATAGGTATTGGTGAAGAGAGAATGAAGGATGAAACATGATCAAATTTCCCAACTTTGTTTCTTAAGACCAGCTCCCTAATAAACTTTTTAGAGCTTTTTGTGGCTTATTACGTGGTTAGGATCTTGTTTAATATTGCTCTCTTCAAACTTCTTCGTATGCTCAGTTCAAAGGAGAGGGAAGGTAGACAATCAAAATATAGATGGAAAAGAAAACAGACAAATGCAATACTTCCTCCTCTTCAAGTTGAAGGAAAAGAGATTATTCTTATAATACCGCGATTTAGATCATTCTCTCAAAGCTCCAAGCACCCTTTCAATTCCTCTCTTTTTACTGTTTGCACCAAGCTTATTAATACTGCCTGCTTTGCCCATGTTGCTGTTTCACTTCTTAATCAATATCCTTGTGCAGTATGAGTGTATGACTTGGTTATATGATATCTGAACTCTTAAGCTCTTGTATGTACATTCTTCCATGATTTGACTTTGCTTCCTTACTCGGTACAAGTATTACAATTATAGGAAGCTTCTCTCAACCGTACCTCTACTTAACTAATCTAACAGTTGAAAAGATTTTAGTCCATATTTCAATTTTTAGACTCAAAACCTGAACTACTACTGAAGTCAATGCATCCGACCTTGAAATTGGATGTAAAAGATGGGTCTTTAGGGTTCTGATCACTGATGATTTTGGATGTGCTCTCTATATCTGCAATAGTCATACTGAAAGAACTTGAACGAGCATTTCATGAATCAGAAACCAACTTCTATACCTTTATATATCTTGTGAAAGGGATATCCCAATCAGCTTGATTGGTGTTAGTGTGTAGAGAGATATTGCCATTATAATGGAGGCTGCACAGTATAAAAACTAATTGATATTGACATTAGTAAGGACATCGTTAATAATTAATACTAATCTAGCACAAGATTTTAGTGGGCATTTCTCATGCTTAATTGGTTTTAAAGCTGTCCAACTTGTCACAGGATCCTTCCTCCATTATATTGGAGGCTGCTCAATGTCCGAACTTCCATTATTATTGTGCTCGTAATGATGTCACTACTAAATCTAGAACACAAAAGTTGAGCAGAATGGCCAACTTCTGATTGCTTTTTTGTTTTTGTTTTGAAAGTATCGAACTTGTCAAAGGGTCATTGCTCAATTTTGCCAACAGGATTCGTTTGAGTCAACTTTGCTTCTCTAGAGCTTTCCTTACTGAAGCCCGAAGGGAAGTCAAATGTGTTTGATTGACATAAATCATTTTTCCATGGATTTCCTATAATTTTGCATGTTTAGGCTGTTGTAGGTTTGATTTCATTTCTGCATTTTTCTTTGGTTACCGAGTATATTTGATGGTTGATCTCTTGATGAAAATTTTAATACTTTCCTCCCGTAGCGACTTGCTATATTTTGGTGCCCTTTGGCAAATGTTTAACCCTGTGATCATGCCAAATGGCAAAGAGGGTGCTAACCATTATGTAGGGGATAAGGTACCCTTTATCATTCTATCCATGGATACAAAGAACTTATACATGCCAAAGCATTCAAAAGTTGGTGGCACTTTCTAGCTGATCCTCTATCCAAAAGCCAAAATAAAGTGATTAACTGGAGAGAAGATAACTTTTCTTGCATAAGCAAGTGTTAAAGAATCATTGCTAGCTTGATCTGTTTACATACTTCCCGTTACGGAAGTGAGCTTTGTTTCTTCATCACTTACTAGACCACTAAAAATTAAAAATTCTCTCCAAAACTAATCTGGTGTGCAGCTAAGACATGAGTTCTGATAAGCACAAAATTTGCTCTTTGGATGACGCTTTTTCGTTACAGCCTCTTCCATGCCATTCACAAATTTCAATATGTATTTGAATTCAAATTGTTATTGGAAGTTCAGACTGAGGTGTCCAACTGCCCATCTATGTTTTATGGCATGGCTTATAACTACCTTGGTCAGGAACTTGGCACCAACATAGAGGGTGGTTATTACATTGACAGTCGGCCTTAAAAACTTTTTCAATTCTTTTGTGGATCTTTCTTATGCTCCATAGCCAACCTCATTCTATTGGAGGGCTTAGATTATTATGATGATGAAACTATCTAGCATTTTAATTCAACTGTTCTCTTGTTTCATGTTCCATTTGGCAGCATGTTGCTCAATGGCGTGATAGCTTAATTTCTGATGAATCGACGACAATTTACTGTTTCTTGTTTGTGGTCTTAGGTGCTCTGTAGTATACAAATGTTCGCTAAGGCAGCTCCATCATTTTTTCAAGCCGTACTTTGAAGATTTTTTTTACTTCTAGCTCCGATTTATATCAGACAAGAGCCCTGAAGCTTAAAATACTATCTACAATTGCCACAGATTCTTCAATTCAGATCATTATGGAAGAGTTTCAGGTAAGGAGCTTCATTAAGCTCCTATCCCCATTGTGAGCAGACTTCTATATAATGTAATAACTTGGGTTAACTGGATACTTTACATATCTAGAATTTGTAATATAGTGGAATTTATCAGGAGAATTTTGTAGTATACCAACCCAAGTAACTACTGTAATAAGAGAATTTGTCAGAGAACTTTGTGCTATACCAATGTAGTTCTATCTTGTTCCATCACATTCTTCTCATCAATATAAACTACTGCATGACAGAAACCAGTGAAAACAAGGTATAAATAGGTAAAGTGAGCAGGATGTCTGCTTCAGGCATACCTAATGTTCAGTACATACAGTGTATGCCTTATACTATGCCTCAGGGATGGCTGTAATTTCAAGCAATTTACCTCCCACCTCCCGCCTATAAACTCTTAGCCTGCGGAATTTTGGATGTCTGCTCCTTCAAGAGATTTAATTGCTAAAATCTTCAGTTATAATATTTTCCAATTGTGCTTCAGTACCATTTCTCAGAATTTAATCACAATTACACTGTTAATTTGTCAACATTCAACCTTTTGTGTCTCGACATATCACCTGCATTGCATGACGGACTGATTTTCACTTTTCTAGTTGTGCTGCTAGGATTACTTGATACTTCAAAGACCCGGATAAGAGATTTGTTGCTGATACAGTTGCTGCATCGGATTGTGCGTCCAAAGATTGCCTTGTGTGGCTGAGGTTTGCTTCGAAGGGCTCTTGGCTCTAACTCTACAAGGTCAGTTACGAAACTTTTGATTATTAATTACCTTTGTCTTGAAGTCCTCTAATTTTGTTGTTGATATACTTTGTCCATATTACAGAGTCATGTACCCTCAATTCAGGTGAGATGGAACGTCGAGCAGGTGTTATGGTTGAAGCAATCATGTCAATTAAGGCTATAGTAAAGCTCAACCCAGTTTATCACGAGAAAGTAAGTCTTCTTTAGCTTAACCATGAATATGCATGTGATTCTACTGTTGACTAATGCATCATGTACTATCATTTAGGCTGTGTTTGATTAAGCTTTTTTTCCATGGAAAATATTTCCATCACAAAATTTCCACGAATTGTAGTGTTTGATAGCCTTTATTTTTCGTGGAATTATTTTCCAAAAATCTATCATTTTCCTTATTTTCCTCTAAAATGGTGGAAATAAAACGGGCACAGCCCATAGGATAATATCAATTTCCATGAAAAATAACTATTTTCCATGGAAAATAACGACAATCAAACACCCAAATTAATTCCGTGGAATTTTTTCCATGTAATTTTTTTTCCTAGTAAAATAATTCCGTGGAATTAATTTATTTTCCACATATTTTCCACCTTGTAATCAAACGCACCCTTAATGTTTTTATTACTACGACCTCAATTGCATAGTAAATATATGAGAAGCAGAAGCTCACTTGCTACTTCTACTTTGAACTTTGTAAGTTGGGACTATAACTATATTACAGAGCTTTAAAACATACTGCAGCTTCCCTTATGCATTAATGGGCATGAGCACACTGAGGTCCTGCCCTTGCATGGAAACAAGTGTATAATTAGTTCCTTACATAATACTGACATAGATTATAGAACCAAGTAATCAGTCACGAAAAATAAACACTACGATATAAGCAAGTCGTTGAGATTTATTTTCTTATCAAGCTTCCTTTCTGCCAACCCCAAAAATTGGGAATAAAGGCTTTGTTGTTGTTGTTTCTTTGTTGCTCTAGATAAACCTGCTAGTCCCGCAAACCTTGCAATATAATTTTTACTTCTCTGACCTACAGATTAGAAACCGGACAACAATCATCCTGCAGTAGAAAGCAAACATAAAGTAGATTGTTGCAGGAGGCACTTTGGGCAAATTGATTCTTGTAACCCCGGAGACACATTCATACGGATTTTACTCTAGCTATATTTTTCCTTGATAACACTGAAGTTGGATGACATTCTTTTCCCGGGATCATAAGTGATTTTAGTCACATTCAAGACCATATGTTGGATTTATTTTATTACTTTGGTTTTTTATTTTCATACTAAGAGATGATTTCACATGCAAAATGTGTAGTTTCTTTTGTTGGAATAACCTGCATGTCTAGGCAGCATACCTATTGAGAGAATATATGTAATAATGCTAGGTATTGTATTATATTCTATGTTACTTGGACTCGGGCACGGGTGTCGGGTATGAGTACATACCCAAGAGTCCGGCCCTTCAAACTCATAAATGACGGACACACCGACTCGGCTAAAAAGGATCCAAAATTTGGATATTGGTACGGAAATATGATTAAGGTTTCATAAAAAGACAACTTGTGATTATAAATTACTAGTAAATTTCACTAGTTAAATAAGTCCCTAAGGGACTGTCCCTTCAGCTCCCCTACTATTTTACTACAGTTGACCATATTAAAATAAACTATCTACATTACTACCATATTAAAATAAACTATCTACTTCACTACCAGTCTCCCAATTGTCACCATGAAGAATTCGATTGTCACCATGGAGGATCGGATACGGATTTCATACCCATACCCATGTCCTATCGGGTCGACACGAGTACTTTTCCTTAAAGTGGAGAGTCCGGGTAACATAGATTATATTGATCTACAAATCTTTGATATACCAAGGGACATATTGGTAAACTTACCTCTACCCTTTTAACTGCAGAACTTAATGGGGTCTCATGTTCCCCTCATGGCTATACGCGTCCTAAAAGTAGTCATTAATGCCTGGTGTTTTGCTAGACTGCCACCATACTGTATTCTTGCCATATATCATTTCGTTATTAACCTTTTGAGTTTAATGCTTCTTCTGTTACCAATACTGCGAACCGTGCTGTAGAGGTGTCTGGGCCACCTTGAAAATGGGGGAAGGTATTATGTTGTCTAGTATTGTATTTAAGCCTCAACTATATGGATCTACATTCCCTGAAGTAGTCAATTCAGCATGTTGTGTTTCCTGTTTTTTTTGTAACACCCACAGATTTAGTTATGGTCCTTATGGATTACTGTTGCCCTAATAGCAGAATGATAGTTTTGAAAGAATGTTAACGTTGTATTGTCTGTGATTCTACTGATACGAGGGCGAAGTTTGTGTCTTGAACACCATTGCTTATAATCCTGGTCAGGCATTTTTCACCTTTTTTAATTTTGAAATAATGATGACATTGAATTATTTATGATTCTACTTATGCGATTGCAATTTTTTTCTGTCACCAACACCATTGCTTAAATTCTAGTCTGGCAAATTTTCACCTTGCTTAAGTTTTCAGCAAATGATGATATTGAATTTTCTGGGATTCTAGTGATAACGCAGCAACGTTTTTGTCTTGAACATCATAACTTAGAATTTTGATGAGTGTTTTTTACCTCATTTAAACATGGACTCTGTAGCGAGGTTCACAGTATAGATATCAAATCCTTCTTATGAGCATCTTTACCGGCAGTTGTGGGGATTCAAGGTCGGTTTCGGTGGTTTCGAGTCGGTCAGTTTTGGCCATTTTGGTATGGAAAATGCTAAGTCTACAACCAAATACTTACAACCTTCTTACAATCTCTCCCCCACCCCTTACACATGGGTCCAACTGGGTCCCACCTCCCCCATCACCCCCTGCTACATGGGCTCCACCCGACCCCACCACTTCCCCCCCTCCTCCAATCGAAGCCCGACACGTGGCGGTTGTAAGGGGATTGTAAAAATTTGGTTGTAGGCACAACAAAGCTCTTTTGGTATTGTTTTGCTATCACATATTAGCCGATACTGCGAATCATAGTCTGGAGAATGCTTGTCAGGCGAGACAACCGGTTATGAAGTCTAGGGATGTTACTGTTGAACTTTTTAATTATTGACTAATATAGAAACTTTGTTACTCCACCTTCTTTCCTGACCTTTCCTAAAATGTATATCTTCTTTGTTCATTCTGGTTGGTATTTTCTTTTGATGCAAAGTAGAACCCAAAATTTGCAAGAATCACTGGCAAGGTGGTACTGTTAAATGTTTTTTCATACTGGTCTGTGTAACATCTCTCTCCCGGTTATTTTGGAAGTTTTCTTCTGAATCTGACCTATAATCATTTTTGCCCTGAAGATTATTGTCAAGTTGGCTTGCTATTTGCATACAATCAAGGAACCTGCAGCACGTGCATTAATTATTTGGATTTTAGGAGAGTACTGCTCTGTTGGAGAGAGTATTCCGAAAATAGTACCCACTGTACTTCAGTATCTTGCCCGCTGCTTTTCCTCTGAAGAGCTGGAGACAAAGCATCAGATCCTAAAATATTACTGTTAAGGTATTTATGGAATGAGGATGTTTTCATTTTGTTGTATGTGTGGTATAACATTAGCTTTTCACTTCATGACTCAACATAATGTGCAAGTCCAATCTTGACCTTGCCTTGAATCTTCACTTCATGACTCAACATAATTAATAAGAATGACATAAAGTAACATTGATGTTATGTTATTTTCAACTAACTACAAAAGCCTTTCCTATGAGGATTCATTATTGCACAACTGGGTCTATTGATTTTTGATGAAACTAGAAGGGGGTATAAGAATATAGGTACAAGTCAGAAGTGTATTAATATTTGGTTAAATTATTGTATTTATTAAGTATTTATACATATGGCTTTTTGACTTGGGATGTCTTGATGTTAGGTCGAATTCACATTTAAAGAGCTGTG
The DNA here is from genome assembly GCA_029216955.1 of Iris pallida. Taxonomy (NCBI): domain Eukaryota; kingdom Viridiplantae; phylum Streptophyta; class Magnoliopsida; order Asparagales; family Iridaceae; genus Iris; species Iris pallida. Next base: position 11,190,620 of record JANAVB010025798.1, read on the forward strand.
TTCATTTTTGAATATGTAAAAAGAAGGAAACATTGAACTCTTGGCACGCTGCCCAACTTGATTTTTTTTTTTTTGACCTTTTATATATGCACTTACAAAAAGTATCACAAGAGTATATTAGGTATGACAAAGGAAAAGACGCGTTCTAGTTATCCCAAGAGGAAAGGCTGAACCTGAGATGCAACATCTTTATGCCTCATGAGAGTAGTTTATATAAGTCAGCTTGGCTTGCAAACATCATGTAATTTGGTCACAAACATATTCTTTTGTCCAAAAATGACTCAAGGTTGAAGTTATAATCGTCTATCAACCAATATATGTAGGAATGTTTTTCTTCCGAAATGAAGGATAATAAACTACCTTCCATTACTTTTGTCTAAGGGTTCCTATACGCATATAATTGTTTAACAACTAGAACAAAGTGGTTATGTTTTTGAATTATTAACTCATATCCTTGTTCACAATCAACTATTTCTCATCAATGGTTATTATGAATGATTATACATGAATTTATTGTCATCATGAACGGGGATTATGGGAAGTTGGGAATGTTGTATAAACAAAAACAATTTGAGTGCAAAGGGGAGAGTTACAGATGATCATTGTTTAATTCTCATTTTATGAACAAAAAAACTTTTACTTTTACCCATTTTCTTTTTTATAATATTTTTCTTCTACTAAACCTTCAATTTGTTGAACAAAATTTTGCAATAAAGGGTACTTAGTAGGGTGATATTTTCCTTTTTCATAACAGTAACAGACTTGTCTCTTTGTCATATAAGGTGCAAATAAAGCTTTATGTGCCTAACATTCTCAACTGCATAGGGTGATAATTTTATTCTAATGCTGTCCAAAGATGTCAATAAGACCTAAATCAAATTTACCATTATATTTTCTGCTGGTATTGCTAATTTTAAATAAGCTCAATCTGAGGAATAAGAACTACTTGTCATTCTTTCGAATTTTCTTAAGCTAAGGAAAAGGATGTGAGAAAATCAATATTATAATATAGTAAGAATACACTGAAATATATGTTTTGGAATAATAACTGTTTGATTTGATGAAAATTAGACTCGGTAAATAGCAACCAAATTGCTATCGGTCGGAAATGTTATTTGCTCATAAAGATATGTATGAATTGGGAAAGGATTTGAGGAAATGTTTTTTTGGATTAGGATTTGAGGAAAATTAGCGTTAGTATAAGATTAAGAGTTATTCTAATGCATGTATGTGTTTTCAGTTGTGTAGTTGTTTGGTGCAAGGCTGATTAGGAAAGGGAATGGGAGATTGTAAGAGAAATTTTGATGGAAATAAGAATTGAGAATCTTAGTAATGTAAACAGACATAATTAGTGTAAGTGAAGGATAAGAGATAAGTTATCTTGTTAGAAATGGAAGTAAACCTAGTTAATCAGCAGTGTTGATAAAATCGAAAGATTCCTGCAGTTTGATTTTTTCTGGGCAAAAACTGCAAGTTGGTGCTTTTTAAGGTTGTATAGATTTATATTGAGGATATGAATCGAGGTTCTAAAGAAGGATATATCAGAGAGCCCTTAACAAAGCTGAATGGAAGAAAAGGATTCTAACAGCCTGACTCCAAAAATTTGGGATAAAGGCTTTGTTATTGTTTATAGATCCAAAAGGAGAGAAGTTTTTTTTCCCTTGGATTGCATCTGGTCATATTCATCTAATACATCATGTATGCCTATTAGTAATTACTTCATTTTAGCATTTATTAATCCCACCTCATATACCCGTCCTTCTATCCATTGCCCTCCCATATCATGTAAGGATTCTGGTATGATGTCTTTATCTTCTTTCCTATTGACATTTGGATGATTGCATGTAAAGTTTTGTCTCTTGAAAATATTTAGAGGATACATCAATAACAATGCCAGAGCCTACTTCAATCAACTTGTGCAGCCTATCCCCTCTAACAAAATAAATCCTTTTCTTCCATTCTCTTCCCTTAAGGCCTATCTCTCTGACAAAGTCAAGTGTAGGAATTTGAACCTCTTTACTTTTGCTAAGAAGCATGCTATGTAACTAGTTTCAGCTACTTTATTTGTGAAATGTGATATATTCGTAAAGAGAATATCTTGTTTCCTGTGGAAGAACAAACTGATATTTTTGCTGAGGGTCTAGAAGTAATGCTGTCATTTGCAAATATATGCAATTGTTATCTCAAATATAGGAAAGTCGTAACCGAAAGGATAGACAGTAAAACTCCTGTGCCATCCTACTAATATGCAGTAGAAATTCATTCTGCATCATACTGAAATCATCCGTGCTTCTCTCATTATTTATGTTTCTCACCAGGCGGTAGTATATGCCCAAGAAGAACAGCTACAGATGCTTAGAATGATCTTAACTTATATTGTTGAATTGGCAAAATGTGACTTGAATCATGATATCCGGGATTGTGCTAGATTAGTCGAGAAACTTTTACCCTGCCACATAACCTCTCCATGCCAGGAAGAAGGCATTTCAAACCTGCCTCCAGAAGGAGGCATATACCATGAGTTCATGGGGAACTTGTTTAGGAGGCTACCAGAAGCAACTTATTTGAATAATGAAATTCGGTTTTATCTTCCGGGATCTCTTTCACACATAGTTCTTCATGCAGCTCCTGAATATGGACCTCTTCCAAAACCTTGCAGTCTACTCGATGATGACAACACTCTCTGCTCTGAGGCGGCTCTTGGGTCAAAGATGCCCTCCAGAAAAGTATTTAGCGGTGATTCATTTGAAATATATGAACCTGAAACAGCTCCAGGGTCTTCATATGAAGAAAGTGATTCTAATTATGATTCTCAGCATTCTGTTGTCAGCTCAGTCAACAATGAAGGACTGGATTTACAAGTGATTCTAGTGGTAACAGTTTTGAAGATTCTCATCTAGATTTGAATGGTGCTGGAGATAATAAAGAACCTCTTGTTCATTTTTCTGATGCTGGTAGTGATCGTGGCCAATCAAGTCAAATTGCTGCAGAAAATATTTCTTCATCCTTATCTTCAGGTTTGGAGCAGTTAATATCTAAATCAGCACCGGAATCGTGGCTTGATGATCAACCTAGCTCATCATCTTTACAAAACTCTGGACAACAGTCCACTGCAAGAATTACTATTAAGGATCTTGTTCTTAATGTCAAACCTAAACTCCACACTCTCCTAGATCCTACAAATGGAAATGGATTGAAAGTGGAATATTCGTTTTCATCTGAAATTTCATCTCTCTCCCCTTTGCTAGTATGCATTGAGGTATCATTAGGCAATTGTTCTACTGAACTATTAACTAGTGTAGTTGTGAAGGATGGTGTGTCTGATGAAGTTTGGAACCTGCAACACAAGTCTTGGAAAAGCATGGAAGGTGCTTCATTCTCCATAATATTAACTCACGCACACACGTTCTATTCCTACATGATTATTAGAATTTTGTCTGTTTCTTTCTTGCTGTTTTGACTTGTATGCGTTACTAAGTATTCATGCTACATCTCTAGCCTGTCAATTGCCAGTGATGTGCCAGTTATATTTCCTGTAGAAGAGATCGAGTCGTTAGATCCAGGCCAGACTACAAAGAAAGTTCTTCAAGTTCGACTTCATCACCACCTGTTACCTATCAAGTTGGCTGTGTTTTCAAATGGGAAGAAGTATATGACTAAACTATGGCCGGAGATGGGTTATTTTCTAAGACCCCTGTTCATGAATGCAGAAGACTTTACTGACAAGCAATCTCAGTTACGAGGGATGTTAGAGTGTGCGAAAAGGTTAGCTCAAGTGACTCATTATCATTTATATATCTTTTTGAGCGTAAGAAGTTACATTTTATGTAGCTAGCATAAATCTCAGAGTGTCCCTGTGCCACAATACTTAGCTAGTCCCAAGCGAGTTTCCACTTTCCAGAGTCTGAATTTATATTTATGACGTGCTTTCTGTGTCGTATTTTCCCTTTTTGATGTGTTCATAATGTGAAGTCTGGGCTTACGAACTTAAGCATGATGATGTTAACCATAAAGCAAAGTACATTAGGTAAGGTTATGCCCTATGGTAGGAAATTAGAAAGTATTACGAAGTCATGCAGAGAAGTGATGGATGCTTACATGTTTTTGCAGTGAGCTATCTGAAATTCTTTATGTACTTATTGGGGTAATATGCCCAATGTCTATAGAACTCTTTCTTTATGCTTGTCACCGACGGTCGAACCAATTGAGAAGAGGTATCATCAACACCAGCAACTGTAACTATACCATCTTCGAATCTAAGCCTTATCTACAATAATTCTAATGGTGATGGACGCAACTCTTAACTTGAAAAAGTCCATGGCATGAGTTAGAAGTGTTTGATCAAATTTCACATTGGGCTGTCAAGTCGTCAAGTTTTTTAATAACCACAGAAACTATGGTATGGCGAGAGGGGGGCATGCCATTAAACCTTTGCAGCGACATTCTTAACATCCATCCAACTTTCATTTTTGTCACTAGTTCAATTAAGCCTACATATTTTTCTTGAACTCTTGCAGATAATATTTAAAGGTCCAAGTTACCAAGTTGTAACAAGTTATAGCTTATAATGAATAAACATCTCTGATTTGATCTCTCATGAGAAATAATCTGTTTATTAGCTTATAATCTACTGTTGACGTGGTTGTATGTTTATGTCAATGTTGTCTGCAATAGGTAGTTAGGTAATCACCAAATAGAAAACTTAAACCCTAACTGACATCAAATGATGAAGCTATCTGGGCAGCCCTAGGATGCAATTGTGCAGGAATTGGTGTGTAGGCGGCCACTCGTGGACAAACTGATGTATCAGTTTCTCCCCTGTCCCACCACAAAATTACTTCTTCTTTCCTTCACATCTGCCATTTACCATCATTCTTAAACTTGCAGGCTGCCTGTTAAAGTATTCATATTGTTCGAGGAAATCATTGTTTCCATAGTAGTTATAACTGTTATAGTGATCTCAACTAATGTTGCCTTCATATCCCGTTGGATGAAATCATCTAGCACAAGATCGAAGGACCTTATGTAGTTACGTTTTATACACTTTACATGAACCTGCTAATTATGGACCTTTGCTATCGACATAAAAGCTACCACACTCAATTTCAAATTAAAAGCTCATGTCAGGCTTTCAAGTGATTAAACATGTAATACTAATGAATACAGATAGCAAGAGAGCAGAACTGTTATTATTTTGTTTGCTATATCAAGTATTTTAGAAGAAGAATATTTAAGTTATGCTATGTGAGAGTCTATGTTACCCGGACTCTCCACTTTAAGGAGAAGTACCTGTGTCGAACCGATAGGACATGAGTATGGGTATGAAATCCGTATCCGATCCTCCACTGGTAGTGAAGTAAATAGTTTATTTTAATGTGGTAGTGATGTAGATAGTTTATTTTAATATGGTCGACTGTAGTAAAGCAGTAGAGGAGCTGAAGGGACAGTCCCTTAGGGACATATTTAACTAGTAAAATTTACTAGTAATTTTTAATTACGGGTTGTCTTTTTATGAAACCTTAGTCATATTTCTGTATGTCCTTCATTTATGAATTTGAAGGATCCGACTCTTGGATATGTACCCGTATCTGACATCCGTACCCGAGTCCAAGTAACATAAGTGAGAGTACCTCCGTTTGTAAATTGCAGTAGTAGAGATCTAACCAAACATTACAATTTACACATGTTCTGCAGATGTACTTTTTCAGATCATTAGGGAGCTCGAGAGTGAGAGTCAGAGTTCAATGCACGCCGACAAGATTCTTGTAGTTTATGTCAACAGGTCAAAGAAGTTATGAAGCATAACTTCAGCACATCGGGAATGCCAACTATCACATATGGTGAACACACACACGCACGCACACAAACATCGATAGACATATCGATGGCACCCAAGTCATATTTGGACGTACACTACTAATGTAAAACACTAGTAATATATAAAATATCATGAATCAAATATAAGTACAAGATGACAAGGTATCTTGCCTGGTGGTGCGAAAGTGGCAAGTCCAAAAATCACAATGTCTGCGAGAAAAAGTCAAAATCCACGAACGGCTTCGGATGCTGAAACAAACATCAAAAATGTTCTCGGGGTAAGAGATATACCTAGGAAACGTCTGTCCAAAAGTCAAATTCTGGAACAGGGGCAAAATCGTAATTTTGGGTCAAAACGATGTCCACCGTAGGATCCGCTTTGCACCGAAATGCGTGCCAATATCTACGGTCTCTAAAGTCGTCAGACTACATGTCTACAGATTTGTTTTGATGAGACGAATCCAACGGTATGTCCAATTTTGAATTCCGGTAAGCCGTGCACAAATTCATCCTAACGTCGAAAGTTCTAAGTAATGCTAATCTATACCTTTGTATCGGTGGATATGCCTGTTTCCATCAATATAAGATGACGCTTCAGGTTTGTGCTTGAGATTTAGTGGTGAGATACTTGGGAGTTCGCAACCATGCCTGATAACATTACATGCGGAAGGTGGATGCTTCGACCCTTTGAATGTCACCGTCAAAATTAACTGCAAAGATACAGTATTCGTCCTTAACTTGTTGAACAGACTTGTGGCGCTTCTAACTTTGAATTTTCTACCTGATTTAGGTCAGGATGTGATTATTTGTATTGTAAACATGTCCTTTGAAAATTTGGAAAGTGAAATATTGTGAGATTTTACATTGTGATGGACACTATAAATCTGTATGAGACGTTGGTTTGTTGAAATGTGGAAGATTACTGATCCTACTCTTATTGCTTGTAGTTATATATCAATTTAATGGGAGGGAAAATTAATTACCTGATTTATAGGAGGGAAAATTGCTTGTCTATTTAATTTTAAATTCAATCTTTTGTTTATTTAAAGATTTTATTAATTAACCAAGTTATATCAATTTAATTTTAATTTAAAACAATTCTTCTAGAAGGTAGGTAGTTATAAACTAACTTAGGTTAATCTAAGGCCTCGTGTTTGGTTCGCGTAATTATTGGGTTGGGAAAAGAAAGTAATTATTTTTCTATGTTTTGGTCCCAAAGAAATTGAGGAGGAAAGGAAAGTGATTCCCAATGGAAGAAAAATTAGGGAGGAAAGTGATTACATCCATCAAAGTAATGAATCATTTTTTCACATTGAAGTATTCTCTTTCCTTTCCAAATTCTTTGACATTTCCAAACATCGGAAAAGAAAATCAATGTGAATTATAATTTGAAAATGCGAAGGAATTGATTTCCTTTCCCTTCCATTCCTCGAACCAAATGAGGCCTAATTAATTAGCTAGGGAATCAAGGGAAACAAGTAATATTCTCCTCCATAGGTATTAGGTAATATATGAGTTATCAATTAATTATTTCAGAAACTCGAAAAATAATTTCTAGATTTTATTAATACAAATAAATGTAGGGAAAATGCTTAGAAGTTTTTGAAAAATACTTGATTTGCATTTTAGGGTTTTAGGGGGTTACACCATCTCCTGCCAGTTTCTAGCCAACTCTTCCAACATCCCATCCATGCCCAATAGAGTTTAGAAAGCCACGGCGGTCTATATGGAAAGTCATTTTTGTTGATGCTTTCTTGTTGAGAATGAAGCATGTTTGCGATGCATGGAAGGATTGGGGTGAAGAAAATTAGGAACCGACTATTCAAATCTCAATCTACCATAACATTCTCTCACCTAGGTACTGCTCGACGTGGTCTAGTATATCAGCTCCACTAGAGTAAGCCGCCTAAAGGATCATATATAGCTCTACAACTGCTTCTCCGATTTCCAAGCCTTGTTAGCAATTCGGCAAACGGAAAAAATTTGGGACGGCAAAAGTACGATTATAAATCGGCTCAGTGCCAACAAAGTACGTTCACAAATTCGGACAAATATTCAAAAATAGAAATATTGAGGTTAGAAATTTCACATTCTTAAATATATTGTCAAATTTGGTTAATTAAACAGGTTCTCAGCACGTTTTTTTGTGCCAAATAATTCAATAATTTATACAGAACACGTTTAAAGATTCGCATGATTAAAATTTACGTACTGATTTGGATCTGTCAAAAGTACGCAAGTATTATACGTTTATGAAAGATACGAAAAATTTCGCGTATAATACGAGTTTTATTCGGGTGATTGCTAACAAGGTTTCCAAGAGCTTGATGAAAACGAATGAACCGATGTGATATACCCTCCTCTTCTAAAGGATATTTTTTTCATTTCAATTGAATTTTGAACATATTAAGCATGATGGTTTGTGACTAGGTCTATTCTAAAACCTGTCTTGCTTCATCCTGTCACAGAAAGTTTCCAATTTTTTTGATGTGGCGATAGCATTTAGAAGCTTGTATGAGTAGGAGATATAATTGCTTCAGTCCCTTATTCAAGGAAAAAAAAAGGGAACTACACAGCGGTGTTCATGGCCCATGGCAGGCTGAACGACGGTCCAGAACTAAAATGACACCAACATATATATATCTAAAAAAGAAAAAAATAAACTATACACCACCTTTGGCTTGAAAGAATCGTGGTGTAGTGGTTATCATACTAGAGTTCCTTAGTTCAAATTTTGGTGATAACAATTTTTTTAAATATTCACTTCTAAATTTATTTTTTCCACGTTATGTATGGAGGCTCCATTTCAAAAGTTTGTCTTGGACCCCTCAAAGCTACGGGCCAAAATTGTGTAACGTGAATCATTCTACAATGTAGAATTTGAGGAGGATGAAGTATATGATGTTCTGTTAGCATATGTTTGAATACTAATGACATCAATCACGGCTGCAGAGTGGATTCAACAATACTTGCCAACCTTCATTTCAGCTGGATATGAGCCACTGAGCCCTATGTTTCATTAAGCCCATGAAACTTACAATCTAACTGCTTACACTTTGCACTCCAAATCAAAATTATGGCACACCATAACATAACATATAATATCCTAGCTATTTAATAAGCTGCGGGCTACCTAATTTTCCTTAAATTTCTGTAGCCACTTCAGCCATTTCTTCTTCTACTGCTTAGTGCTTACTACTTAATACTCACTAATAGCACATAAACTCAATTCCAACTTCAAATTAAATCCTGGCGCCAATATTACTAAAATTCAAAGGACACCACATATGCATTGAACCCCTTCCCGTCCCGTCCCGGTCAACTCCGGTCAAGCCCTGAAATTCTTCCCGGAGAACGTCTGTCCGAACTGCCACGACGCAGGGGCGACGTTCCAGGAGGTCGAGGTCCGGTGGTCGCTCCCCCTGACCCGGAACGAGATGGCCTGGCCGACGAGGTCCGCGTTGGACTGCCAGTTCTGGCCCCAGTTGCGCGACATTGGCATCCACCCGGTCCGGGTGCCCTTGATCATCACCTTGCGGATGTCGCCGGCGCCCGCCACGTTGCTGACGAGCACCAGGTTGAAGTACTTGAAGCCGTTGATCGTGAATCGGATCCCGCCCTTCTTCCTGCAGGGGACCCTGTAGAAGTGCAACAAAGCATGTAATTAGCACGCAAAATTCAAATATAATAAATTTGTAACATTGTATTATTATTAGTATAAGGCTTATGTCTTAGTCTTATAATACAACGACACTGATATGACAGACATAAGCTTATGTTTTTAGTCTTATAATTTAATGACACGGACACGACACGACATAGGCTTATGTTTTAGTCTTATAATACACCGACATGGATACGACAAGGCATCTGTCCCCGTTTCCGTATTATAGTACATATTGGAGTATCCCAGTGTGTACACTTTTTAGTAGTAGGATGCAAATATCATAGTTTGCAAGGGTGCGTATGTTAAAATGAGAATCCAGAACAAGGGGTATTAACGTCATTTACGTCTGGCGGGAAAGGACGGGGCCCACTGAGGAGACAAAGTTTTCGAGTGCGCGTGGGTGCATGTGCGCCTGTCAATCTGATTCACGCGTTTTGTGCGAAAGTTACGGAAATGCCCATTATGACAAGTAGGGGTTGTGCCCACACTAATAATAGGGGCAATAATGGCATTCTCTCGGAACGCGGCAAAAGGTACTGTGCGAGTATAAACATCCCGCCATAACTCCCTCTTGCCTCTAAATTTTTGGTCTATTATTAATTGATCCTATTATTTATTTGGACTACTCTGACAAAATTACAATTAATGGAGGTGTTAAATGACAAAAAAACTGACAAATTTCAACATTATTCATGGAGGTGAAAATTAGAGCGACAACAAAATATTACATTTTTATTGGGCCCATAGTCTCACTAAAACACTTTAGAATCCGTTTGATTCACGGTAATGCCTCATTTGGTTCCCGAAATCTTCGAATGTAAATGAAAAGTGATTACTTTTCTATATTTAGGTGCTAAAGGAATTAAGGAGGAAAGGAAAGTGATTTTCAATGGAAGAAAAATAAAGAGAAAAGTGATTTCATCCATCCAAGCAAGGAATCACTTTTCCACAATGAAGTATTCACTTTCCTTTCTAAATTTTTTGGCATTCCCAAATATCGGAAAGGAAAATCAATGAGAATATTAATTTTTCAAAGAAAAAGAAATGTCAAGAAATTGATTTCCTTTTTCTTCCATTCCGCAAACCAAACGAGGCCTAAATGTAATCGTTATCGTAATATAATTAAATAAAAAAATTATTATTTTTATTTGCTTATATTGTAATTATGATTACATTATAGTGTGCTAAACGAGACCTTAATGCTTTTGTGATAATTAGAAGAACTTATTCAGCGGTTCCGTCTTTGCTCTCCTTCAATAGCAGCGTAACACATATTATTGTTGAAGTAGTGCAAGATCTTGCCATTGTCATGTGGTAAAATTACACCATTTAATAATTTCTCGACATTTAGAGTAAAACTCGATCGCATTAAGAAAAAGTAATCTCTACTTATGCAAAATAACGATTCCTATTCTATTTATGTAAAATTAGTTAAAAGAGAATAAACAAATGGAATAAAATTAGAGAGACCGAAAAAATTCCTGAAAAATTAAATAAATATTCGAGTAAGCAGTTAGGTGGATGACGTGGCAGCTTAACTACCAGTCGCATACTAGTTAAAGTCTTAAATAAGTTACTAAAGTACCACTAACTAATGATTGAACAGTCTTAGTCTGAGTAATTTTATTTGCAGTCTATGTTTAAAAATAGAAAGAAAAAAAAAAACCTGCGATAGGAGACGGGGACGATCCCTGCCCGGTACTCTGCGATCTTGAGGAACATGGGCATGGCGAGGTCGAAGTGGGGGCGGGGAGGGTTGCACCACCCCCCGTTGTCGGAGGGCTGCGCGAAGTTGGGCGGGCAGAAGTTGGTGGCGGTGATGAAGATGGAGGGGCTCCCGGCGTGGCACCACCGCGGGTCGTCGGCGCACTTCATTTCGAAGCAGGCGCCGCAGCTCAGCCCCTGGTCGAACAGCGCCGTGCTCAGCGCCGCCGTCTCCACTCCGTAGCCCTGGCTGTACAGGTTCCCATACCCACAAGCCCCACCTATAACAAATCAATAAATAAATTGCACATTTGTATGTATGAGAAATGGCATGTATTGTAACAAAAGAGAGGGTTATTTAGTAATAGGATCTCACGTAATAGTTTACATTAGAGTTTGGGTCTTCAAATTGTTCAGCATTAGTGTTTGAATCTTCAAATCATTGTTGATAGTGGACGATTTAGAGACTCAAATACTAACGTTGGACAATTTGAAAATCCAAATCCTGATATTAACTATTATGTGAGACCATACCAAATGAACCAAAAAAAATTTAATTTAAGCTCGGTAATACAGTACAACTAATTATTCTACATACTTATTTCAGATCTGGACCACTTACTACATATTGGACTCACCACAGACACTCTAAAATATGTTAGGACACACCAGTATCGTGTCCATGTCACAATGTTAATTCACAACTATACACAAATTTACAGAAAATTTGTTCATATCTTAGCTACCATGGTTAGTGATTTGGGGGGTCACAAGTGAAAAAAGAAATATTTTGCTCAATTACCTAGAGTTTTAATTTATTCCAATCGGTTTGAGTTAGCAACAGTAAAGATGAGTTAACATCTCTAATGATATAATGTGGTTTGTAAACGGTTCAGAATTGAACGGTCTAAGTTGTTCGTAAATCCTCCATCAATTAATAAAAAGATAATAATTCTAAACTTTTTTTTTTCTTTTATTTCATACAACTGAAAACTTTTCTTTCCTTCGCATATATTTATAACAAATTATAATTAAAATATACACCAATATATAATTTATTCTAATTAAATATAAATTCTAATTTATTTTACGGTTGTAAGATTTTTTTTTTAAATACGGTTGTAAGAATTTACTACTACTTATTTAATGCATTCTCTTTCTATGCAGTCCGTTTATGTTGTCAATTAAACCGACTGGAGAAAATTAATAATATTTCTTAAGTGAAAAATAAGATTTGGTTGACTTATGTAGAAAATTAGATGAAGTCATATTTGCTTAAACGCCCCCACAGAAAGGGGAATGTTTGCACTATGCATATGGAACCGTGCCAGTAAAAATGCAATGGGCCAGGCCACACTTTTTGTTCACACTGGTGCTGATGTTTCTTGCAATCAATGGGGGAGGAGTAAGAAAAAAATAAAAATGCAGGTTGCTAAGTGAGAGTTACCCATAGTGCCGGAGGCGTCGCTGCCACCGTAGAAGGTGGCGTGGGCGGACTGCCAGGTGCCGCCGGTGTATACGCCGGGGATGCGTGCGTCGGTCACACTGGAGAATGTGAGGAGAGAGAGAGCAATGAGGAGAGGAGCAGCCATGATTCTAGAGAGAGAGATGGGATGAAAGAGGAAGAGTGGGGGGCTCTACTTATGGAGGGGGGGAGTGGGGGCCTGGAGATAATGTCAGAGAGAGAGAGAGAGAGGAGAGAGAGAGAGAGAGAGTGTGTGTGATTAAATGTTCCTTTTTCTTTATTGGTAAAAGAGTCGCCCTTCATTCAACCAATGGGGGCTAAATGTAAATAATGTATATCTTGCTGTTGATTTTTCTTTTTACTGTTTTTCTTAGTGGTCGGAATAATAAGGATATGAATAAGTTAATATCATCTATATTTAGGCCTCGTTTGGTTCACGGATTCAAGGAATCCGGAAAAAAAACTTGTTCCTTTTCTTTGTTTGGTAACCACAAATTTGGTAAACATTTTTCTAACATGGGAAAAAATAGGAGGGAAAATGGTTCCTCTCATGACCCATGGGATTCATTTTCCCTCCTCCTTTCCCAACATTAATTACAAACATTATGACAAAAGTAGCCTTGCTTTATTACCTATTTTACCAATTAACTCTTCATTATAATTATGTTGGCATTGGATATTGTTGGAACAACGATATATTTTTTCTTTCCTTTCCTACACCAACCAAACATAGGAAAGGAAATTTGATAGGAATTCTACTTTCCCATCCCCATGGAAAATACATGGGAATTGATTTCCTTTCCGTGAACTAAACGAGGCCTTAGAGCATCTCCAACCCTATTGTGACTTTGGAAAAAAGTTAATGCCACATAAGAATGACCAAATTTTATTCAAAAGTTCTTCTCCAATACAATTGTCAAGTCAACTGTGAAACTTATGTGGCAAAAATTAAAAAAGACATTGTGAAGTTGATTGTCTTGTTCTAGACAATGCACTTGACAATGTCTTTTCTTCCATGTCATCAATTATAAATAAAAAATATTAGAAAAAAGAAAGAAGATGAGTAGTTGTCTTAAAAGTTGTCTTGGAAGTTGGAAAAAATACTTTTTATTGTCTCCTCAATACTTTTGAATTGGAAAGAGTTTTTCTATCTCATTGTCTTTTGAGATATGATTTTGTCACATAAACAAGACATTGTCTTGTGGCTCATGCCACATAGGAGCCACCTAAGACTCACAATACTTAACAAGACAATAGGGTTGGAGATGCTCTTAGAACATTTTGGCAGGAGTCTAATTAATTTTTTTACTTAAATAGTTTATTTTCTTAGGTACCATATCTAGGGGTCGGTGCTGAGCTCATAGATTGGAGACAAGTCGTGAAATGGAACATAATACATAATTTACAAGGAAAGAAAAGTAAGAGCATCTCTAATCCTATTATGAGTTTAGAGTAGCCAGTGTGATTATTTTCAAGTGCTATATTTAGCCTTTAGCCAAATTTTGTAGCACTTGAAGGCTACAATGGACTCTTGTCCACACTTGAAAAAGAATAGAAAGTCAGGACTTTCCAAATTTGTAGAGTCCACTAGTGGAGCTATAGTAGGGGTGCAATTCGGACGGATTGGGTCGGGCTTGAGGTCAACCCGAGCCCAACCAGATGAATCATAAGCCTAACCCAAAGCCAAGCCCGCCCGACCTCGGGTTCAACATATGAAGTCCAACACCAATCCCGGAGGATCGGGTTGAACTCGGGTTGGGTCGAGTCCATCGGGTTTATCGGGCTCTAATATAATATTTGAAATAATTTTAAACAAAAGTAATATTAAACACAACCAAATAGCAATCAAGTATTGGTCATTACAAAATACAAACTGAAATAAGATTCAGGATAATGAGCTGAAGGGTTTGTGTGGAGAATTTAGATTTAAACTTTTTATTTAAGAAGTATATATATATATATATATATATATATATATATATATATATATATATATATATATATATGTGTGTGTGTGTGTGTGTGTGTGTGTGTGTGTGTGTGTGTGTGTAAGTCGGGTTTCGGGTTCGTCGGGTAACCCGACACATGAACCCGAGCCCAACCCGATTGTTGATTGGGTTCAAATATTTTAACCCAAATCCGAGCCCGAACCCGAGTATCTTCAACCCTAATCCAACCCATCAACGGGTTTATCCGATTGGGTTCGGGTTTAACCCGCCCAAGTTGCACCCCTAAGCTATAGTTACTTGGGGTCCACCATATTTACTTTTCTTTTTCATTCTTTTTGTTGGAGTGTTGCCACTTGTCAATTTGGAGTGTTTATTTGGAGTATATCATTGTGTACCAACATGAAAGAAATACTTCAAAATTAATTTTTGGAGTATGGTTTGAAGTAATTTGGAGTATGATTTGGAGTGTTGTCACTGTGCATGCTCTTAGAAAAAAATGATTATCACATAAAAATGACAAACTTTTATTTTAAAATTTTTTCTCCAATGCAAATTTAGAATAGATCATGAAGTTGACATTGCAATGATATGGCAAGGACAATATGAAGTTGGTTGTCTAGATCTAGACATTGCACTTCACAGTGACTTTGTCTCAATATCATCAATTATGAATAAAAAATTTTATAAAAAAATGAAGAAGTTAAGTAGTTGTCTTGGAAGTTGGAAAAAAGTATTTTTTATTGTTTTCTCAATACTTTTGCATTGGAGAAGACTTTTCTATCTCAATGGCTTTTGTAAGTATAAACTCACATTGTCTTGTGTCTCATGCCACCTAAGACTCACAGTACTTAACAAGACAGTAGGGTTGGGGACGCTCTAACTGGAAAAATATATTTGAAACCACCGAGATTTGAACTGATGACTCTACACTACAAGTCTACAACTCTTCTGAACTAAGGTACTGTTTGGGAAGGGTGGAAAATGGGAGGAAGGAAAAAGTTGAGGGGAAAGTGAGAGAAAAATTTTAAATGATGGTGTTTGGAAAGGGGGAGAGAACATGGGGGAGAAAAATTTGAGAGGAAAAAGTAGGTGGGTCCCACCAAAAATTTTTCCTCCCAAATGTGGGAGGAAAATGGAGAGAGATGAGAGGAATTTGAGTGAATTTACCCCACTACCCCTCAAAAAGTTAATATTAAATCATCATTTGAGAATACCAAGGAGGAAATAGTAATTATACCTATATCCATAAACAAATAAAAAATTGTTTTTAAACTTTTCCTTCTCCTACTTTTTGTTCATCCAAACAAGAAGAGGTAAAGTTAACTTTCCTCTCCCTCAATTTTCCTTCCTCTTAAATTTTCCTCTCCCTCCCCTCCTATGTTTCCAAACACAGTGTAAGAGTAGCACATAGTAGATTATAGTTTCTATTATAGATATAACAATGTTGGTGTCTCATTAATGTTTGGACCCTGGATCGTCGTCCAACCTATTCTGGACCAGGACCGTCCCTGAGCATATTCCAACATAGTAGATATTATTTTAACAACTCATGCTCACCTGCGCATTGCAAGTAAAAAAGCTATAATATTGTTAAAAATTAGATCAAAAATTAAATTATAGTAAAATATATATATATATATATATATATATATATATATATATATATATATATATATATATATATATTGTGGATATGTATTTAGTTACATAATACAATATACTTAATTAATCGAACCGAACCGAAAAACGATTTAGATTCAACAATTTACCAGACTACCCTCAATTTATATTAATGTTTTCGCTAATCCTATATGAGCGTATACTCTCATTCCATTTTCTGTTGGCACTTGTTGTCGTTTTTTCGGACGCTCTCTCTATCCTTAATCTATATATACTAATATTTTTTCACTATATATAATTATAATAATTCATAAATACAACAATGTCCACTTTTTTTTTGAAGATTTGTTATTTAAATTTGCTTATTTGCTAAAATGTGAAGGTTCGATCCTTGGTCCATGAAATCGAACCGACCGGAATCTGAATCGAATTAATTCGATTCGATTTTGTTAGATTTTTATAAAAACTATTTGATTTTCAATTTTAAAAAAAAATATTATTTACGATTATTTTAATTTTTATCTTTTATTTGATTTTAACCGAACCGAGCCAACCTCACCTCAATTACTTGGATTGGGCCAGCACCATAATAATGCCAGTGACTGTTCATCTACTTTGGGAAACAACACAAATTTTGGTAGGCAGTAGCCAGTAAGAAATGTAGCCAATTGGTAGTTGATGCAATGATACTGATCCATATTATTTCCCTTGGGGTGGGTGGTAAGTAATAAAAAGGGAGGGAGGGAGGATATTATTTTACAGTTAAAATTAGTTTAGACAACCCTTTGCACTGCTTTGCTTTCATTGCAAGCGATTACTTTTCTTCTTTTTCAAGTACATATGCGAATACTGATTTAAATTGAGGGCTTCTCTGAAAAAGTTGAAGAAAAAGGAGACGTGCAGCTGCGAGCAAACAAATCACCGTGGGACCCACCATGTAGGGTGAGTGCTCGGTATAAACCGAATCGAAATAGGTAAAATCCAATAAATTGAAATTAAAAAAAAATTAAGATCGAAATCGAAACGAATAAATCAAAATCGAATCCGAACTGAATAATCAATTTGCTTATTCAGTTTGTTCGGTTAAACAGTTTTTATTATTTAATGTGTCGAATCCAAAGTTAGAATCGTAGTTAAAGTATATTAAAAATTATAATTTTTATACACATATTTGTTGAATTTTAAAGTTGCACACAAAATTGGACTAGTTGCTAAACTATTAAAGTTGTACTTCAAAATACATACATAGAATTGTTGTTTTCAAAATATAAATATTTTTTACACACAAAATATGAATAGAAATAAAATTATTTATATAATTGTACATGTCTTATTTGGTTTTCGATTTTGGACCGAAACCGAAATTCAAAACCGAAACCGAATAATTTTTTTTAGTATTTTCAAAACCGAAATCGAACCTTTTTTTTAAAAAAAAAAAATCTTATTCGGTTCGATTTTCGGTCCAAAATCGAATAATGCTCACCCCTACCGCCATGGCTAGTCCAGTACGTGGGCCCCACCGCTGGGCCACGGTTGGCCTCTTGTGGTGGAGTAACAGTGATTGCTTCGAAATTACGGCTTTATTAGTTACTAATACTGTGGCCTCTTGTGGTGGTGTGGTGGAGTAACAGTGATTGCTTCGAAATTACGGCTTTATTACTTCCTAATGCTCAAGAGTAATTGCAGCTTTTACTAATGGGTTTTCTTAACATTGCAGGAACACATATTAACACATCGATAAATATTTAATTTATATGGGTACTCTACACATGTTAACAAAATCTTTTACTAATACAATGGAGGTAAGATTTTATTTTGAGAAAATTTGAGTGGCACCCCACGTTTTTACTCAAATTTAAGGTGTACCCTACACAATTACAAGAATATAAGGTACCCCCCACTTTTGACAGAAACCGTCCTCTACTGACGGTCAACCCCTTTGACCGATATTTTTTGACGAAAATACCCTTTCTAAACTCCTGTCCCACCCCTACCGACCCCCCTCCGGCCATAGGCTCTCCTCCTATCCAGCTAACAACCGACCCCTCCTTCTCCGGCCGCCACCAACCTCCCGCCCTCCACACCCCCCTTCTCTGGCCGCTACCAAACCCCTTCCACTCGCCACCCCCCTTCACCCGCTGCTGCTGCTGCCGCGCGTCGTTGCTGATGATATAGCTGTTGCTACTGTTGTTGCGGCAGCGGTGGCGGGGAGGGTGGCAGCCGGGGTGGTGGTGTTGGTGAAGGTGGTGGTGATGGTGAAGGTGGCGGTGGTGTTGGTGAAGGTGGTGGTGATGGTGAAGGTGGTGGAGATGATGGTGGTGATGGTTGTAGCCTCCCTTCCCGAAATTTTTGAATTTTTTTATTTTTTTATTTGATTTAAGTGGTGATTTTTAGAATTTTCTAAATATTTATTTAGTTAATTATTACGGTAGATGTCTTTAGCCATTGTGGAGTTTTGGAGTACAAGGCGACTAGGAATCGTGGCACGAACAGTGTAGCGGCGTGCCTTTACTAGTGTATTAGCCATGCTAAGGGAGACCTGTCCATAAGTGTCCTAATTAGGAAAACCAGGCCAAGTTGTGACATGACCATTATAAATAGTTTAATTATTTATTATTAATATTATTTGACGGTTAAGTGATCCAGTTGTACCAAATTGGTCCAAATTGGACCCAAACCAAGCCCAAGCCCATGTAGTCGGGTAGTGCGTCCATAGACGTCCGTGTCGATATATATTTTGACTGTGTATTTCGCATTCTATTACAAATGGTCTAATGATTATTTTCCTAAAATAATTGTTATCTATATAATATCAGTATTATTAATATTGTTGGGATGCTTTATTTTGGAACTATAGTATCATTGCTAAATATATTATTAGAATTTCCTAATTTAATATGCCAGAATACTAGGGAATACAGAAGTGTATATATGGTTTGTGTGTATATATATATGTCACGACCCGCACCCACTGTTTGGGTACGAGAACGTAACAACGCCCAGCCTACGCCGCAGTGTCGGCGGTAGAACGCTGTCCTAGGTCACAACATCTAACATTATAATGCCAAGCAGTTTATACTCCCCGAATAGAGGTGACATAGCAGATACAGTCTCAATCACATCTAGGGTAGAGCATGATAAGGATAGATAAAACATGAAATCCAAAAGAAATACAGGAGATAGAAGTCTAAGTGTCTAAGATACAAAAACCCAGAAATACACCTCAAACTCATATACAGTAATCCACAAAGTAAATACAACTCCAAACAAATGAAACAACTATCTAAACATCCTCTAATGTGTCTCCTCTAGGCTAGCAGGCACCTCCAGGCTATCTGTAAAATTTATCAACAGGTCCAGTCAGGACTGGAGCGAGTACAGTACATCTCAACAGATCATAGCAGGTTAGAAAATATAATCATGCAGTAAAGTAAGATACAGGTACTGAAAGAAAACAGTATGTAAACAGAGAGAGAACTGTAATAGAAATATCTACTATACATAGAGAACTAGCAGTGACTAGTGAGTCAGAGTACAATATGAACATGTAATACTCCCCCGTACCCCCAATCAATACACAAGGATCCAGCCAGGTTATGTTATATGATGCTATGTAACAGCCCCCGAAGGGTGGTAAGCCCCCGAAGGGTGGTAGCCCCCGAAGGGTGGTACATAGTAGTCCCATAAATGGGGATTCTGGGGGTAACCCAACAGTGTAAGTCCCATAAATGGGGATTCTGGGGGTAATCCAACAGTGTAAGTCCCATAAATGGGGATTCTGGGGGTACCCAACAGTGTAAGATTCCAGGAAGACTCTACGATCATAAGAGTATATGTCGTAAGTGATCAAAGAACCAATGAAGCATAGTGATACGCCATGTAAGTGAAACGTACAAAACATGTAGTACCCGATGCTCCCTAAGGATAACATCTCAAGAAAGGATCCATATAGTACCAATCCGTGTGACTATCGTGACAGTACAAGTAAAGTAATCTACTGCAGGAAATAATTCTAAGCAGGATATAAAATGATCAGAGTGTACTCGCCTCGATAACCTGAACAGCTGATAAGTATAGGGGGGGTCCCATTGAAGCCTCAGAGTCCTATTTAAAGCAACACAGGTTACAAGGTGTTCAAGTTAAAATAAATGAATCCCTACAGGCAATCTATATTATTCTAGGTTCTTCTAAGTCAATTAACTCTAGGTCAACTCCGGTCAATAATCTAGTCAAACTAGGTCAAGCGTTGACTTATAGTTGACTTTGGGTCAACTGGTCAACTCTGGTCAAACAGGGTAAATCTAATCTAATTATTGAAAATATAAAGTGTACTTCGTTATTCGTACGTCGAAACTTACGACACGTAAATCGAGATAAGAATATCAATGGTAAGGTTGATAATCTTATTATAGTGATCCACGTGTTTATCTTGTCAATTTCAGCGATGTGAGATCACTGGAATTGACTGAGCTCAGTTTCGTTGTACTAATCTCGAAATACGAACATTATAAGAATTAATTATTAATTAATTATAAAAAGGTTAAACTCAGAGAAACTATCAACAACATTGTCGGACGATGAAATGAACATCGCCAACGTGTCCAGAATGGTCAAATTAGCTAGGATAGCCTACCCATCGGTCCAATTTGGACACAAGGGCAAAAAGATAATTTTGGGTCAAAACGGTATCCGTGTCGGAGCCGTTTTGCACCGAAAAACGTGCAAGAAAATAAGTCAATAAAATATAACAAATTATATGTCCACGAAACCAGAATGACGATACGAACCCAACGGTATCTTCTGAATTGGATTCCGTTGACCCGATCTCAATTTGGCCCGTTGACCAGAACTTGAAATTCCGGTTTGCACGGAAATACGTGCCGGAGCCAAAGTCCTCAAAACTCAGCAAACTACCTGTCAACGAGTCCAGAATGATGATACGAACTCAACGGTATATCCGAAATTGGATTCCGATGAGCCGATCTCAAAATGACCCGTTGGCCTGGATATTGGTATCCGACTTGCACCGAAATGCGTGTTCGATCCAATGCCCACCAAAACCTAGAAAATTATATGTCAACGAGTCTAGAATGACGATACGAACTCAACGGTATATCCGGAATTGGATTCTGATGAGCCGACGTCAAAAAGTCCCGTTGACCCAGAAAGTGGGACCCGCTTTGCACCGAAATGCGTGCCCGGGCCCACGTTCTCCAAATCTAACAAATTTTATATGAAAACATGCCAGAACGACGCCACGAGTCTAATGGTGGTGTCAAAAATGAAATCTGGAGTCTCGTGTTCAAAAATAGAATTTTATAAGTTGGAAATTACGAATTCGGACGGCCAACTTTGGCGTCGAATTCAACCAATCAAACAAGCTCACAATGAAACGAAACTGGAGGGATAGTAAGAGGGTTATACCAACTTCGTACAGGAACTGGTGGCACGCCGAAAGGAGCTGCGGTGGAGGAGATACAAGCTGACGAAGTTGGCCCCGCAAAACTGTCCAAATTTAATACAATTTAAACGGTCAACTTTGTGGCCAGTTTTGATGTATCAAACGATAAAATTAACGGACGAAAATTGACAGGAATGAAGGTGGATATACCGAGATTGAGACGGAGCGAATAAATTGCCGATCCAACGGTCGAATTTCCGAAAAAATGCGCTCAAAGTTGCTGCGATGGAACGCCAAAACGAACTCGATTTCGCGCGCGTCACGACGGGACGTCGTGCAAAACGCAAGAATCGCCTCGACGGCGCGTCCCGGAGGACGGTGGCCGTCAGAGGATGACATCCTTGGGTTCGCCGGAGGGGGGGCTACCCACGGCGGGGGTCGCCAGGGCACGACGGCCGACGGCGACGGCGGCCTCGCCCACACGCGCGCGCGCACCTGGCGTGGAGTTGCTGCCGCTGTGCTGCCAGTGGCGCGTGCGGGGCTGCACGCGGCCAGGCATGGCCGGCGAGGGCACATCGGGGGCGGCCAACTCTGGCGCACGGCGGCGCGGAGGCCAGTGGCTGCTACGGGGCGTGGTGGCGGCGGTTTGGTGTGGAGGTGATCGAAATGGTGGTGGTGACCATGGTGTAGATTGGAGGAGGAAGGAGGATGGGAGGTAGGCCGGGGTGGTCGACGGTGATGGCCGGCCAGGGGGCTCAGCCAGGGTGGCCGGAGCCTTGGCCAGGGAGGGGGTCGGGGTTGCATGGGTAATGGCTGCTGTGTTGTAGTTGTTTGTAGTTGGAGTTGTTGTAGTTTGTGTGGGAAATAATAGAAAGGAGAGAGAGAGAGAGAGAGAGAGAGAGAGAGAGAGAGAGAGAGATGATAATGTAACATTAAATGTGAGGGAGAGAGAAAAAGTAATGTGGGAGTTAGGGCCGACAACCCTTGCTGTGAGTGAGTGTGGGAAAGTTGGAAAATGAATGGTGATGATTTAATTGGAGAATCAATGGCTTGGAATTGATTAGAGGGAAAAGGGCCATTCCTATGAGGAATTAAATAAATAGAAACTTCCAATAAATATAGAAAAATATGTAGGTGGGAACTTGATATTTTTGGGCAAGAAAATATGAGGGTGTCATGATGGAGGGCAACACAAAGCTGGACTGGACTTGGTGGAGCCGGATTGGGTCAAAACCGGACATTGTGCAAAAATCGAATTAAAATTAGGTGTTGATGATCATGAGTGAATAAGTAGCACATGGAGATTCCAATAAATGAGACACAAGTGGCAGGCGGATAGTAGGCTCAAAGTGGGCCATGTCTATAGTTGGGGCTGACAGGTTTTGGTCGACAGGGGACCCACAAATCAAGTTGGAAGATAAATGTGACACAATGGGGCAAAATAAAATCGGGTCACGTGTCGGGAAAGTTGTGCGAAGCAACTGGAGCACAAGATGGCGTGTCTGAGTGGGACACGAAGGTCATGGGTGACGAGCGTCTCGAGTAGATCATCAATGAGGAGTTGGTTTCAAGAAACTGACTGGTCTTGCGCTCCCAAATTAAAAGTTACGGTAACGTGCAAATAATGATCAAGAAAAAGAGTGGGAAATCAATTAATAATCAAATGGTCTAAATCGACCCGAAGTTCAGCGAAGCAAAAAGTGCACAAGGGAACAAGTCTGAGTGGGACACTATATACCATCATGAAGGTAATCATGTCCACTCCGAAACTCGTGAAGAAGATTTCCAGAGTTGAACATCCCTGACACTCCAAATATCAAAGGCACGAAAAAGTACACTTAGGAAAAATAACAGAATAAATTATTTATCAAAACCAATCAATCAGGAAATAAAATAAAATGAAAAAAAATCAACCCGAAATTCAGGGTGCTCACATCCTACCCACCTTATAAAAATTTCGTTCTCGAAATTAAAATGTCCATACTCCCTCTAGGTCAAACCCCCATAATCAAAGTCTCAGATTAAAACAATCATGTGATCAAAAGGACGACATACAGGGTCATGGCATACGGTGGTAGTGAAAGTCTCATCTAGGTATACTAGTCATGCTAAACCAAAAACGGTCATAGGGTATCAAAACACACAAGCAATCTAGTGTGCTAACTAGAAAAGTTACAGAAATAACAAATCATCAAAACTATAAGGCGGTCTACCATCCTATATGAAAACTGGTACTCATAAAAAAAATATAAAGAAAGGTAACTACCAATCATCTAAAAGGGGTACAGAAAAATCAAATTCAAAAATTAAGGAATTGAAAATCACTTGCATTGAAATCCAATCACAATATATATAGAGAGCGTTAGAGAGGAAAAAGCTAACATTATGTGTATGGGGACATGTTCATATGGTTAGATAGTAGGCGTGTGTGTACGTAGAATACATATAAAATTGTATATGAGAAATTGGGTTTCAAACAATAACTATCAAGTTACACTAATCATGGCATATGGGTTAACGACCTACAATACACAATCTATTTAATCATAACATGCATGGCTAACCATATATATATATAAGAAGGTAGAGACTTAGTTATTTATCTATATACATTATAACATGTACGTATAAACTCTATATATATCTATCTAGGTATATAATCATAACATAGAGGGGAAGGGTTAGGTTACATGACAGTGTATACCAAGTCAGGGTGTGTGTGTGTCCTTGTACAGGGTTATAGCTTAGTATCGAAAGGTTAAATCCAGTTTTAGTTCAGCATTTACATAAAAAAATATATGAAAATAAGCTAACATTTAACCAGTGTAATATTAACATAATGCAATTTCAAAATTTAGGAGTTTGAAACATCACAACTAATCTCAATGCTCCTAATACATCCTGACATGATAGGAATGAAACCCTAACATATTACCAATACATTTATCTACGCATACAGTTCAATATTATATGTTAAATCTGAAATTTAACTAAACATGGAAATCAATGTAAAAATGTTAACATATATTCAGTTTCTAGGATTTTGGAGAAATTTGCACATCAAAACCAACTCAATGTTTATCACAACCTATCATGTAAGAATATGAAAACTAACGTTATATTCCTACAACAACAATGTACACAGCTCCAAATATTACATAATATGGAACGACAAATTGAACTAACATTTGGAATCCCGTATCAAGGGTCAATATGCACACAGTCTTAGATTTTACAAATTTAAACACAAAACTCAACCAATTTTTTTTTTTGAATTGGAACTCTAAGTATAACATACATGTGCAGTGATGTAAACATAACTAATAACATGAAATTTATATTTAAATCACGAATTTAAACTGGAAAAGCAGAAAGCCAGAAACATTGGGATTTTGAAAATTTAACATTAACGACATATTAATATTATCTAGATACGTTGAAAATCAAGCGTAGCATGCATATGTATCAGACAAAATGTTTGTGTCCGCTATATCTATATTCTCATGTCCCAATTAAAATCAAATTCTACATCAGGACCAACATTTAAATTCCTACCAAAATTACAGAGTAAGTGATTGACAAAATCAAGACAATTTTATTATCATTATTATTTAATACCAGAATAATAGCAAGAAAGAAATAACGATAAAATCTGTTCTGCTTATCTGTTTAAAGAAGAAACCGTTTTGAAATCCAGAGTTAAAATATCAAATTCAAGATAAAGTCTAGCAAAATCATCGATTCATTGTATTATGAAAAACTCATAGCAAGAAATTACACAAGGTTTATAAAACCAACTAAACTTACTCCTGAGTTAAATAATAGGAAACTAGACAAAACAAACAAATAATAATTCTTTTTTTTTGAATGACTGAACAAAAGTAGAGAAAACATGTTCAAAAATATTTAAGGTGCAATATGATAATCATATGCGTCTATCCAAAATCATGGTACTCTAAATCCTCGTCATACTAGTAAGCAAGGCTACGATAATAACAGAGCCCTTGACTTATGCACATATCTCTAGAATCATGGTATTTAACATTTTCGCGGTGCCGCTAGCTTGGCTGCGAAAACCTTAAATTCCCACACCCGAGAAATATATCCAGAGTCAGACTATATGTCCTCACCATGCTGGCTAATGTGACTATAGAAGACTAGATTCCATAACATAGATGACCTAGCCTATATAATTTCATCTTGCCAAAAATTAAATTAAATCAACAATGAATACCCAAAAATCAACTCGAATTTATCAACGAACTACAAAATTCAAAAATGAACAAAATCCATCGAAAGTCAAACTCGGATGCAACAGCTATCATCAAGATTCAAAATTCAACAATCATCCATCAAAATCGATAAATACAAACCCAAATTCAACCATAATCCATCAAAATCAAATTCAACAACAGAAAGTAAAGATGAATCAAATCAAGAAAAAAAAGTTTTCAAATCGAAGTTAAAATAAGATTCTCAAGGGTCGTCCCAGGAATCTCTCAAGGGATCCTAACTGTGATTGAGTACCTTCAAAAATATATCCTAATCCTACTGCAGGCTGTAGTGGTACTCTAGTTCGAATACCACTACACAAACTCGACCTGCATGGGCCACCACTAAAAACGTGTCACGACCCGCATCCACTGTTTGGGTACGAGAACGTAACAACGCCCAGCCTACGCCGCAGTGTCGGCGGTAGAACGCTGTCCTAGGTCACAACATCTAACATTATAATGCCAAGCAGTTTATACTCTCCGAATGGGGGTGACATAGCAGATACAGTCTCAATCACATCTATGATAGAGCATGATAAGGATAGATAAAACATGAAATCCAAAAAAAATACAGGAGATAGAAGTCTAAGTGTCTAAGATACAAAAACCCAGAAATACACCTCAAACTCATATACAGTAATCCAAAAAGTAAATACAACTCCAAACAAATGAAACAACTATCTAAACATCCTCTAATGTGTCTCCTCTAGGCTAGCAGGCACCTCCAGGCTATCTGTAAAATTTATCAACAGGTCCAGTCAGGACTGGAGCGAGTATAGTACATCTCAACAGATCATAGCAGGTTAGAAAATATAATCATGCAGTAAAGTAAGATACAGGTACTGAAAGAAAACAGTATGTAAACAGAAAGAGAACTGTAATAGAAATATCTACTATACATAGAGAACTAGCAGTGACTAGTGAGTCAGAGTACAATATGAACATGTAATACTCCCCCGTACCCCCAATCAATACACAAGGATCCAGCCAGGTTATGTTATATGATGCTATGTAACAGCCCCCGAAGGGTGGTAAGCCCCCGAAGGGTGGTAGCCCCCGAAGGGTGGTACATAGTAGTCCCATAAATGGGGATTCTAGGGGTAACCCAACAGTGTAAGTCCCATAAATGGGAATTCTGGGGGTAACCCAACAGTGTAAGTCCCATAAATGGGGATTCTGGGGGTAACCCAACAGTGTAAGATTCCAGGAAGACTCTACGATCATAAGAGTATATGTCGTAAGTGATCAAAGAACCAATGAAGCGTAGTGATACGCCATGTAAGTGAAACGCACAGAACATGTAGTACCCGATGCTCCCTAATGATAATATCTCAAGAAAGGATCCATATAATACCAATCCATATGACCATCGTGACAGTACAAGTAAATTAATCTACTGCAGGAAATAATTCTAAGCAGGATATGAAATGATCAGAGAATGTACTCGCCTCGATAACCTGAACAGCTGATAAGTATAGGGGGGGTTCCACTGAAACCACAGAGTCCTATTTAAAGTAACACAGGTTACAAGGTGTTCAAGTTAAAATAAATGAATCCCTACAGGCAATCTATATTATTCTAGGTTCTTCTAAGTTAATTAACTCTAGGTCAACTACGGTTAATAATCTAGTCAAACTAGGTCAAGCGTTGACTTATAGTTGACTTTGGGTCAACTGGTCAACTCTGGTCAAGCAGGGTAAATCTAATCTAATTATTGAAAATATAAAGTGTACTTCGTTATTCGTACGTCGAAACTTACGACACGTAAATCGAGATAAGAACATCAATGGTAAGGTTGATAATCTTATTATAGTGATCCACGTGTTTATCTTGTCAATTTCAGCGATGTGAGATCACTGGAATTGACTGAGCTCAGTTTCGTTGTACTAATATCGAAATACGAACATTATAAGAATTAATTATTAATTAATTATAAAAAGGTTAAACTCAGAGAAACTATCAACAACATTGTCGGACGATGAAATGAACATCGCCAACGTGTCCAGAATGGTCAAATTAGCTAGGATAGCCTACCCATCGGTCCAATTTGGACACAAGGGCAAAAAGGTAATTTTGGGTCAAAACGGTATCCGTGTCGGAGCCGTTTTGTACCGAAAAATGTGCAAGAAAATAGGTCAATAAAATATAACAAATTATATGTCCACAAAACCAGAATGACGATATGAACCCAACGGTATCTCCAGAATTAGATTCCGTTGACCCGATCTCAATTTGGCCCGTTGACCAGAACTTGAAATTCCGATTTGCACGGAAATACGTGCCGGAGCCAAAGTCCTCAAAACTCAGCAAACTATATGTCAACGAGTCCAGAATGATGATATGAACTCAACGGTATATCCGAAATTGGATTCCGATGAGCCGATCTCAAAATGACCCGTTGGCCTGGATATTGGTATTCGACTTGCACCGAAATGCGTGTCCGATCCAATGTCCACCAAAACCTAGCAAATTATATGTCAACAAGTCCAGAATGACAATACGAACTCAACGGTATATCCGGAATTGGATTCCGATGAGCCGACGTCAAAAAGTCCCGTTGACCCAGAAAGTGGGATCCACTTTGCACCGAAATACGTGCCCGGGTCCACGTTCTCCAAGTCTAACAAATTTTATATGAAAACATGCCAGAACGACACCACGAGTCTAATGGTGGTTTCAGAAATGAAATCTGGAGTCTCGTGTTCAAAAATGGAATTTTATAAGTTGGAAATTACGAATTCGGACGGCCAACTTTGGCGTCGAATTCAACCAATCAAACAAGCTCACAATGAAACAAAACTGGAGGGCTAGTAAGAGGGTTATTCTAGCTTCACACAGGAACTGGTAGCACACCGAAAGGAGCTGCGGTGGAGGAGATACAAGCTGACGAAGTTGGCCCCGCGAAACTGTCCAAATTTAATACAATTTAAACGGTCAACTTTGTGGCCGGTTTTGATGTATCAAACGATAAAATTAACGGACGGAAATTGACAGGGATGAAGGTGGATATACCGAGATTGTGACAGAGCAAAGAAATTGCCGATCCAACGGTCGGATTTTCGGAAAAAATGCGCACGAAGTTGCTGCGACGGAACGCCAAAACAAACTCGATTTCGCGCGCGTCACGACGGGACGTCGTGCAAAACGCACGAATCGCCTCGACGGCGTGTCCCGGAGGACGGTGGCCGTCAGAGGACGACATCCTTGGGTTCGTCGGAGGGGGGGCTACCCACGGCGGGGGTCGTCGGGGCACGACGGCTGACGGCGGCGGCGGCCTCGCCCATACGCGCGCGCGCCTGGCGTGGAGCTGCTGCCGCTGCGCTGCCAGTGGCACGTACGGGGCTGCGCGCAGCCAGGCATGGCCGGCGAGGGCACATCGGGGGCGGCCAACTCCGGCGCACGGCGGCGCGGAGGCCAGTGGCTGCTACGGGGCGTGGTGGCGGCGATTTGGTGTGGAGGTGATCGAAATGGTGGTGGTGACCATGGTGTAGATTGGAGGAGGAAGGAGGATGGGAGGTAGGCCGGGGTGGTCGACGGTGATGGCCGGCCAGGGGGCTCGGCCAGGGTGGCCGGAGCCTTGGCCAGGGAGGGCATCGGGGTTGCATGGGTAATGGCTGCTGTGTTGTAGTTGTTTGTAGTTGGAGTTGTTATAGTTTGTGTGGGAAATAATAGAAAGGAGAGAGAGAGAGAGATGATAATGTAACATTAAATGTGAGGGAGAGAGAAAAAGTAATGTGGGAGTTAGGGCCGGCAACCCTTGTTGTGAGTGAGTGTAGGAAAGTTGGAAAATGAATGGTGATGATTTAATTGGAGAATCAATGGCTTGGAATTGATTAGAGGAAAAAGGGCCATTCCTATGAGGAATTAAATAAATAGAAATTTCCAACAAATATAGAAAAATATGTAGGAGGGAACTTGATATTTTTGGGCAAAAAAATATGAGGGTGTCATGATGGAGGGCAGCACAAAGCTGGACTAGACTTGGTGGAACCGAATTGGGTCAAAATCGGACATTGTGCAAAAATCGAATTAAAATTAGGTGTTGATGATCATGAGTGAATAAGTAGCACATGAGGATTCCAATAAATGGGACACAAGTGGCAGGCGGATAGTAGGCTCAAAGTGGGCCATGTCCATAGTTGGGGCTGACAGGTTTTGGTCGACAGGGGACCCACAAATCAAGTTGGAAGATAAATGTGACACCGTGGGGCGAAATAAAATCGGATCACGTGTCGGAAAAGTTGTGCGAAGCAACTGGAGCACAAGATGGCGTGTCTGAGTGGGACACGAAAGTCATGGGTGACGAGCGTCTCGAGTAGATCATCAATGAGGAGTTGGTTTCAAGAAACTGACTGGTCTTGCGCTCCCAAATTAAAAGTCACGGTAACGTGCAAATAATGATCAAGGAAAAGAGTGGGAAATCAATTAATAATCAAATGGTCTAAATCGACCCGAAGTTCAGCGAAGCAAAAAGAGCATAAGGGAACAAGTTTGAGTGGGACACTATATACCATCATGAAGGTAATCATGTCCACTCCGAAACTCGTGAAGAAGATTTCCAGAGTTGAACATCCCTGACACTCCAAATATCAAAGGCACGAAAAAGTACACTTAGGAAAAATAACAGAATAAATTATTTATCAAAACCAATCAATCAGGAAATAAAATAAAATGAAAAAAAATCAACCCGAAATTCAGGGTGCTCACAATATATATATATATATATATATATATATATATATATATATATATATATATATATATATATATATATATATATATATATGGCTTTATATACGTATAAGGTGTTATTTATAATTCTAGTAAATAGAATAAATTTGTATGTTATAACCACTTGTTACCTTTAGGAGATTTTAAGAGTATACTCTGTATTTATTATATATGCACATATTTATAATATATATATATATATATATATATATATATATATATATATATAAATAAGATATTTGGTTATAGTATATATATATTAGTAACAAATAAGGAAAACAAAATAAAAGAAAAGGGGGCAGTCCCAGCCATACCCGGCCTGAGCCCAGTCCAGCTCCCCACAGAGCAAACCCGAGCAGCTCGGCCTACCCAACAGACCCATAGCAGCCGAGCCCCAACCGCACAATAGTGCAAACCCCAACCCGAGACTTGTATACGTATATATACATATGTACAATAGATAGATCGAGAGATCGAGAGAGGATCTCTGATAACCCAAAACCCTAGCCAGCACCTGGCGACCCACCTCCAGCCCCCAAGCGCCGGCGCGCACCCCTGGACTGCCGCGCGCGGCTGCACGGGCCGTCGAAGCCGACCACGGTGGGAAAAAAGCAGAGTACGGCATAGCAGTATTGGCGGTTGGGAGGGCCGACTTCGCGCGAAGATTTCTTCCCGATCGGTCGACCGTTTGTCGAACCGATTGCTCAGGTATGACCCCGACATAACCATCTCGGATCCCTGTGAATTAGTTTTTATTGAACTTATTTGTATGCGACGAAAAATCAATGCAAACCTCACGGAAAATCTGTTCAAAAACAGAACTTATGAACAACCCGATACCCTGTTTTAGAAGAGAAATTCTGAACCATATATTAGAGTTTTTCAAAAACAAATTTGAAACAGTTTTAGTCAACATATATGAGAGTAAAACCAAATTTGTAGGTCAGAATTTCATGAAGAATACGCGAAGTTATTCACTGTTGAAAATCAAGAAAAATCTGTTTTACAAAACCAAATTTTAGAAAAATTTTCTCGATACGACGTGCGTTCCGCCAATTCGGGCGACGTGGTCGCACAACATAAGCATAGAAAGGCACGTACGGATATTGCGGACGTGTGAGCTTTGACGGAATTCAAATTGGTCGCGTGTGCGCGACGAATTTGATGCATATCCGCAAAATTTACCGTATCGGCCCCTGTACAAATTTCCCAACTACTTTGTGCACGTTCGTCAGATCGAGACGAAACTTGCGCCAACAGGACCGTATCATTTTTCTGATCATGTATGCCAAGTTTGGTTCGATTCTGAGACAGTTGATCGGATCGCCGTTTTGCGGGCCCCACGATCCGATTTAACGGACGATTTTGTGCACAGCCCACCGGAATCCAAAACTGGACATACCATTGGGTTCGTATCATCGTAAACAAATTCTTAGGTATTTCTTTTATGCCAAATCTGTTCGTGATGTTTATTTCAGCATCCGAGGTCATTCGTAAAAGTTGGCTTTCAGTGCTTCCCTATTCTGACGATTTGAGTTACCAGGCGTCGCCATTCCGCACACTACCTCTAGGCAAGATACCTTGCCACCAGCTATTTATTTATTTAGCTCATATTTCATGCATTATTCATTATTTTCTTTATGCAAAATAAACTGTGATACCTGGCACAACTTGTTAGAACTTGCTGTTAATTTGTATTTTCTGCTATGTATTAGTTTTCTTACACATTAAACCTAGATTTAAGGGACCACCTTGTGTGTTGCATTCATTGGCCTTGACACATTTGTACCACGAAGTTGTGAGTCACACATAGAACTCGGACATGCGTGATTGGCTGTAGCTTCCCTTCCCAGAAAATTTTTCAAAATATTTTTTTTATTATTTATTTGATTTAAATAGTGATTTTAGAATTTTATAAATATTTATTTAGTTAATTATTACGGTAGATGACTTTAGCCATGATGGAGTTTTGAAGTACAAGACGACTAGGAATCATGGCACGGATAGTGCAATGGCGTGCCTTGACCAGTGTATTAGCCATGCCAAGGAAGGCCGAGCCATAGAGATGTCATAACTAGGAAAACCAGGCTAAGTTGTAGCATGACCATTATAAATAAGTTTTATTAATTATTATCAGATTTATTGATTTTGCAGGAACCCGGTTGAACCAAGTTAGTCCGAACTGGGCCGAACCAAAACCAAGCCCAGGTAGGCATGTAGTGGGACCAAGTACGGCCTTGTAGACATGTTTGGTAAATGCAAGTATTTTTTGTATATATTTTGGAATTGGCAATTATTTTCTAAGAATATTTATTATACGTAAATTATAGGTATTATTAATATTAAATAGCATATTAGAATATTTATACGATTTTCTGGGGCCCAGTAATAGGAGTTTATGATATGCCCATCCAGGAGCCACTATTGAATTATTTTAACAACTAGTGGAATTATTATTATTATTATTATTATTATTATTGGGGTTATTGAGAATAAACTATTTATTATAATTAGTTATTATTAATTTATTCTTTATCAAAAGAATAAATATTTGCGTGTATGTGTATTTATATAAATATAAATATGTATATGGGTCTATGTGTATTTATATGTAAATATATTATATATATATGAATATGAGTGTATATATATTTATGTATATGTATATACATAGATATTGTATACGTGTGTATATATATAAATATTATATGTGTGTATTGTGTGTGTGTATTAAATATATTATATCTATGTATATGTGGGTATATATATATGTATATACAAGTACAAATGTATCTATGTGTATTTATGTATTTATATGTAAATATATATTATATATTTATGTATATATATATATATATATATATATATATATATATATATATATATATATATATATATATATATATATATATATATATGTATTAGAAAAGGGGAAATGAAAACCCAAAACACAAAGCCAGGCCCACTTGGTCCTCCCAGCCCGACCAGGCCCATGTAAAACCGAGCCTTGTATTCACTTTCTCCCACAGTACAAAATCGAGAGCAGGGGATCTCTATTGCAGTTATATAAACCAAAGGAGATCGAGAGAGCTTCTCACAAAAAACCCTAGCCGAATCATTGCACCATCCTAGCGCCACCACAGCGCCGCCCCAGGCGTCGCACATGCCTGCACGACGCCGGCGACCGGCCAGAGCGCCGCCGCGCGTGACCGGCCGCGCTAACACAGCAGCGCATGCGCGCACGAAGAGCAGTGAACGACAGCCGCGCGCTCAACTTCGTGCGATGTTTCCCGTCTACCCGATCGTCCGTTTCACGAACAGATTTCGCAGGTACGAAGCCAATACAACCAAGTTTACATCCCAGTAGATAGATTTTGTTATAAACGAATACACCGCTCAGAGATTCGATGAAAACTTCATCGAAAATCTGTCCAAAAGCAGGACAGTAACCCGTCCCAACACCCAGGTTGGAAGGCATTTCCTCGTCAATCCTTCGACTTTTTCAAAATTGTACTTGAATAGGTCTAGTGACAACCTATACGAGATTGAAACCCCATTTTTACTTTCATTTATAATGGTTTAAACAGAAAGATATTTGTTCGTGAAAATCGGAAAAAACCCGATAAAACTGTTTTACAAAAACTAGAAAATTCTTCGACTTGACGTGCGTCCCGCCAATCCGGGAGACGTGGTCGCGAACCGAAGGCATCGAAAGCTGCATAACGGCTTCATGGTCGTGTGGGCTTTGACGGAATTTGAATTGGTCGCGTGTGCGCGCCGAATTTGATGCGTATCCGTCGAAATTTACCGTATCGTGCACTTTACAAATTCTCCAATTACTTTGTGCACCTCGTCAGATCGAGACAAAACTTGTGCCAACAGAATCGTATCATTTTACTGGTCCTGCATGCCAAGTTTGGTCTGATTCTGAGACAGTTGGTAAAATTGCCGTTTTACGGGCCCCACGGTCCGACTCAACGGGTAATTTTGTGCATGGTCCACCGAAATCTAAAACTGGACATACGGTTGGGTTCGTATCAGAAAACCAGATCCGTAGACATGTAGTTTGACGACTTTAGAGACCATTGACTCTGGCACGCTTTTAGGTGCAAAGCGGGTCCAAAGACGGACACCATTTTTGCCTGAAATTACCGTTTTGCTCCTGTGTCCAGAATTGGACTTAAGGACAAGCAATCCTAGCTAATTTGACTATTCTGAGAACATTGGTAATGTTTATTTCAGCTTTCGGAGACAATTGTGGATTGTGGACTTTATGGCGTACCAGTTGTCGGTATCTTAATTGTTTTTCGTGCTACCTCCAGGCAAGTATACCTTGCCTTCCTCTACAGTTTTACTTACATGCATTTTCTTTCATTTTTTAGTCATTTGATTGTTTATGGACATGTACTTTTCATATTATTTTCTGTGGAGTTGTTTTTATTGTTTATAGCCATGTTCATGTTTTGGCCTTGTGTTTCACATTTGGAGTTCTCGTCAGTACCTTGCTTGAGTCGTGTCATAGAACGAGTACGTGTAAGTGAACTGCTAAATCCTTAACATTGTTTCCTTGGCACCAGAGAGTCCACACTCGGGACGAGGGTGTTTTCCTTGATCTGTTTACATCCGTGAGTCCACGCTAGGGACTAGGATGTCGATTATTTGTACTAGAGAGTCCACGCTCGGGACGAGGGTGTAGAATTGACTTGACTTGACTTGTACCAGAGAGTCCACGCTCGGGACGAGGGTGTTTACATCAGAGATTCCACACATAGGACGAGGATATAGTATTTGCACCAGAGAGTCCACACCCGGGACGAGGGTGCCTTGCCGTGAACTAACCAGAGAGTCCACACTCGGGACGAGGGTTAGTACTAACCAGAGAGTCCACACTCGGGACGAGGGTTAGTGTTTAGTTCAAACCCGTGAGTCCATACTCGGGATGAGGGTTTGGTTTCTTCTATTGATCTCGTGATTATCGTTCATCCGGCAGTTCATTTATACGTAGTTGTTCTAGTGTTCGTGTGTTCGGGTTCGTGTTCGTGTTTGTGTTCGAGTTTGTGTTCGTGTTCATAGTTATTGTCGTGTTCCTGTTTCTTCTTGTTTATTTTCTTCCGCATGATAAAACAGTTAGATAGGCATGTATATTATGTATCTTGCTATGTCCTCTGAGGACCAGATGATCTCCTCAGGTTTAGCGATTGCATGGAGTTAGCTAGTAGTTCTGGATGGCAGAGGATTTGCGGTTCTTGCGGGATTCAGGTATCGCTATTGTCTTTATTATCCACTCATGCTTTCATACCTTATCATGAGATATCCTGTTTCTTGATTCCGTTTTAGACTCTTGTTATTTCTTTTAGAGTCTTATCGGACATATATGCTAGTGGGCTGCAGACCACGACCCATAGTGTTCATTCATGTTTCATATTCTTATTGTGGATTGAGATATAGATTTGTTTGCCATGATTTGGCACTATACCATAGCCTTGACAGCGTTTGCGTATTCGAGTCGGGCTGGAGTCCGTTCGATACGTAGCTGGGCTTGCTCATGCTCTCGCGTCCGAAAAGCGGGTGCGGGTCGTGACATTGGCTGGCCACCGGTACGTAT
The DNA here is from genome assembly GCA_029216955.1 of Iris pallida. Classification (NCBI taxonomy): domain Eukaryota; kingdom Viridiplantae; phylum Streptophyta; class Magnoliopsida; order Asparagales; family Iridaceae; genus Iris; species Iris pallida. Next base: position 11,226,853 of record JANAVB010025798.1, read on the forward strand.
AAGCCGTGCGATAGGTTTAACCGCTAATAGACATTGCATGCTTAGTTTGACTTAGCGGTTAATAGGATTTATATGTGTTATGGATACAACATAGTAGGCATTGGACGAAAAGTACATATCCTTAGCGTATGGGCTACTTTACACATTTCCCTTGTGACCGTACGCTCCACCGGAGATGCGGGTTGACGACCCCTTATTACTGCTGGCCACTGACGTCCGTGGAATGATTATGCCTGAGGCCCCTGGTGCCCCAAGGGGGGACTATGCCGATCCCATTTTAGCCAGGGCCCATACGTTGGAGGGATGTACTTAAACTGCATTCACATAGAATGGTAGGCTACCCTTATTCGTTATGTACGAGTACTCTTGGTTTGGGTACTTGTATCTGACCGTGGCTTGGAACAATAACTTGTTACGGATTAGTCCGTAACGTTTTGTCCTTGTTTGGTTGTAGGTGTGGCTTACTACTTCGATGAGAAGGTATTGAACCTTGTTGGGGTCTGGATACCATATTGGATTCGTGACTTGGAAAGATATCTCACTGTGGGTTAGTGTGCCATCTCCTGTCCTTGTTTGGTTGGGGGATGGTACGCTAGTCCAAAGGGTGAGGTATTGGACCATGTTATGATATGATCTTACTTATTCTTATTGAGCAGTATTTATTCAGTTTATGTGGCATGTTCTTTTTGTATCTTGTTACGTCCCTCTGAGGACCTGGTGATCTCTCCAGGTATAGGTGTGCAGGACTTTTCGCAGGAGTATGGCTCCGGTGTAGACCCATCCTTCACGCTCGAGCGAGTCATGCCTTCTGATCACAGCTGTCCCTATTAGGTCGAGGAGCCTATTTAGTCATCAATTTTTTATTCTATTTATCTTAGAGGTTGGACTCTATTTCCTTTCAGTTTATTCTAGTACCGGTAGTGGATTTGTCTCCGCCCGGCCAACAGCTACATTTTCACATTTACTTTGATTCGTGAGTTACCATTTCCTTTATATTTACTGTGGATGAGATATAACTTTTACCTGTGACTGTCTTTTATTATTATTCACAATACATCTTATGTGTATATTCAAGATTTCCATATATTGGAGTATATCTCGTATATATGCAGCTGACATGCTTCGTTCCTAGTCCTACGTATTTTGGAACTGGGGCGTTACATGTTTTTGTGGTGGCCCATGCAGGTTAGATAAATTATTTGGTTACTTTACCGTACCAAGCAAGCCTGCGTATAGGATTAGAAATTTAGGATCTCATCCACATATATGACATTCTATCTCGCCTTCATTTCGAACACCCAACTGTCTATCTTGATTGCTTCTTGCTTGAATTATTCTTCCATAAACCCTTATCCCACTATCGTGCGTACTAGATCGTCATGTTCCATCATGCAATCGTACTACTAGTTCAACTCCTATAAGTTGGGTAGGAAGCCTCACAACCTAACTTCCTTTGACTTAACCAAGGCCTTAGACAAGAAGACAGTAGGACGACTGCATGGGCACGAACACCGGACATGACTTAGATTTTTAAGTAGCTTAAACTACTTATATTTTCTTTCATCATTATCTTGCGTATTTGTAATTGGACTACCTTGACTAATGTTGCTATTATAGCCTAGTTTTGCGAGCTTACTCTCTCATCAAGCTTGTTCAGGACATATGTTTTATGGTGGGCGCCCACTGATATATTGTCTTATCAGAACCTGTGTATTGTGGTCTGGTCAACCATAGTACAATTGGTTCACCTTTTGTACGATTTTACGTGGATTGAGATATGGTTAGCTTAACATATTTGCCCTCTAGAATCTTATCCACGGGTTGTTGACATTTTGAATTCTTTATTAAACTCTCTTTCAATTGCTTGACTCAAAACTTATCTGAATCTATTCTAACATTGCCCTTATCTTCGTGCCAGCAATATGACTCTACACAATGGACACGCCCCTACCCTAGCCATCACATCTGGTGATGCAACTTTCCAGGGAGAACAGGTTTCCCCAATGACCCCGGTGACTCCGTATCAGCTAGAGCCACAGCCGAATACCACGAACCCATCGACGGTGTAGCAGGAAGCCTAAGTGCCCCCAGTCAGCCAGGTTGAGCAAACTACTGCAGTACCACCAGGAGAGACTGCACCATCCCCATTGCCTCAGCAGTTTTTACCACAGCTCGGACCCCAACTGCCTCCACTTCCGACTGATGCGGACCCGACCACCCAGTTTATGTATGCTATGCTACAATCTCAGTGGCAACAAATGGAAATGTTGAGGCAGAGCATGATGGCCTACCTAGCTAGACCTCCACCACCAGTCCCGATACCAAATCTAGCACCAGCTCCGCAACCTCATCTGGGCTCCATTAAGGATTTCATCGACATGGGGCCTAAGAATTTTAAGGGTACCGAGAGTCCTTTAGAAGTTTTTGCTTGGCTTATCAGCACCAAAAAATACTTGAAGGTATCCCAGTTGCCGGCACATGATTGGATGACAGCAGTCAACTTACTCTTAGAAGATAATGCTCATCACTGATGGAAGGCCGAAGAGAGGCGACTGGGCACTGGAATCACATGGGAGCAGTTCTACGACCTTTTCTATGAGAGATTTCCCCATCCATGTTCGAGACGCCCTCTGCGACCAGTTCCTTCATCTAAAGCAAGGGATCATGTCAGTAGATGAGTACGATGCGGAGTTCAGCCGCCTGAGTAAATTTGGTACGTCGTTGATACCGACGGAGCAGGAGAGAGCGAGGAGATTCCATCAAGGGCTTTCACCAGAGCTCAAGCCTTACACTACCATACAGTCTTGAGTCTCTCATACAGCTATTTTAGAGGAGGCACGTAGTCAGGAGCTCCTTCGTAAGGAGGCACAGCATGACCAGAGGCGTCCTACCCCAATGCACAAACCAGTTAGAGTCGACCAGAGTGGACCTATCAGACGTCCCATAGCATATCATCAGGATAGAGCAGGACCCTACCAGGCTCGAGAGAAACCTATTTGCCATTTCTGTGGAAGACAAGGGCACATTCAGAGAGATTGTCGCATTCGGTTGGGCCAGTGCTTAGGATGTGGATCGGAGCAACACAAGGTCAGAGATTGTCCTGGACGACATTACTTAGCATCGCATCAGCAGACCCAAGGACCAACACTATTTGCTCTAGCACCAGCTCAGCAGCAGATGACAAGACCCCTAGCATCGGGAATGGGAGCACCATAAGGATATCAGCAGGGGCCACCCCTACCTGACCAGGCAGCTCATATTAGGTAGGAGATGAATAGACAAAGGCAAAGGCAAACATTTACCATGGAGGCGATAGACATCCACCCTGAGATGGAGGATCTAGCAGGTATTACCCTAGTTCTACCAATTGTTTTATTAAGACATGACTTATCACTAAAACCACACACCTTAAATAGATAGTCATTGGGCATAACATAATGCTTCTCTTTGTTGTGATTACTAGTTCTCAACCCAAAGGCATGAACACAAACATCGACACCATTAGAAAATTGTATGCATGATCTGTGACCCCGTCAATAACCTTGGAATGCTATAGAAAGGTTAGTCATTCAACCTCTAAGCACGCCTCTATGAACTTGACAAAAGTCCTCCACTTGAGTTGATAAATCAAGTGGTTTATGACGTCAAATTCTATCAAGTATCGTTTTGATGCCTCTACCGTGACTTCGATATTTGGAGCACAATATCAGCCTTGTCCTTCCAACAAATTTTACCCTCATGAACTAGACAAACCACCCCACACACATGACTCACAGGTCCCACACAAACACACCATCTTGTGCTCCGTCTCAATTATACCTCGTGCACGACTTATTAACCCATAAAACAACCATGAATGAAATTCTCATCCCACTTGATTTTTTAACCATGCAAGACCAAACCAATCCCTCAAACAACTAGATACCCATGGTCCATTGTAAGTATAAGAATATCCTATCTTGTAAAAAATAGCGTCAGTCCAAATTTTATTATGACAATCTCCACCCTCTTTACAGAGACCAAGTTACGAAATGACTACCTGCTCTCCCTTAGTTTTTAGCCTCACTATATTCTTCCATTAAGATTTATTGATATATTTTTATATTAAGTTTTATTTTAATTTCGAGGACGAAATTTTTTATAAGTTGGGTAGGATGTAAACCCCCATATTTCTTTTTTTGAATTTTCTTGATGATTTTTAATTTTAGGCTTATTTATTTTCTTTTTATTTTTTTAAAGGAACGTACATAGCAAAGAGTTTCTTAGAGATTTGTATTTGGTGAAAAGTATTATTAGAATATTAAGAAAAATATTTTGAGAATATTAGAATTATTATTTTTATTTTTATACATTATTAAATAACAAATGATAATTTTATTATTTTTAGTATACCATTTAAATGAGTTACCACAATAAAAAGATTTTATTAATATATAAATTTTGGTTATAAACAAATTATTTGCATTTTATTTTCTAGTATTAGTAATTTGTATTTTATTTTCTAGTATTAGTATTAGAAATATATAGGCATGAGTAATTAGATATATATATATATATATATATATATATATATATATATATATATATATATATATATATATATATATATATATATATATATATATGTGATTAATGGAGTAAAAAAAAAAGAGAAGAAAAAAATAATCATATAACACAGGCCACTGTTCCCGAAGGGAACAGTAGCAGATGCCCCAGCCCATAGGGCCCGGCCCACCAATCTGGCCTGAGCAGCCCAGCCCGGCTTAGCGCATGGGGCTACTCCCCAAGCCTGCTCGGCCATGCAGCTGAGTATATAACTCGGTTATATATGGAAAAGTCTGAACGCGCAACTGAGAACCCCCGAAACCCTAGCAAACCGCCTCGCCGACCTCAAGGATCGACTCCAGCGTGAACTGCACACCCCGACGCCGCCATCCCGCCGCCGACGAACGACCGTCGTCGCCTGAACGCCATCGGGCCGACCCCAAAAAACAGAGTTACTCTGTTTTACTCAACTGCAGGTACGCCAACTTCCCCCTCGTCGTTCTTCCTTCGTATTCGACTAATTTCGATTTTGTCAAATCCTACATAGAGCCTATCTAACCCTCTCGAAACCCCTTTCTATTAGAATCGAGCTAAACCTATGTATCTCTCAGGAACTCGAACCAAAGTTCCCGAAAAACTGTCGGAATAGAACAGTTTTAGAGCAGTCCCAACCCATGACTTGGAAGCCGAATTTCGACCCAAATACTGAGAGTTTCAACAAACCAATTGAAGACAGTCATTAACAATATAACCAAGAATGAAACACATCTTTTAGATCAGATTTTTGATCATTATACAGCAAGTAATTCATGATTGAAATTAACAAAAATATTGCTTTCAAAATATTAAAAACTTAGGAATTTCTCCGATACGGCGTACGCCCCGACAAACTGGACGATATGGTCGCGTACTATACGCATTGAAAGGCGCGTATGGATGTTGCCGACGTGTGGAAACTGACGGGACTCGATTTTGTTGTGTGTGCACGACGAAATCAGTACATATCCGTCGAGATACCCCCGTATTGACGTTTTGCAAACTTGACCATAACTTCGTACACGTTCATCGGATCGACGCAAAACTTGTGCTATCAGGACCGTATCGATTTTTTGGTCCTGTATGCCAAGTTTGGTCTGATTCTGAGAAGGTTGATCGGAACGCCAAAATTGGCGGGCCCGCGACCCGCTTTAATGGGTGAATTTGTGCACAGCCTACCGAAATCTAACTTTGGACATACGGTTGGGTTCATCTCCTCAAACCGGACTCGTAGACATGTAGTTTGACGACTTTCGAGATCGTAGGTTCTGGCACACATTTCGGTGCAAAACGGGTCCAACGGCGGATATCGTTTTGACCCAAAATTATAATTTTGCCACTGTTCCAGAATTTAACTTTTGGACAGGCATTTCCTAGGTATTTTTTTATGCCAAATCTATTCGTGATGTTTATTTCAGTATCCGAGGTCGTTCGTAAAAGTTGGCTTTCAGTGCTTTGCTTTCCTATTCTGACGATTTGAGTTACCAGGCGTCGCCATTCCGCACACTACCTCCAGGCAAGATACCTTGCCACCAGCTGTTTATTTATTTTAGCTCATATTTTATGCATTATTTATTATTTTCTTTATGCAAAATAAACTGTGATACATGGCACAACTTGTTAGAACTTACTGTTCATTTATATTTCCTGCTATGTATTAGTTTTCTTACACATTAAACCTAGATTTAAGGGACCACCTTGTGTGTTGCATTCATTGGCCTTGACACATTTGTACCACAAAGTTGTGAGTCACATATAAAACTCGGACATGCGTGATTGGCTGGCCACCGGTACGTATAAACCGTGCGATAGGTTTAACCGCTAATAGACATTGTATGCTTAGTTTGACTTAGCGGTTAATAGGAGTTATATGTGTTGTGGATACAACATAGTAGGCATTGGACGGGGAGTACATATCCTTAGCGTATGGGCTACTTTACACATTTCTCTTGTGACCGTACGCTCCACCGGAGATGCGGGTTGACGACCCCTTATTACTGCTGGCCACTGACGTTCGTGGAACGATTATGCCTGAGGCCCCTGGTGCCCCAAGGGGGGACTATGCCGATCCCATTTTAGCCAGGGCCCATGCGTTGGAGGGATGTACTTAAACTGCATTCACATAGAATGGTAGGCTACCCTTATCCGTTAGGTACGAGTACTCTTGGTTTGGGTACTTGTATCTGACCGTGGCTTGGAACAATAACTTGTCACGGATTAGTTCTCCACGTCTTGTCCTTGTTTGGTTGTAGGTATGGCTTACTACTTCGATGAGAAGGTAATGAACCTTGTTGGGGCCCGGATACCATATTGGATTTGTGACTTGGAAAGATATTTTACTGTGGGTTAGTGTGCCATCTCCTGTCCTTGTTTGGTTGGGGGGATGGTACGCTACTCCAAAGGGTGAGGTATTGGACCATGTTATGATCTGATCTTACTTATTCTTATTGAGCAGTATTTATTCAGTTTATGTGGCATGTTCTTTTTGTATCTTGTTACGTCCCTCTGAAGACCTGGTGATCTCTCCAGGTATAAGTGTGCAGGACTTTCTGCAGGAGTATGGCTCCGGTGTAGACTCATCCTTCACGCTCGAGCGAGTCGTGCCTTCTGATCACAGCTGTCCCTATTGGGTCGAGGAGCCTATTTAGTCGTCATTTCTTATTCTATTTATCTTAGAGGTTGGACTCTATTTTCTTTCAGTTTATTCTAGTGCCGGTAGTGAATTTGTCTCCGCCCGGCCAACAGCTACATTTTCACATTTACTTTGATTCGTGAGTTACCATTTCCTTTATATTTACTGTGGATGAGATATAGCTTTTACCTGTGACTGTCTTTTATTATTATTCATAATACAGCTTATGTGTATATTCGAGATTTCCATATATTGGAGTATATCTCGTATATATGCAGCTGGCATGCTTCGTTCCTAGTCCTACGTATTTTGGGACTGAGGCGTTACGTTTGATATGCGCCTGTTGATCAGCGCACACTATTGAGATGAGCCTGTTGATCGGCGCACAGTTTTGATAGGTTTTACTAATTTTTTCTTTCTTTGTTCATATTTGCAGAAGTTTGGTTGGCAAGCTTCTTCAAAACTGGCATCGGTGACCTGGATGCTATAAAGAGCATTCTTCTGACACCCACATCAGACAGCTCATGTGATTCTGACACTCAGATCAGACAGCTCAGGACTCTCTGTATTCCAGAAGGGTCTTCCTCAGATGGTAGGAAGAGCCTTTATACATGAGAGTTGGATGGTGGAGAGACAGAACTAGGAATCGTATCACAAGGGTGATCTCATTCCCAGTTCTCCTGGCGGGCCGTCTTCTCTCCACCAGTTGTATTGACAGCAGCTTATCTTTGAGCTGCTGTACTCTGTGGTTCCCCTCTTGTCTTTCTGAGAGAGAAGACCAGAGTTGATTCCATTGTCTGGCTCGTTGCTTCAGGTCGAGACGACAAGGAACTGGTACCAACAAATAAGAAGATCCAAAGATGTAATAGACCTTCATGTTATATTTTAGAATAAAAATCCAAGATGTAATAGATTTCTATTAAGATGTATTTATATTTTTAAAGAAGGAATAAAGAATGATTTTCTATTCTTTATGATTTGATTTTGATGTGGCAATAAGGAAAATAGAATCAAAGAGAAATGTGGATGTGACAAGTTGCTGATGTAAATAATCAGAATTCAGAAGTATGGAAAATATGAACTCTCGTTATGAAAAGTGAATGGTCACTTCAATTCTCGAGGAAGAAACAATAAATGAACAATCATTTCGACTCTCAAGAAAAAAATAAATAAATGAATGATCACGTCGATTTTTGAAAAAAGGTCAATGAATGATCAGTTATAAATGAACGAACAGTTATAAATGAACTGAACAGTTGGGCTTCTTTCAAAAGGTCGCATCAGTTCTCGAGGTTGACTATCTAGTTGTTCTATCTATAAATAAAACAAAACCTTCATAGATATCATCAATTTCTTTCCTTTCTGTATAGAATGTCTTCCAAAGATTTACTCACTCCGAATATTGAAGGAAAGACCGAGACGCCTCCTGCTGAGTCTCCGATGCCTCCTCAGAAAGAAAAGGGTGAAGGCTCAACTTGTCACGCCCCAGAACCAGAATACTGGAGAGCGGGGGAATGACTCAGCCAGCTACGTATTACGGGTAGATGAATACCGTATAATACGATCAATGCTGTCTAACCAGACGAGGGGGTGCATACTACATGAAAGTCTTACTATGGTCACTTCACATCTATTGTCTCAATCATTCAAACAAGAAACAAAAATAGAGAACATGTAAGATAAAGCAGTAAGGCGTCCCAAACGCTCTGTCAAAATGTTCTTGATATCTGGCTTTACAAAATATAGCCAGATTGATGTAGCAAAAGTATACACAATTGTTATCAGCTGCAGCCTGACTTTAGTTACAATTATGTAAAAAGTAAGTACGAGACGGTCCGACTAACATGTCGGTGCCAAACGGCAAAGTATCAAGTAGATAACAAAACGAGCGGGGAAGTAAGAAACCCACTCGAGTCCTCCTGCGATCATCCCTCTAGTGTTGACCATCTTGGAGGTAGAAGTAAGCTGGATCCTCGGGGACCGGCTCTAAATCTGGCCATGCAAAACCAGAGAGGTTAGACCTCTAATAGCAAGTACCACAAGGAAGCACGACATGAGAACTAAAACCAGTAATAAAAAATATGACAAATAGATCTCTGCTTGCCACTAGGATTCTCATAATATCACGACACTTCGAACCAACCTCCCAACCAAACAAGGACAGAAGTTGGCCCGTCATGTCCTGACATTCTGATCATCCCAGTTAGTAACAGAGTAGGTACAGTACACAAACAAATCATCTTGAACGGCCAATCAACTACTACGGCTTGCTATTGTGAGTCCCAAGTTATTCTGGAATTTATGCAATAGGGATTCCTCAGTTCTTACTATGTGCAAGCAAGGCTAGTCTATCCAATCAATCAATTGCGCCAATCATGTAGTTAGACGAGTCCCAGCGGGACGCCCGCCGTTAATATAGCATGTACAATAATATAAGCAGATACTGTTTCCTGCCCGTGTGACAGATTTACAGTATCTGTGGGAACCAGCCGGCCCGTCGGGCACTTAATAGTCCCAAGGGGGCTGCCATGTAAGAACTCGAGAATCCATTCTCTCCATGCCATCATTATTTTATTTAACTTTATAGTCTCTACGTTGAGTGAAGTTCCATGCCGTGGATCATGGTCATTCAAATGAGTACTTTCGTACGGGGTACGATATGCGTAACTCTACAACGATACCCGTGCGGCAGGTTGTAGGTTTTACATAGCGTAATGCAACAATCAAATCTGACCACGGAGTAATCATGCCTTGACCATAAAGTACACATGCTATTTTTGTAAGATAGATAAATAACTAAATAAATAAATAATTTGAAGCCTGCATGTGCCTGTATGCCAATATTCGGGATTGGCTAATCGAGTACAATAGTTCATTACATGAACGTGTCTCATTCATTTATTTCAATAAGACGACTAGCCAGTCTCTTAGTTCCAACTAGGAACGCATGATCAATTTAGTCAAGATAACCATCATTATCAATGGTGACAAGGCATGAAAGTCAACTAATATTCAGTGGGGTCAAGTCTATAACTCTCAGGGTTTAATTCCAGTCAATCGGGGTATCTATACCCAATTACGACACATGGTACATCCCACGTAACAATCCATATTTAACAGAAATATTAACATATCATGATTATATCAAGTTTATGCCAAAAGGCGTAAGGATATAAAATGGACGTTAAATATCTAATAAAATATCAATATACAGGGCTATAGAAGATCCAGGGTAAGTAGGGTCAGCGTACGCTCAAGTCAGGCTACGCTCAAGTCATACGCTCCCAAAAGGCAGCGTATGAACTCCTTACGACTCCTTACTATCCAAGACAGCGTACGCAAGTCATACGCTCCCAAAAGGCAGCGTATGGACTCCATACGACTCCTGACCATCGAAGTCAGCGTATGCAAGTCATACGCTCCCAAAAGGCAGCATATGGACTCCATACGACTCCTGACCATCCAAGTCAGCGTATGCAAGTTATACGCTCCCAAAAGGCAGCGTATGGACTCCATACGACTCCTGACCATCCAAGTCAGCGTATGCAAGTCATACGCTCCCAAAAGGCAGCGTATGGACTCCATACGACATACGCTTCCAAAAGGTAGCGTATGCAAGAAACACGCTTCCTAAAAAGACAGCGTATGGACTCCATACTGCGCTGCGCTAAAGAGCGCGCACAGCTCAGTGACGTAAGCTAAAAAGCTAGCGTACACCGCTCACTGTCTTCTCCAAACAGCAAGAACTCCATGGTTGCACCCCAAAGCTTCAAAAGCCCATAACTTGGTCAAAATAAGTCCAAATCCAACTTTCCAAAGGTCAAAATTGTGTAGAATAAAACTCTCTACAATATGGAACCATCAAAATTTACAAACAAAGAAGTTTGATAGATCATGACCCCGAAAATTCGAAAATACTAATTTCTAGATCTACAAAAATTAAGACTTCGAAATGAAAAATGCCAAGTTCTAAACTCTCTTAGAATCACGAGAGAAAGAGAATGGAGCCATAAAAATGGGTCCTCATGAAGAAGCAAGATGTACTTGCCTATGGGTTTGGTAGGTGGAGAGAGTAATGAAGAAGAAGAAGAGGAGTAATGGTGAGAATGAGTAATGAGGAGAGAGAATGAGATGGAAGCTTTAAATGGAAGGGGTGGTGGTAGGTGGGGGTTGGACCGGGTCCAATGGGTCGGGTTGTAGGGGATCCAACCAAAGCCAACCCGAACCCAAATAAGCAAGACTAAGGCAGGGAATAAAAGCAGGAAATAAAGTACAAAAATAAAATTGCAGAAATATAATTGCAGGAAATAAATTAACATAAAAATTTAAAGAGCAGATTAATTGATTAACATAAAATTAAAGAAATTTAAATACAGGATAATACATGATGAATATTAAATAAATACATGATAAATACTAAATAAATACACATGAGTTGTACATGTATAAAAATACGCATTCTGGGAACGGGGAGTGACATCTCTACCCTCCTTAGAAAAATTCCGTCCTCGGAATTTCAAATCCAAGCAGGATAGAAGCATCGGGGCTAAACTAATCTAAGTACAAGCAATTCAATCAAACAATCATTTTACAATGTCCATAGCAAGTAACATATATGTAAATCCATCAATCTACGATATCAAGCAATTCTACCCAAACGGTGATAAGCATAAGGAATCAAGACAATCAAGGTACACAGAAAAAGATATACCTTGTGAGTCAAACAGATGTGGATACCGTGATCGGATATCATCCTCACGTTCCCACGTTGACTCTCCCAAAGAGTGATGACCCCAAGCAACCCGGACAAGGTTAATTATTCGGTTCTTGAGTATCTTCTCTCTTCGGTCCAAGATGGACACAGGCTGTTCCTCGTAAGACAGGTTGGTACCAACAACCAGTTCTGAATGATCGAGGATATGGCTGGGGTCCGATACATACCTTCGTAATTGAGATACATGAAACACGTCATGCACCTCTCATAACGAAGGTGGAAGGGACAAACGATAAGCAACATCGCCTACCCTATCAAGAATAACAAATGGGCCTACGTATTGTGGGCTCAACTTCCCGCGAACGCCAAATCTAATGACTCCACGGGTAGGTGAGATCCGCAAGAACACGTGGTCCCCAACAGAAAACTCTAGCGGCCTACGATGCTGGTCCGCCCAATGACGATGCCGATCCTGCGCAACACGAAGTCGCTCTCTAATTCCTTTAATCACTTCAACTGTCTGAACAATCATTTTTGGGCCTAACATCTTCCTCTCTCCGATATCATCCCATGCTAGTGGCGACCTACACTTCTTACCATATAATGCTTCAAATGGTACCATCTGGATACTGGCTTGATAACTGTTGTTGTAAGAAAACTCAACTAAGTGCAGGTGGCTTTCCCAAGATCCTCCAAAATCCAGAGTGCAAGCTCGCAACATATCTTCCAAAGTCTGAATTGTCCTTTCTGATTGCCCGTCCGTCTGCGGATGATAAGCCGTGCTAAATCTTAACTTGGTACCCAGACTATGATGCAAGCTCTTCTAGAAATGCGATGTGAAACGGGTATCTCTGTCTGACACAATACTGACAGGGACTCCATGCTGCCTGACTATCTATTGCATGTACAACTCTGCCAACTTTTCTGTAGATTGCCCTACTATGAAAGAAAGAAAATATGCTACCTTTGTAAGCCGATCTACTATCACCCAAATAGCATCTTTACCACTTGGTGATCTCGGTAAACCGGTCACAAAGTCCATTGTGATATGCTTCCACTTCCATTCCGGGATAGGAAGTGGTTGCAATAATCCAGCTGGCCTCTGCTGTTCTGCCTTTACTTGCTGACATATCAAGCAACGGGAAACAAACCTAGCTATCTCCCTCTTTATCCCATTCTACCAGAAGTGCTGCTTGATATCTTGGTACATCTTGGTCCCTCCAGGATGTATAGAATACTGAGAACTGTGAGCTTCTGTCATAACTTTCTGTCTGATATCTCTACTAGGTACACATAGACGTGATCCAAACCTAAGCGTACCATCTTCGTGGATCTGCATCTCTTTTCTGAGCCCTGACTCACATTCTGCCCTAAGCTTCTGAATCCTTGGGTCCTGTGTCTGAGCTGCCTTGATCCTATCTACCAAGTCAGATTGGACTTGTAGACTTGCCAGAACTCCTATATCGTTAGGAAGTATAACTTCAATGCCCATCTCCTGAAGGTCTTCTAAGATGTGCTTCTGCGTTGTCAACATAAATGCGCCGCCTCTTCTGCTAAGAGCGTCTGCTACCACATTAGCCTTGCCTGGATGATACTGAAGCTCCACATCATAATCCTTGATCAACTCCAACCATCTTCTCTGCCTCATGTTCAGCTCCTTCTGAGTAAAGATGTACTTCAGACTTTTATGATCTGTGTACATCTCCACTCGGTCACCATATAAGTAATGCCTCCACAGCTTCAAAGCAAATACTACTGCTGCCAACTCTAAATCATGAGTTGGGTAATTCTTCTTGTGGTCCCGAAGCTGCCTAGATGCATATGCTATCACCTTCCCATGTTGCATGAGGACACATCCAAGTCCTTTACCTGACGCATGACAATATACTGTAAAACCTCCGGGCCTAACTGGCAATATAAGGATAGGCGCTGATATCAACTTCTGCTTCAGGTTCTCAAATGATGCCTGGCATTCTGCCGACCAGACGAATGGTACATCCTTTCGTGTCAAGCGGGTCATGGGTGCTGAAAGTCTTGCAAAATCTGACACAAACCTTCAGTAATATCCTGCCAATCCTAAGAAACTCCGTACATCAGCTACGGTCTTGGGTACTGGCCAACTCTCTACTGCTTCTACCTTCTTGGGATCCACTGCTACTCCAGCTCCTGATATGATGTGACCCAGAAATGAAATATGATCCGACCAAAACTCACACTTGCTGAGCTTGGCATACAACTGGTTCTCTCTTAGAACCTGCAACACTTTCCTGAGGTGGTCTTCATGCTCCTCTTCACTAGCAGAATATATGAGTATGTCGTCAAGAAAGACAATGACAAACTGATCTAAGTATGGCATAAAGATGCGGTTCATCAAATCCATGAATATAGCTGGAGCATTGGTCAAACCAAACGACATTACTAAGAATTCATAATGCCCATACTTCGACCTGAATGCTGTCTTGGGGATGTCTTCCTTTCGAACCCTCACCTGATGGTACCCTGAACGAAGATCTATCTTGGAGAAGACTCTGGCCCTGCTCAACTGATCAAATAAGTCGTCGATCCTGGGAAGTGGGTACTTGTTCTTTACTGTCGCCGCGTTAAGCTTCCTGTAATCGATGCACAATCTGGATGACCCATCCTTCTTCCCCATAAGTACCACTGGCGCTGCCCATGGTGATATGCTAGCTTGGATAAACTTCTTCTCCTTCAATTCCTCTATGTGCTGATACACCTTGGCCTGCTCCGAATCCGCCATTCTGTAAACCCGATCTGATATTGGTTTAGTTCTAGGTGCCAATTCTATGCTGAACTCAATATCTCTAACCGGTGGTAGACCTGGAAGTTCTTCGGGATATACTCTAGAAATTTTTTAACTACCTTCGGAACTTGAACTTCTTCCATTGCTGTTACTACTCCCTGCTCTTGCTGAGTTGCCTCTGATCTGACTAAGGTGAACCTCTTCATGCCTGGAATATCAAAAGATACACTCCCGCTACGACAATCTATTGTCGCATGACTGTCTTTCAGCCAGTCCATGCCTAAGATAACATCGAAATTTCCAACAGAAAATTCTATCAACTGGGCGGGTAAGGAATGCCCGTAAACTACAACACTACACGCTAGAATAACTCTACTAACTCCTACAAGCCCATTACCAGTGAGTATATTCAACCTCCCTGGCAATGCCTCGAACTCCATTCCTAGCCGTGTCGCAAATTGTGCAGATATAAATGAGTGGGATGCTCCCGAATCAAACAATGCTACTGCGGGATATGAGGCGACGAGAATGTTACCTGCCACAACATCTCCCGATGCTAATGCCTCCTCCAAGGACAGTGTGAATGCCTGCCCTCGACCTCCTTGCTGGTTCCAATGTTGCGGCCTAGCCTGGGGCTGCTGCTGGCCCCTTCCTTGATGATGTAGGGGTGGTCTATGCTGGTATTGCTGCATCGGCGGTCCCTGCTGTCGATACATCTGAGCCTGCGGACGCTGTGCTAACGGCCTCACTGCCATTGCTGGTCCTCGATACTGCCCTGCCCCTGGTGCTGGCAGAGCAGGAAACTGCTGCCCTGGTCCTCCTGACCTCGAATTTATGGGACATGTGGTAACCCGATGGTCTGGATTTCCACATATCAGACATAGTCCATTCAATGTCCGATACACATCTCTAGTGTGCCCCATCTTCCCACAATAAGTACAGCCTGCTGGTGGTTGCTGGTTCTTCCTCTGTTGCTGTTGCTGCTGCCTGGGTGGTGGTGCTGGTCCTCGTATCGCCACATCGTGGATACGAATGCCAGTGGATGGTGCTGTTGTTCGGGGCGCTGTTCCCCCTCATCCTTCAATCTGACTGTGGAATCTCTTCTGACCCCCAGTCCTTACTGCAAGCCTCTGAATGGTGATCTCATGCCTCCGGGTTGCCGTCAATATCTCATCAAAAGTCTGGTAATTGTGCCCTTCTATCAATTGCAATAGCTCAAGATGAAACCCTTGCTGGAACCTCATCGCCCTCTGGCGTTCTGTCGCTACCATCTCTGGGGCAAACCTACTCAATCTGCAGAACTCCGCTGCATAAGCATCTACGGTCTTGCCGGCCTGCCTGAGGCTGATAAATTTCTGTTGTAGCTCAAACTGCGCCACAACTCCATAGTATTTCGTCTTGAACCTTGCAGTAAAATTGTCCCAAGCAACAGGACGTCTGATGCCTACTTCCTCTGATTCCCTCCAATCACGTGCGAGATCCTGAAGTAACAACTTCACCTGATCCGCACGTTCTTCTGCCGGCACCTTAGCGGCTGTCAGAATAGCCTCAATATCCTTAAGCCATGCATCTGCTGAGATGGCATCCTCCGTGCCCTCAAAACGGCGGGGGTTGTACTTGCAAAACCTGGCTGACGCTCCTGAATCAGTCCTCGCTCCTCTTTCCAAAGCCGTCTGTAATCCTTGGTTGAGTAGCACATTCTGCTCTTGTAGCTGAGTGTGCATGCGTTGCTGGGCCAGCATCTGATGTTGCTGAGTGGCCATCATCCCTCTCATGATCTCCAGAAGGGCTGGTGTGTCCATCTCCGCAGGGGTAGGTGGAACTGTTGGTGGTGGTGGAACATCCGGATACTGTGGTCCAGCTACTGCTTCCACTATTACTTCTTCCTGGGTAGTCTCCTGAGTTAGTACCGGCCCTTGTTGCTGACCAACATGGTCAGGTTGTCCATATTGCTGTCCATGTTGTTGCTGTCCAGCTCTGACAGATACGGACGAGGTACCCCTAAGAAAAGGGACAAGAGAACAATCAAATGACCGGACAGGGAAGATCAATGAAGTCAAAGGATACTGGAATGTCAAGCTAGAGTTGAGAATCGACGAATCATGAGATCAAGGAGAAAAATGTGTGATTGAGACATCCAATTAAACAAAACACCCCACAAGTCTGAAATCAGACCTGCCTGGGCCACCACTAAAACCTTGTCACGTCCCAGAACCAGAATACTGGAGAGCGGGGGAATGACTCAGCCAGCTACGTATTACGGATAGATGAATACCGTATAATACGATCAATGCTGTCTAACCAGACGAGGTGGTGCATACTACATGAAAGTCTTACTATGGTCACTTCACATCTATTGTCTCAATCATTCAAACAAGAAACAAAAATAGAGAACATGTAAGATAAAGCAGTAAGGCATCCCAAACGCTCTATCAAAATATTCTTGATATCTGGCTTTACAAAACATAGCCAGATTGATGTAGCAAAAGTATACACAATTGTTATCAGCTGCAGCCTGACTTTAGTTACAATTATGTAAAAAGTAAGTACGAGACGATCCGGCTAACATGTCGGTGCCAAACGACAAAGTATAAAGTAGATAACAAAACGAGCGGAGAAGTAAGAAACCCACTCGAGTCCTCCTGCGATCATTCCTCTAGTGTTGACCATCTTGGAGGTAGAAGTAAGCTGGATCCTCGAAGACTGGCTCTAAATCTGGCCATGCAAAACCAGAGAGGTTAGACCTCTAATAGCAAGTACCACAAGGAAGCACGACATGAGAACTAAAACCAGTAATGAAAAATATGACAAATAGATCTCTGCTTGCCACTAGGATTCTCATAATATCACGACACTTCGAACCAACCTCCCAACCAAATAAGGACAGAAGTTGGCCCGTCATGTCCTGACATTCTGATCATCCCAGTAAGTAACAGAGTAGGTACAGTACACAAACAAATCATCTTGAATGGCCAATCAACTACTACGGCTTGCTATTGTGAGTCCCAAGTTATCCTGGAATTTATGCAATAGGGATTCCTTAGTTCTTACTATGTGCAAGCAAGGCTAGTCTATCCAATCAATCAATTGCGCCAATCATGTAGTTAGACGAGTCCCAGCGGGACGCCCGCCATTAATATAGCATGTACAATAATATAAGCAGATACTGTTCCCTGCCCGTGTGACAGATTTACAGTATCTGTGGGAACCAGCCGGCCCGTCGGGCACTTAATAGTCCCAAGGGGGCTGCCATGTAAGAACTCGGGAATCCATTCTCTCCATGCCATCATTATTTTATTTAACTTAATAGTCTCTACGTTGAGTGAAGTTCCATGCCGTGGATCATGGTCATTCAAATGAGTACTTTCATACGGGGTACGATATGCGCAACTCTACAACGATACCCGTGCGGCTAGGTTGAAGGTTTTACATAGCGTGATGCAACAATCAAATCTGACCACGGAGTAATCATGCCTTGACCATAAAGTATACATGCTGCTTTTGTAAGATAGATAAATAACTAAATTAATAAATAATTTGAAGCCTGCATGTGCCTGTATGCCAATATTTGGGATTGGCTAATCGAGTACAATAGTTCATTACATGAACGTATCTCATTCATTTATTTCAATAAGACGACTAGCCAGTCTCTTAGTTCCAACTAGGAACGCATGATCAATTTAGTCAAGATAACCATCATTATCAATGGTGACAAGGCATGAAAGTCAACTAAGATTCAGTGGGGTCGAGTCTACAACTCTCAGGGTTTAATTCCAGTCAATCGGGATATTTATACCCAATTACGACACATGGTACATCCCACGTAACAATCCATATTTAACAGAAATATTAACATATCATGATTATATCAAGTTTATGCCAAAAGGCGTAAGGATATAAAATGGACGTTAAATATCTAATAAAATATCAATATACAGGGCTATAGAAGATCCAGGGTAAGTAGGGTCAGCGTACGCTCAAGTCAGGCTACGCTCAAGTCATACGCTTCCAAAATGCAGCGTATGAACTCCGTACGACTCTTTACTATCCAAGACAGCGTACGCAAGTCATACGCTCCATACGACATACGCTTCCAAAAGGTAGCGTATGCAAGACACACGCTTCCTAAAAATGCAGCGTATGGACTCCATACTGCGCTGTGCTAAAGAGCGCGTACAGCTCAGTGACGCAAGCTAAAAAGCTAGCGTACACTGCTCACTGTCTTCTCCAAACAGCAAGAACTCCATGGTTGCACCCCAAAGCTTCAAAAGCCCATAACTTGGTCAAAACAAGTCCAAATCCAACTTTCCAAAGGTCAAAATTGGGTAGAATAAAACTCTCTACAATATGGAACCATCAAAATTTGCAAACAAAAAAGTTTGATAGATCAAGACCACCAAAATCTGAAAATACTAATTTCTAGATCTACAAAAATTAAGACTTCGAAATAAAAAATGCCAAGTTCTAAACTCTCTTAGAATCACGAGGGAAAGAGAATGGAGCCATAAAAATGGGTCCTCATGAAGAAGCAAGATGTACTTGCCTATGGGTTTGGTAGGTGGAGAGAGTAATGAAGAAGAAGAAGAGGAGTAATGGTGAGAATGAGTAATGAGGAGAGAGAATGAGATGGAAGCTTTAAATGGAAGGGGTGGTGGTAGGTGGGGGTTGGGCCGGGTCCAATGGGTCAGGTTGTAGGGGATCCAACCAAAGCCAACCCGAACCCAAATAAGCAAGACTAAGGCAGGGAATAAAAGCAGGAAATAAAGTGCAGAAATATATTTACAGAAATATAATTGCAGAAAATAAATTAACATGAAAATTTAAAGAGCAGATTAATTGATTAACATAAAATTAAAAGAATTTAAATACAGGATAATACATGATAAATATTAAATAAATATATGATAAATACTAAATAAATACACATGAGTTGTACATGTATAAAAATACGCATTCTGGGAACGGGGAGTGACATAACTGCTCCTGCACCAGGAGAGGACTTGATTTCCAAGCTAGTGGAGCCTGGAAAGACTGCCGAAGAAGAGGCTTTGAGGATGGCTGCCTGCAAGTTTCTTGTGAGTTCTGACAATGAGATGTTTGAACTGTTGGAGAACTATGTATTTAATCATGAAGGATCGGGGCCTCCTCCCGTTCCTTAATATTATGTAACTCCATTCTGCTTTTGAATAAAATGAACTTTTTTTATTTACATCATGTCTCTGAAATAAAGTACATTTTGCTTTTATACATAATATTTCTTGAAAAATTTGCCATTGATAGGCATCATAGCCAATCTGCCATCCATACCCTGGTTTGGGCTCTGCAAAGAAAATGTGAAAAGTTGAAGAAGTAAAGCAAAGGAACTAAGTGATGATGATGATACCATGCAATTACATTAAGTTTAGAAGTTAGCGTAGGCGCGTGGTAATGGACAACTTGTCGACAAGGGTAATGGTTTCTTCGAGCGGCAACCCGGGGCCACGGGACCGACTCGGCCTAGGAAGAAACAGGTTATAGCCGAGCTGGGTATGAAGCAACCGGTAATACAGAGCCTTGCATCGGAGCTCGCTACTTGCGTTGCAAGGGTCCCAATTTCCAGGCTATGTCTAGGATGGCTAGTTAATGCCAGTGACCATTCATATAGACGTGTCAGTACGGGCATCAATCCGCGTGTGTGCCTTTGGACTGAGTTGAGTTGAATGTGTATGCAGTTAGAGAACACAATGTCTGGGCCTAAGATTTGGCTACAACGAAGGCGGCGTACTTCGACACGAGATGTGGAGTCGAGTGTTAAGTTGTTGGTATAGAGTTGCATGAGTTCGACTTGAGCTGTTGCGAGTTAAGTCGAAAAGGGCTGTAGGGCAAGTTGGGTGAAGTTACGTCGAGTTGATGGGCACGACCTCGAAATATGAGGCACGACCGCATTGTCAAAACTAAAGTATATGCAAGATTAATCGAGGAGGCACTGCCTCGAAGATATTGAAGCACGAATCGAGTTCATGGTACGACCGAGTCGTTACATCACAGAGTATGGCACGAAAAACAAGTATGAGTCGGTACGTCGTCAATACAAGCATGAGAAAGGTCTAGAGGCAAGGAAATAGAGTCTATCGTATAGTTGCGTCTCTGATTATGGCCGTAAGGCAAGCCCGACTTGATAGGTTAACGTTGTTGAGTGGACGTTACTGTTGCAATCATGAAATGATCCTCAGACACAAATATGCCAAGGTATTTGTCATAAAACTGATCCTAAGACAAGACTAGAAAGACAATTGTTATGAATGGACTATGTTGTACAAAGTAAATCAAATGTGTTGGTTTTGTATGTGTGGGCGAGGAGCTCACTCCACCAGTACAGTTGAGTACTGACACCCATATAGTTTTTATGTGCAGGCGCAGGTAGAAGCTCGTGGTACGGAGCTCGCTTGGATGCGTCGAGGCACAGATTTTCTTGGCGATTCGAAGCGTGCGGCCGCATGGAGTCAAGACTTATACGGGACATAATGTATAGACGTCGCCTTCCGAAGCTTCCGCTGGCTCAAGACATGTATTGAGAGATGAGAGAGAGCTGAGTGACTTGTAATGTAAGATGAGTGATCTTGAGAGACTTGTAATCTTGGCCTTGCGCCCTTTGTAATTTTTGTTTCAATATCAATAAAGAGCTTCTTTGAATAACTTGTGTTTTGTTCTAAATTTCCGCTGCTATTATTCAATGTCTCTGCATGGGACTTCTGTGCGACGACCCTGTCGCAGCCGCTAAAATCAGCCGTTATGGAACCCGCCTTGTACGAGCGCAATCTAGGCTCGTACGGCATCACGCCTTAGCGAGGACGATCGCTCCTACGGGATCGGGACGTGACAACTTCTGTCGCCTTGGCATTCATAATGAAAGAAGGCCAATCTTGAAATTGTGTAGATCGCGTCCACATACTGATAATAGACAACAAGTTTGATTTGCAGGTGTCTATTGTTACAGCTGGTGGAGTTCCTAAAGGCATTTTAAGTGCCTCTCGGCAAAATCTTTCAATAAAACTCTCCGTAGATTTATTGTGCCTTTGTTTAATCTTAATGAGGGCAAATATTGTCATATCGTTGACTCCCTCATAAATTTGTTCCACAAACATTTGCTTGAAACCAACAAAAGAAGTTTTACAGCCATCAAGCAAGCTACGATACCAGTCGTATGCTGTGCCGGCTAAACAACCGACGAACACTCTGGTAAGAAGAGCATCATTTGGCTGTAATTGGTCGGTCATCACTTCAAAGTGATTAATGCACTGACTTGGAGAAGTGCTACCATTAAACAACATAATGGTCGAAAGTTTGTATTTAGGAGGGAATGGAACCTCCTTCAACTCTGTAGGATACGGTTACTTTATGCCCAGTCTTTGTAGGCCATCCTTCTGCTTGAAGGCCTCGAATTGAGTGCGTAAGAGTTTTACGGCCTCATTAGCATTCCCTGATGTTTAGGAATTGATAGGTTGGTTAGAATTGTTGGGAGGAGGAACAACGTGGTAATTGCCACCTCCAGTCCTAGACTAACTGGGATCAGCTTGAACTGGTATAGAAGCAACCTGAGGAGATGGTACCTCCAGACTAACAGATACAGAAGATGCTATAAGTTCAGGATTTGTAGCATGGTTTATCACCGGTGGCACTGTATGTTGAGCCATGATTATAGTATGCATACTTGCGACCATCTCAGCCATGGTCTTCAGTTTGTCCTCTAGTGCAACAATTCGTTGCTCCTGACTGGTTGAAGTAGAAGCATCTTGATCTTCTGTAATAGTATATGTCGTCACTTCTCTTGCTGCTATTGACGATATAGTTTGTTCAGAACTTTCACTATCTGCATCAAACTCTGATAAAGTGTCCTCTCCCATATGAGCGATAGGGAGATCTTCTTGATTAAAGACACCTTGGTTCAAGTCTCGACTTCTTGATCTGGTGTATTGAAAGACCCCTTCACTGGATGCATGAATCTGATCTAGGTATTGCTGAATGGAATTACGGGACGCATTACGTCTTGGACGTTTCCCACCCCCAGTACCTTGAGAAGTCATGTTGACAGAAGCATATAATAGCTCGTCTTCATCTTCTATTATAGGTTCAGGAGTTGAAGCATAATTCAGACGATCGAAGACAGATCGTCTAGCTGATTGGCAACAATACTTGATGACGACTTCGTGAAGGCAATGGCGGTCTGAAGAGTGATTTAGAGGCGAAGGAGACATCCTTGCGATCTTCCATCTTTGTGTAAGACGTTCCCGGAGATCGGTCACTACTACAGGACGAGAAGAAGTCGGAGGAACATATTCCTTAATGATGTTAGGGACATGCCTCATATTCTTCAAATGTTTAGTTTCCTGAGTGTACAAAGATGTACTCAACTCATTAGCATAAGTGGTTGGGTCTTTCTTTTCAAACTTTGTCTTCTGGTACAGATTGGCCTTTGGCATAGGGTTCTTTCGTTTCACCAAAGTTGATACTGGTTGACGCCTATTGAGATAAGCGCATAAATCAGAAAATTCTGCTCCAGGTGTCTCTGTTTGTGACCCCATCAATTTTCCTTGCTTAGATCTTAAAATTTGCAAGGTTGAAAGGTCTTGACCAGACCCCATAGGGGTAGGTAAGATGCCTCTTTGATCAGTATTCTTTTCGATATCAGAGATCCGAAGACCCCTTTTTAAAAGAATAGAATCTGATATATTTTTCTCTGAGTCATGGACCAGAAAAGTTTTAGAAAAGACCAAAGGGTGCTTTTCTTTATTTTGTAGAGGGTTAGCTAAGATGTGTTTCCCTCTATTTTGTTGTTGAACCGTCTTAGGCGCAGGTAGCATGAGTCGAGGAAGTGTCAAAGGACCCTTCCCTTTGTCCTGTCTAGTGCTAGCACTAGAACATTGCTTCTCCAAGTTCAGAACAGAAGAAGAAGAGGAAACAACCAAAAACTAATTCTCTTGGGTTGCGCCAGAGCAGCATGGTGTGCAAACTGTGCCTGGGCAACAGAATGCATAGGTTACGCTCGGACAAAATGGGCCACTGGTTGCACTTTGGCAACAAGATGAGTAGGTTACGCTCGGGCAACAGGGGCCATTGGTTGCGCTTTGGCAGCAGGATGAGTAGATTACGTTCGAGCAACAGGGGCTATTGGTTGTGCTTTGGCAACAAGATCAGTAGGTTGCGCTCGGGCAACAGAAGCAGACTGCGTATGGGCTAGTGAGGCGGATTGCGCCTTAGCCACTGAGCGCTCAGGTTGCGCCTGGACAACAGCAACCGTGGGAGACTTAGGAGCCTACAAATTCCTGTTCTTGGTGATAGCCACAATACGCTTGTTGCTCTTGGTGTTAATCATATCCTCGTAGGCTGTCTGGTTGACTTGAACAACCAGAGTCTTCTGCGTCTTGCCGATCGACGTAGTATCACATTGAGTTGTCACCTTCTCGTCGGAGGAGAAAGTCGTCCCCAGTAGAGTCGCTATTTTGTTTGTAAAAACAAAAAAGTTGTTCTAGCACAGCCGTTTTGAAGCTAGAGAACGCAAGTTTGATCGAGGATTGGAGAGGAGAGGTAGAATAAAAAGGCTCGGGATGGATGACGGAGTCTTTGTGTGAGCCGTATACGGTGAGAGTCGCACGTACGGTAACGAGGGGGGTTCGCGTCTATACGTGTAGTATGGTGGTTGGGCCTACCCACCCTATTTGTTCCATGATCTATGGGTCTACTGGAGCTACCCACTTCGATCAATTAGCCAAGATTTTGACCGGATACAAAATCACTGGTTTACAACTGTAGGAATCTGATCAGAAGACGATCCCTTTATCCCTTGGACTATGTGAACTTATAGACTAGAGCCTCTGGAGAATGCAGCAACAATTTCGCAAGAGTTCTTGATCTTTCTGTCTGTGTGATTGATCCCTTAACAATGTTTGGAAACTATTTATAGAGTTATGGAAATAACTATTTTAGCAGTTATTCTGATGTGCGCGAGACTGGATTGCGCCACATTGGGTTGCGCCAACCTTATGTTGCGCCAACTTTTATTCAGTTAATTAATCGTGTACTAACTGTATTTAGACGCGTGGCATCATGTGATTGAGATGCGCGTGGTCGTGTACAGAATAGTAGACACGTCTTGAGAGATTAATGGCATGTACGCCACGTCATCCTATTTTAGAATGTAAGTTGTCTCAACTTTATCAGGTTGCGCGAGCTTCGGTCAACAAATCAAACTGTGCCTGATTGGGTTGCGCCTAGGTGCAACTGAATGCATAGGCACGTGGCAGCCTTTGAAAAGAAGTCTGTTCATATTGTGCCTAGGCGCAACTAAGGATTTTATTTTAGATTGTGCCTAGGCGCAACTCATAAGACGTGTAGGACAGCTGTCAACCAACTCTCCTCGAACGGCACAATTTGAGGGATTCGAAGAGATTTTCCTAGTTTACTGTGCTGTCAGTTGTCAGTATTATCAGGTAATGATGACCATTAAATGTCAGATACCATGTAGACTTTGACGCAATATGACTGGGCACGGTATGATATATGGCACAACCTGCTCAATGGCGCAGTTTGATTTCTGAGCTTCATATTAGTGGCACAGCTTGATCTTTGGGGCGCAACTTGGTTGCTGAATAGTAAATACATGGCACAACTTGATTTTTAGGCCCTATAACTCCTTTTTATGCCAAACCGATGTGGGACTAAAGAATATAATGTACTTGAGCTTTTGCTCACTGTGAGCATTAGCAGCCAACAATCTCCCCAAAAAAAGGTTAATTTTTAAGATAATAAAAAGAAGAAGAAAGGATAAAAAGTAAGAAAATTTCTGGGTAGTTGTATACTATACATAAATGAGATAAACTAGAGCCTTGAATCTCACGTAGTGACTATTATCTTTGTCTGAAGAAGAGCTTGATGGACTACGCCTTGAATCAGTCTTCTTGAACTAGACTCAGAAAATAGCACACATAGTACGCTAGAGATACTTGGGTCTATTGGATGGCACGTTTGATTGGCCATGTGCACTTTTATACATTTATGAGAGTTGTCTAGAATCGCCCTGTCGTATAGTCGCGACCCTCACGACCTCTCATATAGGTAAGTCCTCAATGGTTGGTGATAGGAATCAACCATGCATATCATGCTTGGACTTATTAAGAGTTTAAACTCATCCTATCCATATCACAAAAGGAACACTGTCACCATAGGGATGGGATATCAATGTACACATGTATAGCCTCCTGGGCTTTTATTTTAAAGAAAATTTAATCTCAAGGTCAGTGTTCCATAATAGTCACCTAGTCCAGCTTGTTTATACCCATTGAACCGGTT
This sequence comes from Iris pallida, assembly GCA_029216955.1. Taxonomy (NCBI): domain Eukaryota; kingdom Viridiplantae; phylum Streptophyta; class Magnoliopsida; order Asparagales; family Iridaceae; genus Iris; species Iris pallida. Next base: position 11,252,866 of record JANAVB010025798.1, read on the forward strand.
TCTTGGGATCTCCAGTCAGACTCGGTTGGGTTGCCACTGCTGGTGACTATACTATGGTTTAACCCCATCCCCTTCGATGATTCTAGGATCAACGTCCTAGACAGATCCTTCGTCAAGTGGTCTGCAAGGTTCTTTTCTGACTTTATATAGTCAAGAACCACATATTTTCCTAATAGGCTCTTTATTGACTTGAAGTGCAGCTGTAGGTGCCTGTTCATCTTAGCATTCACAGAATCATGCTTTAGTAGTTCTATAACAGATTTATTATCACAGTTTATAGAAATTACAGGAATATGATGAACATAAACACTTATATGCATAATAAGATTTCTGAGCCATTCGGCTTCTGTACAGGTAGTATCCAAAGCTATCATTTCAGAGTCCATTGTACTTCTGGCTATGATAGTTTGTTTACATGATCTCCAGGAGATTGCATCTCCTGCTAGGGTAAAAACATATCCAGTAGTGGATTTCACATCATGTGAATCAGTTACCAAATTTGTATCGGAGTAACCTTCTATGATATCAGGGTGTCTAGTATAATGAAGTTTATAATCTAGAGTTCCCTTAAGATATCTAAATACTCTATCTAATACAGTCCAATGTGATTGATTTGGGTTACTGGTGTACCTACTTAGTCTCCCAATAGCAAATGCAATGTCAGGTCTAGTCCTATTTGTTATGTACATAAGGGACCCAATTATTTGTGAATATCTATGTTATTCTATAGGTGATCCTTCGTTCTTCTTGAGAACAACATTACTGTCATAAGGGATAAGGGCAGGTTTCTTATCAAAATACTCAAACTTCCTTAGCATTTTCTCAATTGAATGTGCTAAGGATAGAGTATAGCCCTCTTTGCTTTTGGACACTTGCATTTCTAGGATCAGATTTGCCTCACCTAGGTCTTTCATATCAAACTGGTTAGATAAATAATTCTTAGTATTATTTATCAGTTCCAGTGAAGATCCTAGAATAAGGATATCATCAACATACAAGCATAAAATAAGACAACTTTCATTTGTATTTTTAGAATACAAACATTTGTCATATTCATTTGGTACAAAACCAAATTCTATAATGACTTTGTCAAATTTGTTGTGCCATTGCTTGGGAGCTTGCTTTGGGCCATAAAGAGATTTTACTAATCTACAAATCTTGTTTTTTGGCCTTTAGCAATAGAACCTTCAGGTTGCTCCATTTAAATTTCTTCCTCTAAATCTCTATTTCGAAATGCTGTCTTTACTTCCATTTGATGGATCAGCAAGTCATAAATGGAAGCTAAGGCTAGAAGGGTTCTAATAGAAGAAATTCTAGCAACATGAGAATAGGTATCAAAGTAATCTAATCCTTTTTTCTGGGTAAAACCTTTGGCTACTAATCTAGCCTTATATTTTTCTATGGTACCATCGGCTCTAAATTTCTTTTTGAAAATTCACTTACAACCTATGGGTTTGCTACCTAAAGAAAGGTCTGCTAAAAACCAAGTATTGTTCTCCATGATGGAGTTGTACTCATTGTTAATAGCTTCTTTCCAGAAAGGGGCATCAAGAGAGGATATGGCTTCTTCATAAGTTGAGGGATCACCCTCTATCAAAAATGTGAAGAATTCTTCTCCTAAATTCTTTTCAATCCTTTTTCTTTTACTTCTTCTAGGTTCTATGACTTGTTTAGATTGAGAAATAGGTATTTGATGATGAGAACTAGTAGATGGAGTAAGTGAAGGATTATAGGAAGATGAATGGGTTCTATCCTTGAAGGGAAAGATATTCTCAAAGTAAACTGCATCTCTAGCTTCTATAATTATGTTATTTGAGATTTCATTTACTTCAGAATGAGTTACAAGAAATCTATTGGCATTGCTATCTAGGGCATATCCTATGAACACAACATCTACAGTTTTAGGTCATATTTTCCTCTTTTTGGGTTCAGGAATTCCTACCTTAGCTAGACATCCCCAAACTTTGAAGTAATTAATCCTAGGGGTTCGACCTTTCCATAACTCATATGGTGTCTTATCATTAGTCTTATTGGGTATCCTATTAAGAATATAACAGGCTGACAATAAGGCTTCTCCCCAAAGATTATCAAGAGCACCTGAACTGAGAAGCATGGGATTGACCATGTCTAACAGAGTGCGATTCTTTCTTTCAGCAACTCCGTTGGACTGTGGTGAATAAGGAGCAGTTACCTCATGAATAATTCTATGTTCTTCATAGAAGTTAGTCATATCATTTGAGATGTACTCTCCACCACGATCAGATCTAAGGATCTTAATCTTTCTATCTAGCTGGTTCTCAACTTCAGACTTATAGACCTTGAATCTGTCTAGAACTTCATCTTTGGTCTTAAGGAGGTAGGTGTAACAATACTTTGAATGGTCATCTATAAAAGTAACAAAGTATTTCCTACCGCCTCGGGTCAAGACCCTATTGGAATCACAAACATCACTATGGATAAGTTCTGGGAGTTCAGAATTCCTATGGACAGATTTGAAAGACAATCTAGTATGTTTGGCTTGAACACATATCTCACATTTATCTTCATCGTCTATAAGAGTCTTAGGGATAAGATCTAAGTTCATCATCTTTTGATAGATCCTAAGTTCACATGACCTAGTCTACCATGCCAAACATTTGAGAATTCAACATTTGCAACAAAAGAAGGATTTGAACTTTTATTTATAGTACTTAAAATAAAGAGTCCATCTTTCACAAATTCTTTCCCCACAAATAAATCATTCTTAGAGAAAACTACTTTATTGGCCTCCATTACAATTTTGTATCCTGAGGCTACAAGGAGGGATCCACTAACAAGATTTCTTCTGACAGACGGCACATGAAGCACATCATAGAGAGGTAGAATTTTTTCTGATATCATCTTCAGATCTATTCTTCCTCTTCCCCCAACTTGTGTCGTTGAGCCATCTCCTAGGGTCACGCCTCCCCCACCTGATTCCTGATAGGTTGAAAAACAGGAGAGATCAAATGAAACGTGAACATTACCTCCTGTCACTCCCCGTTCCCGAAATACGTAAATTTTTTATTTTTCCTGTATATAGTATCTGGCACCTGTACCGAGATTGTATGTATCCTGTGTTTGCAAAAATAAAAAAGTTGTTCCATTATAAACTTTTGAAAAAAAGAGTGTACAAGAGTACAATTTGAATTCTGGGGAAGTACAATTGTAGAAATCTGATCAGAAGACGATCACTTTATCCCTTGGACTATGTAAAATTGAAGACTAGAGCCTTTGGAGAATACAGCAGCAATTTTGTAAGAGTTATTGATCTCTCACTCTGTGTCTGTTTAAAAATAATTGGAAACTCTATTTATAGAGTTCAGGAAATAACTATTTTAGCAGTTATTCTGATGTGCGCGAGGCTGGATTACGCCACATTGGGTTGCGCCAACCTCATGTTGTACCAATTTTTATTCAGGTAATCAATCATGTACTAACTGTATTTAGACGCATGGCATTATGTGATTGAGATACGTATGATCGTGTACAGGATAGTAGACACGTCTTGAGAGATTAATGGCATGTATGCCACGTCATCCTGTTTTGGAAATAGAAATTGTCTCAACTTTTTCAGGTTGCACGAGCTTCAGTCAACAAGTTAAACTGCGCCTGATTGGACTGCGCCTAGACATGTGGCAGCTTTTGAGAAGAAATCGTTCAGATTGCGCCTAGGCGCATCTAAGAAACTTGTCTAGATTGCGCCTAGGCGCAACTCATCAGATGTGCAGGACAGCTGTCGGTCCAATCTCCTCGAGCGACACAATTCGAGGGATTCGAAGAGATTTTCCTCGTTCACTGTGTTGTCAGTTGTCAGTGCTGTCAGGTAATGATGGCCATTAAATGTCAGACACCACATAAATTTTGGCGCAATGTGACAGGGCGCAGTCTGATATATGGCGCAACCTGATCAGTGGTGCAGTTTGTTCTCTGAGCTTCATATCAGTGGCGCAGCTTAATTTTTGGGGCGCAACTTGATCACTGAGTAGTAGGTATATGGCATAACTTGATTTTTAGGCTCTACAAGACCCCCTTCAAAGTTTTCAAAACTTAAAAAACATTTCAAAGTTTTGAAATACTTTAAATTTAGAAAAGTTTTGACTGAGTCAAGTTGCGCCAATCAATGCCCGGTCATCACAATTAAATTTTTTTCTCAAAAACACTCAATCTCTTCTTCGTCTTTCCGAGTTTCATTGATGATTTTTCAGTTTTCCAAGAGGAATATGAAGAGTCAATTTGGTGATATATATGTAGGGGTTGATCTTCATACTTTATTCTTCACTTCTGTAATTTTGATGGCATCTAAGAAGGAGATGGAGGCCAATGCTGTCACCAAAATCAGGTCTCCTGAAGCGAAACCCGACGTCACGCCTTCGACTTATTTGTTGGAGGCTGACCCGGCACTGAGGACGACGAACTTTCTAGACTACTTCGGGTTAAACCCAACCGTCTTTAATCACTCAAGTGGTGGGCCATCCTCTGAAGAGCACGGCGATTCGGAGGGATTCCTTAATCTGATGCGTCGCTCGAAAGTCCGCAACATACAAGAATTGGACGCCGCCCTTCGTCAGACCGATGAAGACAAGAAAAAAGAATAATGTTTTAGTATGACAACTTTTATTCTCTTTTCTTGTGTCCTTGTCTGTAGGGGTCCACCCATCTTTATGCAATAAAATCTAAATTTTTTGATATATTCTGTGGCTGTGATTTCAAATGGTGCATGTAGATGTGTTCCTTTGGCTAATTCAATGCTTACTGTTTCATTGAGGGACACATGGCAGTCATCACATGGCTTCAATCGCCTTTTGTTTAGTCATTTTTCAAAAATAGGCTCCTAGAATGACGCGTCTGTTTCATCTTTAACACTTTTAAAATGACGACCATAAACGAAAGAGTCATTCATACTTTCTCAAAACAAATGGCTTCTCACAAGGTCTTACGATTCATAAGTTCACTTACGCCATTTCGTCCTGATGCTGTTCGTTTGCATGCTATGCCTTCAAAAATTGGTAAGTCTCAATGAAGGACCAATGGTATAAGCATTTTTCTTTTGCACCACTTTTAAAGATAGGTACTGATCTGCATGTTGTAGACACCGTTGATATGCGCTAACTATTTCTGAGAATAGGCGCGCACTAGGTTCAGTGCTTAGCTTAAATTAGAGGCGCGTACTGCTGATGTGCGCCTGTTTGATCGACGCACGCTGTTTGAGATGCATCTGTTGATCAGTGCACACTGTTGAAATGCACTTGTGCTTCTGAGAATAGGCGCACATTGTTGATGCGTGTCTGTACTTCTGAGAATAGGTGCACATTGCTGATATGTGCCTGTTGATCAGCACACTGTTGATGTGCGCGTCTGTGCTACTGAGAATAGGCGCACATTGCTGATAGGTGCCTGTTGATCAGCACACTATCGATGCGCGTACAGTTTTGACAGATTTTACTGACTTTTCTTTTCTTTGTTCATATTTGCAGAAGTTTGGTTGACAAGTTTCTTCAAAACTGGCATTGGCGATTTGGATGCTACAAAGAGCGTTCTTCTGATACCCATATCAGACAACTCATGTGATTCTGACACTCAGATCAGACAGCTCAAGACTCTCTGTATTCCTGAAGGCTCTTCCTCAGATGGCTCAAGAGTGATCTCATTCCTAGTTCTTCTGGCGGGCCATTTTCTTTCCACCAGTTGTATTGACAGCAGCTCATCTTTGAGCTGATGTATACTGTGGTTCTCCTCTTGTATTTCTGAGAAAGAAGACTAGAGTTGATTCTATTGTCTGGCTCGTTACTTCAGGTCGAGACGACAAGGAACTAACACCAACAAATAAGAAGATGCAAAGATGTAATAGACCTTCATGTTATATTTAGTATAAAAATCCGAGATGTAATAGATTTCCATTAAGATGTATCTATGTATTTAAAGAAGGAATAAAGAATGATTTTCTCTTCTTTATGATTTGATTTTGATGTGATGATAATGAAAATAGAATTAAGAAGAAATATGGAAGTGACAAGTTGCTGGTGTAAATAAACAGAATTCAGAAGCATGGAGAATGTGAACTCTCGTTATAAAAAGTGAACAATCACTTCGATTTTCGAGAAAAGGACACTGAATGAATGAACAATCACTTTAACTCTCGAAGAAGAGAATAAATGAATGAACAATCACGTCAATTTTTGAAGAAAGGACAATGAATGAACAGTTATAAATGAACGAACAGTTATAAATGAACGAACAGTTGGGCTTCTTTCAAAAAGTCGTATCGATTCTCGATGTCGACTATCTAGTTGTTCTGTCTATAAATAGAACAAAACTTTTATAGATATCGTCACTTTCTTTCTTTTATGTACAAAATGTCCTCCAAAGATTTGCTCATCCCGAAGCTTGAAGGAAAGACTGAGACACCACCTGCTGAGTCTTCAGTACCTCCTCAGAAAGAAAGGGGTGAAGGCTCAACTGCTCCTGCACCAGGAGAGGACTTGATTTCCAAGCTAGTGGAGCCTGAGAAGACTGTCGAAGAAGAGGCATTGAGGATGGCTGCCTGCAAGTTTCTTGTGAGTTCAGACAATGAGATGTTTGAACTGTTGGCGAACTATGTATTTAATCATGAAGGATCAGGGCCTCATCCCCGTCCTTAATATTATGTAACTCCATGAATAAAATGAACTTTTATTTACATCATATTTTCGAAATAAAGTACATTTTGTCTTTACACATAATATTTCTTGAGAAATTTGCCATTGATAGGCATCATAGCAACTCTTCCATCCATATCTTTTAATTGATAGGCTCCATTTGAGAAAATTTTATTTACCACATACGGCCCTTCCTATTTTGCCTCGAATTTGCCTTTGTTCATATGTGTCATAGTCATAGGACGTCTGACTGTAAGAACTAACTCGCCTTCCTGAAATGTTCGCACTCTCACTTTGCGATTGAAAGCTTTTGAAATCTGGGTTTGATAAAGTTCGATGTGCTGTTGAGCTAATAGCCTTTTTTCGTCGAGCGCCTCCAATTCTTGAAGCCGAAGACGATCATTATTTTCTATAGTAAGCTTGTTAGCAATGGCAATTCTCAATAATGGAATTTGAATTTTCAGAGGTAGAATAGCTTCACATCCATATACTAGAGAAAAAGGTGTGCAACCTGTAGGGTTACGGACAGTAGTGCGATATGCCCATAGACATTCTCCAAGTTTATTACTCCAATTACGTTTGTTAATAAAGACAAACTTTTTAAGGAGTTTGATAATGGTCTTGTTGAATGCTTCAGCCAACCCGTTAGCCGCAGGATTATAGGCCGTAGAGGCGACATTATTGATTCTGTTGTCATCACAGAACCTATTAAACTTCTGGCTGACAAATTGTGGCCTATTATCATGGATGATTCGACGAGGGACACCAAATCTGTATATCACATGATGTTTGATGAAGTTGATGACACTACTCGTTTTTACTTCAGCCAAAGGTATAGCTTCTGCCTACTTGGAGAAATAATCAGTTATAGCCAAGATCAACTGATGTCCTTTAGATGAAGGAGGATTGATAGGGCCAATTATATCCATGCCCAAAGCTTCAAAAGGCCATGAAGCAGCAGTCGATAAAGAAATTCCGACGGTTGGTGAATAAAATCTGCATGAATTTGACATGCACGATATTTTCTTGCATAGTCAATAGTATCTGATACCATAGAGGGCCAGTAGTAGCCCATACGTCGAATACGATCCTGTAGTTTAGGACCAGACTGATGTGCTCCACAAATACCATCATGTGCTTTGCGTAATATCTGCTTTGCTTCATCACCAGCGAGACATCTCAAAAGTAATCCATCAAACGTTCTTCGATAGAGAGTTTTAGTAGTATGATTATAGTAGAATCGAAGCGATCGACGACGAATGCTTGTAGCTTCTTTAGGATCTTCTGGAAAAATGTCATTACTGCAAAATCAATGAAAGGTGCTCTCTAGTCCTCGCTAACGACATTGACTTCAGTTAGATTGCTGAATTCAATGTTGTGGTTATTTTCAACACAAAACAGTTCTCTATTAGAGATAACAATTATTTGTTGTCGTTTGACTAGAACTGCCAATACTGCAGCTAGGTTAGCTAAGGCATCAGCTTTTGTATTGCATGTGCGACTTACATGTTCGATGAAGAACCATTTGAATGAAGAAGCTATCCTGGTTGCTGCTTCATGGAATGGTACCAAATCTTGACGTCGGACTTCATATATGCCTCTAACCTGATTAACAATCATCTTAGAATTGCTATATACTTCGAGATATTCAATATCCAGTTGTTTGGCCAATTGGAGTTCAATGAGCAAGGCATTGTATTGTGCCACATTGTTAGAGCACTACTCGTCTAAAGAATAAGCCCTTTGAATAGCTAATCCATCGGGTGAAACGAGAATAATTTCTACTCCAGCAACAAGGGTACCTCCAGGTCTAATTCTAGAAGCTCTATCAAAGAACAACCTCAAGGTAGGAAATTCTTCTGAGATCATATTTGATTCCAATGTTTCGTCCGAAATCCCATCATAGAGTTTAGATGTTTTAGGGACAAGATGAGCTGCTAAGAAGTCAGCAAGTGCTTGGCCTTTCACATACTTTTGAGGAACATAAACCATATCATATTGTGCTAATAATATGGCCCATGTGGCAAGCCTAGAATTGAGTATACTTGGCTTCTTCATTAAAACTCGAAGAGGATTGACCCGGGATATGACATGAATAGTTTGGCCTATGAGGTAATGTCTTGTCTTCTGAACGACAAACATTAAGGCTAAACATTCTTTCTCCACCGGACTATAACGATGTTCAGCTCCGATCATCGTTCGACTATGGTAGTAGATGACTTGTTCATGACCTTCCTTATTTTTCTGAGCTAGCAAAGCTCCCAATAAATGGTTCATTGCCCGGACATACATTAAGAAAGGTATTTCCGAGATCGGTGGTACAAGAACCGGTGGACTCATTAAATACCGCTTTATATCATAAATGCTCGTTGACATTCTTTCGTCCAAACGAAAGGTACACCTTTCTTCATTAACTGAGTAAATGGTCTGCAACGTCCAGACAAATTCGAAATAAACCGCCTGGTGTACGCAAGTCGACCTTGAAATCCTCGTAGCTCTTTTAAGTTGCGTGGAGGACGCATCTCTTGAATGGATTTGATCTTCTCGGGATCAACGTGTATACCGTTAGAGGTAATGACGACGCCAAGAAATTTGCCACTAGAGACACCCAAGAAAGACTTGGTGAGGTTCATTTTGAGTTGATACTGGCACATTAGATTGAAAATAGTTCTTAAATCTTGAATGTGATCTTTCTTTAGACGACTTTTGACAGTAATATCGTCAAGATAGCATTCGACAGTCCTTCGCAGATGGTCTTGAAAGATAGTACTCATAGCCCACCGGTAAGTTGTACCTGTAACGCCCCAGTCCCAAAATACGTAGGACTAGGAACATAAATATGCCAGCTGTATTCATACGAAGTATACTCCAATATATGGAAGCCTCGTATAAATATATAAGCTGTAAAATGCAGTAGAACCATAACTAATCTCATCCACGCAAAATAAATGAATAGAAGATCTCATATAATCAACTATGAAATTGTCATTTGGTACATGTAGTTGGGCGGAGACAAATCCACTACCAACTATGAAAAGAAATACATGATAAGCAAAAGAAAGAATTTGGTGAGCGAAGCGAAGACGATCCAAACGCAATCATCCTCGAGAAATAGCAATGAACACGGCTAGAGCTAAAGCACCTGCGAAAGACAATAGCACACACCTGGCAAGACAACCAGGTCCTCAGAGGGACGTAACAAGACACATAATAGCATGCCATATAAACTGAATAAATATTGCTCAATAAATAAGTCAATCGAATTTAGAACATGGTCCAATACGCACCTACTGAACGAGCGTACCATCCCCCCAACCAAACAAGGACAGGAGATGGTAAACTAATTCACGGTAACGTATCTTCCCATGCTATGAATCCAATATGGTATCCGGACCCCAGCAAGGTTCAATACCTTCTCATCGAAGTAGTAAGTCACACCTACAACCAAACAAGAACAAGATGTGACGAACTAATCCGCGACAAGCTATTGTTCCAAGCCACGGTCAAATACAAGTACCCAAACCAAAAGTACTCGTACCTAACGGATAGGGTAGCCTACCGTCCTAAGTGAAATGTTGTTAAGAACAATCCTTCCTACGCATGGGCCATGGCTAAATAGGATCGGCATAGTCCCCTCTTGGGCACCAGAGGCCCCAGCAGGAAGAGCATGGGTCATCAATCCCGTATCTCCAGCGGAGAGTCCGGGTCACAAGGGAAGTGCATCGAAGCCCATACGCTAAGGAATTGTCCTCCCCGCCCAATGCCTACTGTGTTGTATCCACAACACAAACCACTATAACCGCTAAGTCAAACTAGCATGCAACCTCTATTAGCGGTTATTCCTATCGCACGGCTTGTACGTACTGGTGGCCAGCCAATCACGCACTTCCGTGTTCTACATGCGACACACAACTTCGTGTTTACAATGTGTCAAGGCCAATGAATGCGACACACAAGGTGGTCCCTTAATCTAGGTTTAATTTGTAAGAAAAATAATACACAGCAGGAAATATAAATGAACAGTTATGCCATGTATCACAGTTTATAAAGAAAATAAGTAATGTATGAAATATGAGCTAAAAATAATTAAACAGCTAATGGCAAGGTGTCTTGCCTGGTAGAGCGTCTGGTGTGCTACGATAATCATGGTGGCATGAACTGTGTGTTCGGTGCAATAACTATACATGGAGACCTCGGGTGGTAGCACGGACAGTCCCATCGGGTCCAGAAGGGTCAAATCGGTTAGGGTGGACATAAGATAGTCTCGAAATGGACGAAGGAATAGGAACAATAGGACTTGGATACGGACACGCGAAAAATCCAAGAATAATGGTTAAATAAATATTTATATATATACGATTTTTAGAAAATATTTATAATTCCTAAAACTAGTTTTTATAAGTCAAACTAAGTATAAGAAAAATACTCATAGTCAAGAAAAATCATTTTAGACAAGTCCTTAATTTATCGTTAGCGAACAAACTATTTGTAAGAAAATACCCCTAACATATTTATATAGTATCGTACTTAAAATCAAAATAGTTTCTTGACCAAAACTCTTAAGTTGTAACGTATAAATTTAGGTAGAGATACTATATGTCCTAGTAAAATATATATTTATTGATATGTATTAAAACTCGAAATCCATATTTAGAGCAAACTCAATTTATCTAGTATAGTTGACCAGAAGTCATAACTAATATCATAAGGTAATATGAGAGTATATTTTTGGGGGCTATCTTTATGGTATATAATAAAAAAATAATAGTATTCTTGGAAAAAAATCAGCAAACAAAAATATTACTAAAAATGATAATAGTAACTTTAGTTAATACTAATAACAGCAGACTACATTAATAATAATATTAATATAAAATACTCATATGGTACATACTTATAACTTAAACAACAAAACAATAATTAAATAAAAATAACAATAACAATAATAATAATAATAATAATAATAATAATAATAATAATAATAATAATAATAATAATAATAAATAAATAAATAAAGTAGCCAACTGTGCATACTCATGTTGCTGGGCCCTTTCTCTCGAGAAAGAAGCCACACAACAACTAATAGCTTTAAAGAAAATAACAGCTAGTATCATAACATAAGAAGTAAAATAAACTAATAATGAAATAAACGAAAAAAAAACATTTATAACTTACTCTCCCGAAGTGAACA